>JAKIJQ010000066.1:0-600000 GCA_023373905.1 Rhizoglyphus robini | reverse complement strand
GACATGTAGCACTGTGCAGATATTTCATATCGTTTCAAATGGAACAACCAACTGAAGTAAGTCAGGACATGTAGCACTGTGCAGATATTTCATATCGTTTCAAATGGAACAACCAACTGAAGTAAGTCAGGACATGTAGCACTGTGCAGATATTTTATATCGTTTCAAATGGAACAACCAACTGAAGTAAGTCAGGACATGTAGCACTGTGCAGATATTTCATATCGTTTCAAATGGAACAACCAACTGAAGTAAGTTAGGACATGTAGCACTGTGCAGATATTTCATATCGTTTCAAATGGAACAACCAACTGAAGTAAGTCAGGACATGTAGCACTGTGCAGATATTTCATATCGTTTCAAATGGAACAACCAACTGAAGTAAGTTAGGACATGTAGCACTGTGCAGATATTTCATATCGTTTCAAATGGAACAACCAACTGAAGTAAGTCAGGACATGTACAACTGTGCAGATATTTCATATCGTTTCAAATGGAACAACCAACTGAAGTAAGTTAGGACATGTAGCACTGTGCAGATATTTCATATCGTTTCAAATGGAACAACCAACTGAAGTAAGTTAGGACATGTAGCACTGTGCAGATATTTCATATCGTTTCAAATGGAACAACCAACTGAAGTAAGTTAGGACATGTACAACTGTGCAGATATTTTCAGAAGGTATAATAACCGAGCACCTCTTGAATGGATGGTGGAACGTGCTGCTTGTTGCAATTGCAAAATGGAGATAATGAATATTGATTTAATACAAAACATTGTTATTACAATGACATGCTCCACGTTAATTACATTGCGGGAAGATTGATTAATTGCTTGGTTCGGTTGCGTGTTCTTCATCGATTAGAGTAGAGATTAGGTATTTTACTTTCAGTCGATGCAGTTTGTCTGGTCACACTTTTGTTGGCATTGCACTCGGCTCACATTGTCATTTGCTCAATTAGCAATGTTTGCTTGTCGTATGCATGCAACCGAGACTAGCATATGCAATATTGTACCATATTATGTAAATAGAGGGATAGCGAAATACACAAGTGTTTGTTTTAATTATTTGTATTACTGAATAACATTGAAAATAATTGTGATATTAATGCAGGAGTTGAAATTGACATGACGCCACAGTTAGCGTTAGTTAAGTTGCAGTTTGTTGAGGAGCTTTGAAAAGCTCATTTCTCGAGATCTTCTATGAAGTGTTCCATCGCGTCTGTTCCTTGCTTTGTTCCAATTCATCGGTGGGTGGCACCACTTGTGAGGTTGGGTCCACCTGAGGATTAGACGCAGTTTGGCCTGCAGTTGATTCTTTGGTCATTTCCTTCTTAGCAACACTTGATTCAACGTAAGTGCACACTGTGCCGTCGATGCAAGCTTTAATGTTTGCGCCAAAACGTTGAGCAATTTCAAATTTCAAATTGCCAATTTATCTTTACCAGTGCGGGTAAAGATGCCGTCGAATGGGCCACCGAAATTGACAACATATTTGTCGATATCAATTGAGACAGTGGAATTGTTACCACTTCGCTATAAACGACCAATTAGCATACAACACACCAACAATAACAAATACACTTACAAAGAAACCAATTCGAAGTGACCCATCAGAAGTTGTTGTACGCAAAATGACCTTTGCGGTAATCGACCTTCAACTGATATCTAAGCTTATATTCCACGGACCTATTCCAAGATTCCGGCAATCGTTTGTTTCCGTGGCAATCCGACGATGTAAACTGTTGAGGAAAGCCACAAATTGTTAGCAAAAGAGGCAACAAACCAAATGAGCAAAACAAACCTCCTCAAGGCCAACGCAAACATTTTGGAACTCTTCACAAAGAAGATAATGAGCCACCAAGACGGCAATGTCATTCTTGCACAACAGTTCATTCTGAACGATGTCGTAATAGTCACTCAAACCCATAACCAAATTGATGACTTCAATTTTCGCGAAAGCGAACAAATCACGGACGGGACTTGGCTGTAAACCTTAGGTAGGTGGCTAGAACACAAGTCAAGAGAGTCGAGCTAACAGGAAAGAGTTTAATACTCCTGAAATAGCTAGAACAGATGCCAAAATAGGAAGAAGGGCAAGATATTAAATACTACCCGAAAGGTCGTGCAGTTCGCTTCGTTTTCTAATTCGCTAACTCGCGATCGTTTCGCGACAATGGAACATTTTCTGGAACGGTTTCTGATCTCATTTGCTCGCAGAACACCAAATTGTTTTTCTTTCTCTTCTTTAATATACTCAATTTGCCATATACTAAATTTTGATTTTATTAATTCACATAATCACAGAATAGATTAAGTTTTAATGATGAAAGTATGTTCAAGTAATAATAATGAGCTTTCTTGAAATCAGAGACTATTCATGCATTGCTTGGCACTTTGCTGCTTTTATGTGCCGTCCCAGCCGAAGAAGATCCTGGTCCACTAATGGTTTTAGTGTTCTTGCCTTCATGTCCATTGACAGATTCAATTGGGGTCTTTTCTTCAATGACCATAATCATTGGACGACGAATGAGAATGAAAGCACCGATAATCATTAGAATAACAAAAATAGCCTAAACAAATATGGCAAATAGGTCATTAATTAATGCAATAACAAAAGCGATAACATTACCATGATAATAACGATGATCCGGATTGTTTTGGATGAACTTGGAGTGGTGCTCGAATGATGCGCCATATGGAATATTGAAGTGCTAAACTCGCCAAGTGACTTATTGCAAGTCAAATTGGGAAAAGCAATGCCCACCGTGGTACAATTGCGATACTCGTCCGTGTCGATCGCACCGTTAGCCGACAGAATCCAATCGTGCACAACCGAATTCTGGCACACATGACAGATTCTATCAATCGCACATTGAGCATAGTAGAATTCAAATTGGCACACAGTTTGGCTCCATTGTTGAGTGTCATTTTTGGGGTACTTCATTTGCGCTTGAGCCTGGCACGATTTGTCAATTGGGTCGCGCACTTTGAGACATTGCCATTCGAACTTGCATCCCAGACGGGGACGTTCACCTGCCCAGGTAGCACAGTTGGCCACTGTGTAATTGTCCAATTGTTGGTCAATGTGCCCGACGAAGGCCTCTACATATTGGAAATAGCACTTGTCACAAGCAGCCTCCACCAGACACTCGGCCAAGCCAAACTGAGCCTTGCAATCGAGTTTGGTGTTGTTGGTGGGAGGAAATTTCTGTTCGGACACCTTGACACAAGCTTCATAGTCGCCGTTTAATAGGAGATCCGCTTTGCACATCTCAAATTCTTTAGGTCCATCATCACTGAGCAGACTCCATTTATGGAAAGTGTCACTCTGTTGAGTAGTAAAGCAGGTGATGTGTTGAACAGTGACCATCAGCAGCAGTTGAACCGCAAGAGTAGACCATGGAGAAAACATTACACATAAGACAGATTGTCGAGACTAATTGCAGTGCAGTCGAATGTGACTCGCATTATGAGAGTCATATAGACAAAATAATTGACAACTAAATGATTCAATTCGAACCAAGCAATTGGTGCTATTATTTGATTATGCAAATTAAATATTAATTCAATTCAATCAGCAAACAATTGAATCACCTTATCGGCGAGTTTCTCCCCTTGAGCAGCTCCATAGTTTGCGGAAGTGACCGAAGCACTAATCGAACCAGCAACCGAGCCAACCATTGAGCCAACTAGTGAGCCAGGAGGGCCAAATGGTAAGCCAACCACGCCGCCAGTGAATGTGCCAACTGCAGAGCCAGCAAATGCGCCAGTCATTCCACCAGTCATGCCACCAATAATCGAAAAAACCACTCGAATTGTATTGACTGGCGTCAATTGGTTGGGCTTGTTTGTTTCGGCCAAATATTCCTGATACGATTCGAGAGCCAAATCATCGAAACGCATTAGCGAGAGAAGTGCTCTCTCCTTTTGGAGACACAGTCGATTGGCAAGATTGTATCCATCATAGTCGGACTTGACAGCGGACCCAATTTGATAGGCATCGGAGCCATACACGAGCACAGTCAAGATGGGACTAAGGTATTCCATCGTCTTTTGAAAGAAGTGAGCTCCACTCACCACAGAGCTGGGAACCTCAATGGGTGGATTCGATCGATTTGGATAGCCACGCCAGTCGAGATTGATGTGTGCATTCTCACCTGACTTGGCGCCAGTGTCGAACCTGACAACATTTTTGCCTTCAAAAAGAATAAACCAAATTAACTGAAAGTGATACAATAAAAAAAACCCACCATGCTTTCCGAGACTGTTATCTCGAACTCCAGCCACAGTCTCATCGTTCAACTTGTGTGTCTGTGCATAACATAAAACGATGTTATTATTGACAATAACAAACAAGTACAAGTAGAGGTAGAGTGGCTGGCTGCCAACTTGGCACTATTGAATTCAACTCATTAATAGAGAACGATGCGTCTCACATGTGAGTCTACAGACTGTGGCTGAGCAATGCTGCTGTGCAGCAGACATGTACATTGTACATGTACTCTGCATATATCATGATGCCTTTCGAGTTTGAATTCACCATGTTCGGCAACATGTTCAACTTGAAGTAAGCGTTCACTTGATAACTCATTTCACCAAAATGAGCTTTTAAATTTTTCTCAAAGAACGGATTAGAAGTCTTACCTGCATATAGATTTTCAATTACTTTATTATTATTACTTTAAAAAGTTATAAAGTTTTATCGAACTACTTTTCGGCTCGATTCAAATAAAGATGAGTTAACAGGTCAATTGACAATAGTGACAATAATGGCAAACAAAGCACTTGAGAATATGTAAGAAGTGCGACATCTGACAGATATGTTATCAATGCATCAACTTATCATTGGAGTTCAATCGCTCAAGAGTCTAATGCTCAAGTTAAAACTCATGTTGAGTGTAATCTTTGCTGTAATGGCTGTATTTCTAAACTACAATACGATCGTCAATTTAAAGTGGAAAATTGTGGCACTGATAGAGGCTGCCTATGTCACAGTGTATAATTATTATAATTATTGGTCAAAATGAAACCAACGATTGTACTCTTGTACTACATCTGCTCAATTGTCAGCCTGGTGAATGGTGCACTTGAAGATGCAGCAATCAAGAACTCAAAAGGCGAAATTGAATTTCGTGTTTCAGATGAGAACAAAATCAAAATACCCAACCGACACCGAAGTGCCGAACAAAGTGCACAATTGAAAATATCTCTTCATGGAACACAGATCAACAGGGTGACACTGCTCAATACTACAACTGACTCGTGGTGGTTGGAGCTGAGTGACCACAGCAATGTTACCATTTGGCAGGAGAAGGACTTGAACAATGTGACCGAGTATTACTTGCAGTGGTATGGTGGCGGGCAGAATGACAAACGAGAGGTGTGTTTCCATTATGGATACAATGGTGCCAGTTGGTGAGTTGGATAGGTTGACATTAGTTTGACATTAATTCCATTGACAATGTTTTCAGGTACGCAACATACCAAAGCGATCACCCAGAATGGCCACTCAACACGAGTCGTTCATTCCCAAAGAAGGCGTTCAACAGCAATTTCGGTGCAATAGCCGAAGGCTCCAACCTTGATGAAGTGTCCTATATTGTTGAGCATCTATTTGTGAACACTGATGGATTCGCTATTTTGCCCGATGAACATTTGCCACTGTTCTTTCGTCGCGACCTCAACAATGATGATCCCATTTTGTGCTTTTCTGTGGACAAAATTCGTCCCTACAAGGAAGACGAAAAAGATGCATCGTATCTCGATTTGAATATTCGGCTTTTTGTTTCGTCAAACATTCGCACCGTCACGGACTATGTTGTGCATCAGTCTGAGTACATTCCAAAGCCAACTTCACTGCCGGATGAACGCAAATTTCGATACCCATCGTGGTTTGCTGATTTGTACGGTCAAAATGAAACTGAGACATTCGCAAATGATCTGGCAAAGCACGGCTTTAATAATGTCGAAATTTACATTCAAGATTTCGATAACTTGGATCTGTCCTTTCCTGCCTCAACTTATCCTGACATAGACACACTACTGTCCAGTCTGAAGAGTGAAGCCTTTCGCATTTCTGTGTCAATCAGTCCAAACCTAAACAATGCCATCAAACATACGAACAGTTACTTTCTCACAGACAAATCAACTGGAAAGGCGACCAGCGCTGTAGACTTCTCCAATTCGGAAGCACGCGAGTGGTACTCAATTCTATTGAGAAAATTATTGCTCGAACACGGAATCGATTCGTATTTGGTCTATTGTGCATTTGATCTCAAGGATTTCAATGCAAAGGATCAACAAGTTGAGAAGTATCCAGCACAAATGACCAAAATATATCTTGAAACATTGGCCAAGGTGGCCAACAAGTCCATCACCAGTACAATTGCGTACAAAAGTCAACATTTGCCATTCTTTGTGCAACTTTTGGGACATTCTAACCAAAAAGATTATCTCAAAAGCATCATTCCAAATGCTTTGTCAATTTCGCTTGGTGGCTATTCGTTGTTTGCGCCATTTCCAATTGACCTCAACAATAGAGCGCACCCAGTGAAAGAGGAGATGTATATTCGATGGTTGCAAGTGAGTGCTTTGTTTCCCAGCATTGCACTGCACGGAAGACCGTGGGACAATGTGAATAGATTCACTGAGAAGGCAACAGAAATGACAAACAAATTTATGGACCTGCACTCGAGACACGCTCAAACTTTGATTGAGTTGGCCAAGAAACGATTGCAGAGTGGCAGTCCCATTATTCGTCCAATGTGGTATGCTGCACCCGATGACCCAAAGTCATACAAAATTGATGATCAATTCATGCTGGGCGATGATCTGCTGGTGGCACCGGTCGTCGATGTAGACAAACTCGAACGCACAGTCTACCTGCCTAGTGGCACTTGGCTGGATCATCATGGACAGAGCCATTTTGGACCGAAGGAGATCAAAATTGGCGTTCCCATTGAGGATTTGCCTCTTTATAAGCGAAAAGTTTGATTGTGTAAATTGTCTGTAATCAATGTTTTGTGTCTGAAATGTAATAAAACATATATTTGCAAACAGAATCCGGGTCTACAACGTTGCATATTCAAATGTAGGAGTAGGTGCATATATCGGAATGTCTGTTGTGAATGTGCGATATATATCGCTGTGCAACACACATTTGACACTTATCAACGAGCATATGTGCCACTTGTACAATGTACAATGTATAATATACAATGTGCCCTGCGATGCAATGACTTGCTTATCGCATTCAATGCAAATGTAATGCAAACTCTCACTATGTAATGTCATCATCATAAAATGTGGCAGCTAAACGAGCACATAAGCAACGACATCAACTTGATTTAAGACTCAACCTGTTAAAATAAAATTCAGATTCACTTTTCAATCATGGCACCAACATCTGCTCTCACCCCGAACAGTACAACAACCATTTTGCCTGTGTTTTTCATTGCGATTGCACTGTACATTTGTGTCTGCATTGGAATGGCTGTCTTTATGGTTGCTAAAGCACCAAAGAACAACTCTTCTGAACAAAAAGAAACTTTGGAATCTCAAAATTTAATTTATTTATTGTAAATTGTACTTGTCATTGCCTTAAAGCCCAGGCCGACGTTTTGAAGCACTCTTATCTACTGGAAAATATAATATTAATTAATTAATTGGAGCTTGTCAAATAAAATCTTTCTTGCATTTGTGTATAAGATATTGTTAGTGTTAAAATAATTTGATTGAACAATTGGTATTTGATGAATAAGAAACAGCACACAAGTTCATTGTTAAAGTTTAACTTGAACAAACAGATTCATGAGGCCTTTCTGAGCCCACCTAAAAGGGGCTAATGGAGACAAGAATTCGGTTCGTACAATCCAGTCGATCACTTGTTGATGTTGTTCACTGCAATCAGAGTAGTGAGTCGTAATTATTCATAGAGAATAAGCCAATACACGAGACACGAGCGTACACGCAAGAGATTCTAGCTGTCTCAAGTGACCAACAATTGCCTTTGACTGGACCGTTAGCACCATTCACTAGACCCTGGTGCCCAGAGCGCACATGATTTCAGCCAAATTATTTGCCCGCTACCAGGCCTTCAGCCTCCTGGGGACTATATTTGTTGTCATGGCTATTACGTACAACCACTTTTTCGTATTAGCAAAAAAACTACAAATAGCATATGATTAAATGGCACTCTCTCGCTCACTTTCTATCCCAATTGAACCGAATCCAATAAATGACAATTGAATGCTCTACAAATGTCAAACCTTGAACTAGTGAAATGAAGGTCCTCTCTCTTGCTTATTATCATAATATTTCAATTACAGCTTAAATTGACAATCTGTTCCGCGCACAGTATTGATCGCTATTGAATACAAGTAAGTAAAGCAATTCTTTTCATAAACAAACTTATAAGCTTACCTTTTGGTACCAACTTTTGTTTCAATTTAAGGCAAAATGTTTGATATTCAACTTTCCTCGTGCATCATAATATTTTCGGTTTCACTGTTGGTAGTGGCGTTGCTCTATCTGTATGTTTATTTAATGATCAAATTTTGTGGACCTAAATTGGAGGAACAAATCAATGGTGAAGAAGGCAAATCGCTTACCAGTGGACATATTTTCGATGAGTTTGGTTTATTGACCGCAAATAGAAATATTTATGATTATTGGACCGCTTATATTTGATTTTTGTGAGGAAATTGGTAAATAAAATGAATGTTTTGTAGTGAACGAATGCAAACTTCAAATAAATGTTTTGACTCGATTTGTGACAAATCATTTGTCAATGTTGACGCGAAACGTTGTTTATGAATAGTTGTTGGCCATAGTAATGAATTGAAATTCAATTTGAATGAATAAATTTGAATGAATGAATTTCGTTTCAGTAAGTGAAAGTTTGAAACGATCAATTGTAAATTGACTGTACCAATGTGCCAATGTCAATATTCCTGTAGATTGCTAATTGAACATGACCAATTGTGAATGACATTTGTTTTGTTCGTAGTCGTGTAGCGATCGATAGCGTTCAATGAGCGCAATCACTTCATTTGATGCCTTAGATTGAAGCTTGAGCGTGCATTGAGTTGATCATTTGTATTGGTTCTCCAATTGTTGTCCATTTGGATGGAGATTGTATTCGAAAAAGTGCGACCTCGAACCCTGCCACCATTGTCCCAACCGAATATGATTGAAAAGTGCTGCGAGGGACTCAACAATTTCTTCAATCGTTTCTCGGTTGCATCCGTTTTTACCATTCATTTCTATTTGATTGTTTCGTAAGAATTTTTTTTTGTGTATTCAACATTATTGCTAAATATCTTATTTTAGATTTTTCCTTATTCATGGTGATCCGATTCAGGAACAAATGAAGCCTTACATGGCATTCTACAATGGATTCTTTTTTCTGTGTTTGGTCTGGGCAACAGTAGACCCTATCAAGCCGGGCCCACTACAAATGGCCACACTGATAGACCTCATTTCAATTGGGTTTGACATCATTGTGGCTACCAAATTTTGCCACAGTCAAAATCTGTAAGTTTGTTTGACAGTTGCGCAATTTTAAAACGATTTAAAATTTAATTTTAGACTGGTTGTTCCAAATGCACTACTCCGACCAGTCACTTCGCTAATACTTTTGCGCAAATCATACGAACGCAAACGTAATTTGACTCGTCAAACCAACGAATACACTTCCTTTTTGTCGGCCATAAAGAATCTACTGTACAGCCAACAACAACAGTCGGGGACAACAGGCTACAGTGATGAACATGTGCTCTATTCGGGCAGTGAAATGATTCACCACTCGAGACTGAGCACTATTCCGACAATGACAAATTCATTGAATTTGCACAATATTCGCAATTCATTACCAAATCATACTAGAATATAAGTGCGCGCACTTTACCTTTAATAAATTAATGTTGTTGTTGACTACCAAGATGATTGAGTTGTCTCTGGATTCAATCAATTCAATATGTCAGTTTTGCAAATTATGTTGAATTATTCTTTAAATTTGAATTGCTGTTATTTATCGACATATTTTGTTTTTAGCACTTTTAGCCGATTTATTTAGATTTATTAGTTTGCAACAAATTAAATCCTTTACCTGAGTACATCTACATTTCGTCCTGATACTAAACTAAGCTTTATTATCGAGACATGTACATGTAAAACTGACTGTTCGTTTTGATTTGATTACTCCATTTGGTGTATTGCAGCTCGAGATAATCCACATGGCGACAACAGCTTTACATTGAAAAGGCTAAACAATAAATGCTCGTTTCTTTCAATATGGACGATATATTTATAATGGCCAAGTATGCACATGTACAATATCAATACAAAGTAATAAGAGTGAAATGCAATTTGGTTGACTCATAAATTGTTGCTTTATTTGCGTCGCAGTAGGCAAAACTTTCTCAGCATTAATCGTTTCAGGTTATTATTGTCTGATAATATACGTGTCTTAGTTTGTTGTGCAAAAAGCAGTTTATTTCGAGTTATCAATCGTTTCAAATCGACTAATCAAAATGAGTCAACCAGCTGCAGCTCATTCGACTCGACAATTTTACCTGGATCAAGTCAACAAAACTGTCAACTGTGTTTCGATTGCTAGTGTTTTTGCACTGCATTTATTGCTTGCAGTAGGGTAAGGTTGCGTTGTTGTGTTTGCAAAAAATATAATTCATTATTCATTTCAGAGTACTTTTGGTTGGTGACGGATACCGAAGCTATGACATTAAGCCGTACTTTGCATTCTACAATGCACTGTTCTTTGTTACCCTGTTTTGGTCGGTCCATGAGACCTTGAAACCTGGCCCACTGCAGATGGCCACTGTCACCAATTTGGTTTCGATTGTGTTTGACATTATTGTCGCATGTACTTTCTATGGTGCTGGCTTGTGGTGAGTATATATGATTTATAATTTAATAAATTCATTTTATGGTTAATGGCAATTAATTTGAAGGTTCCTCATTGTGAACATCCTGTTCCGACCGCTTACCTCGTTTGTGTTGTTGCGCCGAGCTTACGAACGAAAGCGCCGTTTTGCCCTGCATGCCAATGAGAATGTCTCCCTGGGTGACGCAATCAGAAATTTGCTCTACAATCAACAGCCAAACGATGGCCTGCCGGCTGATCTTACCTATGGCAAGGATCCATTGGGCGTGTTTAGTACCATTGCTTCGAGAGATCAAAACAACACCACCAACAATAACACCAATGTTAACCAACAGACAAACTAAATCTAAATTATGCCAAAACTGATTCTAATTTGAAACATTCACATTAATTATTTTGTATTACGACTTAAAATTGTTAAACGCAAACAGTGTTTCAAACTGTGTGAAACTTGCACCAGAATTGTACCCGAAATGATAAATGTTTATTCCTAAAACAAACCTCGATATGTACTCAAATGGGTTAATGCAATGAGCTGACTTTGTTTGTTTTGGCACTGTCGTCAATTGAAATTATTATTATTAATAGTAGTCTTAGCTAAACAGTAAACATTCCCCTAGCAACCAACTGTAATCCATTTGGGTGGCATAAGGCACAGACTCTTTGGAGGGAAATTTGCTAAGTGCCGCACTACCACAATATGATCAATATGGTGATTGGCTAATTGATTGCCAAATAAGACGCATTTTGCTGCTTGTTGCTGTGTGCATTTGTTTAGTAGTGTGCCTTTCTCGTTGCACTTGGAATATATTAACATTGGAATTGCTTGAAATTTCAAGAAGTGGCCATCATGAGTTCTAATTGTCCAGCCCGTGCCCAAGTGTGCTCAGGAAGACAGCGCTGCAGCACCATTGCCAATCGAGTTGGAAAAACAATGGACTGTGTCTCGATTGCCGCCATCTTTGCTCTGCATTTGTTGTTTTCGGTTATGTATGAACATTTGAATTCACCGTTTGATGAAGCTAATTTATTTTTCAATATTTCAGGGTTTTACTTTGTTTCAAAAATACCCACTACGGTTACTATCGCACTTACCACGATCAGAATGCTCTTGAAGTGAAGCCTTACTTTGCGTTGTACAATTGTTTGTTCTTTTTCACTTTGCTCTGGTCTGTGCATGAGAATCAGAAACCTGGTCCCCTGCAGATGGCCACCGTCACCAATTTGGTCTCGATTGTGTTTGATATTATTGTCGCCTGTAGTGTCACGGATGGGGCTTTGTTGTAAGTAAAACCGAATATATTTCGCAATTTTATTTTTATTATTTGAATATTATTTTGAAGTTTCCTCATTCTGAACATTATTTTCCGTCCATTTACCTCTTTTGTCCTCCTTCGACGATCATACGAGCGTAAACGTCGTTTTGCACTGAACGTCAACGAGAACGTTTCCATTGGCGCCGCAATCAGGAATTTGCTCTACAATCAGCAGCCTCAAAGTGGCGATCAAGAGGTAGAGGAAGGAAATGTTGCCACTGGTAAAGACACTGTTCCCAAGTTGAGTGTCTTTAGCACCATCTCATCGGCCAATCGAAACAACACTCGATCGCAGCCAAACTCACCACGAGGAGTTCAAAATATTTAATACAACAACAAAACATTTGTGATTACATCACTCGGTGTAATCGTATTTTCATCTAATTGTATTTAATTTGTCAAGACTTTAGGCTAATTCGCCTAAATTATAATTCCAAACGATGTCATTCATAGTCCAGGCAGGCAAATATTGTATGTGCCCTTAATGCGGCAATAAATTACTTCTGCTTGTCAAAATATTTTTTCTTGCAATCTATTTCAAAATGCGTCGACATAAATTTTGGGTATTTTATTAATTAAGCAAATTATAAGAACATGCCATACATTGAACCATGAGTTAAGCACACGGGAATTGCTTCAATCATATTGGCCAAATGTTGAGAGGTGTCTCCATTACATGCATTTTTGCATTTGTCTCTTGTACTTGGGTAAGAATAATTCATAAATTATTTATGACGGCCGCCATTTTGCATAAATATTATTGTAGTGTTTTCTTTGGATTTGGTTCTACAATTGAATTTGAAAACGATATCCTCTACATCAATAATTCGTGCGAAGATGTATTTCCCATTTTTTCTTTACTGTAAAGTTGACACAACATAGTCTTTTTCTCATCTGGTCGACCTGCAAACCTGTCAATCGTGGACCACTTCAAGTGGCAGCGATCAATTTGATTTCAATTTGATTTGACATTGTCGTGTCTCATATTGAGTTCATTGGCTTTGTTCCTACTGTTTGGTATCATCTTGTTGTCAACATAATTATTCGACTATTTACGAGCTATGCTTTTCTAAGACAGTGGTGTAATTTCCCAAACTCGCCTGAAACTCACAAGTCATGAATCACATTCAAATGCGACAAAATTGGCTTGATTCTATTTCAATTTAGGACATTTTGGAATTGAATTTATTTATTGTCATTTGGTATGAACTTTCTATTTAAATAATTTTTGATTTGTTTTCGTGACAATAAATTATTGTGCATATTTTAGTGTTCTTTTGTTTGGCTAGAGTTACGAATATATGAAACTCGCTTCAATACGGTCAAGCATTATTTTGCTTATTACAATTTGCTATTTGCTTACTCTCATTTTGTTGACACTCGAAGAACTTAAACATGGCCCGATTGGGTTGGCTTCAATTGGATTGTGGTCTAGTTTCATTTGGTTATGTCATTGTGGTCGCGTAAATTCATAAATTACGTTACTCTTATGTTATGTGCTAGAATAACCGTAAATGTACTGTCCCATGTCTCCTGTATGACTTTGTGGATGACTCTTAATCTTTAAGTGACTTGAATCAAGTCCTTCGCAAAATTGAATGCATTTCGGACGCAACCCGACAGAATTATTTCATTTTTGGATACTACAATAGCTACATAGCTATAGCTATGAGAGATGATTATGGAGGATGAAAAATCAATTTGGAAAGTCATAAATCAAATGTGAAATTCACACATTGTGAATATCTAATGTTGATGCTGATTCAATTTGTTGACTGCTTGGGCTGACTAATTTGGTTTGCTATCTACACTTTGATGTACGTGACAATATGACCGTGTATATTTTTGTTAGTTTTTGGTATGTTTCGCGTAATTTGCTTAATTGTTTAATTTTGATGCAATTTATTTATTTATAGGTTGTTGTTGGTTTTTAGTTTCTTCACTATTCCGCCGCAATCCTTTGGCGTCATCACTCGCTTTCTTACGGTAAGAATCTTACTCTAAATTTGCGATTGAAGTTTCAAGCGGTCTCTCAGTATTGGATTTTGAATGAAGCTACATTGCTGCCGTAATGTAAACATAACAATAAAGCGGCAATTTTTCTGGCTAAATTCAACATTAATCTTGTGGCCATGTAATCCCATTTCTATATACGAGAAAGAAGCTATTTAAAGATTTTTGTGGCGCAGTTTTATTGTTGCCACAACCAGACAGCTGCAATTTTTCATTTGAGTTTAGTTTTAAACTACACACGACCGATCATCGATCGATCGATCGACATCATGGAGGGTGGAAATACTAATTTCATAGAAATTACTTCTCAAGTGGAGATCAAAGATGAAATATTGGAGCAAAAAATTGAAATTAATCAGAAGTTGACTGATTTAAATTCAACAGAACAGAATCCAATCGTGCCAAACCCAACTGAATCAACCCCAACTGAATCAACTCCAACTGAACCATGTCTAACCGAACCGAAATTAGAATCGAATCAAGAGTTCAATTTACAACTAAAACCGAATTTGAATTCACTTTTTCACGGTAATTCCAAGTCGTTTCTCGTCAAAACTCCGTTAGTTGCAATTTTTGTGTTCTACTTGCTAATTACTATTGGGTAAGTAAAAGTTTTACTACCAAAACGAATATAAAGCACATTGATATTGAATTAAATTTTCCTAGGATAATGTGCGACCAAAGTGGCTATTACCGATACGACTTTCGGCCAATTGTTACCAATTGCAATTTAATCCTTGTGATTGTACTCTTCTGGTCAATGGTGGAGTCGACTGTCAAGAAGTATCCACTTGTCATTTGCTTTATAATCAATGCGCTCTTGGTTCACTGTGACTTTTATGTTTTATGCAAACTTAATGTTAATTGCGTAGGTTTCTATTTGATACTTGTCACTTTGGTTTCTCGTCCGCTTGTTTGTTTTATTTTCTATGGAAAATTCCTCAATCGATTGAATGGCGAAAACATTCGAGTCAATGAAGACTTGAGCAAATCAGAACATCAAACCGATAAAACTGAACCGAATTTTGGAAAATTGGAATTAAACCAAAAATGTGAGCAAACCGCGAAAATCGAGTCAAAACAGCCTCTTCAATGTGATTCTGACAAACAGAAGAATTCATTATTGACCAAAATCCCGATTGTAGCCATATTTGGATTGAACTGTTTCATTTTGTCACTGTAAGTAAATTTTGAAATTATTTAAACCGATTAATTTATGAATATTTATTCTAGCTTAATTGGCATTGACCATCCATGGACAATTAAGGACAGCAAAGTGCTAGTGATATTGTGCAATATATTTTTATTGATTTCTTTTGGTTTGCTTTTGATTGAACAAATCAAATCTCAAAGTCTAATGCTGATGCTGATTGGATTCAATCTGTTGGCAGCTTGGGCTGACTTTAATCTGGCTTACTATTTATACTTGGAGTGTTGGAATGTTTACATCTTTGCTAGCTTCTGGTAAGGCTTAATTTGAAATTTAATTTTTAATACAACTTTATCTATCTACAGGTTATTGATTTTCAGCTTCATTACTCGGCCAATCACTACAGTCATATTGCATCACCATTTGACTACCTTCCGAAAATTGGATATTAAAAGCCCAATTAGTAAATTGTTTGATGATTTGAAAGTTCATTCAAAGTTCAAATCTCAAAGGGACATTGAGGCTAATGAAAAGACCACCGAACAGTGCCAGGCAAAACCGTGGGATCAGTTTCGAAAAGAAATAGAAGATGAAGACGCTTCGGCCACAACGAAGGCGAAATGTTTCAAATGTTCTTTCAGTATTGAATTTTGAATTGCAGATTTGTTAAATCAAACACAATTTTTTCTTCTTTATTGTAACCTAATGTATTATAATAGTTGTGAATTTTAAAAGATGCTTTCGAAATACATGTTTATGGTAATGAATAAATGAATCAATATTTTCCAAAACTTATATTTCAATAATAAAGAGGATAAATGTACATTGTTGTCGTAGTGTAAACATGACAATAAACCGGAAAAGCAGTCCTGCGTTTTTCTTGCTAAAAAGCGCAGTTAAATTGGCTTCAACCAGATTGTTTTATTTTCGGTTCTGATTCCGAGAAAAAATCGTGTGAAATTGCCGAAGCTCAATTATTGATGATAATTTATATTTCACTTGACAATAATGTAAACAAGTGTCGAACAAAAATTGTACATTCTGTAATTTGCAGTAATTTCTTGTTTGCTTATATTCCTTCACAATGGCGCAGTTATATTTGTATACAGTCTATAGACTGTGTGACGCACATTCGAATGTTGTTGTTGTTGTTACATTCTGCATGGAGCCTGGTTAGTCAAAAGCCAGTTTAGTTAGTTCTGCTTTTCGCTCGGCATGTTCAAACCACTCACACAAACTTAACAATGGAAGAAATTAAATCAAACTCACCAAACAGCGAAACAATTCATTTACATGTGAACCAATCCAATGAAACAAAACAAGTAAATGACTCAAGCAAATATTCCAAACTAATACAGAAGCTTTCAGAATTGTTGAAGCAAAACTCTAAACCCGATTTTAGTTTCTGCAACATTTCATTTACAAAAATTCCAATTTCAGCCATCTTTGCCGCGTACGCGTTTTTCATTGTTTGGTAAGTTTAAAATCAAATTAAAATCAATTTTCATAAATTTCTTCAAAGGATACTTTATGAACGACCCCATGTGGAGCACATTTGGACAATTGTCGATGGCAATTTAATTCTTTTGATTGTACTTTTCTGGTCAATGGTGGAGAGTGTCAGAAAGTATCCACTTGTGATTGCCCTCGTAATCAATGTATTCTTGTTTGGGAGTGATATTGCTGTTGCGTGCAGCCATCGTTTCATTTATAATTCAAGTTTTTGGTAATGTATTGGAAAATATTGTAAAATAAATAAATAAATTTTCTCTTGTTTAGGTTGACATGTGTCAGTGCGCTATTTCGTCCGGTTGTTTGTTTTATTTTGTATTGCAAATTAAATTCAGTTTGTGGCTACGCAAACGAACAAGACATTGAAGTAGGAGACGAAATAAAGCCAGAACAACAAATTGAGACAGATTCAAACTTGAAATCCAAATCAAAAACAGAGAAGCAACTTGACTTCAGTGATGACCCAATTAACGCTGAAATGAATTCTTGCCTTACCAAAATGTCAATCAATTTTATTTTCTGGTTATATTTCACAATTACTATTTCTTTCCTAATGTAAGTAACGTTTTTAAAACTGCATTCTAAAACGATTAATTTTATTTTTGATTCAACAGCTTAACTGTTATTGAAAATTCGGGCAAATTAAACAACTCTAAAATGCTATTCCTGGGAAGCAATGCTCTGCTTTACGTTATTCTCGTTTTGTTGCTGTTTCGTGAATTCAAATCAGAAGCCCTTGCTCTGGGTGCAATTGCAATCAATTTGTTTGCAATTTTCGCTGATTTTAACGCATTGGACTATTTTGATTTTGATTATACGCGTTACAGTTTTTGGTATATGTAATACTGCATTGAAAAATATCTAACAGTTTTTCATCTTTTTTAATAGGATACTTATTTTCTGTTTGACCACTCGACCAATCACTACAATCGCATTGCATCGACATTCAACTGACTACCGAAAATTGATTGGCAACAATAAAAGCACCATTTTAAAACAAATTGAAGAAAATCTAAATATTGACGGAATTAAATAATTAGTAAATTATTTTCTTACTGCAAAGCCATGGGATCAATTCCGAAAAGAATGACAATGAAGCTGCAAATAATTCTTTGAAATTGAAAATTTCGCACATTGAAATAAACAATTAACATTACATTGGTGGTTATTTGAAAATGTACAATTGATTTATTATTGAATAAAATCGAATAAATAGATCGCTTGAAATTCAAGTTGAATGTAATCAATTATCAATTTAAAGTATAAACACAACTGTGCACAAGTTGACGTAAATGTTGTCCTCTGAATGTGTTCAAAACAACCAAAAGAAGAGCCATAAATTTGCAGCAACACCAAACAAGGCAAATCATAACGAACGAATAATTGATGAGCATTCTAATCAAAATAGCCATCATAATTGTGAGACAAAACAAGACCAAATAGAAAACTAGTGCCAAACACCATAGAGCCACCTTTTGCCATATGGATAGGCTGGCATATTCGTTCATGATGGATTTATTAAATCAACCAATAATATTAATATAAATGATGACATATTTTCTCGAGCAACTTCATCTCGGTTGTGTTTTGTGTTTGTTGATGGTAGCCGAACAACAATCACCAAATGAACATGAACTGAGCGAGCATTATCATCATCAACTTGACATATGCGTCAGTGCTTTTGATTGATAAGCACAATTGAGCCATTGAAATGATGCGCGATTTGTCGTGTAGGAGAAATTTGTTCGAGTTTATTCACTGTTAAATGACTAGTTGGTATAAATGCGCGCTATCAACGTTATAAAACAACTCTCCCAATCTTGTCAGATCTGTCTAGATTAAGAAAAATGACTATTTTTGAATCAATTTATTATAAAACGTTGTTATTATTGCGTCCAGTCAATCCACTGCACCAATCGGCCATTAATCGGCTGTACAGTTCGATAATTGTTGCTAATTGAGCCATCCTGAACTGATTGTATTATTTGCATCTGTTGTAGGGATTATTTTGTTGGAAATTATGAAATTAAATATACTTATTGGAAATACCTGTCTTTTACCAATTCTCCTGGGCGGACTCATAACCAGCCAGGTGATTCCTTCTGTACAGGGCGGAGTGGTGAGCGATCCTCGATACTGAAATATTGGCATAGGATAACGAGGTGTAATGTCTGGCAGGAGATCGTCAAGTCTGATTGGGTAATCCACTGGCACTGCTGTTTGATAGGTCGTCTGACTTTTGGAAACTTTTCTGACATTCCTCGTTAGTCCTTTGAGTGTCAAATCGGGTTTCCATCGAGTCTCATAGAACACGCCCAGCACAGCTACTCCATTTTGACGCGAATTTAACGCATTTTCAAAATTGGCATATTTGTCACGATTGAAGAAGACCATATGAAGCTAAATCGATTGGAAAGATTAACCAGAAATAGAAACAACATATTATCTCCACACACACACCTCCATGTCGAATCTCTTGCCGTCAATTGTATGTTCTGACCCAGGCACACCCTTCTGTCCCCAATGAAGATGAAACTGAGCCAATTGGTACGTGTCTGTGCCGGTCAATTTGGTTATTGTTGGAGCCTCCCCTCGACTGCCCACATAAGTGAACTGAACAGTGTGACCATTGTTGAGCACACTATAGGAAGTAGAGAATTGAGCAAAGTTGTTCAGTTGTATTCGAGTGGATGCATTGTAGAAGAGTCGGTTCGATTTAATGTCAATTGGAGATTGCTCACTGCCGCCACATTCCGCAAATGTTCGGCGCCAATTTGCTTGGTCTTGTGAGGAATCGAAACATTGAAATCAAAGAAATGTTTTAAAAAATGATTTACCTTCATAACTCCATTCGGCAGGAGAAACATATTCAAATGCTGCAATTGGCAACAGAATTAAAAATAGTAAATTCATTTTGAATTTAATTGAAATTGGCAATTGTTTATTTGTATAATGCTTTGTATGTGATTTTATTTGTGCACAAATTGGTTTAAATACATTTGGCCAGACTGATTAAACAGAGGAAATGAGATTTTTCCATTTGTATGTGCATTATCAATGTGCCATAATACAATTCAACAAATTTAATTACATAATCAAAAGTGTATACAAACAGACAGATAACTTTTTGTGTCACTAAATTATTAGGTTATGATCAATTTTGTAATAGGCATTTTGTTGTTGGACAAGGTCGGACAGAAAAAGGTCTCTAATTTGTTCTAGATTTATTGAATGATAAACATTTGCTGTGCTTATATATTTACATTTACATACACCAAAAGTCATTTTTAAATTGCAAATATAAAAATAATTTAAAACAACGTTAATAACAATAGTAAAATTATAATCGTTTGAAATTTCATAAATTAATAAATTGATAATTCTAATTTCCAAATGAATAGTCCAATTAATTCTCAAATCTTTTGTCAATCTTTTATCAATATCTAAACGTCAATGTCAAATAATGACTGCAATTTGGTTGCATTCTTGAAAATCAATTTTACTGAGTTTCTTTCTTCTCATAAGCAATTGCGATATCATCAAAAACCCATCCCATCGTATGAATCACGAGTTATATTTAGTTGCGTATGTTTTTTTGTATACCAATGGCCCATCAATAAAAAGAAGAAGAAGAAGAAAAAGAAGAAGTGACAAATGATGATTAGATTAGAAGTCAATTGGTCGTCTTGGTTGCAATCGCTCGATGTGCTAAAAGGCGATTACAAAAGTAATATATTATGCTAAAACATACAGTTAAATGAGTGTGAATTAGTGTAGTGAAAAACTTTTGTTTGCACCCAAGATATGATAGGATAAGATGATGAACTAAACAAAACAGTCAAAACATGTATGTACGACATTGAGCGACCAAACATATAAGGAATTCGCCTCATTTAAAGCCAATTTATTTGTGTGGCGCATTTGTGTGAGTGCACGGCTCGAGAGATCTACCACAAAGTTTTTTTTGGCAAAATGGCTTCGGTGCGCAACGAACGAGAAACATTTGAGCAATTGATCAATCCTGTGAGTTTGCTAATTTGAATTTGCTTGTTTATTTATTAATTCTTACTTACTTTCATCAATACAGCTTGCCAAATATAAATTCAATCTCGATCTGTCAGAAAATGCAACCCTCAAGACATGTCTCGATCTGTTGAAGGATCTAATTCAGATGGAGACCTATCTGAAGCGGAAAGACATTCATCCAGTGATGAAGAATGTTCAAGCTCTACTTACGAGACACTCGAAAGTGATTTTACCCAATTTGGGCTTTGCCACCGAATATGTTTTGAAGCAGTTGCCTGTGGATCAGTTTTTCTGTGAAAAAATTCTTGAGAAAATTCACTACATCTCACAGTCAACTTCGAGCAGTTTCCGTTTTGCACTGGTCGCAGTGTTTGTCTATCAATGCACTGAACTGTGGTCAATTAAGAATACAATTAAAGCGGCGCTCAATGTGGTGACCGATGAAGAGGTGAAGGAGAGATTTGCATTGATTGAACAAAACATTGCCCGACTGAAGGAGATTGCCGACGAAGTTGGTCAGATGATTCAGCTGTATGAGCAGTACGACGCAGATGAACATGCACGAGAGCAATTGTGGAGGGGGATTACATCTCTGCTGGAGGAGGCAACCATTCACAAGTACAAACAAACCACTGAAACAATCACCGATCTGCGTGGTAAAATCACCACACAAAAAGAACAACTCGAACAGAGCAAAAGTAAACTGGGCGCCATCAGTGCCCTGAGCAGCTTTGGAATGCTCACCATCCTGGCACTGGACCTCATTCCAATTGTGGGCGCAATCACGGCGGCTGCTTCCGCCATCAGTTTGGCCGCCTCTGCTGCCATGGCAATGGACATTAAGAAGAAGCTCAATCAGATCAATCAATATTTGGAGCAACTCAACCAATACGAGAATGAACTCGAAGTGGTGATGCAGCGAATTCGAGAGCAGGAACAGTGGCTGAGTGCTCACAGGCAAGTGATCAGTTGAACTGTTTGTTGGACAATTGTTGCTTTATTGAGCCTTTGTGACTATTCAATATATTCAAAATATGATAAAGAACAAGTGAATAAATATTTCCTATTTACATTATGGCAATTGTTCAAAAATATTACAGTAAATCTTCATTTGAACACTGCTTTAACTATTGCATTGTGGTAAATATTGTTTTATTATTAATAACAAATATAACTTGCATAATAGAATGTACGATATATAAGGTAAAAATGCAAACAGTCATTTAGATGAAAGCCTCAGCCGGAATCATGTTGCTGCCTTGTAGCTTGAGAAACACTCCATACGCAGCTTCTGTGTCAAAATTGTTCTCTTGTAAACATTGAGTGGAGAATTGTCGATTCATATTGGTCACATGCATAAACCGGAGAATGATCGTTTC
Source organism: Rhizoglyphus robini (assembly GCA_023373905.1). NCBI lineage: Eukaryota > Metazoa > Arthropoda > Arachnida > Sarcoptiformes > Acaridae > Rhizoglyphus > Rhizoglyphus robini. Next base: position 577,697 of record JAKIJQ010000066.1, on the reverse strand, counting down.
TTTTTGAGATGCGACTGTCGGTGAGGGCGGCAACGATGCAGTCGAAGTGGAACATTGCGGAGAATTGGCCAATGACGAGGGCTGACTGACGTCTCTCATCGTTCGGTCCTGTGATAGTGCTCTTCGGCTCTACAAACAAAAAGCATACAAAAGACAATGTCTACAATTGCACAAAGCTACAAATTACACCATACCGAGAGATTAGCTATTTGAAGCATATCATTCACGATGACAAAACCTTGTCCTTGTGGGACGATGCAAAAAGTTCGACAAAAAGACCGTAACGTCAAGTTTTTGGAATCCCTCAATTCGTTGAAGAGTCCATTGACCACTAAGATGACAAACGTAGAATCGTAGAATGGCACATCCACATGGAATGAGGGGCGATCGTGGTTGGTGCTAGGGAATTTGCACATCAGTGACACAGCGTCAATGCTGTTGGTCTTCACAAACTTCACCCACTGGGACTCGTCTCGAAGGCGCAAAATATTGTGAGATTCTTTGTATACTTGGTCGGTAAATTTGTGCAATCTAGATAGTAGTGATAAAAGAATGGTCAAAATTGGTAAATAGATTAGAATGCAATCATCATCACTTACTGGTGATCGTTTCGGACGTAACTATAAGTGAAGGTTGCCGACTCGTGGTAAGCCTGCATCAAGCCTTGTCGACTGTCCGAATCGTAAATCTTGTAGAAAGCATCCAAAAATTGCTCAACAAAACCACAGACCGGTTCGGGAATAAAATGGTTCCTTGTTTCAGGTAAACTGTAGCTCTCCCCAAGATCGAACCCAATTTCGCTGGGCAAAACATCGTTGTCCTGTATGCAAACAAAATTATCATCAATAACCAAAATAAAACAATGATCAATAGCTTACCAATTTCTTCAAGTTGTTGAATATCTTCCGTACAGAACTGCAAAAATATCAAGAACAGCAAATATTGAGTATTCAATTACAGCAAGACATACAAATAAAGCGTCGATAAGTCAGTATCAATTGGTTATCATAATTTGTAATGACATTCAACATTTCGTAATCTTCAAATCTGCTTTTGGTATATTGTGAAAAAGGCACTATACGAACCTAACATAGGAAGCCTGTGTGGGAAAGTCGGTAACAAACGGATTGCCTGTGAGAAGCACTTCCACCAGATCCAGTCCTCGAAGTTGGCTTATTTCATTAAAATTGTGAATCTGTGCAATAGAAATGTCAAATAGGTTTTTGCCTACCATATTTGTGAACCCACCTTATTGTCGGACAGATCAATCGCTTTGAGTGATGTACATTTTTCAGTAAGCGGACGAAGCATTTCAAGAAAATTCAGTTTGTTATCTCGCAAATTGAGCGCAAGCAAATTAGGAGCAAACTCCGTGATTATCTGCACAATGGTGCGAATCACATTGGCACGTTCTATCACCAAAAAGACGCCTTGTTGCTTGAATTCATCTGCATCCCGAAACTTGCTAAGATTCATGACACGAGTGTTCGGGTCGTACAGGCGACTCATTGCCTCTCTAATAGTTCCAATGATTCGTTCGTCGAGTATTGTCCATGGCAATGACGAACTCTGAGTGAGAATGACCAACCGATGGCCAGTGTAAGTGTTCAGTCGACGACTAAGATTTCGTAGTGTTTCGGAAAGGCCAGTTCCGATGACGTAAAACACCGCCGAACCGGGAATTCTTTGAAACTAAAATATGAAACGACAATTAACATTCACCTAAAAGACTTGTCGAATAATAATATACATTGTAAAAGACGAAATTTCTTAGGTCAGGTGATATATTATCACGTAACAGATTCATCAAATAAGTCTGATCGTATTTGTCTCCGTGCGGGATGGTCACCTTGAAGGACTTCTCATCGGCTCTAATATGCAGATCACTGTCCTTGTTAAGTCGATTATTGTTTAAATCATCTCGTTGATAATAGCTGATCCACTGGTTGAATCCACGATTACCACGAAAAGACCTATAAAAAGAACCGATTTATAGAAGGGGTAATAAGCAATCGAGGTTTGCCTTACCGTGAGCTGTTGTATCGATCTCGAGTACCATATTCATTACTGGACCTGTTGCCAAGCTGTTGCAGTTGACCGCGGCGGGTTGATGTTTGGCCTCTCGATGCTCTAGGCGATAATCTCGGTGGATTTGAAAATAAAGGTTTAGAGTTCTTCTGGTAAATATAATTACGGCTCATCTTGACCAAGTTCTGTTGAACATGCTGAGCAGATACCACAAACAAACACTACATTCGAACGTGAGTGTATACAGTAGGTCACATAAAACTGTGTACACAGAACTAGACAAATTGCATAAGACTTGTGAGAAAGGTGAATAGTGAATCGAAACGAAGGAGCCACTACTGAGTCATTTTGATGACTAATTCTATCAAAACAATCAATACAGGTCAGCTGATCACTTGAACGGCGCTTTCAAAGATGGCGTTATAATGGTTATATTGAGTCAATATTATTGACAATATTTGCAAATTAATTTGATAACCGATTTGTGATTCTCAATTACTTTTCAAATTCACCTTATTTTGTCTATACTTTTTTATATGTTCTCAACATCATTTTTTGTTCCATCTTTGGCCATATCTATTTGTCACAACAAAATCTCTATTGCAAAATGTGTAAATTCAAATAACTTTTCTATAGCTTTATTGTTTTGTTTACCTGCATTTCAGATCGCATCATAAAGGGCAGAAATAAGAACAAATGGATTATTTAGATATAAAAACCATAAAAACTTTATGGTGGGTTAATTAACTCGAGATAATAATGAAGCGCATCAAACGCGGTAGCTACGTTATAATCTGTCATTGTCAATTTTGGTATACAACCCAACCGTCAAATGTAAGCCACTGGGCAAAGGCATTTTATCTTTTGTTTGTGGCACATCATTGAAAAAATGGCTTTGAGAAATGAACAAGAAACATTTTATTTGCTCATCAATCCTGTAAGTCTCGTTTATTTTATTTCATTTAGACTCTATTTGTTGTTTAGGGGAATTCGTTTTAAATTGAGACTCATTTCATTTCTTTCGACATTTGTTTATTCGACAATTGAAGTAATACTGTTTTTGTTATTATTTATTTAGCACGCCAAGCACAAGTACAACATTGATCTTACACAATATGCAAGTCTGCAAAAGCATGTGAACCTCCTGAAAGACCTTGACCAAACCCGTCAAAACCTAGCCAAAAAGAACATCCAACCAGTGATTGGCCAAATTAGTGAATCAATCAGTCGCCATTCTCGTCTACTTTCTCCAATTCTTGGCTTCTCCACCGCCTTTGTACTGGAGCACATTCAAACAGATGGCTTCTTTCGTGAGACAATCACTCGCAAATTGGATTCGATTTCTGAGGCCATTTCGAGTACATCTCGCTTTGCCCTGGTGCTTTTGTTTGTGAATCAATGTTATGAACTGTTTTCGATTCGAAAATCGATTCAACAAGCAATGGCTGTGATCACTGACCAAGAAGTGAAGCAAAACTTTGAGCAGATTGGAAAAAGCATTGACAAATTGAAACATATTGCCGATGAGGTTGACCAGCTAATTCAACTTTATGAACATTACGACAATGTGGAGGAAAAAGATCGATTGTGGAGATTAATTGTGGACAAGTTGAAAAATGCCGCAAAAAGTTTAGCCTCTTCGGTCTACTCGGTCTTGTGTTGGTAAAGTTGATTCCACTTGTGGGCGCACTCACTTCCGTTGTGGCGAGTTTCTTTCTCGCTGGTTCACTGTTTTATTATTCGAAAATACAAAGCCGATTGAACAAAATTAAGGAACAGTTTGAATTGCTTGTACAGTGCCAGACAGAATTGGAAGAGGTGCTCAAGCGAATTGAGGAACAGGAAAGGTGGATGAATGAAACCGATCAAAAGGAAAAGCGAAAAACTATTCGTAGAAACAATGCTTTTGTTGGGGATAGATCAAGGTCAACCAGGTCAATCAGATCACTAATTGATGAATTTGAATTTAATTGCAGGTTGAATTGTTAAGAGAAAAAAAATTGCGACCTGATTATAACGAATCTATTTGAACACCATTTTCAATTAGTTTAAATTGAACTATTTAGATTATCACGAATTGTCATTTACAAAAGCCATTAATATTTTCAAATATAATCAGTTTCATGTAATCAAATTGTTCTCAGTGAATTATGCTCAAATGTTTGATATGCTCAAATGTCAAATTGCGCAAACCTTTATTTAATTGTCGATTATTAAATCAATTGAATCTTTCGTTTGAAGTAAACCAATTCATCAAGCGGCGCGAGAGCCTTCACTTGCTTTGGTCCATTGTGAACTGTTCCATGCTGATCGACCCACTCGCCCTGTGGCAAGTAGACCGTTCGTTGTCGTATTCCTTCGAGCAAAACTGGCGAAACCAAAATGTCATCTCCAAGCATGAATTGATCATCGATTTGGTAAGATTTCGGGTCGTCCGGCGCTGCATACCACATTGGCCGAATAATGGGACTTCCTGTTTGAATTCGCCTGTGCGCCAGTTCTATCAAAATGGGCACATGTTGGGCGTGAAAGTGAACAAACTTCCTGGTGATATTGACACAGCTCTCACTAAACGCCCATGGCGGATTGAACAGAGACATTCGAGGCATCAGTGAGGTGGCCTGCACCCAACGAATGTACAGCTCCTCACTGGCAATTTCGTTGTTGGGAAATGGTGTCAAGAAGGAGTAGCCGCCAATGGAAACTGACAGAATGTTGGACAGAAACACTTTGAGCATATTTTCCTTGGGTAATGCGATAAAATTGAGAAACTCGACAAACACTGGCAAATGTTGTGTTTTGAAGGCCATTTGAGAGAAAATTGAATTGCCAACTCTCGACACTGCTTCAATGTACTTTGTGATCAGTTTGTTTGGATACTTTTGAACGGCCGAATCGTGAAGCTTAAAAATATTACTATTTGGCAGTTCTAGATTTACCAAACTGTACAAATCGATTCTGTATTCGTAGTAATACTTTTTCAAAATGGTCACAAACCATTTTGCCGCGTCTGGATTGGAAAAATCGACCCAACTCGTCTTATTGCCCAGATTATCCTGAACAAAGTATGAATTGACAATCGCTTCTTTGAAATCGTGCTCGACCAGTGGCCACACGTAGCCACCAAAAGCAAAACTACGATTGTGCAGTTCGGCTGCCATCGCTTCAAAGTTAGGAAAATTGTTTCGATCAATCTCAAACTCAGGTGTACGCCACTCCCAGCCAATGACAATGTCATTGTGTTCAAATCCGTGTTGTTCAATTTGCCTCGAATAGTCCAACAGTCCGGCTTGTTTAGGATTTTCCTGTGAAAATTCAATCCAACTTGTGTGCGCAAATGTTCGCTCGGGTGGAATTTAAGTTGGCCTCGGTATGTGGCCTGAGCTGTGAACGACAAAATCAGTCACAGTTCGAATGTTTGCAGAAGTAAATATGCGCAACTTAAAATCCAGATAGGATGCATCTTTGTGGTTGACTAAATAAGGAGATGTGTTGTTTACTGAAAAGCATATCAATGGCTCTCCGTGATTTGGATCATGTCGCATGAATAGAGGCTGATCTGGGTCGAGCAGCAGTGCAAATGCATCAGTGCACACAAACAACTGCTCCAAGATGTACATGACCTCTTCTGTGTGGGAGTGGGCAAAATCGTTGAGTGCATAGTTGTAGTCAACTTTGTCCACCACTTGTGCATTGTCCATTGGCCATTTCGAATGGTTTGAGTTGTATGTGTTGTACCAGAATGCACTGTTATGTCCATAATGAAGACAAATCTCTCTATCCACATTTGAACCACCACCGTGCCAGTGCACATTGTACTCGTGCACATTGTCATGGCTTTCGTTGAGTGTCAATTCAATGGTTGAATTATCTTTCAACTTCCATGTCCAGGTTGAAGTGGCATTCTTGGCATCGATTTTGTCAATCACTGCACCGTTGATCGAAAGGCGTAACATTGGCTTCGAATTGTGCAGTCGATTCGGCAACTCGATTATGTTGCCTGCCAAGACGCGATAAAGTAAATCATTGAAATTGTTTTTGATTTCTTGATACGAAATTGAACAGTCAACAATTTGGCGAGGCGAGTTTGTTGCTGATTGAGCAAGAATAAAGACAAACACAACATTGATCAACTTGGTCATATTGAAGGATTTCAATGCGCAAAGATCAGTTGCACAAATAGTTTTATTGACAGTTTAGTTTGCATAATCAAATATTGCAGTCTTACAAGAGTCCATTTATATAATTATATAAATGATATCAAACGGAGTTGCCCCTCTGATAAATCCAATCAAATCTATCAATTGGCCAGATGTTGCCTAATTGATCCTTTCCCATCATTAGTTTGACAACCTTGATGACACAGATTTTTTCCTTTATTAAATATTCCTTTTGTTGTTTGATTGGGAGCATATTTCTATCGTGTCTCCCCTTAATTGTTTCATTACATTACACTACATTTCAAACTGGCACAAATACAAAACACAAGCCAAATGTAATGTAATTGTACATAAATGTTTGCATCAATAGAATCCAAAAATTAAATGCAAACGAATGAATAATCAGTTTAAAATGTTTTATTTAAATTCAAAAGTACACAATATCAGAGAAATTCAAATTGAATTGAATTATTCGAGTCGTCGTTGAATCAATTCGTCGTCCACCTGAACGAACTGTTCTGGATCACGATCGTCCACAATGTTGAGACGTCGTTGTTTCTTGACGGTTTGTGGCAAACCAAAGTGCATCCCACGAATGTGCCGAACAACATTGGGACGCTGCTCTGAAGAGAAACCACAATTAGCCCAGGCACAGCTGAAGGGTTTGATGTTCAGATGGATACGCTCGTGTGCGGCCAATATGCTATCCCAAAGAAAAGATTTGCCGCATCCAAGGAACTTGCAGGTGTGTTGGTTCGAGTTGCCAGTAGATCGAGTCTTCTTCTGCTTGTTGCCAGTTTGATTGGTGGATTTGCGTTTACGTCCAGTAGAAGTGGATGGCTGACTTGGAACCACACCATCATTCACCAGATTCGCTTGTTGTTCCATAAATTGCTCAACCTCAACAGTGACCACCTTCGGATCATCATCGAATGTTCGATCGTTTCCAGCTCGTTTCCCATTCACAGGACGATTGCCACAGAAACTTTCCTTCATCTTAGCCACCTCAGTGCGCACCAAAGTGACACGTTGATCGATCCATTGGTTGATTTCGTGTTTCACTCGTTCACCATTCACCACCAGTTGAGAGTCAAAACGATCCAAAAATGAGGAAAATCGGTTAAGTAGAGCCATTTTGGTGATAAATTGTGAGGTGATTGCTGAATCATTGCTCAAAACAAAAGTCAACTTGATAACAAAAGTGCGACTATTTCCACCCAAACGTGTAGACACGAAAATTTTTTCCGCTCAATGTTTTGTTTGATTTCTGCAAGAGACTATTTTCCCTTGTTTTTTGTTTTGATTCCATTTGTTCCTGGATCGATTGATGAAGAAAAAGGCCTTTGCTTGGCTTCATCGAAATGTGCTGTCAATAGATCACGATCGTCGATATCATCGATGGTAAGTGAACAAAATTTATCATCAATCATTGCTTTTTTAATTGGTATTCTTTTAGCCTAGTAGTCATCCGACCTTACCAATGTGCCATCTTCCTTCTTGTACACTAGTGGCAAAATTATCTCATTTGAGAAACTTAATCAACTATTGTCTGCCTAAATGGACCTGAATGTTCATCGAAATCTTTGTTTGGTCAACAAATTTGTTTCATTGCTTTACCTTTGCAACGATACGGTAATTTTATGAATTAATTAAATATTAATTAATATATATTTTCTGAATTGTCTTGAAATTTTATTTATTTGTTATTAGAATGTTAGAGTTTTATCTTTTATTTGTTAAATATATTAAAGAGATACAAATGGAGATGAAATCGATTTTAATTGTGACTGGACTAAGCAAACATTCACCGCCGACATATTCTTACTGTTGCATTATGCACAGTATTCTGTCTGTCTAATTAATTAATTGTTGAGAATATATTGAATCGATCGCAGAGTGGTATTGCATGAATGATTGACTTTTTATTAACGTGTCCGCTAATCATTTGATTACCACTCCGCTTTTTCACTCCGACTTGTCTTTATTGAGACCACATCAATGTAGATTGTAGCACAAGTCAATAGTCAGCGGCATAAATTTTGATAATTGCCGTTTGTTATTGTAAAACTAAAATGTCCAAGTCTATGAAGGGTTAGAGATTCAAAAGCTTTGCAGCGTTATTTGAGATATGAAATTTAAATAATTCAAATATATGTGCAAATTATGTACTACAATCAAAGACCAAACTTACGCTGACACGAATTTGGCGTGAACATTCGAAAGAAATAATTTTGGCTGAAACAGAACACATCAATGGCGAATGTCAAATAATTTCGAATCATGCAAGTAACAGTGATAATCGACTGACGTGATGCTAAATGTTAATTCGATATTTCACACAAATTGACAAGTTTGACCACTTGTGCCATTTCTTAATGCCACTTTCGGTCGCAAAACATTTGAGTACTGTGCAGACCTGCCAGGCTGAAATTGGCAAGTTGGGCGATTTGCAGTGCACCAATTCGAATGCACAGTTCCATTCAAACCAATGACGATGCAATGACTCGATCAATGCCATAATGGAACTATTGACATTTCATCGAAAGTGGTCAATTTAGAACAACTCGGTCTGTCGGCTGGCTATAAAGCTGCTGGCTCTTTGGCTTTCTTTGGTTATATTATTTTCCGCCTAGTCTATCTTCTTTGTTCTCTCCCAATCTCGTCTTCTGCCCCGTCTTTTCGTGACTCCTTCTCTGCCGTCGAATCAAGTGATGGCCATCAGCAAAAAAGGCAAGAAGTCTGACAAGAAGAAGAAAAAGTCGCCTGATCGTCTGGGAAACCGCGAGTCAAGTGGACGTTCTGCTAGTGGCAAGAAGAGCAACACCAAGCTAGCGAAACCAAGTTCGGCTAGTTCAATCATCGGCGTCGAGCGGAGTCAGCCAAAATCGGTCTCTTCTGTACGTTCTACGTACAACCTGGACAATGGCAAGTTCACAAGCAGCCCTCTAAACCCCGAGACGGAAGCACTGGTGTTGGCTGGCGAGCACATCAACGCCTACAGTGATGGCTTGTACGACGCGGTCATGATCTACCTGCACTGTCCCTCTCACAAGAAGGTGGCACTCACCTGTGTGTACAAGAAAGGCCTCTTCCTGCCTTACGCACCGATCAAAAGTAGCGAATCTTGGCTCTTCTCTGCGGTGGCCTTTGTCCACGAACTGCTTGGCTTCGAGCGTCACCATCACATCACCAAAGCGACCGAAGGCAAGCCAATGTTCGACACTCCCTCTCTGGTGGACATCACTCGAATGCAGCTGCCAGTTTGCTTCGAATTCATCACTCGTGTCACGTACAAGGTTGCGATGACTGAACAAGGCTGCAAGTCGTGCTGTAAAGACAAACACGGTGTGCTTGCCTGGTACGACATCAAGGACATTGCCAGTTTGATCAAGACCAAGGATTTCTATGGGCCCGAGCCTCAACTGATGGCCCAACAAAATGGATCCATCTGTAAAGAGAGGACCATGATTGACCTCTACAGAAAGTTTGGCATCAACTCGCCTGAGGGACAAGTGCTCAAAGACTGTGGCTACACCGACGTCGACATTGGCACCATCTACAGCGAATTCATTCAGCACACCTACCCTTCTCAGTACATGACACTGAACTCGTTCAAGGCGTATCTCCACAAAGCCTCAATTCACTTGGCCAAACAAGACAAGTTGAAAATGGTTTTTCGGGCCTTCTCTCTTCAAAACAATCCTGGCTACATCAAGTTTGAGGAGTTTCTGTTTGGAATTGCCTTGCTGGATCAGTTCAATGGTCGCACCGAGACTGGCTCGGCTCAATCCTCACCGACCATCGTTGGATCGTCGCCAAAAGGTTCGGACAAAAAGTCAAAGTCAAAGACTAAAGAAAAGTCTAAAGGTTGGTTTGAATTTGTTAATTGAAGCTTAGTTTGTTAATCTTTATTTGTTTTGCTTGCAGAGAAAACTTGTAAACCAGCAGTGAACAAGTACAGCAAACTGCAGGCTGAATATGTGTTCCGATACTATGCCAACAGTGATCCGTCAGGCTTGACCAAGAACGAATTCAAGGAGGCGATGGCCAAGTGTCAAGTGAGCGAGGCAGATGTGGCCAAGGCTGAACAAAAGTACTTCCACAAAGATCGAATCGAGTACAAAGACTTTGTGCACTTGTTGGAAGGACAAGCCCGTGGGTCAGTTAAATCGAAATCAAAGTCCCACCAGTCAAGTGGCAAGAAAAAAAGCGAATCCTTGAATGCATTCCCGTGTGACAAGTCTCCACTGGACCAACTCCGAGAACATCAAGTCTACAGAGAGATTGACATAAGAGCTATCGATTCAGCCAGGGAGAGGAACCTGAACCGCAAATTTACTCCGTCCTGCTATCGGCTCACCATGTCGCGCGACCTTCATCTTACCAATCCGGTACTCAACGAAAAGCGGTACTTTGAAAAGGTGACTGAAGCAAAACGGGTCCGATCGGACGCTTTCTTCAACAAGAAACACATGTGCAACATCATGTTGAACACTGTGCGAAAGTTTGCCAAAAAGTCTGGCATCTACAGTTCAAACAAGAATTTCCAATCAATGCCCGATTGGGATGACGATGATGCCAGGATCGACATGCTGCACACTATCAACAAGATATGCGCAAAGGCTCAAGAAATGTTCGAGTCTGGTCCTCGTATGGTGCATCTTAGCTCGCCCTGTGTTGTGTTCGGTGACATCCACGGCAATCTCAAGGACTTGCTCATCTACGAAAAGGCCTTCTGGCAGCATGAACCATATCTCAGTTCGTGCAACTATCTCTTTCTTGGGGACTACGTCGACCGAGGTTAGTTGACCCTTTTTGGCACTCACTACCACTCAAACTAACACTATTTTGTTCACCTCAGGCGACTACTCCCTCGAATGTGTCCTCTATCTGCTGTCGATGAAACTGCTCGCACCCGATCGAGTCTTCCTACTACGAGGAAATCATGAAACTCGAGAGATGAATCATGATTTCACTTTCCTCGAGGAGTGTCATGACAAATTTGGCGATGATGTCGGCACCAAACTGTGCGAGACACTCAACAATGTGTTCGATGTGCTGCCACTGGTGGGCATCATTGATCACTCCATCTACTGCGCTCATGGTGGAATTCCCTCCATGACCAACAAACTGAGCCAAATCGCCAAAGTGCCCAGTCCACTGAAGAAGCCAGACGAGATTGAGTGTCCCATTGGATCGGAAATACTGTGGAATGATCCCATCACCAACCAAGAGTACGACCATTTGGTCAAGATCCATGCCCAGGAGGATGTGCAGACCATGCCAGCCGGTTTTCTACTAAATGTCAAGCGCAACACTGGCGCACTCTTCAGTGAGGATGCACTCAAGCGATTTCTGAAGGCAAACTCTCTCACCAGCGTAATCCGTGCTCACGAACTTGTGGAACAAGGGTTTCGCTACCACCTGGAGGGCCAATGCCTCACTGTGTTCAGTTGCTCCAATTATTGCGGAGATTCGAACGAAGCTGCTGTGGCCTATGTCAAAGACTCCAAGATACGCGTCATTAAGGTCGACACCAACTAATCAGCGGCACATGCCTTATAAATTGCAAATTGCACCATTTTGGTGACTTATTGTTTCTATTAAAATTTAAATCTAAAATGTTTTTGTATGTAATGCAGCTTAATAGCTTAATTAGTGAGTTTCCCAGTTTGGCCACATTCACAATGAGAAATGTGCTTATTGCGAGTGAATTCAAAGCAACAAACATGTCCATTGAGCAGTGCAACGAGACTGAGGCTAACAAAATGGCCTCGCCTACATTTGACGTATAATTCGAGTCCAATTGGTGCTTTGCACTCCATTCGAAATCATATCATCATGTGTTCACTTTCACTCGATTTATCAGTATTCGTGTATTTGGCTATATTAATCAAGAGACTTGGTTTGATTTTTCCAGCTTGTTTTCTTTTTTGCTTTCTCAAAGACCCATCAAGTAAACGTTCTTTTCTACTTTGTCAAACTTTCTTCTTCATCTGCACCTTCACTGAGCAGCAATAGGCGACAAGTGTGGCAAAGGTAACGCCAAGAAGGAGAAACGTTACATGGACGAGTCAAGTGATTCGGATTCGTTGTCCTCGAAATCGTCCAAGTCAAGTAGTGTCTCCTCCAAGTCGTCGAAGAAGTCATCCCATCGAAAGTCCCCTAAGGACAAAGGTGCAAGTTCTCGTGGTGGTACTAGTGGTAGCAGAAAGACAACCTCTCCCACCAAGAACAAGTCCCCAAACCCTGGCCGTACTACTCCACCACAAGCAAAGAAGCTGGTCAAACGGGCAAATCCCACTGGAGCGACTCCTCCGATCGGACTATTCATCAACTATGCTGTACGTGATCTACTCCGAGTATATCGAGAGTCGAGGAACCACGATCACCTGCACCCTCTGCCAGTCAGTTTCCGCGTGGCCAGTCCACAACCAGCAAGTACTACATTCCTGGTAAGTGCATACTGTTGGTCATGAGTTCGTTAGTTTACGATTCCTGTAAAACAAACCCAAAGCTAATTTCCTTTGTCTCCTTTGTTAACAGTAAACGACCTCAACTCGAGGCAAGCCATCATCTTGGTGCCCAAACAGCAGCAACCCCAAGGCAAGGAGTCCACCTCCACCGTCATGCCCTCTCAGTTTGCTCATTCGCCTCTCTGGCTCGCAATCAACTGTTCATCCATCAGTATTATCAACAACAACAGCAACTCAATTTAGAGGGAGGAGGCGCCCCAGCTGGACTCATTCCACCACCACCCAACTTTGAAAAGATGCAACAGTACGAACACATGATGATGATGAACCAAGGAGGCACTCCATTCCAACCTGTCGAGACGATGCAACAACGATTCAAAATGGAGCAAACCATCATCAACGGATCATCGACTCCAGCACCACCTCCAGTCTCCAACAGCAATTGCACTACACCAGTCCTCCATTTCCCACACCTCCACTTGCACCTCCACGACAAACTCAAGAAAGCAACCAATAGACTCGAATTGTCATGTTGCAATTGCCCCAACCAGAAGTGGGGCCACCTTCACAGCAACCACCACCACCTTTATACCTGCCACTACCTAAGCCGGAGGACTACTATGCTCAGCTCAATGATCAACGGTTACAGAACCAAATTCTGGCGCACTTTGAACAGCAAGTCAAGATTAGAGCTGCTTAACCACCCAAACCAACTCCACCGCCGTCTCTTCCGCCTCAAGAAGGAGGTCCTACTTACACAACCACATACAACCACAAGTTTCAAGCTACCGCTCCTCAGCCTTCCTTTCCCGCAGCCACATGTTTCCCTTCACCGAATGAGTGGCAGCACTATTACGCATACAAAGCCCAACAGCAACAGTTGATGCAACAACGACCGCCTCAACTTCCAGCTCCCCCACAAATGCATCAATTCGAAATGCATCACAAACAGCAGATGACCGGGGGTGTGGGTGCTCCTCCTCCTACATTTGTACCCTACCCACACCAAATGGAACCTCGAATCCAGTATCAAGACTATCAGCAAGAGAATCGTCAACAAAGTGGACGTAACCTGACTTCACCTAAATCGTCCTCCCGTTCCACTTCTGCAGGATCATCCAAAGTGAGCCCTCGTTCTTTGAAGACAACCACCATGGAACAGCTCGACCAACTCCATCGAGAAGTACAGGAGTTGAAAAAGATGATCAAAGGACAGGACACCAAGGAGTTGATGATTAAGATATTGTTTGTCATTGTTCCACATTGTTGTTGTCTCATTTATCCACTGTCTTTTGTAGATGGACCAGTTTGTGGACCTGTACAAGCAGACCACCAAGCAGTACACTGAGCTGATGTACAACGCCAAACTGCGCAGTCAAATAGGACGCTCCGACTCGATGATTGGTCAACAGATGAGTAAACTCAAGAGCAATTACGACGACATCTGCTCAAATGTAAGAATGCTAATGTCGATTGTATCGTTTCACTAAACCAATTTATGCACCAACAGATCAGTCTATTGAGCAATGAAGTCAAACGCACGCTACAAGACTGTGATGAAGCGCTCTCCCGGTAACACTTCACATCGAGACAAGCTTCAAACACAATGATCAATCCTAAGGTTTTGAATAAAAAGGTACACAAAACAAACATTCATATCAAATGCTGTTCAATTGGTATCGTCTGCTTTAAAATATTAATAGATGAAAGACATGGTGCATTTGATCAAAGCACTGAAGGAGAGCTACTCACCAGAGATAATGGACATCATTCTGGCCAAGGACACCAACGACCGTGACAGAGACGAACCTGGAAGTGATGCAGCTGCTGGAGGATGCTCCAATGGATTCAATGGATCAAGTCCATCTCATGGAAGTAGCAATGACTCCACCTCGTCCAACAAGCAATAGACTATTTATACATTTGCTCTTGATGACACTTTTAGTCATTATTATTATTAAAGTGGCTTTAATGAGCCCAAAGGCACATTTATCGTTTGATGTGCAAAGCGATCTAGTTGGCAAAGGCTTATTGCATTACATTCAAAATGATCATTATCGCATGCATCCATTCACTCATTCGCACATTAATTGTGCACAATCATTTAATGGTAATGATAACTGTACAAGTGCTAGTCATCTGTATTCGGAAAGGGATTCCCAATGGGAGTCAAGAGCCAGCCACATCATTCCCATTCTATTCGATTTAAAGCAATTAAGCTCATCATCTATTTGACTAATTGTTCATGCTTTTGCCAAGTTGGCTAATGAGCATAATAACAATTGCGCCATTGCTGGCCACAGAAGGGAGAAAAAAACACGCATCTTGTGTCACTGACAAAGTGCCAAATGTCTCTATTGTGGTGGCATTTATTTTGCCTAGATGTTAGACTAAAGCTACTCGTTCAATTCATAGAGAGAACATTTCTAATGTGCATATGAACAGTCATGAGATTGCCCCATTAGCATTGACAATTGCTGACAGTTTGCTATCGTGCTTAAACCCTATCGAAGTGCCCGATGAAGTGCCACAGAGCTTCATACAGCTCTGATGCAACTGGCCATTCAGTACACGCAAATAATCAAGTCACAAATGTATATATCCTTATAAGGAACATTGCATGGTTCACAGTGACATGATGCTCTACAATGTGCAATCACAGAGTGTATATCACTAGAACGATACCAAATTAGCAGACATTGACGTGAGTGTTAATGAATTAGTCTTAGTGGAAAATCAAAGTCACCGTTTCGAATGTGCACTCGAGTGGTAATGCTCAAATATTGCTGCAAAATAGCTCGATCACAGTAACATTGAACAAGACAATTATGCATTCAGTTTAATAATATTTAATTAATAAAAATCAAACATTTGACCAGTGAGACAAGTCGTTTGGCGCTCTTGCTTCAGTGGGACTCCGACTCTCTAGGCTTGTACTTGAGTTAGCATTCATCCTTGAACAGACCCGATCGGGAATGGGCAACATCGCAATAACTTTGAGCCCAGGTGTGGTGAGCCACCTTGTAGAGTGAGAAACGCTTGGCTGGATCGGGTTGGAGCATTGGCTCCACCAGTTCAGTCATAGGCTTGGATGGCTCTTTGATGTTGCTTGGCCACTGCCACTTGCCAGCATCGGCCAAGGCGTGGGATTCAGCCTCTTTTTTGTTTTCATCAAAGAATGGATTTGCAAGGGTGAAGATTTCGTAGAGCGAAATGCCCAGAGCGTAGACATCTACCAGGTGAGGATTGTAGGGTCGGTTGGCTCTCAGTTCAGGCGACATGTACCAGGGAGTGCCACAGTAGTCAGTGCTCAGTACGACCTGTCCACTGGTGCGGTGTGCACCTCCGCACTGAAGCCAAAGTCGGACACTTTGAGCAGATAGTCGCCACTGATGGAACGCTCATTCTGTACCAGCAAAATGTTGCACGGTTTCATGTCTCGGTGGGCAATGTTAAAGTTGCTCATCAGGGAGACCTTTCTTCTGCAAGTACTTGAACAGATTGCCCCCGTTGGCCAGCTCCATGAAAATGTAGATCTGGTATCGCTTGGGGTCGTGCACCATGAAGTAGCACTCCAACTTGATCACATAAGGATGGCGAACCTGCTCGAGAATGTTCAACTCGTTACGTGTGTCGTCCAGTTGAGAGCCTGCCTTGGAGCTGCCCAGGTCCATCCACTTGCAGGCCACTTTGATGTTCTTGCGTCGGTCGTTGGCGATGTAGACGGTGCCATAGCCACCTTTGTCCAGCTCTTTCTCCATCGTGTAGCCAAATGCGGCAATGACCTCTTCTTTGGATTTGAAGCGCCCGGAGGGCACCTTGAACGTGCGAACCACCTTTTGCGAGTTGAGGGGCACCACATCTTGGGACTTTGAGCAGGAAGTAGTGGTCTTCGAGACTGACTCAACACTTTTACTATGGCCAGTCACTTTGAGACTGACTGGCATGACTTGATTCCAGGCTTCGGCTTCAGGTTTGAGCAAGACTTTTAATTGCTTTTCGAGTGAGCCATTGACTTTGATGCTGCTTGCGTTGGGGTGTTGACCTTTTGCAAAGAACTCTTTGAAGTGTTGCAAAGCTTGTCATCTTTTGAGCCACTTGAAGCAGAGGACTTGTTTCCAGATGACTTGGTATCATTCGATGCGGACGACTTTGAATGTGAACTCATGGAGAGAGGGAGACAAGGACAAAGGACAGACCAACAAGTTGGTTAGCTGGCAAGTTTGTGGTGCACTTATATAAGCAAATCAAATGTCAAGTGATGTGACATTTCGAATGAACCAAGTTGCAAAGTTACGACATGATTGTTAGAACAACAATTTGAGCAACTGATGGTTCCGTTTAGAATTAAAAATGCCAACGTTTCAAAGTACACACAAGTCTGACAACTGAATTCGAATGAGACTAGCATGAATAACGCTTTCGAATCGAACACTTGCCGTATATTTAGTCGGACAAATCCTTTCTCGGTCAAGCAGTTCTGAATTTGGCTTTCTCTCTTCTCCTTCTCCTTCCCTCGTGCTTCTCTCCTAGCCTGCAATGAGCGACAACACTGACCCAACAGAGCCCAAGAAAGCGGAATCGTCAAGTACCGATTCAAGTAATGCCGAACAGCCTTCCGAGCCAATCCGTGCGAATGTAAATGATGAACGTGACCCTCAGGACAATGTGGACAAGCCTTCGGAGCCCCGTGCAGAGCCAAGCCCAAATGGAAGTGGCGAACATGACCATCAGGCCGATGCCAAGAAGCCTCAAACTACCGGATTCGATGGTGTGCTGAAAAAGGCACGCGAAAAACGAAAGCTTACCTTTGGCCCGAACAGCAAAAAGATTGTCAAGCCTTACACCATTTTGATTGACATCTACGGTGTCATCTCCTCCCGCTCGTTTGGTTCTGTTCTCAAAGTGTACGCCAAAGAGAACATGGAATCGTATGTCAAGGAGAAATGGGACTCGTTGATGGTCAAGAACATTGTGTTTCGTCTGCGACAGCAAGCTGTGATTGACCGCTTGGCTGGCGTGCAAGTGCCTCTCATTGCACAGTCTACCGAAAATGAACAAACCCAAATGGAGTCCGCTGCGAAGAACATTCTCTGGCAAATGGAGAATAAGGTCGAGACCACCAAGGTGAGTGATTGTGCACAAAGTACATCTACAAGTAGCTAATTTCATTCTAATTAAGGCTCTAATTGACCGTCTGTGCGCCGGCCTGTGGTCACAAGCATACGATAGTGGCAAACTGATGACTCATGCCTACGAGGAGGTGGTGGACGTGTTCCATTACTGGAAACGCGAACAGTTCATCAAGATCTACTCGTACGCCTCGTGTTCGGTCGATTCGCAGCGACTCTTTCTGAAGGCCTCCGCGGTTGGCGACCTTAATCCATACATTATCAACGGGTTGAATGCATCCGGGGGACACAAGTACGATCCGAGCAAGTTCGCAAGTGTGGCCGATCTACTGCGCGAATCGAACCCTCAGATGCTCGTTTACATCACCGATTGTCCCAAGAGGGCTCGAAATGCGATCAAGTCTGGCATGAGAGCCATCGTGGTGAACCGTAACGAGGGTAGCGATGGCGACAAGTACAGCGCAGAGGAGACCGAGGGTCTTGTGGTGGTCAACTGCTTGGCTGACATCCAGTGGGAGTATGTTCACATGGCCCGTATCAAGCAAAACGCTGCTAATGGTCACTAGCCCACTGACAATTGTCAAAGGACACTCATGTCCATTAATTTAATTCAACATATTATTCATTCAACTTTATTGTAAAGATTAAATTGATTTGCTTGCAAACATTCCACCTCGCAAAGGTGATCTTGAGACTCAATTTATTTAGCCTAAATGCCTAAGTACTCGCCTGAGGGTTTGATTGCAAATCGAATTGAATGCAAGCGGCAGGCAATGATGGACTCAACGACACTCATCGTGATGAAGTCACCGCGTATTCGAACGTTTGAAATATCATCACAGCCAATCGAGATCTCCATTTGGCCCATCACCATCAGTCTTTAAACTGATTGCAGTGCCAAACTTCTGCAGCCACGGAAGAACCGGTGAAAGTTTTGATGCTTCTCAATGGTGGATTATGTGAATTGCTTAATAAGTTGTGCTGATTAATTTCATCGTCTTTGGATGCGTCAATAAAGCATTCTATTAAACCGAACCAACAAAACACTCAATGCCAAATGAAACGCTGTAGTGAGTTTGTATTTATTGTCTACAAACTCAGATAAACTCCACCACACACGCTAATTATTTGTTGAGTCACTAAAATTGAAAATGTCAAATATGTTTGCTGAACGAATTCACTTGATTTGATAATTTAAATATTGAACTAGCTATTTGCAATATATATCTAGACATGTCTAGAAGTGCTTTGCTGATTTAAATGTGTGCATTGTAAACATTGCATCATTGCACATAGAGCAAACATTGGACTGGTCATTCCCCAAGAGGCCATTCGAGCCACTAATGCAAGCCGACTAACGAATAACGAATAAGTGCAGCAGCATTGAGCATTCGATGGAGGCCCATGTTGTGCAATGTTTGTCTTATTGTACCGAGCACATGCATTATTACGATTACGGTTAACAGAGTGCCGTTAACAAATTTGTGTGCCAATGTGTTTGCAGTGCACGCCTAATTAACTTGCCACCATGAACAAGGTGACTTCACTTTATATTGTCCATCTACCGTTGAAGACATTTCGATGAGAAATTGAGTATGACTAAGCCACAGAGCACTTGTTTAATAATCAGCGGAAATATTTCACTTGAGTCAGATATTTGCGTTTGTCACTAGATTGCCACTATTGCCTTCAGCGGAACATGAACAATGCATTCTGAGACCAATTTTGAAAATGTACATCACAAAGGCATGGGTATGGCAATCCTCACCAAATGTTCTACTGTATGGAAATGACTGCAACAGACATGACTGGATATATCATCAAACAAGTCACTGAACAAGACAAAACAACAGAAGTGGATCTAATCGGCAAACGAGTTGCAACTCTGTTTGCTCTGGAATGCTTTTATCTCCGACCTAGGCCATGATGACCTATTCAAGAAAACCACAAACAGATATACAGTCTGCCCATCTATCGGACCGAGTGTGACAATAGATTTATTAATCACAAGTGATGCGAAGTAAGCCCCTTTCACTCTTCGACTACATCGAACGAATATTCTGATCGAGTGGCACACTTCACCAACCCAGTCGGCACTCACTCAACTATTTGTCCTTTCACTTGTTCATTGATTTGTTGATTTCGTCGGCCAATGAACAACTTAACGATGCACTCAACTCAGCACAAACAATCAATTCCACTCGAACAAATGGCCAATAAAATTGAATTTTGGGCGAATGTCCAAGGAATGCATTCTTGCACAATTAACAAACCGATTAAATAGTCGATTGGCAATTGCCAACAAACTCAAACATTTGCACTATTGAATAGAGTCAAATTAGACATTGGCCAATGAGAGGCCAATTGTTTTGAGCAATCATATATGACAACATTGTTTACACAAATTGTCCAATTAATCAAGTGGTCGCACCTAACTAGTGCTCGTGCTAATATTGGTCAACTGTTGCAACATGGTCTGCCTGTTTGAGTGGCAGCACATCTTCCCCCCATTAATGAATTCATCATTGCAGCCACATCAACATGCCAACACAGTTTTGCTCAATAATTCACTTGATGCGAGTGGGACATTTATTATGCTAATGAGCGATGCCAATTGGCAACACAATTTGTCCATCGAGCCGTATCAAATCAATTTGATCAGGAAAACTTTCATACACAAACACAATCGAGCCAATCATTTGTCTCAGTTCGAGTTTGGTCCAGCAGCTGTCTCAATTCATGCGTCAGTTAGTGCATTCAATGTTTAAATCGATCTATGTGACTCGGAAGGAAGGCGATGTTTGCAATCACAGCACTAGAAGCAGTGCTGTATTAAATTCGCTAGGATAATGATGATCCTTCGCTTGTGAAAAGTCGAAAGACACACACTAGACACTCGATAACCAATTGACGGTTTAGACCAGTGAAATGAAAGACTTCAATTCCGTGCCGACCACCGAAAAGGAGAGAGACCCCTCAAATGTCATGCATTAGAGTGTCGTCAATCGATTCACAGCACTGGAAATGTGACTTGCCAAGTTCCTTGTGAGCCGAACCAATGGCGCACCAATGGCTGGAAATTAAATTCACAAAAAGAAAGAAGGAGACTAAATCGAAGTGCTTGATGTGTATGCACCAAATGTGATATAAATAGCAAATAAGCTAACAAGAGCAACAACTGTTTAACTAGCGCGATTAAATGCGTTTCTCGATTAATTAATACGGTCAATCATTGAGTGTGCACAAAAGCGGTGTTATTAAAAATGAGAAATGGAAATTGCTTCGGCCTGTTCAATCGATCAACTTGATGGTACCTCCACTCCAAAGACGTATGCGATGTCTCATTTGGCAAGCAATGATGTGACAAACAAACGATGTTGAGCAATCGAATATGATGAAGTCAGTGGAGAAGGGTCACCTGAAGAAAACTCCAAAGTGAAAAAGTAATGCAGAACAATGGCAATCAAGCCACAGACCAGTTTGACTAGAGTCTCGTCGATGCGAGACATGAAAATTTCTCAGTAACCAGCAAACATGCACAAGTTTTGCTTGTGAATTGAGTTTGGTTTGACAGACTTTCAAAGACAAATTAAATAATTAGGATAAAAATGCTGATTAAGTGCACGGAAAAAAGACTTACCGATAAATGGAGAGAGAACGAGCAATGTCAATGCCAGAGAGACAATAGATAATAGCACATTCAATGCGAGTCATCAGCCAAAGGGAGTACTCAGTAAAGGGAGGGTCCAACTGCAAATGTATAATGTTTCGAATGGGCTCCTCTGAGCATTGAGTGAGTTAACATACCGCAATGTTGGGAATGTTCGTGAGAACAGCAAAGTTAGATGTGTGACAAGTTTTGCTTCGAGGAGACTGTCCGGCAGTGGACCAATCAAAGAAAAGATGAACATCACTGGCAATATATAATCAATCCGACTACGGCAATCGGAGTCGATCGTCCGAATGTGTCCATTCTGTGCATCGAGACCACAACGGCCATGATTAATAGAGACGAGAAAGCCTGAGAAGACTGGCAGCACACACACTCTACAAGTGAACTGATAGTGCAGATGCTGATGATAATGACCAAGTAATAAATATTTTAATGGATGCGTAGGAGAGAAAGTGTCCGACTGGTCGAATTCCAGCGCAGTCAACAATAAATCAACTATAAATCAACTATTCCTACAACGAGATGCCGACACCACCTCACTAGCTATGTAAGTGCACGGAATCGGGATGAATGAAATCGGCCACTGGCGGCCAGCACAACGAGACACTTCGACCTACGCCTGTAGATGATGTTTGCTTTGCTTTCCTAAATGGACATTGACGTGAAGAATAGACGTATTATTCGCGAATCACTTGAAACTAGCTGCGTGACAGTGCAGTCAACAATCCACTCGACGTTGCGGTGCTCATTGCAGGCCGAGATCGAGATGATCGGTTCAACTCAGCACTGACCAACATTTGGCCAAAAGTTAATTATTGCTTCGATCGATGCGACATTCTCGCTGATTAATTCATACATGCACACGGTGAAAGGTTTGATGCTCATTTGACTTGGTATCCGTGGATAAGTACGAACAGATCAGCAATGCAACAGAGCGATCAAAGGAAGGGAAAGCGCGCACTAGTATTATTAGGAAATGTGCTCATGGGATTTCTTTCTCAGAAAGTGCACCGAACCATTAGTGGTGATTCGATTGGGAGTGCATCAAGCCTTACCGGTGGTGGTGGAGATATGTGGCGGGTGCCACCATCAGGATTACCTCAAGCACTAGCAGCTGCACTAATGGCCATTACTATTAAGTGATCCTCTACTCTGACCTATGCTAATGGCTCCACATTCTCGATTGGACGTATTCGAGGCAATGCCATTCATCTGGTCTGGTTAATTCAGTTCACAAGCAAACGAGAGTACACCGGAAGGCGAGTGCACAAGACAACACCACCAAAAACAGAGTCGTCCAAGAAGTGATGCATTCCTTCTGAGCAATCCAGTGCAATATTGCACGTGGCCATCCAGTGGGCAGAGCTGCTAATAGCACATGCACTTCATCTCGGCCAGTTGTGTCTCAAGTTCAGGACAGAATTTAACGCTTTTTGTAAACATTCAAGTGGATGCAACCTCAATGGGATGGTCGAGTTGTGAGTTGTCCGTGTGACTCAGTAGAATCATTGATCACTATACCGAACAGACAAACAGTAGCGAGTGGCAAAGTAATTAGCCTCCGAGCAAGATGCGCCCACAACGAATTCGTGTTTCGAAACAAGACTGCTGTGATGAGTGCGTGTGTCACTTGCATTTGGTGCATTTGGTCAGTCATAATACACGAGAAAAATTTAAATAAACATTTACAGACAAGGCAATTAAATTAATACAAACAGACTGAAAACTTAAAGGAAACTGACAGTGGTCAGCAGTGTTTGTGTTTGTGTGTGATGCATCTATAATAAGCGAGACAGGTAGAAGCTAGTCTGTGAAAGGTAAAGTGACAAAATTTGTCATCTCGAGAGGCAAAGAACAAAGCAAGGTTAGAGTTTGGAAGAGAGGCACAATGTGCAACGAATACAAAAATGATTTGCACATAGAACAAACACTAGCAGAAAATGACAGTGACAGGTATGAAACAAAGCACGATACAGCAATTACACTACCAAGCAGGTAGACGGCATTGGTGCACTGTGCAGGCACCTCAGATGTGCACTCCAAATGATCAACTCGCTTAAAATTGATTACGCCAAAGGCAAACACGCGACAAACAAGCAGCTTTGAGCACTATTGCAATACTATTGCCAATGCAAATGACATCACAATCACTGAATGGACTGTGTTTGTAGCTGCATTTGCTCAGGTTACACCGAGCCCAGTGAAAAGTTACAATAATGGTGCACGGGGTACATTGTGTGGTATTGGGCCAGTGTATCGCCATTTATCAATGGACACATTTTCTCGGCTGGCACCTTTTCCCAGTCCCAGTCGTTCAAATGGTGCCGAATTACGAGTAACATGTCACTTGGTAATGATAAGTCACTTAACAAGCAATCCACAATAGATGCTTGATTGGTTTCGGCTTCACCGGTGGCAATTGAATTGTAATGGCTTTCCTGACTCGGTTAGATCGGCGTTTTCTCTTGCGGTGAGCACTTAATTTCGTCTGCCTGTCATAATCATCTCAATCAAGATGTCTCGATAGAATAATGCCCAACTGTGTGTGTGTGTTTGTGTGTTCACAAGGGACACTTGTCAAACAATAAATCTGCCACTGAAGACTCTTCACCGAAGATACACGAGCTAAGGTATGAATATTCTTCACCTTGAAGTGGCGAAGAGGAAAATGTCAATCAACAAGGAAAGTATGGCAATTCATAAACCAGATAGACACAACTCATTGGTGAGGGTGCAACATTTGGCAGTAGAGGAGAGGTTAAGCGAGCACCAAGCAGGTACCGTCACTTCCTTCGAGGTCATCAATTTGGTGCTATGACGAGAACGAAATAAAGCGTGCCTCCTTAAATTAAAAATTAATTAAAGCCAATGAGAACACTAAAGTACTGTGGCTGCATCGCACTGAAAGTGTTAATGGCATACACTAGCGATGGGGTGGACGGTGATTTGGTGACAACCGCAAATTAAATCGCGATCAAATTGGCAAAAGACAAATAAACACAAAATTTACAATTGCCACAGTAGAAAATGGACAAATGAAAATGTAAAACTCAATAAACATAAATCATCGTGCCTCAGTTCGGTCCGCGTACCAATGGCGAAACCACTTGGCCCGAAGTACATATTTACGCATATTTACGTGGAGGAGACCAAAGTGATGAATGACAATTAGTTCGGTAATGGGACTATAAAAAGATAAACGCTATTTACGACTCAAATGACCAAATCAAGAGTTGGGTGCGTCATTGGCATTTGGAAGTGTGCTCTAATGGCCGAATGAGATAAAATAGAAGTGAAAGTTCGATCGAGTGGTCATTGGTCGAGTCCGGTCTCGAAGATAATTGACCGCGTTTGGTCTGTTGCAAAGCACTTCCGCCTTACTCAGTAGAGAGTCTCTACTAGAGACCGGCTGAGCGGTGAAACAATGTACCCATCAAATGCATCAAATGCCTTGTCTGCAAAGTCACCTTTGCAGTGGCGCCATTAACGCCTTGTAGCCCTGTCAGTGATAGAGTCATTAGCACCAAGGTGTAAACAAAATTAATAGAGAGTGCCTATTAAAAGTCCTTCTGAGAATGTTTGTCATGGAGCAAGACGAAAAGCATATCGAAATTGAACAGATTGCCCTCGAGTGCAGACAAATTGGCAGATTATTGACATTACGGCCAGACTGGCAGTTAATTACAAAGTAATACAATCTAATCCAATAAGGACACCTGTGAAGATGACCATACAAAATACCATACATAATGTCGACAACGATAATTGCGGGATCAGTTCTCGGTGGAGGGCAATCAAGTGACCATGCAGAAATGGAAACTATTCACCTAATAGAGTCTACGGTGATGCAAAGTAGACATGCCCGAGACAGAACAAATTGAAACAAATAGAGACAAAAGGCAATTAGGCGATACTTGCAACAAGTGCTCACTGGATAAATGGGAAAAGCGAACTAAAGATGAAAATTAACAACCAACGTGCACTCGTGTGCGCCCCTTGGCCTGTTGGCGCGAAGCAATAAATTTGACCAGTCATCAATGGTCAGTGCACAAAATCACAGACAAATATATGAATCATTAGTTTCCATTAGTGTTATCGCTTTTGTAAAATGTAAAATGTAAATTAAAAGTAAAATGGCAAACTTGCAAAACTGTATGCAAATTGAATTGCACGACTAGACGACCAGTGACGCTCGCTGTGAGAAAAGGTTCACTCTGACCATTTTGAAGCCCGAAACACTGTAGATTGCACGAAGAAGGAGGGCACGATTTGTTGGTCAGTTATTTCTTCTGAATCCCTTCAGAGAGGCCCGGGCGAGTTGTCACTGACAACTTGTCAGTGGCCAATGGACAAAAGCAATATTAATGTTTTGAAAGCATTCTTCTCGGTTGCACTCGAGTTTAAACAAAGCTTGTGTCCAATTTTGTTTTTGAGTCAATAAGTGGCGGCAGCGTTTTTGCTTTGAAGCATGGTTTGGGTTGGTGTTTTGTATTAGACAGAGCACATATTGGCACTTTGTTGTTCTTTCTCCAGAGTTTCATCAATGTGTTTCATCAAGATTGTTTTCTCCAATGACCAGCAAAGCGATACCAACAATGAAGCCAATAATGCAGTTGTAACTTCACCTGGACAAACTTAAATGGAAACTGTCAAACAATGCAGCAAACGAAGAAATTGCTTATTATTGGGCCAACTCAAATGAAAATCAAAACGATACAAACAATGACGCCAATAATGCAGTTGTAACTTCACCTGGACAAACTTAAATGGAAACTGTCAAACAAAAAGCTTTGTTTGCCCCCCATTCGAGTCAATCAATACACTTTGGATAGTGTGCACTGCATTCACGATTACTAGTGAAACACTGATCAGTGATCACCACCATTGGCCAGACCGATTGGCCCCGAAAGGGACCAAAAGTTAATTATATTATATTCTTAGTTCAACGTTACTCATTCCTTAATCGACATTCAATATGACCGGTACAGCTCACTGGAAAGTTGCAAGGGTCTTAATAAGATTAATTAACTCGGTCCACTTCCTTTGAAAAGAGAGAAAGCCCCTTTCGAGGCACTCAGGACCGTTTTCTCTCATAAATATTGTTTTGATAAATTATTGCGGTTGATGGCAGCTTTGCCGCCAATGCACTTTTGCATTCATTAAGCAAATGATCAATCAATTTTTTTAGTTGAGGAACCGTGCACTAATTGTGCATTAAACTTGACTTGGGAAAATTAAAGCATTAACCATTAAATACAAAATTAATCAAAAGTACAATTAGGCATTGTGCCTCAACTACAAGTGACCATTCCCTTGTGGAAATCAGACTTAGCTTCTTGTTGAGCACTGACTGCAGCCACCAGTGGAGACAAAAGGACAAACAAACTTGACCTGACAAATCCAATACAAAGTGTCGCTTTGTCAATTCTGTCAGGAGGTTGGACTGATTCGAAATAAAATGCCAAAATTATGTCAATAAATCAAACAAACAAAATGTTATTATGAGAACAATTAAAATCATTCCGCAATGTAAATACAGAGCCGGCATGCCGATCAGTTCAATGTTTTTTCATGTCCGGTTGAAATGAGGCGAGCAAATTAAAATCAACTTGAGGATCAACAAAATTCACCGCCACTGAACCCAGTCGGTGTGAGTGGGCAATGGTCAATCAAGTGGGATGACTGTATTCATAACAGTGTGACAATTGAATACATTCACTCAAGTTCACGTGAAGTACTGTTATCCTTTTTTGTTGATGCGAGTCTCAGTGTGGCAGTGTGACTTCGTGGAATCGTGTTGATTTGATTGCAAATAGCTATCGGCGAAATGAAGACAGACTAGCTGATTGAATGCGATTTGTTTTGAGCAACCGATAGACGGACACTTGAAAAGAGATGTTTATGTTTTGTTTTTGGCGGTCACACGGTGCGGTGCATATTTGAACTCAGGTTCAGTGGAATGAGCAATGTCTCGATCGATGTCCCAATAGTGCCTAATTGTGGCATCAGCCACCAACCAGACAGACCGTTGTGAGCAATTTAGTGTGGCTGGCAAGGAGGCCAAACCTAAATGACCAGGCATTAATGGTCGAGCATCTAGTCTCATCACAGTAAGATTAGCACCACTTGAATCGATTGGCACACACTTGGACACTTAAAACTGACACTGACTTGTGAGCATAATTATCAATTGAGTAATGATTGTGATTGTGGCAATGAAACGAACTGCATTCTCATTAGGAACTATGTCTGGTCATTGACAGTGTGGATCACTTCCGTCCGGCCGGCCACAAAGCACATCCTTGGTTATGGTGTAAGTGGTACTGTAACAGCCTGCAGTAATTGAATGGAACACAATTACCGTCGTAATCTAGTGAATGGGAGAGTGAGTCTCTCTCGGCCATTACCTCTACAAACATCGTCTAATAGAAGACATTAGCAATTGCCATTCATTCATGGGTAGTAGTGCACAGATTAATTAGGAACATGTGTTGGCATGTCTGCAGAGCATGGCTCACAATTGATCATAAATTGTTCAATAACACAGCAGATACTGTCAAAATCGACATTGCAATGTCAATTGGCAACGCGAAACAAAACAAAACAGTCTACTTAAAGGCCATTCCACATCATGCACAATGCAAATTACAAATTCGCCAAATTGAATGCAAACATACATACAATACCAGTGATAAAAGCGATACCAACGGAGGCGAACAGCGTCGATTCGATATGCTATCACAATGTAAAGTAACACTGCTATTAAAACAACGAAGATCAATAATCTTTATCAACGCACTAGTGTGAAATATGGTTCAATTGAGAGCGAGTGCCAGTGAGCACTGCAGTGGCACCGAGAGTGATGGCGATGATGGTTGATGTCAACTCTATGATGGACAATGATGCCATCTGTTGACGCCAATGCATACAACTGCAGGCGACAGTTTACTCTGTGCTGCTGTTTTACTCGCCTCGCAAATTTCGTGGAACCGGCCTAGTCCGATGACTAATGGATTAGTAATGGGAAGCCTGTCCGCCTGCCTGCACCACTCGATGGAGGTCAAGTTATCTATGGTCCTATTGTTCCACTTTCCCCACATAAAAATCAAAGACCCAATGCCGAAATATTTAAATAGTTGTAAGTAATTTAACAAAATTAATGATTTGATTAATTGGCGCATTGTTAATCGATGAGCTAATTAACTGTTTTGATGCGACAAATGATTAGATGTTTTTACTCCATGTAAGTTGTCACTTGCCGACCACATTGTCATGCTTTTTATTGTTTGTTCTAATGTTGTCAATTCTTTCAGGGACTCGAGTCATGATATCATCCACTCAAATCTAGCAAGTCACACTTTTTTCCACAACCGGATATTTTTTCATATTGTTATATTGAAATAAAACTGTGAAGTGGTTCTTTCCAAGGAATGCCTCATATTCGTTCATGTGGAATATTTTCTATAGCTGCGTTATGTCAACTTCTGCTAATGTCAAAACCAATCAACAGGAAAGTTAATTCAACTTAAATCAGCATTTCCCGAAAATTTTCTTTAAAGAGGTAGTTGTGCCTCAATGAATGTCTTAAGACAGAATTCTGACGATACATGTTAATTAACAAGGTGCGTATATTTTATTTTATTTTTTTTTGAATTTAACTAACACTGAAACTGAATGAATTTATTTGTCGTCGGTCGAGCGGCAATTAATCGAGATCGACAGCGACAACTGCTCGAACCTGACTGTTTTACAGAGTTTAATACTATTATATATGTTATATGACCTAATAAGTTATCTCGTTTTTTTTGCGGCAAATCGTTACTCTACTAATAACTAATCAAGTTTATCAATTTACACAGAAGAGAGCTTTCGAGAAAAGAAAAGATGGAAAGAACAGGTCAGCCGAGCCGCATAGTTGCAGAGTGTCACAATTTGAGGATTACCCGGTGAAAGCGAAATTGTTGGCCAATTTGGGTGATTTATGTGCACATTTCGGCGTTCGGACTGGCCTTGGTGATATTGAACATATTGCTGTAGATGCGACGTCGCTTGTCTTGTGGTAACACTGCTCCACTGCTATTCGGACATTGGCATGTTGATTCTGTGGCATTTGGTCGTCTCTAGATTTGCAATTAAATTATGCATTCATTTATGACATGAGAAATGCAAAGATATATACGCGCTGTGCGCTGCATCGAGCACTATTGTTTACTGTTGCCATGTCTTCAATAGGTTCAGCACTACATAACAAATATATCTGAATGTTTGCCTTCAATGGCTTGTTCTTTTAGCATCTCACTCCGATGTCGGACTAGTCGGATTAGCATTCACTCTAACCTAAGCAAGATTGATAACTTTGCCGGTAAGACATAAAAATAAGTGGTCCTGTTCAGTGAAGTCAAACAGTTTCTGGCTCGATCGAGTCAAACTTGAGTGAATCTTTCTCTGCCCTGCTCGGTGCATTGTTTGGTGTCCATTGCAGGATTAGTGCCCCATTCGAGGTTTGCTTGTTTGCATCACAAGAACCTTAGACGAACTACTGCCAGTAACTTACTGAACTGCTTAGCTAATCGCCGTTGGCTAACCGCCAATAGTCATAATTGTTTTGTATCACTGCTTGATTGCTAATGTCACAATTTGATTCACTCAGGCTGGTCTGTCTTGAATTGCTTGACAATGTTTGTCCGTTAGCGGTATTGATGGCAACTAAGCAGACATTCCTCCACTCTTCTTGGCTACAAGTCTTCATAAAATGTTCATTATCGAATAGACTTATGTCAATAGAATGGCTTCATTCTCTCGCACTGTAAACATTCCGTTTCTTTATTGCTATGTCGATTGGTGATTTCATAATACATCGCCAATGCATTTACATTCTCTGTGTTTCGGATTTTTAAATTTCTTTCGCCACTAACGAGCAACTGTGGTAATTCAGACTGGTACCATATGGTTCACTCGGTTCGACGGTTGACTCTCCTCTTTCTGTTCACTCAGTGTGATAGCTTGGCTTGTGCTGGGTAATTAGACTCAGCCAGGCAGCAATGATTTAATTGTTCATTTATAATTTATCACCGAATTAAGTTTGTAACTGTTCAAATTTTAATGTCCAGGCGACAGTGCTAATTCCACAAGTGAGTGCCTTTGTTCGTCGATGTGTGCATACATGTGTAGTGCTTTAAAAGCACTGCTTTTAGCTCCGATCGGTTAAGTGGCTCGCCATTGATTGTCATCTTTCACCGATGGCACGGCATCGGCACGTATGAACGGTGGATTGGATTCGGTTGGTGACTAATCTCCAATCGTTGGCCACCAAGTGGACAAAGCACCTAACTTGGTGTGTCCCAGAGTGGTGCAAAATAATTATTATACTGCAGTACAACGAAACGAAATGTTGTTGAATATTTGCAAACAATTTGGGGCCGAATTTGGTCAACTCGGTCTGGTGTAGATTGACTGTTCGGACAATAACTTTTCATTGTTCACTTTCATTTGTGATAACTTTGCCGAGCTCACTTCGTTGAGCATTTGTTTGAAGGAAGGCGTGAGTGTTGTGTTGTGTCTATTACATGTGTGACTGTTTTAATTTTGTATACTTTCCACAGATGCTGCTAATTGTACTTTACGAATTGGAAAAGTTGAAGCAATTGAGTGAACTTCGATTGGCTTGTTTCTCACTGCAACTGTCCGATCATACCGTTCCGATCATTCCTGTGCTTTCCTCTATTCTTGCACTTCGCCTCAAGATTCTCTACTCTCCCGCTAAGTTGGCCTATTTCATGCATATTTTCTCCATTTGCATAAATGTCATAGGACTTGAACGGTCTCGTGTTGTGTGATCCACCTGAGCGATGAATTGACGCTTCAGTCGTTCACAGTCCACTTGCATTCGTTCTTCAAATCGATCCAGGAACAAATGGATTCGAGTGAGACGAGGCATGGTAAAAACGAAAGATAATAGCAAATAGAAATTACAACACAAAACTGTGTCACTGTCGGTCAGCAAAAAACAGCAGACTATTTCTACAGCAGTACTTTGTAAACATTGTCAGACAGTTGTTTGCTTCTTTTCTCTCTCACTCGTCTGCATTTTCTCTTATTTCTATTTGTCGATTTTTCCTCACCACCAAAATGGTTCGTCCTATTGCAACTCGATTTGTCCGCCTCTTGGATCGATTCGATGAGCAACTTCTGGCGGATTGTGATCGAATGAAACGCGAACTGTCTGATCGTGTTGACCAACAGTTCGGTGTGATGCGTGCCAAAGTGGCAGAACTCAAGATTCGTTTTTCCCGTTCTCATACTTCTTCGTCACTCAAGATTGAAGGAATTTTCGCGGACAATCTTTCAGTGGAAGTGGTTTCCTTTGGTGATTATATCGAACGTAAACGAAGCGAAGCTGCTGCCGAACTGCAGAATGCATCAACCTCTTCTTCTGGTAATCGCAAACGAAAGCAACAAACTGGCGCGTCTGCATCGAAGAACACCAAGAAAGCAAAGACTCAGTCTACTGGGCAGAATGTCAAGATGTTTGCCTGCAAATTCCCGGGTTGTGATCGATCTTTCCCAAGGGATTGGAATTTGGCCAACCACGAGCGCATTCATCTCAAGATTAAGCCATTTTTCTGTACTTGGCCAAACTGCAAATATTCTTCAGAGCAGCTTGGTCATATTGTTCAACACATTCGTTCGTTCCATTTCAAATTGCCCAAATATGTTAAGAAACAAAACGAACTGAACATCGTCGATGATCGTGATCCGAAAGAGTTTGTTCGTTTGGATCAGCAGTTGGCCAATCGTCGACTGTGATTTGGATTTGTATTTGATTGTAACACTAACTATACATTCGTACAATAAATAATTTTCTGATTAATTTCAAACTGAGATTGTATTTTTTTTAAATGTTTATATCGTAAAGAAACAATAAAAAATAAATAAAAAACAAGAAATAATCTTAAATAATTTCTTAATTCCTTGGCAATTGTCATTATTTTCGGAGTCGAGTTTTACTTTTTTGCGTTCGGTATGCCTGAAAATTGATTCATCGCGTGTTGACACTGGGAATGTGACACATGATTTATTCTCCAAGAACCTGTTCATCGATCTAATTGACTTAATTCGTACTTACAACCAACGATCACACAAGGAGTGCTTCGATAAGTTTGGCTGGCAAGGCGATGTATACATTTGGGACTGTATACTGTTGGGACGATTCAATCAGGTGTTTGGCCTGTTGCCTGTGTGCGCACTGGTGGACTCAAAGATATTCTGTGCACCTCCTCCTCTTCGGTGATCAACATGCCAAAGGTGCAGACATCGATTCCGTGTCCAATGGCCGACCCCGAACGGCAATCACCTGTGTCCTGTCAAATGCTGTGGAACGACCCTAAAGGCAATCGCGAGTACAACCAACTCATGTCCACTCGCAATCGATGAATCAAATCGAGAGAGCCACCGTGTTCAGTTGTAGCAAATTTGAGAATTCTAGTGGGCGATGATGCCAAAATACGACCCGTCAAAGTGGATAATAAAGCAAAGTGTGCATTGCTAATTAGATTGCTAATGAATTATTGAAAATATAAAACTGAAAGTTTGTTAGTAATGTCTAGTCTGCATTATGTCTAATCGATAAGCCAGATCGTGCTAGTATGGTTCACTTCGATGATTTAATTTCATGCTAATTGAATAGATCAAACGACAGTAGCCAGCAAAAGCAAAGCAATCAAGTGGACTTATTGCTAAATGGTCAATTAATTAATTAAATCGGAAAGTAGTATAGTGATTGAGTCCACCGAAAATGATTACACCGTAAATGGCAAATTACTTACAAATTGAACATTTCCATTGATTTGAATGATTTGACTTGTTTGTTGCTTGTTGCAATTCAAATTTTCTAGTCAGTCAAGAATGAGAGAATGAGTTTGTGCACTGCAGCTTGTAATATATTTCATTGAGCAATTTGCTCAACTCCACTGGACAAAACACGAGTGCCTGTGAGAAGGCAGAATCTGTTCCGGCCACACAATGCGAGATTCACTCAGCAGAATTCACATTGGGTTAGCGAAGCCGAATAATTAAAATGCCGCAATAATTAATTAGTATTAGTGAGCTATTAGCGAAAGAAGTCAGTGAAGCACTATGACGCCCATGTAAATTAAGCGCATAATGTTGTCCCATTGTGTACTCTGTACTCTCGTTGTGTTTGCTTAATGATAATTATTGAAATGACAAACATTCCTGCAACTGGTTCACTTGGCTACCAATGGATATCTGTATTGTTACACTTGATGGCTCTAGTTGCACATCTGCAATCTGCTTGATTGCTCCTTGTTCAGTGTGTTCGCACTGTATTCGTGCATTCCTGCATAATGAAATGTGATTTATAAATTAATTTGATTTACATTCACCTTAAATGAGATCATCGATTCGAAACAATTGTTCTGACCTTGATCGGCCCGTCCCCGACCAAATATTCAACCAAATATGTTTAAGTCAGGTTTGCCCGACACCGACACCACTCACTTGTTGATTCGATTAGACAGGATTGAATGTGAGACGCCCCTGGAGCCAACAAATGCACATACCTGGCTAACAAGTGTTGTGCACACTTCGAGGTACTTCGAGCTGGTGGGAAACGGATCGCCGAAGAATGAGCTTGACGCCTGGATGCAGCACACAGTCTTTACAGGCCGGAATGCCTGTAAAGCAAAGAAATTATTTGTGGCATTAATTAATCGCTTTTTGTGCCGTTCGAAGTATTTGCGATATGTGCTCTGTTCTGGTTTGTTTGATATGGCTCCGAAAGTCTCCATTAGCAATCAATCAATTATTGTAATCGCAATTGCGGCCACACATAAGGGAATTCATTATCGCCCAATGAACGGCAAACACGCCAAGCACAACAACATGTGCATATCTCAAGCCGGACAGACCTGTGCTGGGGTTGTTTCCATCACACAGACCATGATGTACCAATTGGTGCATTAATAAATGTCCTGAAAGACAGTCACACTAACCAGTTGTACTCGGTGTTGCATTGGGTTGCGAGTGAAGTCGAAAGGCAAAGTTGCCATTGAAGCAATGTATTCATTGAATTGTCAAATTGTGAATGGGCAAATTGTCATTCAATGTCAGTCGAATGAGACAGTGCACAAGTTGATGACTCGTTAAGGGACCGAGTGGCCAGTGGCCAGTGCGGTGGATGGCCTTAGCACCGGACCAGCACTAAGCAGCACAGGAACTTATGGCTATGTGTGTCAAATCAATATTTCATTACTGACACCGTGCCCCTATCTTTACCAGTGCCACTCACACTTCTAGGAATGTCTGGCTGCATGCAGACATGCTCGTCATACCTGGGATGACTGTGCTACTGCTAGTGGACACTTGCAGACACAATGCAAATGTGCAATCTCGCAATGGTCGATTCAAGCCAACCAGTGGAGTCATTGGCCCAAAGATAGGCCAAATGTATTGCACACTCAAATGGCCGCTCTGATTGTGCCAATATGAATTGCTTAATTAGAGCTCTAGGAGAGCTCCTAGTAGACATTGACCAAATTTGGTGACTTAAGTAATCCGCCCGAGGAGTGAACAAACACGGTCAGTTTAAGTCGTTGGGAGAGATGAGCGGAGACGAGAGAGGTCCTCATTACCATTGACTTTAAATGCGAATGAGACAACGAGGAACAAAAGGTTAGAGTGATGTGGTGAGATCGAATCGATCTGTGAGTGTCGGATCGCACCAAACGATAATCTCTTGTGCTGTGTTGTTGGTCTATTTGCGGACCCACCGAGATCATCCTCGCGGCGAGCATTTATGTTGATGGTGGTGGATGGGCATAACATTTAAATTGACTAATAAGTCATGTGGCAAATAAGTGAGTGAATTGCTAAGTGAAGCTCGTGGTAACGGGCCCGCGGAATTAAATCGATTTAGCGAACTGTCCAAATTGACATGCTAGAGGAAATCGAATAGAGCGGACATGACACATTACACAAAAGTGTCCCAATTGACTAGGTTCAACTATAAATATGTAATTAAGTGTGGCTCCAATTGGTGCTAATTGAAACTGTATGCATGTCTACACCTACACACACACAGTACATAGTGAATCAATCGTTTCTGCTCGTGTTTCTGACAATCGTAAGTGACCATAAACAACAAGTCACACCAGTGCACAGTCCACCATGGCACAGCAAACTCAATCACAGACCATGCACACACAATCAAAGAAACTGCAAACGACAAACGAGAGATTAGTTGCTCATCACTTGTCGGCGACCAATTGCGGCCGAGTTGTGGATCAAGTTGCGTCGAACGGCAATGGGCGAATAGTCGCTCTCAACTGTACTGAAAGAGCAAACAAACACCTTCAACGATATTATATATACTTATTAGCCATTATAATATTTAAAATAAATTCATGTTGGCATGAATAGTAAAAATATTATCAAATATTGCCATCAATTGAAAAGGATCACATAACAATTGATAATAAGCTCACGGATTGGACGAAAAGGCAATGAATATCTTTCTCGTTTAAGATATATATTTCATTCACCACAAGCAGCGATTGTTTGCATGGCAGCTTTGGCATTGCTTCTGTCAGTATAATTGATTGGTCACTTTAGTAAGTGCGCGTGCATCTTGCTAACCACTCTATAAGTGCTGCATGTCTTGAAATTTGCATTGCACCAATCGACTATGATCATGCCAATTAAAGGGCCAGTTCATTCTTTGAAGCCCTCATCGATCTGCCCTCAGGTCTGCAACTGGTCAAGCGAGCTTGTGATCGATCCTACTTTCCGCTTTTGCCAAGATGTCGAGACAAGTTTTAGGGCTGAGAAGATGATGCCACCAACTTGATTCCAAGTGAGTGCACGCCAACCTCAGATGTTATGGCGTTCAGTTTGCCTCTCACTCACCAAACGTACAAATCACCAACATCTCTTGACGACAGTGTCAACTTGAGTGCACAATTAGTTTGGTCTATTTTGTGGCCATTGTGGTAGAGCTTTGGCAGACAAGGAATAAAGAAGTAACTAGAAGAAGACTAATGAAACTGGATGCATAAATAATTTAATCCAAATGTTGCAGTGCAGGTCAAATGACCCGAACAATTCACTTGAATCCACATACAAAACGAGATTTGTGGGTACAAGCCAATAATAAGTCGACAACAAATAGTCCAGCACAATCGATTGGTACAGCCAGCCATTGCTATTGGACATTCGAGTTGACAGTTCGTGTAAGCATTGGACCATCGAGACATAATTATAATACAGCTCATGCAAACTAACTTATTTTTGCTCGTGTAAGTTCGTTCATAACTAAGCGACAGCTGTTTATAATTGACCTGGAGGAATCTGCGCTAAATTCTGTAATTGGCACTTGAGAGAATTACATATTGACCACTTGACTTGTTACTATTGAGATAATCAATGTAGTTGAGCACAAAAGTCCGTTTGTTTAGGACTGGACAATTAGTGGAGCAAAATAACATCGATGCCAATTCAATATTACCTTGCATTCGGTCTACAAATAGTGTAAGTAGTAAATAGTAAATCTGTAAATAGTCTCTCATTGGTCTTATCCTCCTTGGTCCTTTAGTCCGATAATAAATATCGATTATTAATGGCTATTTGTTAGAGGGAAACTTTGCTCGTCAGTAGAAAGTGCGGCATTGCACCATCGGTGAGCTCGCGCCACTATAGTGGCAATCGACAATGGCAGTGAGTGCTACTGACAAATACGTATATAGTGCCAAGTGGGAAAGAGTGGGGCAGAGTATCGCCGAGTGGAGCCAAATGCCTCAAATTGCCCAGTTCACTTAGTTGCCTGGATGTCTTGTCTGGACATGGCCACTTAGTCTCGAGTCAATGTGACAAAAATGACCATCACCAATGAATTTGGTTGCTATATATTTGTTAACAAACAATCAACGATGCTCAACACGGCCAACTAACTGCATTATAATGAAATGTCTCGCACTATGTTTTTCAAATTGATGGAATGTCCACTCTGTTAGATAATTGGTCACTCTGCTTACATTGAAGGATACTTCCCATTAATGCGAGCAAGATGAAGAAAACTGATTGGTATTAATTCGCTTCCCGGGCCCTGCTGTGAGAACTTTGTTGCACTGCACACTGCAGTGCAAAGTGACTGCAGTAATGTTTGGTGCATGCAGGGTCCAACTTATCAACTTATTCACTTTGTGGTGCATTTGCATATATCAAGTTGATTCAATTCAATAACGCTCACCACCACTCGACCGCCATCACTAAGCATCTCGAGCAAATTGACTGCTTTGGCACTTCTGCTCGTTTCGGCAATTTTATTGCAACTTTCAGTGCACTTTGCTACTCTCTGGTACAGTGGTGCGGAATGCCAGACAGTGCCACTGTTCGGTAGGCATTATCGTCTTAATTGGTACATTAATATTTACAATTAATATAATGCCAAACGTATTACCTTGTCGTTATGTCCGTCTGGCATCGAGACATTAACTCTTGATTCGCAAAGATATTTCCGATGTGCACCTTGTTTGCATTATGCAAATTAATCGTCTAAATGAGCGTATTATTGATTTGTACGCACTATTGAATGTATTACATATTTGTCTGTTTGAATGTGTCTCATTGATGAGATACGATACATGGTCAAGCATTGAATAGGCAAAGGCAATGACCGCATGCGACTATTTGGGCAATGTGTTGGTGAACGGTGTGTTGAGATGCACCTGTGGGTGTTGTAGATTGTGGACAGTGAGCACTGAGGCCATTGCATTCAGAACACATTGTCATTTGTCTTTGCTCGTTATTGGCGTTGGTGCATCACTTCACCTGTTGGGCGCACGTCAAAATTAGATTCAATTACTGCTGTGTTGTGTTGTGTTACAATAAATGGCACAGATGTTGTGTAATATTATGTGGCGATTAGTCCACTGCCGTAATGATCCATTTGCGTAACGATCAGACACAGCCAGCGAGGCAACTTAATGGACGACCCAATTGATCGTGCATTGTTGCACTCGTTCTGTATTCTGTCCGCATTTGATTCACGCTTTCTTCTTTCTGCATTGCAAAGTGTTTATTTAGTGTTTAAACATTTGACTGCTTTACTTTCCAATTAATTGAGAAAATTGTGTTTTACACACAAACACACGCGCACTCTTGAGCAATCCATTTGGAATGTGATGCGAATGGCTCATTCAAATTGGACATAGACTTCACTCTCTAGAATGTCTGTTATCTGAGTTGCCGAATGCACCAAAGTACGCACATAATGTAGCACGTGAATCAAAGTAATTGAAACTGTCGCCAATACTTGCTTAGCTTTGCTAATTGTTACACAAAACCAATGGCCAATTGCCCGATTAGATGCAGTGGTGGACTAATTCAGTCAGGCCAACTATAGATGCGATTGCCAATACTGCATATAGGGTTAGGGACCATTCCACCAAATGGTCTCCTTCATGACCCCTCGTGACCCTCCATCGTTCATGTCTATTAATTTGACTAACTAGAATTAATTTTCTTTGCAGAGACGTACTGCTGCGGCCCGCTCGGACGAGTGAACTTATGCTGTGATCTCTCCTCTTGGAAGACGTTTATTTGAACACTTCAAAGCATGACAACAAGTCAATCACTACTCACTTTTTATCGATCGATGACCGTCACTGCCCTTCACACTTTCACCTGCACTAACAAGTTTTCCAGCTTGCGTGTAATACTTTGATCAATAAATGGAAATAGCGATCCTATATCGAGTGATCGCATCGCATGACTGAATGCGACACTCAGCCATTGGACAGCGCGCGCGTACAACACAAATTAGCTATCTGCTAACTCTGTCATGTCTGTCTGTATTGTT
Source organism: Rhizoglyphus robini (assembly GCA_023373905.1). Taxonomy (NCBI): domain Eukaryota; kingdom Metazoa; phylum Arthropoda; class Arachnida; order Sarcoptiformes; family Acaridae; genus Rhizoglyphus; species Rhizoglyphus robini. Next base: position 538,353 of record JAKIJQ010000066.1, on the reverse strand, counting down.
GTTGCATTATAAATTATAATTTATAATTGTGCTTCCAAATTAAACGCCCCACAAAAGACATTGGAGTCCAGTCATTTACCTTAATTAATTAATCAAACAAATGGCTTATAAGCCAGTGCAAATGATCCGAATCTGTCCGTCGACACCACTCGAACATGTACCATATTGTTGTGCTGGCACGATGCCACCACGCAAAAAGCAGACAAACAGCACTGCAGTGGACGACAGTTCGCCTTGCCAATGGAATGCATTGCTAATTCATGTGTTCGATTTCGATTCTGATGGTATTGTTCGTTATCGAGGGACAGTACAGTGAGACGTGCACATTGCTCTCTCGGTGGACTTTCCAGTGCACCTTCTCTGGACAGTGGCACCAAAACAAAGGCGACGTTCGAAATTTGTCGTGGAATTTGTCTTAATGTAAAATGAATTCCGTAAAGCGGGCCGTCTGCTCGTAACCGTAGGCCAATGTCTTTGCATCTCTACTCAACCGTTTACCTATTTGTCCAGTGTGCACTTCACTCATGACGATGTACTCACCTTGCAATGGCTTGCGAGCGTGTGCTCCAAATGAATATGCATTACTCCACTATTGTATGTGCACTTGGATCGAGCCAAATTAATTCGTGCACTCTGAAGCTGTGTTCGTTAAGACGAGAAGATTTGCACCGAAAACCTTTCGGCGAAAGGAGACAACAGCAACAGGACACTACACGGACGGACTCTATAGTCACTGGCGCTGTACTTCCAAATGAGATTGAGCATCCAATGCCTCCACGACGCAAACTTTTCCAAAGTGCCATTCCTGAGCGTTGGTTGTTTGCTTTGTTCTCGTTATGGCGTGCTAATTGAAAAGGCACCACAACCATTGCAAACAGTACTGCCATTTCAGAGGCACACACGTGCCCTGACTCGTTCCTCGATTGGGCCTCGTTACTGCTGTCGGTGTTTGTTTACAGTGTAATCTTTACACTACCGATTGGCCAAATCTATGCAGAATATTTGCCGATTTGATTTGGCATGATTAATAAATTGCTTTAGCTCGGTTCCGTTGTGTGTCTCATTACTGTTGGCATCGCCATTTATCCATTTGCCTTTATTAATTTCTGTCCTTGTCAGACTTGATCACATTTCCAATTGCGGCGGTTGCTCACCGCTGATGAATCATCGATCGTCGGATTGTAAGCTAATTTATGATGGCACTGAGTGCTGCATCGGAGTACACGGCCAATTTGTTAACCAATCGATAAATCGATGTGCTCCAAGAGGAGTGGTTTAATCAGACACAGTGTCGCTCGTTTGCCTTCACCAGACAGTGCACTCTCCAGTAGAGCACATCAAAAATTATCAATTCTTGCCAGGCTCAATACATAATTAAGATACTTGCAAATAATTCCCACAAACTGCAATGCTCCATGCAAGCGACCACACGCTTGCTTATTAGATGAGCAAAGTTGGGTGCATTAAATAAATAATGCACTGCATCACTGCCTAAATGTGTTGCAGTGAAGTTGCAATAAAACTGCGACATGCAAAGAAATCACTTTAAACCACTTATTACCGAATTCGTATAATTCGATTAATTATTGATTGATATGATTGGTTGTGGTTGATTGTGATTAGGCCACACATTGGATTGCCCACAGGCACACTTTGCATATAAATTCATTCAATAAAATTTATTAAATAAATGCCTTTCACTTTACTGTAGAGAGGCTTCTTTTGTTCATGTTGATTATTCCCATTGATGTCAAACAATGCGAAATGAGAAATCAATCAGCAGACTTGCATTTGAATGATGAAGGTAACAAGATTTTGTATCTAAATGTACACCGAAACACAGAACACGTATTGCCTGTTTTAAGTGACTGTTCACATTAAACAAAATAACAATTAGTCAACAGACGAAAGGACTAATCGAGTAGGATAATGCAATATTTAATAGGTTCCTAAGAGAAGTGATTGCATTGCGACAAAGCATTATCACAAGTTGAACAGGTTTGTTTGCGGCAGAGAAAGCAAAATTCTGCTCGGGTTTTACTTGCTTGTTTGATTGCTTTACTCAATGTTCAATGCACAACTCAAATACACGATCGCATAATTTGACCGAGTTGGCCTGAGAGATTTATTAATTAGGATTGGCACACTTGGCAATACTCAAAGTGTAGTGCAAACAAGTAGTACAATGTGTAGTTCGATGTGTCACTATTGATCGAGCACAATTTGCAGTCACTGGCCGCAATTGGTTGCCGACAAAGTAATCGAATTCTATTGAGCTATTCAAAGCAATCGGTGCTCACTTGGCGCAATGCTCATGCAGTTTAGTGTTCAGCACTAAATGATTATTACCAGTGGAGCATAGAAATACTTCAGTGTGCAATGTGTTACAAAGAAAACTAATCCGAATTTGTACTTTGTATTCGAACTGAATTGACAAAAGTTCTCAATATGTTTGTCTCAATACGTTCACTCGAACAAACCAACTGTTCGATGTTCAATTGCAAATGTTGAGTCAACATTTTCGATCAAGCCAAATCATGAATCATGATTTATCAACAATCAAGTGTGGAGAAGTTAAATGTGACTGCAAGTTGTCAGTTTGATTTCGTTGTTGATTGTTGTATTGCCTTGCTTTATTCTCTCCTTCTCGTGTCCTCAAAAGCCTTGTTTGCGATGCCGGGCATGACTCGCAAGATGTTTACCACCATGAACAGTTCGTCTGCAGCCAGTGGCTCTTCCACCAAGTCTGGGGTATCAAGTCACAAGAGTCACGCCCGCAAGCGAGTTCGCGAGTATCCAAGTTCGATGGATCCAGGCACAAGTCGACAGTCTTCCTCATCCTCGACCAGTTCCTCCAGAAAGTCATCTGCCACTTCGACTTCTCCTACTGGTAGCTTGTCATCATCGGGCGGTAGTAGATCGGCTGCTTCATCAGGCTCTGGCACCGGTGTGTCGTCCTCCTCGCGAAAGTCTTGTGGCACTTCACTTTCGGGCAGCACTTCGAAAAAATCTTCGGCCACCACTATGAGCAAGTCGCGTCCCAAGTCAAGCCAGGCCAGTTTGACCGGTTACTCGAAAGGCGGGAGCAATCACTCTCACAGCAAGTCAAGGCATAGTAGCAAGTCACACTCTTCGCATTCGGCCTCTTCGAACGCTTCCTCGATCTATTCGAGTGCTGTACAGCCGGTCTCGGTGGCAGGCTTCGACACCAAGCAGATGACTATGGACGAGCGCAAGATTAAATTCATGCAAAACCAACTGCAGAACAATGTGAAACGTTTGCATGAACTGACTGCCACGGAGCCAGCCGGCACCGAGTTTGCCGAGTACACCATCGACGAGTCCAACACGGTGGCCGAGCCTCATTCGTGCGTTGCTCTCTATCCCGCTTCTCACAAGGACTATCCGAGTGGTCTGGTGGCCAAGGTCTACAATGCCGACACGGCCGCACTCGACAAGCAGTCCTCCATCTACCTGAAAGTGCTGCGTCACCTCGGAAAGAAGCATGGCTCCATCATTCACACGATGGGCATTTACTCACGGGAGCAGAACATTTACCTCATTCAGGCACTGGCACCGCATGGCAACATGGCCGACTTTGTGGCTCAAAATGGTGCTCTCGATCCGACTCAGGCTCAGACCTGTGCCAAGCAAGTTCGCTCCGCAATGGACTTTATGGGTGACATGGGCCTTTGTCACCGAGCCATCTCTCCGCGCCACTTGCTGCTCTGTCACACGGAAATGGATGTCAAGCTGACAGGCTTTCGATCGGCACTCGTTTACTACGACGAGAAGAACAACGACATCAACTACCAACCTTGCCTGGCCCTATCAAGCACTGGTCCAGAGACCGAGTTTCAGGCCCTGGAGGTGTTTGGCGATCCGTCTTCAGAGGTGTTTGACCCGGTGGCGGCCGACGTGTGGTCCTACGGAGCAAGCATCTACTACCTGCTGACTGGACAGTATCCATTCCCGAATCGAGACGATCCCGAGGTGGAGAACACAATTCAAAACAATGTACGCGCCCTCAAAGTGAGCAACAGTGCCCACAACTTGCTTGGCCACAGTCTCACCACCAACTCTACTGAACGATTCTCAGTGGAGCAGCTGCTGTCCCATCCATGGCTGGCGGAGCGAATGTCCAATGGCTCATCATCTCATGGTGGCACATCCTCTACCCACGATGGATCGGCCAAGTCGACTTCTGCTGTCCCTGCAAGCAAGACTGCTTCAGCTGCTAGCCGATCAAAGTCCGCCACCGCACTTAGCAACTCACAGTCTTCACCTGTCAGTGGATCGAACAAAGGCAGCAGTTCAGTGGCGGTTGGAGCATCATCTCACAAGTCTGCGTCTAACTCCAAGTCCACTTCACGGGCCAGCCAATCAAAGACCTCCTCTGCTCCAAGTGGCTCCAACAATTCGGGCTCTCGCCCTTCGAGTTCCGGTACTTCTGGCTCTCGCCCATCTGGATCTGGCTCTTCTGGCTCTAGCTCGTCTGGATCGAACCCTTCTGGATCGAACCCTTCTGGATCGAACCCTACAGGCTCAAAGTCTTCGCATTAATTCATTTGCGAAAGCGTCACATTTGTTGACAAACCAAAATTAAGTCATTAAACCCGTTAAATTGATGTGTTTGTGTGTATTTCATTCAAATTCGCTTGCTATTTGGCCAATGGCCAGTCAGTTAATACTTGAATTAATATTTCAAACCAAAACAAACGAGCTTTTTCCTCTATTTAACATTTGATGGGCTAACAATTTAAATTGTGCTTTTGGCCGATTTCGAATGGCTGCTTATGGTGATGTCACATCACTGATGTGTCATTATTGGTGATTGCTTTCTTTCAGTGCAATAATCATTTGCTTGATGGCTGCCAGTTGTCCTTGAATATGTGATCGCCCAGTGCGCGTGACACATCGAATTAATTCGTCCACTGATGACATATCCACCAGCTCGGTCAGGTGATTCAACTCTGAGCAGAATTAAATCGACCACTAATTGCAGTGTGCATGCACAAAGTGTCGTCTTATTTGCTTTGTCAACCTGATTCGTAGTGCGCTTATTCTTTGAGGCCATGGCCATGGCCAACCAAAGTCTATTCTCCCAAAATTTAATTAATGCATTACACAAATGCGGACAATCAATCCTCACCTTGATTGATTAAAAAGATCGTCGATTGGTCACACTATAGCGAGGAAGCACAAGAAACGCGCGAGGAGAAAAGATAAAACCAATCGTGGCGGTCGCTTGTGCTTGCGAGATAAACAGCTCACAATTGGCAGAGTAGTTCCAGGATCTTCACCGTTGGGCATTGTCCATAAATAGACTATGGTCCAGTAGGTATAGCAAAGGGCGAGTCACTGAACAAATGCAAACTTGCACTTGACAATTAATCCAGTGCGCAAAAAGAAAGGAGACATCTCTCAATACTCGTCAGATTTGCAGGTGGAGTCTCTAGAGGCAAATTGAAGATTGGCTTTTAAATGTAATCAATAATTTTATCTCACCATTGTAATCACAGAACACACACAGTTTGCCTTCGAGTGCACAAGAAACGAAGGAAGAAAGAGCTTTAGTGAGTGGTCTCACTGACTGGTTAGTGATGCAATTCATTTTGTCCACTGTGTGCAGACTAAATAACAAACGCGTCATTAACTTGATCCGATGGTCAAATGTACACTGACCAATATACACCTTCCAATCGGTAAATCCTCCATTGGCTTACAGATTACAGCGTACAGGTGCTGTCATAGGCCACCAGTGAATATTCACAATATTGTACAGGAGCGTAATCTCAAGTTCGGTGCGAGGCTACACGCACACACGTACCCTCACTCGACAGTGGTCGAACTGAATGACTCCATTTGTAAAGCTTCCATTCTGCAATGGTTCTATTTGACCTAGAATGGCATAAATTGGCGTGAACACAGCCGGGACCATGCTTAGGTGAAATATAATGTAAAATTTGGGTTATATTACGTCCAGGTAGATTATTCTTATGCAGCCAACATGAACGCCACAGAAGAACAGCAGCTAACACTACACTCACTCACTGTACAGGTGAGCACTGCTCGAACATTTCTATCGTTTGAAGTTCAAAGCTGCAATAAACGGCTAATTTGTTCTTAGCAACAACAAGACCATTGACAGAAATCAATATACCAACATGAAATGAAACATGAATGACTAGTCTGCACTGATCAGTGACACATGATGAAACGAAGCCAGGCAACTTTCGTTTGCCACAGTGGTCGACATATATGTCCATCATGTCATTACATTGTATTGGCAATTATCGTTATCGCGCGCATAATCGAGGCCAACAAGATCACAATGTAATAAATCATATATAGGCCGATAAGGCCCATTATTATCGGTAGAGCTGATCCCACTAATAAGTAAGATCATCTTACTAACAAGATGCTAGGCCAATTATATTTGCGCTCAGCATTGGAATGCTCAACTGGGTTCATTTCGACAATGCAAATCAAAACTCATTAAAGTTTAATTAAAGTATGTTTAATTTAAACATACCATTTATTGTGGCTTTTTGGTGACTCCACGGTTTAATTCAATTAAAGAATAAAACGTCAAAAATAATTAATATTTCCGAAACCATGATGATAATTAGAATGTCTTCATCTTTTTTGGTGAGACCATCTTTTTGTTCCATGATTTCTTCTGGTCCACAAGTAGCATTGACATTCGTAATAACTGTTCCTACTGTTTTATGAAGTTTAAAAGTAGATTTATATTCAACGTCAAATTGCACATACAGAAAAGAAGACCACATCGTTCATTCACATTGGTGGAATTTTCCAGTTGTGAGTTCTTTCGTTTGAATTCGCCAAATTTAAGGTCTTTGGACTTAATTCGATAGAAACTATTTGAAAAGGCATAGTTTAATAACAAATAAACCTTTGATTTAAATAAATAAAAAACATACCATTGTCTTGTTGCTCAGAATTTAAAACGATTACATTTTCTGTGCGAGAATGGTCTTGTGATTAGTAATCACCATAATTGTCGATACTCAAATTGGTCTCATCTTTCCGGTGTGTAATGAAAAGAGAAAGAATTAACAATTGCATTTGATAATAATTTTAAAAAAATTTACCAATTTCCATAATCTGATTATCCTCAAAACCGGTCGCTAAAACATTCCATAATTATTGATAAGTCGGAAGCATTTTCTTTCCAGAAAGAATATTCATCATCTTTATCTGAAACCACAGTGCGCTCTGATTTTTCCTATAAAATCTCTTATATATTAAAATTAGAAAACTTACGAAACAAAAACTTCGTGAGCAAAAACTACTGAATGTAAAGTCATGAAAATTTTTTAGTAGACTATTTGGACCATAGCGGATCTGGGATAAATAGAATCGGCTCGATCCAGTCTCAAAATGGATTCTGGATTTTTGGGTTTTAGGATTCTTGATAAAAAAAATACCGTTGGATTCGTCGTGAAAATCTAGGAACATTGATATATCATGTACTCGTTACGAAAATGTGTCCTTGGTACCGAAAAAATCATTTAAAGGTTCCAGCCAACAGGCAAGCACAGAGCGTGTTTGTGCTGTCGTGTTGAAGAGTGTGTCATTAGTACAGCGAAAGGTAGAGCTCAAGCCAAACATTGCACAGCTGGACGAACACGCACACCATCAGCTGTTTTGTGTATTGCTATCGCTCTCACAGCACTACATCACGTTGGTTCTACTGTTTTTCATTCTCCAAGTGTTTTTATGTTAATCTCTTATCTTCTTTGTTATCACCTCAACATTAACTCTCTGATGTCGTCATATATGTCATAATGTCACGAAAGTTAACGTCAAGTACAAGGACAGGCTTGAATATAACGAAAAGGATTTTGAAATGTATTTCAAGGAAATAGGTTTCTCTCCTCTCCCTTCATCATTATCAATCTATCTTATCATCATGGATCGAGGTCAAAATCGCGAACGAGCTCGGGCTAGAGATCGTGCAAGAGGTGGTGGACGTGGAGGAGGTCAGGAAGATTGAGGTCATGGCGGTGTTCTTCCTCGACAGAAGCTCACCCACGAAGAAAAGGTTGCTCCACGACGTGAGTACCAGCGGAATTATTATCAACAAAATGTGTGTGAACGTATGCACTTATGCTACTGACCGTCAAGTCGAATCTGGAACTTCTCGAAATCAACAACATCGTCATGATCTTTTCCTCTATTGTGCGGCTATCCTAAGCCCAGGTTAACTGAGGTATAGTGAACCCGAGGAGGACTATCTCGGTCTGATTGAGTGTTTGGTATTTTATGGATGGGAGGAAGCGAATAGGTAAGAAGGTTGGTGATTCTATCACCTATTCGATGTGTTGTGATGGTGGCAAGATGTATCCTGCCCTCTTCAACCATCCATCAGAGTGGAACGTGAGATTGGTCACACCGTGCACAACATGGTGGTCGCTCAAACCCCCAAAGGGCTATCAGTAAGTGTTATTTTGATATCAATCATTGATATCTAATTATGTTTTGTTTGACTACAGGGGTGAATAATAGCTGTGAATCTTGGATACCGCCGAAGCAACTCGTAAACTCCCCAAGTACGGTGTCCTCGGCGTAATCTCGACGTAAATGGCTCTTCATGTGCTGAAACAGCAACTGGAACTGGCCAATCCCGAACTTATCACTCGATACAATATTATGCACAATGCGGTGGTTGATGATCCTACTAATCAACTAATAATTCATTTCAACACAAGTTATGTTCTGAGTATGCCCGATTCTTTGTTTGATGATTATAATGTACTTAGAGTGCCGGATCGGACTTTTGACTTTCCTTCTGCTAGCCAGATTGAAATGATGACGGTTGAATCCAAATCAACTTTTCAACTCCGAAATCCAATGAAAGTATTTTTAAATCCTGAATTTGTTATTTGAATTAATTTGGCACTTTTATTTTTCAAATCTCTGAAAAGGTTTTTTACAAGAAAACGTTCGCGCAGCGACAATTCCCTTCGTGACCTGTCACGAGGGAATTGAGTTTTCTTGTAGTAAGATAAATAAAAAAGATTTTTAAGAATATAAAACGATTTTACTTTTGTCTTTTGATGAAGAACGATATTGGCATTTCAGTATCGAGGGTTTTCTGGCTTTACCAAAGGCAACAGTTTCAAAAGATCCATTTTCTAAAAAGAAAATTGTAAATTAAAGTGCAAAATGTGTTCAAATATCCAACACGCACTATATAACTTTTCTCAGCAAGTCAGTAAAAAGGTCGACGTGAAGAAAGGAAATATAGGAAAATGTACATTGTACAATGTAAACAAATTGGAACAGCCATCGTAAATGTTGTCCATAGATATATAGGTTGACAGAGAAAGAAAGACGACTTTGACTTTGAAACCAAGTGTATGAATAGTAATTAAGAAAATAACATAAGAATCAGAGCTGCCAGAGGATGGAACGCGTCACGCGTGAAATTTCACGCGTCCGGACGGAACATACAGATATGACGTTACTCTACTGCTGGAAGGTACGAGGCCGCTTCTAGGCTATGAGCGGCAAGTTGTTGGCGGACGAATGTGTTTTTGCTAGACAAAACTCAACAAAACCGGTATTATACTTCCCAAAATATACATTTTCGGTAAATAAACTATTCAGACCCACAATTAGTATGTTCCAATACCAAAATATCCCAAATTCAATCAAAAAAATCGGGCCCACGATTAAAGGGAAATTATTTCGGTCTCACTGAACTTTGCATACTGGTGGCTTAGTGGTCAAGGCGTTTGCTTTGCAAGCGTAAGGTCCCAGGTTCGACTCCCGGTTACGGAATATTTTTTCGGTTTATTTTTAATTTCTTTTAAACTAGAAATGATCACAACTACTTAAAATCAAGTTAAAAACATCAAATTGTTCAAATTAGTTTAGTTTTGGTGACTTTTATTCGAATTGTATCTTACCTTTGAAGAGCTTACAAATTGAGACATAAATGTGAAAATAATTATCAATTTCATTGGAAAACATTCCAAAATGGCTTAAATATCAATTATATAAGTGTTTCAACTCAAAAAACCTCAAAGTAATTCAAAAAAATATTCCGTAACCGGGAATCGAACCTGGGTCCTTACGCTTGCAAAGCAAACGCCTTGACCACTAGGCCACCAGTATGCAAAGTTCAGTGAGGCCGAAATAATTTCCCTTTAATCGTGGGCCCGATTTTTTTTTTGACTTGATTTGGGATATTTTGGTATTGGAACATACTAATTGTGGGTCTGGATCGTTTATTTACCGAAAATACAGTCAACCCCCCATAATAAGTTTCAGCTGCGTTTCGAAAGGGGGTCTGTTTCCTGGGGTGCTGTCAAAGTTAATCAGATTAGCCGAACACTATTTCTACTCAAACAGTTCTCGTTATGTTAAAATAGCCCGTTATCTCTACCTTCGCAGGCACCCCAAGAAACAGACCGGGTATGTTTTCTGAGGTGAAAAATTGAAAAGTGTTTGTTTTTTGAAGTGAATTTTTCAGTTGAGCACACCACCCGCTCTTATGTTTTTATTTAGTCTTTTAACTATTTTAAACCATTCAAAATACAAAATAATTTATATACAAAACAATTCTAATGCTACATTTCATCAGATTCGCTATTTTCAAAGACATTATGCAATTCACGTAACTTTAATCATGTCCAGTAGACATTTCCGATCCAAGTTGGTCATGGTGAGAGGTAGCAGATAGTCTTGTCCATTCATGTCGGTCCACCCTTTTCTTAACGTCGTCTTGAATCCTTTCCATGCCGCGAACCATTGACAAGCGATCGTATTCTGTCTAGTTGTTCTCTAATTCTGGATTTCCTGATGAACATGTAGAATGCAGTCGGTTATCGGGAAAGAACCAAAACTTCTTATTTGTTCAAACATTCTGTCCAAATGAGAGGTGGAGTAACACTCTTCACTAGATAATCATCGTGGAACGAACTTGTTGCAAACGGAATTACAGGCTAAATAAATAAAAGAATTTAATATACATTCATATAAATAAATCAGAATACTCGATAAAATAATTGATTCTTTTGTTGGTGGAGGCATCTTCAGTGGATGATCATTTCGAAGGTGATCGGAAAGAAATTAAGTTTTGTCACAGTTTGGTTATATTTCAGTAGCTTGTGTTGAAGATAACAATCCGAACACTAAGAAATAATCGTTCTTCAAAAGAAAATTTTGATAATACTTCGAAAAAGATCGATCAAAAAGCAAAAACAATTCTTAGTTGGTGCAGATCTGTCAACAGCCGAATGTGTTTGTTTTGATTTATCGTGCACTGCGGCGTTCGGCAACACAAACTGACCGTTCATATAAGACGTATCTAGGGGGGTATGTTTCTTGAGATGTGCGTGTTATGGGGGTTGACTGTATATATTTTCCGTAAACTGGCAGCAATTCGTCTAACTTTGATCGAGGTTTTGTTTACGTTTTGTGTGTCAACTGCGCAACCGCAGATCGCTAAAACGAGTTACCAACACGCGAAAACACACGAACGTGGTATGTCTACTCTCACTTTAGAGTAACGTCTGAGGATAGTGCACCACGCGATGACGCGATGCGCGTTTCGAGCGACGCGTTCCATCCTCTGGCAGCTCTGATAAGAATTTACAAAGAAGCGAGGAAGCAGCACATGTGCATTCCATTGGATAGTTGTTTGTTTTGTAAATACCTTTTTTGTACATGTCTTTACTTCAACACTAGATGGCACAACTCTTATGTCAACTGAGTTGAGTCAATATGCTCAACTGTCAGTAACTTGACTGACAGTCAGTTGGGCCAAACTGTCAAACTCGATATCAATTTTTTTCAATCAATCAATTCAATCAAGCCAATAGAGCGATTTGTTTCATTTCTTGACTTGTTACTTATTTGTGCCTTTCAAACATTCATTTGATTGGTTGAAGTGTTTTGCACCGATTATTGAAACATTTATATATTCAAATACGCCAATCGGTCCTGCGGTGATGGTTGGTTGCTTTATGACTTGCATTAATTCCGCAGTGTATGACACGGGAAGGTACGTTTAGTCAAATAATTACTAATTTAAATTTGTTTATTTTGCCTTTTTTATCAGAGCAATCAATTGATTGGCGGACAAAGGGCCAACACGATGAAGATTTGGCATAGAAAGTTGTACTCTTTGGTTCAGCATCGATGCCACGACACACCATTTCACCGGCTCATGGCTTTTGAAACTTTGAAAACTTGGCTTCGAGTCATAAAGATGCCGTCAAAATAGCTGACTATTTGGCCAATTTGCACAACAGTGTTAAGCATCATTGACATCAATGGTGCAGATATTAATTTAGATTTGAATCTGTTAGATGGAAGCAGAGACGATTGGAGGAATTTTTTGCAACGAAAACTGAATGAGTCTAGATATAAATGACATGAAAATTTATCAACATAGACATTTTCGCCAATTTAATTGTCAACAAAATTTTCATTCAAAAATAAAGAGGAGCTATCAAATCAGCCTGACTGAAAAGTTTGCTTTTCTGGCTCGACTTATGCCTAATTTGGAGCGCCCGATTGCAGAATTGAATGTGACGAGTGTGAATTAATTAATATTTGTTGGGACAATGGCCTCGTCTATCACCGTACGGACAAAGCTTGAAGCGAAGCTTTGAAAGAAAGCAAGCTTCCATATTCGTTGCATAACGAAGTTGCAACAAAGTGTCTCTGTGCATCTCATCGATTACTCGTACTATTTGCAAATCGTTTGGCCATGTTGTGTCTTTCGTTAATTCGCATCTCAGTTAATTAGTTTTCACTTTGTGGTCTCGAGCGAATATTCTCCTGCGTTCTATTAATTGAGTACATTCACTAGCGCTATAGAGGTAAGTGAACAATGAATTCCTGTTGAGTGACTGATTTTCTGGCTTATTTTTTTTCAATTGCATTTGAAGAATTTATTTCTCAGACCGAGAGTGAGACTTATTGTGTGAACGTAAACTGTCTGTAAACTAGCTTTACAATTGGACTGGAACTTCCAGTCTGGAAGGGATAGCCTTCCGCCTGGTCGGTGAGTGCTTTGCATTGCTGTCAATGGATTTGTCTTCAATTTGATCTGGTCTATATGCGAACGATGTTTTGTTCCTGTTGTGTGCCTTTCGAATTGTCATTCTCAGTACTGGTTCGAGCGCCATTTCGGCGAAATGACCAATTTGACTCAATTCAATTGACACTGCTTTGCTCTCGCCAATCGCAAAGAACCTTGTCCTCTCACCGATTGATCATTCAATGGATGAGAACACATTACTTCATTGAACATTTTTCTTTGTCGATTTATTTGTCATTTGTGATGTCATTCACATTATGCATCTGATAGCGGCTAAATTAAAGCTACAATTGTTGCCTACACCAGCGAGTTGTATACCTCATCTCTTGCTTCTCTCGACTAGTGATCGGCACGAGTATTATGGCATAGCCACAAGAAATGTCCAAATATGATTAATCAATTGCGACAAGCATATACATGCACACTATGCAATGCACTTATGTATGTAAATTAGTCCGTGAATTATTGGACAGACTATCTTTGCCAATGCTAGTGCACATGGCTAAAGTGCTAATGTCAATCTCAGTGATGTCATGCATGTGATGTGAAATTGACAATGTGTAGAGAGTGATTCACTGAGATGGCTCAAGACCAAATTGATGAGTGCTTGCACTAAACGTACCACTTTCCGCACAAGACCTCCTGCCGAACGGTGTTATGTGCTATGTAGCTGTGAGTGGCACATTCTTGGCCGGTTCGATATCATTCGAATAGTTGTGTGTGTGTGTCCCATTTGTTTAAAGTAGACTGTGCTCCCAATCCGCTTTAGCCGGATTGATTCATTCGTGAAATGAACACTTGCACACACTAAGTATACTTTTTACGGGTATAACCGTTTTAAATTATCTTTTAAATAAGTCCCCATGGAACTTTTGCATTTGTCCCATCGATTGTTGCCCTCTTTTGGTCACTATAATTGAGTGCATTGATCAGTTAGCGATGTGGCCAAACAGGCAGACGGACTTTAATTAGAGAACCGTTTCGGTTGTGGTACTGGAGAGCGCATGGCAACAAATTGCCCAATGGATCGTCTCTGTGAAATTCTGCCATTGCCACAGGAACGAGGTCAAGGCTTTGCTAGTAAGGTGATTTGCTTGTGATTGCACTGCTCGAGACACTTGTCCGTGTTCCAATTTGGCGCGCTTCTGCTTAGTGTCACTCGATCTCATCAAATGGATCATTGTTTGCATTGATGGGACTGCATCGAAGTTTGACATGCTGCCTCAACACGATGGTGCACTTCTCGTTAGTCACCGTAACAACAGCAGTTGGATTGCACTTCAATGTGTCAGTTGAGTCGAGTCTTCTGTATTCACTGATCTGTGGTCACTTCACTGTGGACGGGCATGGCGCGACCTTGTCATCTTTCCAGTGTAATTTGTTTTAACACAGAATTGGCTTTAGTCGATCAATGGCACATTTGCACCAAACAAGACACGAATGTCCGCACAACCGAGCGCTCATCACCGTGAGCCTTCAAGTCCACCCAACTTCTTCCTCGCACTACCTTATCAAAGAAGGAAACAATTTCCTAATGATCTGTGCAAAGTTATTGACGGCAATTCCCGCAACGCTTTCAGCAACTAGCTGGCTAAAAACAATGGGGAAAGTGTGAGCGAACTGGACGGCGAAATTCACATAAAGAACTTATGTCATAACTTTATGGACTACATTGAACGTATACTGTTGAGTGGAGTGCTTCTCTCTGTGTACCATTCCGTGGTACCGAAATGACCAACCAATCGACCACACTACCGACCAGTATCAAATCATTTAATTTGAAGAATTCTTGCTGAGTCGCTTCCTCAGTATTATGTCCACCCTGAGCTGGAACATGTCCGCACTAGGCCAACCCGACCAAAACCCAGCCAGTGGTCTCGTCTATTCGTGTGCATCAAGCAACAACATGGTTGGTACATCGGTGGGGTCGCACATTAAATTGCAAGTGGAATTAAGTAAGTACAATTTGTTTGCCAACTTTTATTGCCTTTGCTGAATTGAGTCGAGTTAGGCAGGTTGGAGCAGTTCAATTAGCATCGAGCACTGTTAATTGCAATTGTACTATTTTGTGAGTATTCATCGCGACTTCTAGTCCTTCGCATTCAGTTTGCCAGATTCGAGTGCCCACAGTGAGTGCATGAGCATGAGTGATCGAAGTGAGGAATGAACATGAACGAGCTCGCCAACCATGAGAGACAACAAACCCAATGCGCAAGACTTGCCAACTGAACCCAAAATGAGTCCGAATGTTGCTCAGTCCCTCAGTTGGTGTTGCATTGCGAGAGAGACTACCAATAGATCGAATTGGTGGAAACTAAATTCTGACATTAGATAATGCTGCTAATCTTCAGCAAATGGTTTAATAAATTAAAATATTTAATTGACCGACTGATTGGAGTGGAGGCAATCGATTTATGGCGTCAAAATGATTGCAATTGCCACTAACGAAAGACAATTCAGGCAGTCCGCGACTAATTTGCTTGTTGGGATAATCACCTCGGACACTTGGATCTTGTTTTGGCCTTATTGGATTGATCAAATGGCTGGTCAGTAGTGTTGTCCTCAATCTATCTTGGTCTGACATCTGTCCCAAGGTGAACATGATCATGACCTACAAATTAGCTGGTTAATTAACCTGTGCCACCGATCATTCTTTCAGCAGTGTGTTTGTCACCATTAACCGAGCACACAATTGTCATTTGACTTTTCTTGAGTACTTCTTTGGTCAATCGATTCACTTTCATGCTCAATGTTTGTGTGTGAATGTGTTTGCACTTATGTTGTGTCAGTCAGGCAGACGAATCTATCTAATGGAATGGCTCAATGTTCAATGTCGGTTCGAGTCAGCGTGATCAGTGTGTCTCGAGTGCATAGGGTTGCGTCGATGTCAACTGCTCACAGCTTTGTTCCACCGAGTCAGCCCAAAGACTGGTAGAGTGTTTCAATTGGCGACAATTCTAGTGTGATTAGTTTTGCACATGACCTGCCAATTGCACACGATCGCGCCTTGTTGTGTCAGTGTTGAGACAATGTCGCACAATGAACAGATTAGCTCTTTTCAATGTCTGGCCAATCGATGGAGAGTAACTTTACACTGCTCGCTCAATCGCGGTGCAATTCTGTTGTAGCACTGAAGTTCACGCACCAAGTCTTGCTTAATTTCATGCAAGTTAATGCTCAATTCCGTTTGGCGCATTTATTGCATATTTTAATTATAGCATCAAACAGTGGGCCTTCATCCAGTGAATGGTGTATCGGTAGTTCACATTCTTTGTCTCTGCACCTCTGTTACATCTGTGTTAGTCGCTTCATTGTGTCTTCAAATTTAACAGATTGCTATAGCTGTATTCGATCATGATTGACTCGCCATTAAAGTGTACCGGTGAAGTGTGGCACACAGTAACCTCGTTTCAATTTGAATTATGCCAATACGCACTGTTGCAACTTGCAAGTAAGGCTAGACAGCCAGTGGCTCCAGATGAGGTAAGTGCAGTACGTGAATGGGAGCTTGAGCCACACTTTCAAGTGTGTTAATCAATAAGTGCACTTCCCCAGCAAAAGTACTGCCATCCGATTGATTGGGTACACTGCCGATTGGCATGTTTTACAAACAATGTCAGTGCATTCACCAGTCAAGTGGCCGGTCAGTGAGCTTTCCTCTTTCAGCAGCTCCATCTTTAGTAAAGATTCTTTACACCGATTAATCGCCTAAGAGTGCCATAAATAATGCTATAAAGTAATCATAACACTGATGAACAGACAACAATGGGAGGAGACATTGGCAATGGCGCGCGAGCACACCAACACTGCGTTTAAAAGCATTGATAATTCTGGTGGAGTGAACACTGAACAATGAATCAGTGAACAGTCGTCGTCTGATTACCGATCAGATGGCACATCTGATTGATCCACATTTGACTAACAATGAGTATACATAATTACTGTACAGTGGCACAATTGCCATAATGGAGAGATCACTTCGCATTAGTGTTAACGACAAAAGACTCGATCTACATATTCGCGATTGCCATTCTGTGATGTGATGAGTCGAGGCAGCGATAGTCTCCATATGCCATACATACATTCATTCATAACCGTACAACTAGTTTAAAGTGTAATAATCGTTGTTGGCATCAATAATGATACACAAGCATAGTTCAACAAATGATGTAAATTGTGCACTCTAAAATTAGATAGGTGAGAGCCAGGTTGCATTGCCATAAGGTCTGTACGTCTGTGCAATAATTGACGCACTGTTGATGGACCCGTATTGAACCAACCAGTCAAGTGCAGCAAATTGGCTCGCAGTGTCTACAGCCATCAAATCGATTTGAATTGCTGTGAATTGGCATTAATGAGGCTCAATTAGAATGCATTGAGCATCTGCTCAATGTCACAACAAAGTGCTTGCTTTTGGCTACACAACATGTTTGTTTTGCTCGTTGGCCACTCCATTCAACTGGCAAGAACTCATCACTCTCGGAGCAATGCAATTTGGAAATTAAATTAATATTGTCATTTTTTCTCTTTTATTTGAACTGACATCAATGTGATTGTTTTGCCATAAAGTGATATCAATTAAAGCATTTGTAAATGGAAGACTCGATTCATGCAAGCCTAGCTATTCGGTACCTAACAGTGTCCGGTTACATCGAGCTTGAATAAATCGGCCAATTGCAAAACGCTTGATGGACATCGTGGCCAATAAATCGTTGCAAAAATATTGTCCAATATTTTTGCCTTCTTTCATTTGTTGATTGTTATCTTGCTTACTTTGAATGCCTTTGCGACAAACAATAAAGTGCAAAAATGGCAAATGTGTCTGTAGCACTAACAGAACAATGCAATGCAATTGACAATCTAAAGCTGAATGTGCTTCAGTGATCTTCTTCAGAAATCATGCTGACTTGAGTGGACTTTCCCAATTGGTCAAGTGACAGGTGTTACTGGCATGGCTTAGGTCTCATTGACTGTTCTACATCGATACATGCACTGGGCACAACTTATTTGGCAGAGATGTTGCGCACATGGGAAAGTGTTGCTGCCAACTGCCGATCGCGTACCAAGGAGTAAGGACATTTGCACATTGCACACTCTCAACTTTAGGCATTGCGTTGGGTCAGTCGGCAGTGCGGTATATTAAAAAGCGAATGGGTAATGCGGCCATTCGATGTTGCTTACCTTAAGGTAATTACCAGACCAGATCGACATCACCAAGAAGTGATTGCATCCTCTGCAAGATTTTCTTCCACCAAGAGACAGTGGCATCAGTGTACTTGTGTCATCTGATCATTCGCTAGTGCAAAGGCAAACTGCTGGCGTCAACGGGAAACAAAGCACTTTCTTTTGAGTTTGATTGCCAGTTGTGTCGCGTTTTGATTTCGTCTATGCCGCCAATCTGATTTCTTAATCGAGTGGATCACTTAATAGACCTGGTCACCAACAACACTACTGATTATATTTGTCATTATCGTCCAATGGCCATCGTGTCTGGACATCAACCTCTTTCGAGTGTCACTGTGCTTATATTGTATCCGTGATCGCATTCTTTACTTTTGATTTAAGCGACTTGACACACATTTGCTTGTTTCGCTTTGGAAGCGGTTCAAGACTTGCCACTGTCCAGGTCCAATCGCCCAATTATGCTTGCTTGTGCTAGCACTCTGCCCAATTGATGTCATTACAAAGCCACGTTAATATAGTGTCAAATGGGCTGCTACCAAATGTGCAGAATGACTTGAGCACCACTTGGTGTGTCAATGGTCGTGCGATTCCTGTGATTAGCAGTGCCACTGGGCTTGTCATTCCATCCGGTGCGCGGTTCTCAAGTCTGTCTAGTCTCAAACTACCAATCGATTGATCTCGTTGAGTTTTTTTTTCATTGATCTCGCTTATCACTTCGTTCACCTCAAAATATTTCTATCGAAATTTAATAAAAGGGTCGTTTCAAAATTATTAAGAAGCAATTAAGTCCTAACGAGCAATAACTTTATCGCCAATTTGTAGCTCATTAACCATTGGTGAATTTAACTTGCATGCATCCTATCTTCTCTCAATTTGTCCATCCATCTCATCACAATTACCACTATCGCCATCATCTCGTTTCGACTCACCATTTAACTCATCTCAATGCATGCATATGACAATGACCTCAATGCACCACAATGTGCGTGAATGTGTCTCATAACATCACTACTTCACCACCTTAATGAATCATGACGACATTCTACTCTGTTTCATCTAAAGACCTGAGTAATGAACAGGCTGTGAGCCAGTATAACGACTTTGAGCTGAAGGAAGAGATTGCTAAAGGCGGTTATGGTGTTGTCTTTAAAGCAATCAACACTAAAACAGGACAATTGTGTGCTTGCAAAACTGTTTGTTTTACAAATGAAAAAGGCATTCTCGAAATAAAGAACGAACTCTTCATAATGGAGCTGGTAAAGAATCCTTTCGGAATACAACTGTATCTACATTATGTGGCCAATGAAAAGCTTTTTATTTATATGCAATTTGCCAACTGTGGCAGCCTGGGAAGCACTCTCATCAACAATGGAGTTCTCGATGAAGATCACTCCAAGTACTTATTTGCGCAAATGTGCTGTGGAGTCAAGCACATGGACGATCAGGGCTTTTCCCATCGCGATATCAAGCCTGCCAACTTACTTATCACTGAACTACATAACGGCCAGAAGAAGATACTTCTGTCGGACTATGGGCTTAGTCGAAAGGTACACAAGGACGATGACGGCAAGCCTAATCTTTATACGACTCTGTCTGGGACTCGGCCTTACATGGCACCCGAGATTCTCACTGCACGAGGTTATGACTGCTTCCAGGTGGATATTTGGGCTCTTGGCATATCACTGTACGCTATGTTGACATTGTGTTTGCCATTTAATGTCCAGGTCGCCGATTATGGCGTGAAACAGATGTTAGATGGGAATTGGGACCGGGTCAATAGGCATTGCTGGCCACATTTCGCTTCATTGTCCAGTGCTCAAGTCCACTCTATGTGTCAAGTGCCTCGAATTTGGCCACTCTGATCAGATCACATCTATGTGCGCTGTCTCAATGGACTGAAGTATGTTCGACTTGAGGATTTTCAGTAACTTTCACTGGCAAATGCCTCTAATGCCTCATAATGTCATCCATTATTGCCATTCATTCACACCTTTCCAATTTCCAATGCACTCAAATAAAATTGCCTTGAACACTTTATTATTATTACACTGTTACAAGATGTGCTCTCAAACTAGCAAAGTAAATTGAAATACTCAATGTGCACTTATAACTATCGTTAATGAAGTCACTTGAGTGGATAGTCAGTGGTTAGCCGATAGATCCACTGTCAAGTAGACCAATCAATGTAACATGACATCAAATCTCTTACTTGTTAAATCTTACAAGTACTTAAGTGGTAGAGCAATTGCCAATTGGGTTGGAAGTCATGCTAAAAGAAAGTGCCACGATTGTCCACGAAAAGCAAAGGTACCAAGTGACACTAAATGGCATCGTCAATGAAGGAAGCAGCAGATTTGGCAATTCAATAATATACCAATAAATGGTAGCAATAAAGCAATTTATCAATGAATCCTTATCATATAGCCATTGGCCAACTGAAGTGCACTTATCAATATGCCTAAATGATAATGAAGTAATATCTTATCGCGTGGCACTGAAATATATTTATTTATACATATATGTAAACAGTGTGAATGTCTCTCCCGTAATTGGCATTGGCATATTTGTGGTGCACTGGTCAAAGTGAACTACAAACGACTCGTCACAATGATGACCGAGTGCTTACGTAAATTCACAGTCAAAATCTCTCATATCTTTGCGCGATTAAATCAATAATAAATTAACGCCAATTGACATATGGAGTGAGACAAATGGCCTGAGAAATTGTTAGTGCACAATATTGACCATTAATAGGAACACCGACCCATTAGGCCAGATCAAAGACATTTGGGTATATTTAGTCAGTACATTATTTTATCTCTATTACCTCACACATCGACTTCATTGTAAAATCATGATCGATTTTATACACACAAATTGAGGCTAATTGTAGCGCGAAGAATGAATCATTGAGAGATATTGAGTAGGCCAATGAGATGTGCAAAGTGCCTCACTGTGCACCGACTGTTGCACCAAGCCGAGTGTGATCATGTTTGGCCAATGTATCACTTGGCTAATTTAAAGTGACATCCAGTTGGCTATCACATGTGCAGCAACAAAGTTTGTTTCACTCGCACTCGCAGTCAGTCCGTCATCGAATCACTATTAGAATATTCAAATATTATCATTAATGTATTGAATGTCTATTAATGCCTTGTCAATTGATTACGAGCATCTGATGTGATGATGCAAAGTCGAATACAGTGCTAAGGCGAATGTGGATTCTTGACGAAGATTACTAGATTGGCTACGGTAATATGAGGATTTGGCTCGGCGCCTTCAATCCCGATCCAGATTAGTTTGTTTTGATTCGATTTGTTTGCTCTATTTCACGTTTGTTGTTCATTGGCACGAGTCTGGATATAATAGAAGTAAACTGTCTCGATGCCTCACAATCACAATTGTCAGTGGTGCCATTGGCAGTGGAGTGATTGTCTGTCTGTGAGCTTTTCCTTTGACGAGTGTGTGTTCGATCTCAATACGAGCTTATCCACAATTGGACATGAGCGACACTTGATTCAGCACATTTGCACTTCACATTGTGCACAATGCGACTATAGTCTTGTACTTGCACTGACTGAGTGCACTCGTTGATCGACCGATTCTGTCGATGCACTTCTGTGGATTGTTTTGTCACACTTGTCTATAATTACTGAATAAATCGCCTCCACTCTATGAAAACGTGTTTGCAGTGTGCACCATCTCTTCTAAGTGCTAACTGTCCACTTGTTACTCTCACTACTCGTCAATAAAATCTAAATTTAAATATTTTCTCACTCGAATGGATGGGTTTCCACTCATTCACTGGCTAACTCGTCAATCCCAGTGAAGCCAGTCTGTGCCAGTGTCTTATATTAGTGCATCGAGTAATGTCGAATGAATATTTGTACCCTACAAATGTTTATAAATACAGGTATGGTATCTGTCTGGTCCATTCAAGACAAATGCTTATTGACACAACAAACTTATGAATCAACTGGCCAATCGGTTTGCAGCACCCAAATTTAATGGGCCAATTAGTGTAGGCCAACGTTGTCAGTGTTACTTTGTTGGCGGCACTATAGTACGAGTATTATTAACAACCAATGCTCGGCTATTACTCACTACCAGTACTACTAGCTAGTGAGTCACTAGTCCTTGTTTTGGCCATTGCAATTGCGCCATGGCGCATCCTTCGACTCGGCCTGTTGCCTCCTTTTAAAGGTAATTGCCCGATTCTCACCGTTCGCGTCAAGTCTGCATAACATAACCGAGACAATTTCGTTACTGTTACCATTTGTATTGATTATGGTGGTGCTATTAATGTTCAAGTAAAAATACAAGCAATACTGAACACACTAGTACTATAGTAATGACAATCTCCAAGCTAAATGCCTCGAGGCAAGGAAAGATTGTCGAATTAATTTGACTGTGAGTTATTAATGTTAATGTTAATTGTAAACAGTGGACGGTATAACTCAACATTCCAGTCGGAAAAACACTAATTTCGCCTCGATCACCAAATCTGGCTGGCAGCTGTGCTAGATCTGTTCGACGTGCTCGATTGCTTCCGTATTGAAGCCTGCAATGGCAGCATGGTCGGGTACTAATCTCACCTGTCGTCGTCGAATTATTTATGGCACTTTCTGGCTGACCTCATCCTATTACCATTTTGATTTATGGGTCTGTCTACTATTGATTGTCATTTAAAGATTAGCTACAAAAGACTAATACACAGGTGAATTGCTTCTCGTCGGAATGCGAACGTGACGAATTTGGTCTGAAGGGTATGAGAATGTTGTTCGGCAGTATCGGCAAGCGAGTCGTCGAACTGGTCCTCCATCATCGCTCTCATCGATGCCTGCATTGCATTGCTTCCATATGGACATACCATACATAATTTATGTTGCAGAGAAACTCTTTTAGACCATCGACTCGAAGCGGCTCATGTTCACCCCAAAGAATGGTGATCGATCGAGTATGTGCTTGAGTCTGTCATTGGTGGACAAAGACGCAATTGCATTCTAATTTGAAATTAGTATAAATTTTAAATTAATAATTAAACAAATATTTGAGATTAAATTATTGTGTGCATTAATTTGAACTCGAATTCGAGTCCAATTTCAAACTCAACTGGATAAAAGCGTGAACTTTGTGACTAAAGCGTTGAGTTGTTTGCATGTTTTGATTTGAAATGGAGCAACAAGATCATCAACAAGCAAAAGATTGTGCCGCGAAGAGCGATGAAAGCAGCCAAGATGCACCTGTTGCCAAGCAGTCGTCCTCTGCATTTGCTCTCAAGGAAAGTCCTTCTTCATTGGTGAATCAAGACAGTCACTCTGCCACGACTGTGGACTCAAGTCTCCAAATCAACAAGACCACCATCGATCAGTCAGTCAGTAAGCAGATGATCGCCTCCGATTCGAAAGCAACTGTCGGTCCAGCAACTCAAGGCTCGACATCTTCCTCGACGTTGGTGGTACCGCCAAAGGAGGTCGAACCTTCCAGCCAAATCGCCACTTTCCCTATACTTCGAATGCGTCAGCCATTCAAAATTCTAACCGACATTTGGGGCGTGCTCACTTCGTACACCTTTCGACAAGAACTCTTTGCTTACTACGATGCCCACTGCAAGAGCTTTCTACTGAATCACTTCGAGGATGAAGACGTGAAGGGCTATGTGAAAGAACTGGCTAAACAAACTGCCGAACAGCGAGACAAGTGGTTTGACATGCCACCGGTGCTCATTGCTTCCACTCCAGAGGATTCGAAGCAAACCGACGAGGCGACCGACAACAAGAGACAGGATTCAATATCGAAAGAAGCAATTGTAGACTCGGTTATGCTCAATCTCACCTACCGCAATGTGGCGCGACGAACTGAGAGGTTACAGAAGGTTTTGTTCGGTCACGCACAGAAAATACGCTAGGTTCATCAATTTGCTTGAAAAGGACTATTTTACTGAGATTCGGTGAATGAGATCAAACGATACAGAATTATGACGAAATACACGAGGTAAAAGGGATAAAAGTATATAAAAAGATGGCGCACGCCGGCTTGAGTCGGGCGTTACCGAGATAATGCTGAGGTATCCGTATGGACGGAAGTGTCGCGACCAGACGATAATGGGGACGTCGTGGCAGCGTGGGAAGATGGGACGGAAGTCCTGAAAACGAAGGAAAGGCGTGAGTAGGCAGTTGGGATGAGCACGCGTGGTCGTGCTGGCATACCGTGATCTGTACTGAAGAAATGGCGGTTAGGCAAAGGCCTTTTATAGGCGAAAGAAGCGGGAAAGGACGACGCTCCGACGTTGCTGTGTGGAGGGAGCGTACGTGTGGTGATCGTTGCTTGCTAATGCGGGTTCGTCCTGAGATGACGTACGGGCGGCGGTGGTGTGTTGCGGCGTCTGCCGAAAGGGCCCGTTCATAGATGACGAACCTTCTTTAGTGGTCCTCTCGTTGGACCACATCCTCCCCGGCCACGGAGCGTTCGATGGGGATTAACTTCTGAATGGCGCGGGTGCGGATTTCCCCGGTGATAAGCTTGACTTTCGCGGTGCGGAAATAGCCATCCGGGCTGACTTTGACGCTCATGACGGTGCCCAATTGCCAGTGGTAGCGAGGCACATTGTCGTCTTTAATGATGACCAATTCGTTGATCTGGGGCGGTTCCGTGAGTTTCCACTGATAACTTCGTAATGAGGGCAAGTAGTCGTTGGTCCAGATCGACCAAAGCGAGTCCAAATCCCGCTGGAGACGAGCGTATTCGATGATGACGCTATCCTTTGAGGCTACGGGATACTGGAAAGTGGGAAAGTTGGTGAAGGGGCGAGCGAAGATTAAGTGAGCCGGCGTCAGCACGGTTCCATCGGCTTGCAGAAGCGGGCGGGAATTCATGAAATGTTGGGCATCGCGTAGGACTGTTTCGACTCGTTCGAAGGTGGTGGCCGTTGCAAGACGGGCTCGGTTGATGGTGCGTTTGACGATTCCAATGAGACGCTCCCAAACGCCACCTTGCCATGGAGCTTCAGGCACATTGAAGCGCCATTCAGTGCGAGTGCCGTATTCGTACTTGAGTTTGATCATAGCTTCGCGGTAGCGTTCGTAGATGATGGTCAGCGTCTTGTTAAGTTTCTTGAAACCAAGTTCGTTATCGCTCCAGACGACTTTTGGGGCTCCGTAGAGATCTGCGAATCGTCGGAAAGCGCGCATGATGGCTGCCGTTTCGCGGCAGTCGATTACTTCCAGATGTACCGCGCGAGACTTGAGACAGACGAAGATGAGGATATAAAACTTGGTTCGTCCGCCGAGATCATTGTGGATCGGACCGGCGATGTCAACTCCAATGTCTTCGAAGGCGAATCCGCGGACTACTCGCTCGAGGGGCAGTGGCGCCATCGGAACGGAGAAAGGTTTGCCGGTTCGGTAACGACGGCAGGTGATACACTTCTGGACCACGTCGCTCACGATGCGTGAGGCATTAGGCAGATAGATGTGTTGCTTGATGAAGTACAACGTCGTCTTGGCCCCGCCGTGGTTCGCTTGACTGACGTGCACGTAGTGTATGTAGTTGCGAGTTGCTTCAGAGTCGATCAGGATCAGAGGAGATTTAACTTCGTATGGCAGATCCGAGTGATCCAGACGTTTCTTCAGACGCAGCAGGCCATACTTGTTGATCTTGAGGGGTAACCCTTTGAGGGGTGATGTAGATGGTAATGGGCGATCTGCTCGAATAGCGGCTAACTCCTCTCGGAGGGTGACGGTCTGAATCCAGCGCCACAGGAGAATGTCCACCAGGAGAGAAAATGTCATCAACCGGCCGTGGATCACCGTGTAACGATTGGCCAGGTCAACGTAGTCGTTCATGTGAGACATCATCCGGTAGAAGAACCATCGCAAGGTGTTGTGGGACATGGCAGTGACCACATAGTCCATCAACTCGTTCCCTTCAATGGTAAACAGCGTGTAAATTTGATGGACTCGAGCATCGATGAGCTTCTGAGTCTGACGTTCTGAGTCGAGGATAATGTCGAGCGAAGGGCCTTCGAACCAGAGTTTGTGAAAGCGGAGAATGCGTAAGGAGCATCCTCGGGAAATGACATCTGCGGGATTGAACTCTGTCGGGATGTAGAACCAGTCCTCAGGCGAAGATAGCTCGAGTAGGCGCGTAATGCGAGTGGCCACGAATGCCTCATGCTTGCTAGGGTCTGAGCGAATTCGGTGCCAAGTGACTTGGCTGTCGGTGAAGTAACGAATTCGTGAAGGAGAGTCGGGAGCGCTTCGACGAACAATCTCGAACGTTTCGGCCAGAAGAACGGAGGCAACCAGCTCGAGTTGGGGAATGGTCTTCTTCTTGGGCGCGATGTGTCCACGGGAAAGCAACAGTTGGGTTCGCTGAGTGGCGCAGTCAAATACGTAAATGGTGACTCCGTAACCGTAAGCACTGGCATCGCCAAACAGCCAGTACTCGAATTCGTCGGAGGGTTTAGCGATGCGAGGAACTTGAATGTCCTGGAGATATTTCAGATCGCCCAGGAGCGCGTTCGCCTCCACCGCTGCCGAAGGCGAGACTTCTTCGTCCCAGTCCTGCGACGTCGAGATCATCTCTCGGAAGAACATCTTGACCCTCTGATGGTATGGGCCGATGAGTCCGAGAGGGTCGAAGTTCTTGGCGAAGTCGGAGGCCAACGACCGCCGAGTGATCTGACCGGACGAGAGAGTGGGAATGTCGAACACGATGCGATCTTCATCTAAGTCCCATTGGACACCGAGACATGACGCACGGCCGGTTTGAGGTTCGAGGCCGAGGGTCTCAGCGATGTGCGGCAATGTGACCCACTTGTGGAGCGAGAAGGAGGCTTGAGCCATGACTTCGGTTACGCGTTTAATAATGAACTTCAGATTGTCCAGTGACTTGGCCAGCAGGAAACTGTCGTCCATATAAGTGTCTCGAATGACTTGAATAACATCGGGTCCTTTGGTTTGGAAGAGATGCTTGAGGACGCAGTACAGCATGAAGGGTGAGGCGGAGGCGCCGAAGAGGAGGGATTTCATTTCGAACATCTTTAGACGGTTGTCTTGAAACCAAAGGAAGCGAAGGTAGATGCAGTCTTCGGGTCGAACCCGAATTTGCAGGAATGCTTTGCGGATGTCGGCTAACACCGCGAAGGGATGGAGCCGCCAACGGATGAGTATCTCGACCAGCTGGACCTGGTCCCAAACGCCCTTGAAGATACACTGATTGAGCGAGGCTTCGCCTTTCATGGCAGCGGAGGCGTTGAAGACGGGACGTGTAGGCGTGGTAGTAGACGATGCCTTGAAGACGGGAAAGTGTGGGATGGTATACCCTTCGGACCGGTCGTAAGCATCGAGGATGCGAGCATATCCGTTGGTGACCAACTCTTGTAGAATCGAATCGTATTCTTGGAAGCGTTCTTCACGGATCAACCGATTGCGGAGCGCTAGGCACTGGGCTAGGGCACTAGCGTAGTTCGGGGCAGGTCGTTTGTCGTTGTACCAGGGGAGGGCCACCAGGTAACGTTGAGTGACTTCGTCGTATATCAGCTGTCCTTCAAAGCGCTTGATCCAATCTGTCTTGGAGCCACCAGCGGAGCCTTCGGTCCATGGATCATGCAGGAGCTTTGTAAGGTCTTGACAAATGCAGGCGCGTTCGGAGAAGTTGACATGTTTAATCGCTGCCTGTTCAGACTCGGGTCCGGTGCTGATGTAAGCGCAGTTGACGAACATGCTGCGGGTTCGTCGTCCACCCACGGCACCTTGAAGGGTCCATCCAAAACGGGAGTTCACGAATGCCATTCCTTTCTGGAACTTGTAACTACGTTGAAGTGGGAGAAGGAAATGATCGTTGTAGAGATCTTGACCAATGAGGATGTCAATAGGGTAATAGTCGCCTATGACCGAATAGTCCGTGAGGTAGATTCGATGGCGATTTGCTTGAGCCAGGAAATCGGCGCTGGCTGCTGGCAGGTGACCGACCAGAATACCAGACATGACGTAGACGTTGATAGTAGAGGTAATGTTCGGGTCGACCAGCGATTGAATGATCAAAGTCGCTTCCCATTCGATTCGAAGGCGAGCCGTTCCACCAAAGGCACCCACCGTGAAGGGCTGGACGGGCTTCTTCGCGATACCCAATTGGGCCGCAACGGCCTCGGATATGAAGGATGATGTGGAGGCTTCGTCCAGGAGGGCTCGAGCGACTTGTGACAGATATGTGTCCGGGTTCTTCGCGTTGAGCTTCAGAGTGGGAAGGTAGACGGCATTTGAGTCCGTGGCGGCGAACGTGACTTCCTCGGGCTCTTCGACCGCTGCGGCCACCTGCTCGACGATGGAAACGACGTTTACGAACGGCTGAGGTTGGCCATGCGCAGAAGGGTTGAAGCGTGGCGCCTGCGGTTGATTGTTAGGGGCACCAGACGCACCACCACCTAAGTGAGCCGCGTTGTTGTTGCGAGCGCCCCCAAATGGCGGTGGAGGAGGCGGCTGCGTCGGCGGCTGTTGCTGCTGTGTGCGTGCGGCGTAGTTGGCTAACTGGGGACAAGTGCAGATCTGAGTGTGCACAGGCGCGCGACAACGCTTGCACCCGGTTCCGTTGCAGCGATGGCCTTCCGCCATTTGAAGACAAACGATGCATCGATGATTTCGTTCGATGGCAACTCGGCGTTGCACGGGAGTGAGCGGGCACGACAAACGCATGTGGTCTTGTCCACAGAAATAACAGGGCTCGCGGCGGCCGTTATACACGGGGCCTGGTTGTTGAACGGTAGCAGCAGTGATCGCGAGCTGGCCTGGCCTGCGTGTTGGCGCCTTGATGTTCTTCACAGACGTGTTAATTCTAGTGGACTGTTGGAGAAAGACTTTATCTTGTTCGGCTCTGAGCAAGCCCTGGATGTGATTGATCACCGCGGAGAGTAAATCATCCAGCGTGTTGCAGTTCTTCGAGAAGTTATACTCCTTCCAGAGGGGACCCAGTTTGCTCTTCAATAACGCGTGAGCTTGACTGAGCCAGGCCTGGTCCGTCGGACTGATACTGTGTTGCGCACACCGAATGGTAGACTCTAGCTTTTTCCACTGTTCGACTCCAGACTTGTCCGTCATAGTCGGCACTTTCTGAATGACGTCCAGCAGGTCGCTCCAGAGGGCCATCGGCGAAATGTACTGATCTGAGATGGTCTTGATAGCATCGTTGCACGTCTTGTGTGCGCGAATGAGAGACTCTTCTTGGGGAACCAATTTAGCCAGAATCTCCAACTTCAAGGTCTCCGAACCTTCGGGCTTGTCGAGGATGACTTCTCTGAAGACGGTCACAAATGTTGACCATCGAGACACCCGACCGCAGAAGGGATCCATGTCGTGGGCTGACGGTAGTTTACCTTTGGGGAGCGGGGGAACCGCTTGTGGTTGTTGCTGTTGCGCGAACGCCGCGTTGTTAGCAGCACGCGCTCGGTCCTCGCAGGCTTGATCGATAATTTCGCCCAAAAGAGACCAATATTCCAACAACTTTTCGTAGTCATCTACTTCGATGTCTGGATAGACGACAACGCGGTCTATGTCGAGACTGGCTTTCTCCGCTCTTTGAAAGAAATGTGTTGAGCGCTTTTCCACGGGGGTCTCCAGGAGAATCCTTGACTTGCGGAGGGCTAAATGTACCAGATGGTAGTCAGTGCTGTTATTCGACCGATTAGATGAATTGGAGATAATCTCGTTATTGGTGCGGTCTTCCGGACGGGGGAAATTTCGCCGAGTCTCGTCATCT
This sequence comes from Rhizoglyphus robini, assembly GCA_023373905.1. NCBI lineage: Eukaryota > Metazoa > Arthropoda > Arachnida > Sarcoptiformes > Acaridae > Rhizoglyphus > Rhizoglyphus robini. Next base: position 508,331 of record JAKIJQ010000066.1, on the reverse strand, counting down.
TGACCGTCTAACAGAACGCCAACTTGTGCGCGTACGTTCCCTACGCCGGCTTCTTCTCCGTTGGTCGCCATGTTGCGTAGGCGAGCACGCCGCTCACGTTCAGACTTCTGGAAAGCGCTGGTTTCGGGAGAGAAACGCTCGTACTTGGGTCTTGCAGATTTTGATGAACCTGGCAGAAACACCATATGTGGCGCGACGAACTGGGATGTTACAGAAGGTTTTGTTCGGCCACGCACATTAAAAAGCGAGGTTCATCAATTTGCTTGAAAAAGACTAATTTACTGAGAATCGGTGAGTGAGATCAAAAGGGTACAAATTATGACGAAATACACAAATTAAAAGGGATAAGAGAATGTAAAAAGATGGCGCACGCCGGCTTGAGTCGGGCGTTACCGAGACGATGCTGAGGTATCCGGATGGACGGAAGTGTCGCGACCAGACGATAATAGGGACGTCGAGGCAGCGGAAAGTGAAGGGACGGAAGTCCTGAAAACGAAGGAAAACGTGTGAGTAGGCAGTTAGGATGAGCACGCGTGGTCGTGCTGGCATACCGTGATCTGTACTGAAGAAATGGCGGTTAGGCAAAGGCCTTTTATAGGCGAAAGAAGCGGGAAAAGACGACGCTCCGACGTTGCTGTGTGGAGGGAGCGTACGTGTGGTGATCGTTGCTTGCTAATGCGGGTTCGTCCTGAGATGACGTACGGGCGGCGGTGGTGTGTTGCGGCGCCTGCCGAAAGGGCCCGTTCATAGATGACGAACCTTCTTTAGTGGTCCTCTCGTTGGACCACAGCAACACTCATCCCACGGACAAGGACACTCTGATGAAGGATCTAAATGGCATCTGTAGCCTCGTCTGGAATGATGGCTACCGAAATAGCACTTTACGGCCGCATGTCTTTCCCGATGTGCTATCCAATTTCCGCAAGTGGCAATCCGATCCACTGTACATCAAGATGTACACTTTCGCGAGTGGTCCACCAGAAATTCAGAAACTCTTTCTCTCCGCCTCTGTTCTGGGCAACGTGTCCGAGTATGTGACCGCCTCCTTCGACACCCGGCACACCTTCAAGTACAGTGCCGAACGATTTCGGCAGGTGGTGTCCTGTCTGGCCGAACGTAATCCTGCGAATCTGTTCTATTTGACAGATAGTCCAAGAAAGGGCAAAGAGGCACGCAAGGCCGGTCTCAGTGTGTTCATTGTCACACGAGAGGGCAACAAGCAGTACAAGCCCGAACTGCTGGCCAAGTTCAAAGTGATCAACAGTTTTGATCAGTTTGACTTTTATGAATTTCAATGAAATTGCGTGACAGTTAACAGTTAAATAAATAAAAATTTGATTTGCAAAAGTAATACATTTTTAAATGTTGTTATTTGAGTTCGAGAGCGCATTTCGGATGAGAAGCCTAAGACTGTGAAAGGAAAGTGGAATGGCACTGGCCCTACACCAACATAACCTTAAACAAATTCATTTATAATTCATTTGTGGCGTGGGGCAGTAAGTCCGAACTGCCATGGCGTGATTATTGCGATTGTACTTGTCGTGTTTCTTTTTGTGCTGATCTTTTGTTGTGCCATGTCAAATGCAGTCACAGGTTGGTCCGGAACTATAGTTCCATCACCACCTCCCAAATGGTTAGCACTCAAGTCAGTGGCGTCTCGAAGCAAACAACGTTCGCACAAACCTTAAGCTAAGTTTGCCTCAAATGCAATGGACCAACATCATTGTATTATAAAAGTATTTTTATTAGCTACATTAACACATGACTAGTAAATTGTAATTAAACTTATTATTTTAATTGACTTGTTTCATGTTATATTATATGTAATAGTTGGCAGTAATCAATTAGTCCTAAACTTGCTGTTTGCAATTTGCCAAAGTGCTCGAACCACCACCAGAAGAGCCTTCTGCATCACTTGACTCTTGTTGTTGCCTTAGTTGTTTCTGTTGTTCTTTGAAAAGCAAATACAAATAGACCAACATGAACAGTCCAGCAATTGCCCGAAGGGCCACATAGTAGAATTGCTTTTGGAACAATGTTTCAATGACAATGAAAATGATTGTAAACATGCCCACTAGTTTGTAGTGTTGCTTGAGTACGGCGAACATGGCCACCAACAGACAGACTATGATTATGAGGTTGGTCAGGTAGAAGGTCACCTATGGGTCACCCATTGCTTTCAGTAAAGGACAATCTGCTATAATGTATAATGGACTCACTTTTGCGTCTGATCCAGCACATTCACCGAAATTCTGCAATATCGGACAGAAGCTTGGCACCAAACAGCCAATGGTCATCAGTAAAAGGACCAACAACAAAACAATGATAATGCCTTTCAGTGCTTTAAAGTAGAACCGAGAAGTATGCAGGCCGGGTCCGGCTTCTACTGCGGCTGCTGAGGCGGATAATGTTCCCGTGCTTGTGGAGGCAGAAGTTGTCAAATGTTGACCAACTTGTCCATTAGTCGATTCAGAGAGGTCAGTTTGCTTGGCCGGTAAAGAGCACTTTGAAGTTGGCAATGCTTCGGTCATGTTGAGATTTCGGTCAAATGAAACAACATGATTTGTCATTAAATATTCATTCACTCATTAAATATTCGATTTATTCTAAATGCATTAATTTAATGCTATAATTAATTATAATTTTAAAATTACCCTTCACATTGACACAGTTGAGGTTGCACACAACCAACTTTATATTCATTTCATCTTGGAGCTTCTTTGACACGTCAGGAATTTTCAACACTTTGGTGACTATAACAATTTCCTTGACCACTAGCGATAACCTTGATAACATTACATTAGCATTGTATTACATATTAATAGTAACATAATGTAACATTGTAGTCATTCTTAATAAACACATTTGAAATTAGCCAATTTTAGTTATATCGATACAATATAGTTCTATAGTTAGGCCTTATAGTTGAACTACAGATGCCAAATAGTTGGTAGAGTTCTTAGAGCGATTATAATAATTATGGTCACCTGGTGACCGTCACTAAAGAAAGACAATCATTGCAGGTTGATAAAATTAGAAGGTTAACTAGGGAAAATAGTTAAAATACCATGGTAAAGGAATTGCTGGTGTATAGTTTACCTTATCTTCAATGCAATATCGATGAAATTTTCATTGAAAGTCGCCCAAACTTATATAGCAATTCAGCATTCAGCAGCAGAACAGGTTTGTCACTGGCAGTGACTCACTGCAACATTTCCAATGTTACTCCAATGAAATGATTGCGCCATTAATGCGCACGACCTCGAACGAAATGTATTCCTCTGTTTGCGATGCTTCGCCTATGAACACACAAAGAATCATTGCCCAAGTAATCAGAAACATATTGGAATCGAGGCTTGATGCTGGGCCAGCTCAGGACAAGTAGAAGAAGGCACATACCGAAGAGGATCTGAGTACAATTAACAATAAATTAGTTAATTTCAGTAGTTAATTAATATAATTCAACAACCATAAAAAGTATTGTTATTGTTGTTAATTAATAAACTCAATCATTTTGTTAATAATATAAATTAAATATAATTACCACATTTCGTGTACAATGTAAAATTGCATGACAGATTTGTTAGCGATCTAGTTAATCGTCGATAGTTTTCAAAGCTAAATAGGCCTATATTGGCAGTGACACTGCTGCCTTCTAGCGGTTGTTAGTATTCATGACATAACAAATTGCACTGAATGCATACTCTTTGTTTCGCTCATTACGCATTATTGTTGGCCTTGATAGCCATTTGCATATTGATTACAATTTTCACTACAATCAACCATGACAACCAAACAACAGTTGGATGTGGAGCATGTTGGGCAGGACGATCACACTTCTGGACCATTTCCACCAGTTGTCCGAAGAAGTGCTCGCGTTGCCAACAAGAAGGTGCCTTCCAATGATGAGTCTTTTGACGTTACCAAACCTGACAAACGGATTGGCGGCGATGATCGTGTGGATAAATCGAATACTGCTGCTGCTTCTGTCGACAAACCAGATAGCGATCAAGTCAATAACAGTTTGACTTTGAAAAAGTTGAGGACTATGCCTTCTTTTGACGGTTTGGCCGATAAGGACGTTGAAGAAGACGACAGCAGCAGTGTGCAATCAGAAAATTCTGAATCGGACGGATCATCTCATTCGGCTTCTGATGGGAAAAACTATGACTCAGACTCGTCGTCGATCGAATTCATTGGCACATATCGGCCCCCATGCCCCGTTCATAGCAAAAAAATTATTGCCTCAGTGGACAACACAGGAATCGACACTGAAGTGAAGGAGAAAGAAGAGAAGAAAAGCGACCTCAAAATAGATGGCACCAAACGTAAGGAAATCGAGCTGTCACATTCTAATGATGATGTCCACTTTGAGAACTCAAATGCCGGTTCAGACAGCGAACTTGAAGTGGACCGTGTACATGAAACTAACAAGAAACCTAAGATTGCCTTTAAAGTTATCAAAGGTTCTCGCAAAGGAAAGAAGAAGTGAAACACTGTCAATATTGCATAATTATCCATCATATTCAACTCAATTATTTTGACTCTTTCATAATTTGATTTCTTAATTTCCTTCAATTTTTATAATTTTTAATACATTTAAATACCATACATACATGGTACATTTAATTTCCTAATCTACTCGGTAAGCAGGCTGATGCCAAAATTGTCCATGAAGTTATTGCCCAATGATGAGTATAAACTCGTGGTAGGCGATGAATGGCTCGGTGGGCAAACTGAGCAGTGCCACTGCAATGCAAAGTGCAGTCCTTAGAAGACCTAAATTGGCATATTGCACAATCTAGACAGTTGATCAGGACGACACAGAATGAATTCAATTCAATCAAGTCCGACCGAAATGCAAAGCGAACGGAGTGAACAGATGGCTCGGTTGGAAGAGAAATCCAGTTGAGCGATGGTCCATTATTAATGAAGCGCTAATCGCAAATGTCATCACTGACTGACAGGACTAGTGGGAAAACGTTATCAATATTGATATCGTATACACTGAATGTTAGTGGCACCTTGCCATATACACGCAATATTTGGTGCCATTCTATCACCAGATCAGTTGGATAGACTGGTTCTTGAGCGATTGTGTATGTACTTGTATTGGTTTATACTTGGAACGCGTTTCGATTCGTTTATATAACGTTTGTCCGATTATACAATGTCCATTCGTGCAAATGCATTGTCGAATTTCGCGATAATAGCTAATGTTGATGAAAGACCTTAGCAAATGTATTTAGAATGGAATGTTTTGTAACAGCAATATTGAGCACATGTGGATGAAATATTGAGTTGTGAGTTCTTGAATATTTCCTTACTTGTTGTTTGCAATGTTTGTCATACTTGTGGTCAATGTTCTTCTAACCCTCTTTGTGCTTACCTTTACAGTGGCAATCTGTTCGGACTGTTTCACCGCAAGTGATGCCAACTCTGCTCGGACAATGCCAAAGCCCGAAAGCGTCCCAAACGGCATCGTGGTCACCATACCAGCGCGCACGAGTAGAATGTGCCGAGTGTTGTCAAACAAAGTTCTGTTTCAGATGAATTACCTCATCGAGTCGTGTGGCATCGTTGATCAAGTCGGCCAACAAGAATTCGAAATCTCACCACAAAAGTTCAAGTGAGAACGCCTGTCTGTTTACTGAGTTTCCGCCAACTCAAGCTCATGCTCATGCTCTTTCAGGTAAATAGCCAGATTTTGATTGTACATTGAACTGAACCATTGTACCAAACAGGCGGAGTTGATATCGAAAGCTAAAATTAGGACTGACCGACCCTTCGGACAATAGAGTTGACTTGTTCGCTCAGAGTTGATGCAATTGTAAAGTAAGTATCGTGTTGAAAACACTTCAATCTCTTCTTCTGTCAAATCACTATCTAATGTAATATAAAGAAATAATTAACTTAATCGATTAGCGTTGCTTTGATTCAAAGTTGAGCAAAACTAATGATGATGGAAAGTAGTGGCTGATCATTTGAACAAACTTTAAATAAAACAATTTCTAGGAAATTACATTTGGTTTATAATTGGGTTTGTGTCAATTCTACTTCGAACAAATGGTCATGGGTTTCTTCCATTTTAACTCTTGCAGTAAATGTTTGTTTCAGTGTTGCAAAGTTTGCCTAATCAACCGCTTTTCCAGTCATGGCTTGGTGGATCCCCGGCGTGCTTTCGGTCGAGAGTATCTACGAGAATGACAATTCTGCCTCGTCTACTGAAGTGACTGCTACTGCTGATGCCAACTCTGAAAATACCAGCTCACAAGATTACATTGTGTCCGACGTGTCAGCAGTCTCCCCTTCGAGTGAACAACCCAATGTGGTCACCGAGGTACGAGAGGTTGCTCCCGATGTCCTAATGGAAGTTTCACTCAAAATTTCCGGCGATACTCATTCTACTCCTCCTGCGTCACAACAACCACCTCGTGCCAAGAATATGCGAAGGAAAAAGGCCACTAGCAAACCAATACTACCGCCCAACGAATCAACCAAAAGCAGCAAAATTTCCAAACTTGGTGTTCGTGCTTTCGCAGTGATGTGTTCGATGGCTTCTGGTGGTGCTTCAATGGCGCACACCATCACTTCTCCAATGCTGAACACCTCGGTGGCTGCTTGGATGGCGCGTGTGTTCGCTTTCACCGGTGACATCAAGTCAGAACATACGCTCAGCGCCTGGCCCACTTGCACCGGACTTATTGAATGGCCTCTGTCGAACAATGGAGGCAAATGAGCACTCACATGTGCAATGCATTTCAAAATAAATTCACTTTTTCCATTCAATAAATCGCAATTTAATTCAAATTCTGTAAGTTTTGAACAGTTAAAACTACCAGAGCTTGTTAGCAGTTTTGTTTCTAGTGGAGGCCATTGGCGGAATTAGCAGCAATGCAATTAGTAATCAATCAATTAATTAATTACCATGCTAACACTTCCAAAGCAGGTTTCGGTAGTTCCAAAATGATATAAAACGAGCATAACACAGAGACACGAGTTTCTAATGAGAATGTCAGTTTATTAATAATAAGTAATGTTACAAATTATGAAGATTTCGAAATATGTCTCACAAGGTCACTTGTACTTAAAAGTAGTGATAGAAGTAATGTAGGGTAAAGTGAATTAAAGTATAGATAAAATAGAAAAATTGTCGAATTCAATCATGAAGAAGTTCATGGGGGGAATTACTTATAACGTGAAACCAACTGATTCTCGTCCAAATTCTTTGTACGAGTCTTGTAAGTAATTGGCAAATCGTAAAATTTTCTTGATACTTGCTAATTCGTGGACAGTCAATTGTAATTCAATTTCTCCACCAGTTAAGGCCAGATACGGTTTTTGTAGAGTTACTTTTCACCCAGTAGAACCCAGTTTTCTCTTTTCGACAAAAAAAACTGTTAACTGTAACTTTACATCTCCTGGCTGTAGTCGAAAGAAAAAATATATAAAGCAATAAACATGTTTTCAGAAAGGGCTTTTATGTTGACGATAAATTACTTTAGATAAATCTATAATAAAATAAAACTTAAATTAAGTGAGAAAAATCTGATTAGCTTACTTTTATAAGAAACAGGTCAAAACTGATGATTGTCACAAAAGCAATCACAAATCAAACTGTAGCAAGTCCTCAAGGCCAATTACTTTGAGTTCATTTTCGCATCTTTTCGAATTGTGACCAAATTGAAAGCAAATCAGACAAAGGCATGACTTTCGTTCGTTGCAATCGTTCCATACGTGTCCTGCCGTTCGACAATAATTGCAGAATTTCATAAGATCATTGCAGAACAAATTTTTCTCACGATTTGACTGTAACACTGCAGCATATTTCAAATTAATGCTTCGGAAGTAATCAATAATCTCATCATGAAGAAATTTGCAAAGACTTCTAAGTGTCTTAAGGTTGCGACGTGGTTGTAGCATATATTTGTCCTGATTCCCTGAGGATAGCAGTGAGAATGAACGACGGAAGATTTCCACATGAAAACTTTGGTCAGGAAGAGGCAACACGCTGACTTTGGCCAACAGCAAATACAACCGTTTCATCGAATCGACATCATTCACTGGAGGAAGTTTAGCAAATACACTTGTGATGTGATTTCTAAAATTGATTTTGGTATTTTCGATTTCGTCAAAATCAGGCATTGAATTAGTGCTTGGACAATGTATCGCCAAATGACCGGGCTTCAAACATCGACAACACACTCCCGGTATATGATCTCAACAAAGACATTCCGTCAGAGGTGGAGTCATCAGAATTTACCAATGGCCGAATTAGTTGGACTGCCTTCTTCACTTTCACACGGTCATAAATACGCGATATAGCTGCTTGTAGAAATGTTTTTAGTTCATGTACAGTTTGATACTCTTTTTCTTGTGGTTGTAAGCGAAATGCATTCACCATTTGTTTGGGCAATTTCGCGAGAGCGTAATTCAACATTTCTAATTCCAAAGTCCGGGAAGTCTCTTCGTTGGCCGAATTAAAATAATCCACAACACGATTGATAACGGCCATTAGACCCTCCATTGAATAAATATCTTCATTATTCTCCACATTGGTCACTTGTATGAAAGCATTTGTAATTTGAACAATAATAGTTTCTTTCGTTTGATCTATTTCTTTCTTTGATCCATTTCTAGATGCTTGGCTAGTAGAAGCTTGGGTTACTTTTTGTTTAACGGAAGAGTCAATTTTGGTTTTCTCACATTTTCGTTTATAATTACTGGAATAATTGGCCCAAAGGGCTACGGTTAGTTCTGTCCAGTCATTCAAAATTCTGATTCATCTTTAGAAATGTCCGAAATGTTTTTCTCAATAATTGATAACTTTTCAGCCAAATCAGTCAATTTGGCTATTCGTGGTCTCATGTTGATCAATTCATCAGTAATGGATTTGGAGGCATTTAATTTAAGCAAAATTCTTTTCAACATCTGGTCAACATCTACACACACACAAATAAAATATTAATAACATAATACAAACAAACTATTAATTTACAGTTAATTGTCACTTTTGGAGATTCCTTTGAAGTGGTGTTCGGTTCCACAAGGGCAAAGTCAATAAGTGGCTGGTCTGCTCTATCCTTGAGCCACAACAAAATGATATCTTCTCTCAGCTCAGCAGTGTCATCTTTTTCATCAATTTCAAAAAAATAATTTTTTCTAATTGTTTAAGTTTTGTAACCAAAATGTGGTCTGGCTTTTGATTCAATTTCAACAGTTTATCAATAGCATCCTCCTTAACGGACAATCTTATTAACATTCGTCTTAAAATATCGCCCATGATGATGATGCTAAGACTAAGTTAAAAAAATGTTACAAAAAAAGTAATTCTAAAACAGGTACTTACTTTTTGTGGTCATAAAAACTTTTCACTAGAATTCCTGATACGAATGCGGCGTCAGAGAGCCGTGACCAATTCCAATTGGTCAAAAATTCACGCTTTTATTTTTTTTGTAATACTTCGTTTGAATGTAAAAAACTTGTACTCGAATGTCTACTTCTGAAGGTTCTGTTCAAAACAGCTTCGGACTTGGTTCCAATTTTCCAGACAGCACGCAAGTTACGTGACGTAACGATTTTGAAGCGATTTTTTGATAGAAACAAATGCTGAAATAAATTCGATATTGCGTTGCAAATTTTAAAAAAAGCGGTAATGTCGATATTGTTGATCACCTATAAGTAATTCAATCAATTATCAAACAAACAATTTGTGAGATAAATCAAGATTACGTGTAATCACCAAAACTGCTGCCAAGGCACACTTGAAACGTTAGCTAACTGCGCTGCGTCACACAAACTATAACAAACGATAGTCATTCTCTTTGTGAATGATCCATTCGTTGAGAAACCAGTGCAAGCACATTGTTATTGTTGACAACAATAAACATGTTATCGACGATAACTTATCGCTGTGGTTGCATTTATCCAATAATCGTTGATTGATCTAATGAACCGTGATATCTTGTTTTGGTTATTCGGACCGTATCGCCTTTTTTGCGTCGATCATGTATTCGAAATACAGTATTCCTCAATGGGCGGTAATCTGACAGTTCACTGTGTGAACTGTCGAGCATGTCGTTATATGTCGAAGTCGTTACTATACAAATTAGGCGTCACTGAATCGTTACGTAAATCGCCATAATAATAGCTTGATAGCTACAGTGTAATAGTAATCGTTTATTTGTTGGCTGCATTGCCCATCACAATGAGGCACTTGTCTCGAGGCAATCAATCGGAGAGAGAACCGAGTACCGCATCGATCAAGCAGACTTGTGCTCGAAACGAGGTGTCTTCCACTGCCAGTGGCCCGCTACTTCGATTAATTCAATCCAATTGGTAAAGTAAAAAGAGGCCTCATTATCAGGACAAGGAGACTTATCAACAGGTTCGATTGCTTAGGCGCAAAGTGAGCGATCAAATCGCACTGATCTGGTAGTGTCACTCTCAATGTGTGCACAGTCTCGGTACCAACTAGCAGGTAGTTTTGTCCATTTGTGATAAATGTGACGCATCCATCACTTACGGGACCTGGTCTGAATGCTCCATATACGTTCCATAGGTCAATTCCGAATCACAGCCATCAAACTCAGTATTTTTCGACAACCAATGCATCGTCCCAATGAATCTTTCTGAACGTGATGCATCATGAATAAGAAACGAGTAATGAAATTCAGAGTTTTGTTTATACAATGATCATGAAAAATTGCTAACTCAATCTGCATTTGTCGCTGACGCGCATGCTTCAGGAGTCACTTTATTCCAAATGTTAGACAAACGATAGATTTGGACCCATCAACATCTTAAGACATCGAAATTATCAATTGACGCACATTTCGCACCAAACGGTGGAACTTGTGTTTAGCGGTCGGATCTAATTCACCAAACATGTTAACAAGTGCACTCCTCTGGCTGTGCCTAGGCGAGCTTGCCGACTTATGCATGCTTGCCACCAAATAAGCCACATTCGCTCATTGAGTCTATTGACCAGATTTGGCTTCAATTAATTTAATCAATGGCATCGAGATTAATTAATTGATTATTGGCCATTGGTCACTGCTGCACTAGCTTTCCTGTTGGACTTCATTAGTTAGAAAGTGCCGATATAAAGTAGACAAATAGCAAATTGAATGAGCCAAATTGAAGAGACACAACTGAAGGGTAAAGCCAATTGATTTGGAGACAATAAAACACAACAAGGACCAGACTAATTGATGACACAATTAATGCTTATTTGAGAATAGAGATGGTTTTGTCTCAGCTCGGTTCAAATGTGAATTTATTGATTGAAAATAAGAATGAGTAAATGTTGTGTAAATTGTGTGAATGGGATGTGTTCGCTCTGACCTAGGAAAGACCTGTGACAGGTTCAGTTGACATAATCGGTTCGGGCCTGTTCAAATGGGAAGCGAACATTTGTAAACTAGGCTCACGCATTGATGGTTCGATTGCTCGCTGCAATCGAGAACTTGTCTGACCCGAAACTGGAATAAACCAAATGGGAGCCATCAAAGAAGGTTCACCTAAAAACAACTCTGATGGTGGTTCTTTGTCTTGAATGTCTCTTCATGGAGGTGATGGCAAATTTGGATTTTCACTTCTAAATAGTATTAGTGGCAATTTGAAAGACAACAAATAGAGCCAATATTAGGTAATCGCACCGGTGCCTAGGCACAACAGGCAAATTGGTCAATCGAAAGTGCTACGTAATACTCATTCGCAAAAGTAATGAGCCTGGCTAAAGGGGAAAGTGACACATAATAGATAGAGCTAGTGGCTCATTACATTTGCGAACGAGTAATATAATTTACAGGTAAAATAAATCAATCCACAGATAAATTAAATAGCTACAATGTGTGGTGAGGTGGTTGGCGTGTGCCGCGGCAGTGACCAATTCAGATGGATAAGTGAACATTTGCGGGGCAAGATTCGGTGAAATGTTGCCGCCGGAGCACTGGAACCCGTTCTAGTCAAGCCTCAAAGCGTGACTCATATTTGCATGAGAGGACGATATTGAGAACACACTGCTGGTCGGAATGCTTCAGTTAGTGCCGTCCACATCGTTGTCATGCCCCAGAATGGATGCTGAGCTCTAATTACTCAAGTGAGGCAGCATAATCGTTTCTGATTGGCTTAATGTTTGAATTTTTCAACATGTTCAATACATATAAAGCAATTTGATCGATCACTTGCCACAAACTTCACATATGCTCTAATTGAATTCGGTCCTAAATGTCCATTACAGGTGCAATTAGAGTTTGTAGTCACACGTAATATAAGTTTACCTCCAATGGTTGGCACTTGTTGGCTCAATAAACTAATTCTCCATCAGCGCGTTATAAATAATAATATACAATGCCAATGATCGATTCGAATGGAGTTTGCCCAATGAAGTAACCATATGCAGTGCGGTATCAATTATCGTCACTGCTCGGTCTCGGTGGGTCTAATTATTTTAGCGCTAAGTACATGCAGATTTGAGTTTGCCAGTAGTATTGCTTAGGCATCGAAAGTTCACCAATTTAATTAAGATTTTAATGATTGAAATGGTAGCTAACTGATCAGTTCGGTGCAGTGGTCAAATTCTTGAGTTGTTCAAAGTTCAAGTGACTACAAGCGGACGGGCAAGGCAACGCCAGAAGCAAATAGTGCACCCTTGATGGCCATTATCCGATGGTGTCTCGTGATATATCGAGCCACTCGGCTTGCCCTAGGTGACAAAACATCAACTCGCCAAGTCAGCCAGAATAAGCAGTTAGAGGCAATTAAAAGTAAATAGAGGACTGTTGCCTTTTGAACGATCATCGTCATCAGTGGACAATATTTGTTCCACCTTTGTCGGGCTTTGGTGTTGCATGATTACAGGTCGATAATTTCATTGAGGAAAAGCGATGCATTGTGGTTGATGTCTGCGACAGTTACAGTTACTGTTAATGCGGCAGTTACAGTGCGGGCAGGAATGTAGTGGCCACTCTAGAGTCCTCTTGAAAAGTCACTTCAATGTTTTGATTTTCAAATTTGGGTTTGTTGTCGTTGATGTCGCGGAGTCTAAATTTTAGACTCTAAAACAAATACAAAACAATTGATATAAATTTTTAAACATAAAAGTTTTATTAAAGCATGCAAAACAACTCACCGAATGTTCACTTTGGCCCTGTCAATGTGGCCTTTCTCGGAACTTTCACAGTTGGCACTCACTTGAATGGTCACCATACCAATTGAATATTGCCATTGCTGTGGAGGGTCTTCGTAATCGAGTGGTTTGTGCAACCAGTGGCATCTGGGTTTGACAAAGTCCGGTTGTACTGTGACGCAGGGTCAAGTGCAGGGAAAATACAAATAAATTTACACTATAATCGTATACGACTAGTCGACTAGATATGCGGAAATGAAGCATATAAATTAAGAAATGGCTTGAAAATTTGCAAAAGGCGAACAACTCTCACACCACTGGCACTCGATTAAACCAAACGATCAATTGGGATAATATCATATATCATCCTTGCAGCTCGACTGAAGCGCTGGCCAAAGAGAACACAGTAAATGGACGTAACACAGATGCCTACAGGCCTACAGGCAAACAACAATGACAGATTGTGGCCACTGCACTCGTGTCAAAGTTCAATTTGCATAAGCATTGGCAATCTATCGAAGAAACAGAGCAATAATCTGCTTATCTACAATCTAGTCTGATTATTTTACAAGACAATGGACAGTGGCACAAACTAGATTGATTAGGCATTCGTGATAAATGATTGCACAGTGAACCAGTCATCAATTACGCCACTAACCGATCGACTGGTGGACAATGCAGTGAATGCAGCCCAGTGCTGTTGCCACATTGCTGTGATAGACATTGATGGTGACTCATTAAGTTTGTCAAATAATCATCATGTCCGAGCCATTAGTGAATTAAATTATTAGGTCGTTCTTTAAGAGAATTACATATTGACCACTTGGCTTGTTACTATTGAGATAATTGGTGTAGTTGACCACAAAAGTCCGTCTGTATAGGACTGGGAAATTAGTGCAAAATGACATCGATGCCAATTCAATAGGACTTTGCCATTCGGGCTAAATGGTCTCTCATTGACTCAAGTGGCACGGAAGGGTCCAACATCCCTAATGAAGGAAAGTGGCTCGTTAAAATTCTGGTTACATGTCGAGTGGCAAGAGTGACAGTGTGCTTGGGGTGGCCAGCAGGAAAGTTGACCTGGCAGCAATCCATTGGAATGGCGCTTTAAACTGATCCATTCTGTGAAGCAATTGGCAATGTGTCACCATCAAGCCAGTCATCAGTATCACAATGGCAAGTTTCAATTAAAATTCCAAAAATTGGACCGAGTGCAGTGGACCTAGTGAGTGATCAGTTGAGTTCATTCAAGATTTATAAATAAAAATCGATTAGATCAATGAGTGACTCTTACGGTGACGGTTATTATTGCGGTAAGGTTCCGACTGCTCGTTTAGTGGCCATATGCCACACTCGTGCCCATCCGAGAAGAAATATATTATTAATAAAGAGTGTTTATTAAAGACACATTATTAAAGCAGGACTTCATTCAACCAACCGAGCCAATAAAACCAAAACGAATCATCGACCAAACAGAATGCGTAATCAATAAAGTTCATACGAAAAAAATTGGCCATTCGCCAAAACAAACAGAGGGGACCATAATTAATTATCGACAGTTCATTTGTGCTTCATTAGAACCTCGAGAAGGTAGAATAATAATAGCAAGAATTGAGAGCAATGTCAATTGGAGTGGCCATGTGAGTGTAATGTGAGTAACGAATCAAACACAGCCTCAATTGACCACTTAAGGAGGGAAGCGATGATGCTAACATCTGTGAACGATCCCTATGACTTAAACGGGAAAAAGTGGGTTTCGTATTGTTCTGTTTCAAACAGAACCTATGGACCGATTTTAACATTCTATAGCCTAAATTAAAGGTAAAGATGTAAACTACAAAATTGACTAACTGAATTTTTAATATTTTATCTTATTTGACAGTGAGAAGATCATAAAAAACAAAAACCCTCTTGTTTTGGTCAAATTTGTAACTTCTTGGACCTGTGTATCTTTAATTTAGTATAAACTAAAAAATTCAGTTAGTCAATTTTGTAGTTTACATCTTTACCTTTAATTTAAGCTATAGAATGTCAAAATCGGTCCATAGGTTCTGTTTGAAACAGAACAATACAAAGCCCACTTTTTCCCGTTTAAGTCATAGGGCTCGTTCACATATGTTAGCATCATCGCGTCCCTCCTTAACTCAGCTGTCCACTTTGCCACGAGTCAAACGGTTCACAAGCCTCACCAGCAGATATGAGACTTCTGCACTGGCTGGTTGGCTTATTTCACCTCGTGGGCCAATGTTTGATTCGGACAGAAAGCCTCGCCACCAACAGCTACGAGCAAATACTTCAGTGAAACTCGCAGTATCAAAGTCAGAGCAAAACGTTTCACAAGCTACACAACTCGAGTGCTATTCTGCATTTCATCGAACTATCGCACAACTTCACTGCCAAAGATCTGAACGACTGCAAACGTGTGTCCTAGGCTTCTCTAAACTTCAGTGTGTCCGATCAGGGGTACCAACAGTTTACGCACCAAGCAGACATCGCCGTTAGGACATCGCACTTTTTGTCCAATTTGTTTAGTTCAAACTTGCACTCGAATCTGTCGTTGCAACATCTCATCACCAACAAAAATTTTTACTGGTCTCTTCTCTTGGCCAAGCTACAGAGCAATTTGCTCATCTTCGGGGCTGGCATTAGTTTATCAAATATTTTTCTAAATAATTTTCTACCAAACCTGAAGCACTTCTCACCTTATCTGTATCGTAATGAGCGTTCCAATGAGACGAATAAGATCAACCTCGTCAACTACAAACACTTAGACAGTGATGGCGCAATACCAGAAACGTTCAAATCGGAATGGTTCTGGAAGTTGGCCTAGCAGAGTATGGTGCCACAGTGTCGCAATGGCAAAACGTGAATGTAGACTCGTTACACAACATCAAGGGCGTCTGGTCGAGTCCGTACTTGGACTGTGGCCTCACTAAAACCTGGCTCACAAGCTACATTGTACTTAAGTATGATAAGGCCGGAGTAACGCGTCGACGGACGCTGTGATGAACAGTGTTCATTGAACACTGGAATCGGGTGGTTAGAGACTGACATTGGTTGGTCAGTAGTGATGCTCAATAATATATGTTTTGATTGCAATATACAAACAAATCGATGCGAACACTATGTTGTATTGCCACGAGTCAAGTCAATTCGAATCGACTTTCGACTCCGTCCATGCGTGTGTGCAGTTCCGGTTGTAAAGACTTACTGACTTCATTGTACTGACTTCCTTGACGAACTTACTGACCTTCTCGACGAACCTCATCGAGTTAGGCTCGAAGACAACTCGGTATCGGTCCGAAGACAGTCCACATTTCCCGAACATGGTGCGCATTTTGATTATATCGATATCGTAATGCTTAGCCATTATGGTGGCTAAGCCATAATGTGCTTTGTTCTATGGTAAATGGCCACTAATCAAAGCAGTTAGTGCTCATGCCTAAATACCACTTGTGTTTGGCAAACAATAAATTAACCTGTTGACCACTTTGAAGAAGAGAAATAGCCGAGCAATTCAGTACAAATGACCGAGAATTGGAGTGCCTTTCAATGGCTCGCTTTTCAACTGGCAAGCTCAATGTCTTTTGCTTAAGACGGCACTTGGTACACTTTGCACTAAAGTTTTATTTTACTGCTTGCATCATATGTTCCAGTATGTTCATATTCATGTTTGCAATTATTAATTGCCTTATTTATCTATTGAATCTTTCAAAAGTTAAAATTATTTAATTTACAAAATATACGCTTTAATAACACAAATTCGCTCACAGATTCAAAAATAGCAAACACTGATTAATAAATACCCTTTCGAAGTATTAGTAATCTTTGCTTTCAGTAATCCAGTTTTGGTATTTTGTCCCACACGATAGCATGCACGTTTCATTGATCTTTTCGGCATCATGCAAATGCTTTTTAATTTTGCGCAATTCTTCATATGTTGAGTGACACATTTGTGGACGAAAGTAGTAGCGAGTAAATGGGTCAAGTGATAAAATAGCTCTCAATTGACATGAACTTGCAGACATATAGACGATGCCTTCCATACAATGTACAATCGTTTGGCCATCAATTGCTACTTGAATAGCTCAATTTTCTGCCACTGCATGTTTGTACACTTCAAGTGGCTCAGTTTGTTTTCCGCCCGCTTGGAATTGATTTATTATTTGAGCCATAAGCCTGAAAGAAAGAAAGAGGAAATTAAATTTTTTGTTTATCAATTTAAGCCTGAAAGAAAAATTAAAAAGAATTATATGTTTGTGGTGGCTCGGCCGGATACAACCAAACACAACATCCGAAGCTATTGCATCGCGCTTGTTTATACATAGCCTCACGTACACATCACATCACATACCGATCTGTTCTGATTCACATTCAGAGAGAACTCGACCTCCGATCACGGCGGTCGCATTAGACCACTCTCTCTCCGATGTATTTCAATCACATTGCCAATAAAGTCCATCTAGTCAAGTCTTGCGTTCGATCATTCTTAACCGTTGGTTTAGCTTGACCATCAGTCAAGCGACCTCCACACTGGTGACCCGGCTACGAACACGTGAAATACCTTCAATATGGGCACCGTTCTACATTGGTGACCCAAACTACCAACATTTGGAACATCATCAAATGGGCATCATTCTACACAGGTGACCCGCAATTCAATGACGCAAAATCCATCAAATTCCACCGCTTCTACACTGGTAACATGTTCCACTCACGAATGATCAAGGCACCGACCACACTGGTGACCAACAACCATCATGCGAATCAAATATCCATTTATCTCATCGTCACCATTGGTGATCAGATGAACGAACACGAGAAAACTCATCAAATTGTGCTACAATCCACATAGATGAACCATTCAACCAACGCGCGACATCATTTGGCCATCTTCAACACAGGTGACTACAACAACCAAAAGCGCAAGCACCAGAAGGCATCATCGGTCATCATCATCATGACCATGGCAACGAACACCATTCCAACTGCAGTATATTGTCATCTGCAACAATGATGACACAACCATTGCAAATCTCAACAGAAGGCAGCAAATTCAGCAATAATCGTGTTGACTCTCACTACCAACATCGTATAATCACTCATCAGTCAACAGCATCAGGTGATTCATATCATCATCACCAAATTGTGCAGTACAATGAACAGTGAGTGCATTACGAGTCGTTTTTCAATGACTCGACATCAAAATCCACTCACAATCAACAGCACCTCTTCAACGCATTCGAGCACAACTTTACTCGATTCTTGAGAAGCAATCACCATTCTTCTTCTATCAATTCAGGAGAAAAATCCACCACCAAACAACAAATTCACCTGCAATCTTGGTGACTGCACACAAGTCAATTTCCTTCTGCATCCTTCTGTGTCCAACACATCTCAATTATCTCGTGCAATCCCATCAATTTCGATGTCAAAATGAACCGCTGTCGACAAATGACAAGTTAGACATCGTTAACACGCATAAACACACATTTGGTCTCGAACCAATATCAAACTATGATCCACTCACAAATATCCCGAGGGATGATCGCATTTCAACAATTCGCAACATGAATTTACAACCAATGCCTCGAGAATGAATCCTCAAGAATTCTGCACATCTCGAGAATCGATCAGCAATCGCCAAACACATCAAATCAGTGATTTCAAACAGTGAACTCATCAAAAATGACTTTCACGCACCAAACTCAACTGCTCTCATACCAAACATCACTCCAACACACGCCAACACACACACACAAAGCGAATTAGAGCAAATATTCATGCTCAAATTACAATTCGACTTTCCCAATCTTCTCACACATTATTCAATATGTTCACCACGAACACACAACAACTGGCGCGTTCCTGGAGATGATCCAACACACAAAAAGTGTTAATTCAACTTAATTCACATTTAGCAAAAAAAAAACTTCAAGTTTTCACTAAAATCAAACACCTACAACATTCAATCAACATTCGGACATCAATAAATCTCACAAAGTGTTCAACTCATGATTTGGATTTGTGTTCTTCAACGTGAACAACACCAATGTCAATCCAAAGCAGCCCAACGAGCAAATCAACTAATGCAATTAGCGAACCTTTGGAAAGTTCGTTATTAGCAATCACCTGGAAACACCCTTCCAGCAACTCAAGGCACTCATCGTCTCAATTTCTTGATCATCTCGCAACATGAGATGAACTCGCGTACACCTTCACAAATGCGCGATTATGTATACATTGCTGACGAGCAAAGTCATTTAAGAAGCCATTTCGACGATTCCTTATCATGTCTTACTTCCATCTAATGGTTCCAACGAGGAGTAATTAACCTCATTCACAACCATTGCACGACATACACAACCAAACGCTCACAATCATCACTTCTGAGTCAATCCGAATCTTCACACTCAAATACAGCAATCGCAAACCAATCTTTCAACTCAAATACTTCAAATCAATCAAATCAACTCAAAACAATTTAACAAATCAATCGTTTCAACTCAAAATCAGCAATCCAAAATCAATCTTTCAACCCAAATACTTCAAATCACTCAAATCAACAAAAAAAATTCAACAAATTAATCGTTTCCACTCAAAACAAGCAAACATCCTGAACTACAAATTAGTCGCATTTCAAATTCAATCTTAACCACTCAAGAGCATCTAAACCAAAACAATCACTGTATTCAACAACATCCTACAAGCCAACTCATCGGCAAACATTCAACTCAACAATTGGCACGCAACCTCGAAGGAAGCAAATCTACAAACAAATCGATCCAGCAAGCCGATTCACTGGCATTGCAGCGAACGGAACCTTGGAAACGTTCATTATTCGCACTCAAAAGCACAATTGGCAAACCTTTGAAAAGTTTGTCGATTGCAATCATTTCCTGATCATGTGTCGCGGAAAAGCCAATTCCGTCAGACCAAAAACTGACGTAACCTCGACAAATATTAACTAATTTACGACCATACCAGGCACTTTAGTAAGTCGTTGATCACTAATCCGCAGATCACAGCAATGCCCATTCTTACATTGCATCAGCAACGATCAAGGGAAGCAACAACAACAAATGGATCACAAAGTGGACCAGCAACAACCAAATTCAGCAATCACATCCTGGCAAACAAATTTCTAAAATGGGACATGAACGCATATCGCATATGAACGCACAATAGCAACTTGACAGCATAAAACGTCAACTCATCGACGATCAGCCAAACGTATGGCTCAAGCACATCAACAATTACATCGTAAACCAACAACATTGGCAAACAGCAACGCATCTAGTCAATTGGCAACTGCAGATAAACATCGAATCACAATCAGCATCAATCGGTCTCTATCATGTCGTTCCAACACGGAAACGAATCACACAGCTAGGCTTCGTCCAGCTCAATGTCATCGTGACAGCCATATATGGCTTAGTCACTGGAAGGGAGGCATGTGGTGGCTCGGTACGAGGCACACTTGGCTCGGCCGGATATAAACCAAACACAACATCCGAAGCCATTGCATCGCGCGACCGTGAGAACTCGCGCTTGTTGATACATAGCATCACGTACATGCACATCACATACCGATCTGTTCTGATTCACATTCAGAGAGAACTCGACCGCCGATCACGGCGGTCGCATCAGACCACTCTCTCTCCGATGTATTCCAATCACATTGCCAATAAAATCCATCTAGTCAAGTCTTGCGTTCGATCATTCTTAACCATTGGTTTAGCTTGACCATCAGTCAAGCGACCTCCACAATCAATTAAATTAATTTTCAATAGTCAAACCAACATTGACTCTCCATCATTAGGCAAACATTGCACACAGCTAAGAAAGCTGAGAATAATTCCTAGACTCTTTTCCACCTGAGCAGTGGAAAATAGTTTGAGTGAGTCATTTCGAATTTGATAAATTGCGCGAACAATTCTTTGGCAAAGTCAATTTCATCCTGATCGGGCACATGCCAATGCAAGTTCACTGTCGATACTGAATTATTATTATTATTAGCACGCTTCAAAGGATGGTTGTTCAGAGTGTAGTTTGAATTGAATTAAGATGGAAACATTTAATTGTATTTTATTACATGTATGTTAATTGTTGTTGTTGTTGTTATTGTTGTTGGCTTTGCAAAATTTTAAATAATAAGCCTTATTAGTGGGCTTTGAAAAATAAACAGTGTCATCATCGTCTAGGCTTTCATTGGTCAACAATCCTTCTCGTTCGTTATCATCTTTGGTCCCTTTGTGGACTGTTCTCGCATCGACAATTCCGATGGGCCAGCTGGACCAAGACCAGTTTCGGATGGCTCACGGGCACTTTCTCTTCCTACTGAAGAATCAAAAATTTTGAGTGTCGGGTCTCTTTCAACTTGAGGCAACAGTAAGGGTTCATCTCGATTGTTTAGATGTCTTCTATATAGATAGTATCCGGTGCCAACTAATCCACTAAATCCTCCACCTCCTACAAGAATTTGTAAATAGTGGTCCATGACATATTTCAATACAATATTTAAAATATTGTATGAAGTAGTAGTGTTGACAGATTCTGTTGATGATGTCAAATTAATTTGTTGATAACTTTCAGTAGTTGTTACATTGATTATGAATATGAAAATAATTAAATGGAATGACTTGAAGTAACGACAATTGCTTAGAGCACTTTCCTGGGACAACATTATTGTGAGATTGACGAATATAAAACAGCTAATAACCCTTTTACTTACAGTTTGTGAAGCAACCTCGGAAGTGACGAGAGCACCTGGTGGAGCCTCTGGCAACTTTTCCATGTCCACGGTGTTGGATCCAATGGATGGATTGTTCGATTCGTTCTTTTCCTAAAAGCAAAAATAAAATCAATCCACCATTTTCAAACAGATTTACAGACCTTGGCCACATTGAGGTTAGATTTGTTTACAGGCAAGTCAACTCGAACAATGTCATTCGGGTTGTACTTGTAGAGATCGTGCTCATCGACTGGCTCGTACTCTTTCTTGCCTGAAATCTCCACCTCTTCCCAATAGTATTCCCACTCATTGTCATCAACATCGGGAGTATCATTGGAAGTGAATACTTTCTGTTCTGGAGAATGCTTCTCAGCTTTCGGCGAGTCTTTCTCCTTATCCTGTTCTGGTTGCACTTCAATAACTTGTTTCTCCTTGTTACGAGACTCCTCAGCTTCTTTGGCATCCCCATTCTCTGGCTCCTTGTTGTGAGACTCCTCGGCCTTCTTGGCATTCTCTTTCTCAATCTCCTCTGAGTCTTTTTCTTTCTCTTTTTCGGGGTCCTTGTCAAGGTGTTCCTTGGTTACCCCAATGACAACTTTCTCGTTCTCTGATATCTCATTTTCGTTGTCCTCCTTGATACTCTTTGGTCCTTCTTTTGGTGGCACCAAGGACGGTTTCTCTTCGGTAATTTCACCTATTGGAAGAGACTTTTCTTTTGCATCGAGTTGTTTGGACTTAATTTCATTCGTGGTAGGCATCTTCTTTTTCTTGGTCTTCATCATCTTAATCTTCTTGCCAACCATGTCACTGTGCAAAGATGATTTGATGCTAGACTTGGCATCAGACTTGGTTTTCAAGGAAGACTTGACCTTTGAGCCACTACCCTTTACGTTTGATTTGCTCTTCAAAGTGGAGACTTTGGCAGTGGACTTGGTTTTCACCGAAGACTTAGTCTTGATTGAAGGTTTGCCCTTGAGAGATGACTTGGCCTTCAACGATGATTTGACTTTCATCGAAGATTTAGTCTTGATTGAAGGCTTGCCCTTGAGAGATGACTTGGCCTTCAACGATGATTTGACTTTCATCGAAGATTTAGTCTTGATTGAAGGTTTGCCCTTGAGAGATGACTTGGCCTTCAACGATGATTTGACTTTCATCGAAGATTTAGTCTTAGCCGACTAATTGGTCTTGATAGAGTGCAATTTCTCTAACGACTTGTGCTTCGAAGCATGGCTTGAAGTCTTGTGCACATGCGAGTGCCCGGCAGCTTTGATCTTTGCATGGTCGCCCTTAGTCTTGACATGAGACTTGGCTTCCTTTTTGTCGGCTTCTTTCGACGACATGACAGCAAGACAAAAACCTAGTTGTGGATGAAACAAGCAGAAATAGAATAAGGAGCAAAAAAGAAAAGACTCAAAACACTATAGCACTGATCAAGCCATAAAGATTCAAATAATGCAGTGACTCCATTGTTGATTTGTTCGATTTATTTGAACTGGTTACATTACTGTTGTAATTCATGGCTATCATCGATGCGCAATTAGAAGCCTTTCAATTAGAAGAATTTTTAAGACAAAGTTCCAAAGTTTTTTTTCTTCGAAAGAACGAGCATAGATTAGTGTAGTGGCCCAGCGACCCGGCTGTAGTTCTCACGTCTACCGATTTCGTCGTCCTCGCGGTTTTTACAGCAATTTGAACAGGCCAAAGATGATTTCAAGCAGACTATGTGTCGTGAGGTGGATGCACTGTTTGGTCGATTATTGGATGAACTCAATGAGCCAAACAGTAAACTTGAACCACCCACCTTGGATAAAATTACCGCTAACATCGAACCAGAACTACCGTTCAACCCATTAAACCTTGTTCAATCAGTCTACTTCGATTCATCTAATTCTAATTCAGCACTTGTCGACAAAAATCAGACTGAACAATCTCAAATTGCAGTTTGCTTAATTACCTACTTGTTTATTAGCGAATAAATCACGATCAAGCGTAGCTGCTCTCGGTCATCACCGGGATCAATCGAAGACAACAAAGTCAATCGATAATAATTCATAACCAAATCTTATACCATAATATAAGTGGCAAGAGTTGCTTCATTGATTGCTGGTCCGAACTACTTTTCCACTCGACCCAATCGATTCATTTCAAATTGTGTGCCTCTCTACCTAAGCTTTATCGATTTACCACCAAGTACAATCATTAACAAAGCACTCGACCACACATGAAATCTGTTGCACACTATTAAGGTGAGCCATAGATCATCTCGTGGACTACCACCCCGATCGGCATCGATCAAAGTAAGTACTCTCGCTTTATTGTTCAGTTGAGACAATTAATTGAATTTGATTGCCTACACTACATTTACAGTTCTGCAAGTGAGAGTCTTCCAGTAAATGCACTCAATTGATCACTGCTCGTAATCTCGATCAGTCGCTCATAAGTCGTTCTCATGATCGGTCCTATGTGACCTTGTGAGGGCAAACTTTTTTTGGTGACCATCAACTTGTCTCGCTAGTGGACTGGAAGGCATCGGATGGCAATCAATTATTGATTCAAATGACTCGCTTCGAATCAGTCTCATTGTGTGTCTCAAACACAAACCGAGTGAGACCTTGTTCTGGAGTACGTACCGAGTTGAGCCAATTCGTGTCAATCTTAGATGAGTGCACACTTAACCAAACCAACTCGGTGTTCATTATTTTCTGTGCTATTGGCCCATTACACCAAGGTCATCCCAACAACAAACTCACCGACCGTGTTGATTACCGATTTTGGCCTGAGCCGTGTGATCGGTGTCGAGGAGGAACGCATTGATCTGAGTGACTCAGACTGATTCGGACCATTTGTGGCACACAGGCATACATGTCACCAGAGAATGTCGCCAACAAACCGTTTATTATAAAGTTATTAGCTATTATTAGTTAGGAGTTATTAATTTAATGCTAATTGAACAAATTGAATAAGTGTAATGAATGCATTTGATTTACTCATGAGAATACAATGCAACACTAACTCGAGTATGCCATCTCTTGCTGACCAGATTAGAAGACAAACTTCGAGGAAGTGCCACGACCAATTACTTTTGAGCTTTTTGGAAGACCTGCCACGCTGCTTGAAGTACCTTTCACTTGGGACGCATTATTAGTCATGGCACTAGTGGCACTAGAACCAGCTTGATGCGACAAATTGAGCTGGCGTTTGCCTTCATTTTGGCTACTTTTAGTGTGGCCTTTGTCAGTGGATAGTCGATTCCTGTTGGCCAGTTCCTGTGCAGAATAGCGGTCGTCGGGAATGTTATCGCACCGTTCCATGCAGAAGCAATCGATGCAACAGCAAGTGCAACAGTACATGTGCATGTACATTATACACATGAACACCACCAAAAAAGACCAAATAATTGTGTGCAACTGTATCGGAAGGCAGATAAATATTATACAATTGCAATGGTACAATCAAATATATACTCACCAGCACTGACATCCTCAGGGCCGGGCTGTGAAACTTGCAAAAGTGGTCTGATCCATCGGCTCAATAGTTGGATCAGTCGGAGCGCAGTTGGCCATCACAGCAAGCACACCAATTGTGCCAAAGAAAATTCGATAAGCCAAACGAGAACAAGTCATCGTAATAACAAGACAGTAGAGACAAAACAAAAATATATCTTAAATACAAGAAAATAAGCAAAGTAACGAGCAATAAAATAAAATTGTGGTCAAGTTCGGTTAGCTAAATTGATTGATTTAAAGTTTCGAATTAGACAAATGTCAAACATTAAACTTTGCTGAACAAGTCAAGAAACTGTTATAGTTCACTTCAATCTGTTTCGTGGCAATTTGTGGCAATGTGCACGTTAGTTCGAATTTAGCCTGCCACCGTACGAATATACTGAAGTAAGTGAGAAAGTAATTAAGGATCACTGGCTTTATGGACTGTTTGACTTGCTTGAGTGGTGATGCATTTCGATAATAAATATTTCCGGTTAATTGACTGTTAATTGATTTATTTGTGTTTACTTCATTCAAGTTCTATTCGCAAGTGAGGTTGAATTAAATATGGTTCGATAAGCCAATAGTTGAATCATTTGAGCTCGCTTTCTTTCAACAAAGTCCTGTAGTACTCGTCGCTACTCTTGGTGGTCATCGTTCTTGCCCCAATCTATCTCGATGGTTGTACCAATTCCCAATCCAGAGGAGCCACCACCAAGTGAAGATGAAGCTACGGATGATGACGAACCTAACGACGGTGCCACTACTGAGCAAGTGCCCTCCCCAGCCAGTGCCAAGGAGGAGTGCAGTGTCGGCATTGAGCGCTCCGATTCTGACGATTCGCTCGACTGTTGGAATTCAAAGAATCCCCCAACTGCGATGGTCTCATCATTTGTGACCGAAAAGTACACCAAAATCAAATTGCTACCCAAAGTGAAACTACCAAAATCGAAGACTAGTAATGCTGCCACTGACAAGAACTCGACTGGTTTGTCGTTAGCCAGTCCGGCCACTTCTGGCAAGACCACCACAAACGCTGACCAGTTTACCTCGCCTGGGATGGAGCAAACTCGTTCCCTTCTACCTGTACCAAGCAAGAAAAGGCTTAAATCGACCAGCAAGGCCAAAAGCAAAGCGATGAAATGCAAAAGAGAAAAGGCAATCAACATCAGTGGCGGCCGAGAGAAGTCTGCGAAGAAAGCAAAGCCCACAAAAGTGAAGACCACTGTAAAGAGTCAAGGGGTCACTGGATTAAATGAAACACCGAAAGTGGCCTGCAAAGAGGTTCCCGCTCAGAGCAAGACTGTGGCCAAGTCGAATGTGGCCCAAGAGGACACCAAACCATTGACCAACGACGAAATGGAAGAGCTCAACGATGAGGTTTGTTTGTCAATCGCATTTGTATTAGACATCTAAAGTTTCTCTTTAACAGCTAAACGACTTGAACACCTCAATGGCCACACTTCGTTTCTCACATGAGAACGTCAATCGTTCACTAACCAACATCAACAATCGTCGAGGAGAGAATGCCCAAACTTTGGCTCCAGTTTCCACTCCTGGCGATGTGTCGGTCCGTACTAAAAAAGCTGGCGACAGCTCATTCGAACCAACTTTGACCCGCGCTGTGGACATTTGTGGACGCGCTTCAACTAATTACGAGCAGAAGTACAGCCTTGACCGATTTGTGGATGGTCGCTTGCGAGCGAATGCCTTTGCAGAATTGTTCGCTGAGACAAAGCAAATCAACTCAGCAATGGCCCATTTCCGTGCCTTTTTCAACTCCGAGGGTTACTTCCGACAAGAGGCCTACCAAAAGAGCAATGAACAACTGAGTCGGGCTCAGTATGGCCAATGTCTCAAAGTGGTATGTGTGCAGTGCACTGTGAAGCAAACATTAACTTACAATTGATTATTGCCACAGATCAAAGACCTGTCCAAGGTGGTGGCCACCATTCTGAAGGCCTACAATGAGGACAGATTGGACGCATATTTCAAGGCTCGTCCGTGCACTATGAAATGAAAGTGTGTTCTTATTTGTAAAGCATATGCAAATGTAACTTCCATTAAATATTCTTATTTGTGCAAATGATTTGATAATAATGATTTATTGATAAGCTCGATAGTGGCAGTAGTCTCGCTTGTTTAATTAGAGTGCACAATGATTAGAATATTTGATATTTCAAAGTTTGATAGTCAAACTTGAGATGCATTGACATGATATGCACATTGCACTGCACCGCGTTCTGCTTCAGCACACTGAATCAACAGTGCTTCCACTCGGTCAACGAATCTTCCTCCTGAAAACTTCATTGACAAATAGCAATGTCAGTAGGCTCACTACATTGGCATTCTTCAACTCTAACCTAACCTTATCGCGATTCAGTCGAGCTATTGCCACTTGACACTTCGGAGGCACTTCGACGGAACAAGCACACACACTGTTCGCCTCTATTTGCGTCCCTTTCAGTGTCTCTCAATCGGTGTGTCCAGCTTACCTGTGTTGGTGTAATGTAATGCTCATTGTAGTCTCAAGGCTCTTGGTTTATTAGTTATTAAGTGGTTAGAAAATCGCTGCACAATTGTCACTCCTCAATGCCATGCCCATGCACTAAGACTGGACTTTTGGGGTGATTAACTGCAATCCATTGATTGGTAGGCATTAGACTCAGATTCAGAGTGAACATTAATAAACAATCACTGGCATCGAATTAATGGATGCCACAATTAGTGTAAATCCTAAATGTGACTCCACTCCATTACTGAGCTTGACGTAGTTCGATCACAACATTTGCCTGTGCGTGTCAATAGCTCTAGAGCATATTTGATTTCAATGCTCTAATTGCAGTTCTAGTAGTAGTTAAAGCGTCACTCCACACTGAACATGTTCCAAATGGAATTTGTACACCAGCGAAATGACAACCTTCGACTATAAAAATAACAAAGGCTCGGGTCTCATTAGCTGTTTCTCTCAGTCATTATGCCATCGGACAACAAGTCAGACAAAAGTCGATCCTCTATTCGAACCAAGAAAGTGATTGAAAAGCCGCAAAGTGCCAATGTGCAACAAGCAAAGAAACGACCACAAAGGCGCCATCAGTGACCTCCAAGTCTTCCACCAAGGCAGTACCGAAGTTAAAGCCTGAAGAAGATGTTCACAAAGCCTACGACTGCTGTGCTTTCATCATTCACTGTCCTTCTCACGACAAGCAGTCAAGCGGGTGCACTGTGGATGGCCTTCACTTAAATGGCTCCTAATCGGTCCTATCACGAATGTACCTTTTATGCTTTCTGTGTCATAATTATGATGGCTGCCTCGAGTCGAACTTCTTTTGACACGCTCAAGAGCAATCCTCCTTACCAAGCATACGAGCAAGTGCAACGTTAACTATTGTGCACTCCGTTGCCTCAGACCTACAAGTACCTCACTCGGCTAATCTATTACTTCAAGTTAAGCCCTCAATCGAATGGCAAATGTTGTCACTCAAGTGCGTCTCACCTTGAATGGCTTCCACCTTGGTCAAATTCAAGAGGGCAAAGTGTCACAGCTATGGGGACCAGAATTGATTCAGTTCCGTCAGTTGATTTCACAGAGACTACAACCCAACCAACTCATCGTCGAGTACAGCATGGAAGATGCCTTCTTGTTTGTGGCCCGTGACCCACTCCGTAACCTCGAAGATCAAATGCTTCTGTCACTGCGCATCACCTTAAACCACGTGGAAGCCGCATGGAGATTACTGCCAAAGATTTTATAGCCGCAATCGGAATGCACAAATTTCGTGGCACCTCAACCTTGGTTCGTTCACCCAGACCGATATTCACTCAAATCATTCGATTACTTGCTGGCAAGAATGTTCAACACCAGACTGGTTGCAACAATTTACTGGGCCGAATGATGATCAAACTCAATTCGCACGGTTAGTACCATTAGTACATCATTAATTGCTGTTGCTCATTAATCCTTGTTCAATGTAGATGTTTGTTTGCCGTGTCAAGAGAAGAAATACAAAGTGGCTCGTCACTTGATTGAGTTTGGCATTCAATCAAATTGTAAGAAAAGCAAACAGCTGCCTCAGATCACTCGTTTCGAAATGGCCAAAGAGTCCTTCGAAGTGACACGGTCCACTACTCTTCAATACTCACTGGAATGCTTTTTTAGTCGAGGTTCAGCCGCCAACATGACAATTAACCTAATTCGTGAATTCAACGACGCCAAAGGCACTACTCGCCAACCTAATGGCTTATTGGAAGATCGAATGGACGACCTTTGGAAATTGATGCTCGCTTTGCAAAACGATCTCGACATTTTACTCGCCGAAGAACTCAAGTGTCAGAAGATATACTCGCCTTGTTACATTATTGGCAATTTGCACGGCAATCTTGAAGATCTTCTCTCATTGGAAAAGACATTGTGGGAGGGGAGATGCCAGCGGTCGGGGCCAATTACCTCTTCCTGGGCGCTTACGCAGACCGAGGCCAATGGGGTCTGGAGGTTGCACTTTATCTGGTGGCATTCAAACTTTGAATGCGATGCGAGTCATCCAACTGGACACGGCTAACAATGCTCCTGCTTCTGCTGAGTGATGTGCAACACACATTCACAACACTTGTTTGTAGCTTAAATGACCGACAATGCAATAAATTAAGATTATATCTATTTATTGCGCTGAATGGACTGAGCTGTATTTCATCATTTCATCAAAGTGCTCCTAATAGCACGTCAGCCAATCGGCTGCCATCAGTTGATATGTCATGCATCGATGTGCGCCACAGTAGCTTCACTTCGCCCATTAACAATTGTGATCTACTCGACTAACTGGTGAAGGACTAAAAGCAACTGAGCGGAATGTCTTTGGGAACACGAGCTCATTCCTAGAGATGATCAACTCGAGTACTACAACTCGTACATATTCTCCAATTGAGACACTGCTCGTAATTATTTCAGCAAGTCTACCTCGATGAACAGCACCTTTCTGCCAGCAATGTTACTACGGCCACATTTGCAAGCAATAGCGGTCTCCAAGACAATGTTTAGTTTTTTTTGCCATTACCATTGCTATGTACATGAATGCCATCATGGCCGAACAATATATCAACAAAGCATTAAATTGACATCAAACGATCTCTTTCTTTCTTCAAACGATTTGGCATTGTTTATCATATTATCAACAAACGAAAGAGTAATTGCGACATATTCATTACTTGGCTCGTGATTATTAATTAATTTATTCAATTTAGGTATGACTCGACTTATGTATACAATAAATCACTTTTCATCACTTTACAGCATTCTCAAAGAAACATTTGATGTCATCATATTAAACTCGTTCTTACTAACTCGAATGTCTTGACTTGTGTTCTGTGCAAGCTACCTACAAGTTTTACAGCCAAGTCAGTCAGTTGAGTTCTGTAGTATTAGCAAATTAGATGTGCTAACAAAGGCCTTCCTGATGGCTGTATTACAGTGGCTGCAGCTGACTAGTCCGAGACAATGCAATGCAGTGTAAAACAGTGGCCACTTCGATGGCCCACGTCGTCAAATATAGTGAGTTTAATGTAACATGAGTAATAACCGAATGACTGTAACCGGAAATTTACAAAATGATCGGGTTATCACGGCAATGATGTATGCATTGCATACTGAGAACTAATAATAACCAAATTGTGCTATTTATGGCTTATCCAAAGTGTCTCTCTTACAGTGCTCGCTAATATAGTCATGGACAAGCAGAACAATTGTCGATTTTCACTTTGTAGAACAGTAATACACTTGAGTCGCCTCAAACGAGTTCTAAATCGTAGCGAATGAAACATACAAAATTAGATAATTTGATTTGCTTTATAACTCAAGTTCACAGTTCAGTGGCAAAGTTCTATCTGTATCGCCTTAAATAGCCGCACTTTGTTCGGTGTTGTGTTGTATGTGAGTTACGATGGCCAAAACAGAAGAGCTCTCTCCTGTGCAGTTCAGTGCCCTCAAGCCAGTGATGGAGTCAACCTTTTCAAGTCACCAGTACGGTTCCATCAACGACTGTTGTGCAATGATCATACACTGCCCTGTCCACAAGCGATTCGCCATGTGCAACTCGGGTCGACATTTTCGCTGGTTTCCTTTTCTGTATCCGTCACCAAAGATCTCATGGGAAAAGGCCCGAATGACTCTTCTACGAGAAGTGCTCGGTGAGAAAGCTAGTGAGAAGATGCTAAGAAAGGCTTCCTGTCTGAACATGTTCCGGGTGCAGTTGCCTCGTACTCTTCGCTTCATCACCAGAATGCTGTACTACGTCCAACTCGACAGCCAACAGATTGACATGTGTCCAAGTGGGCCAGACCCTTCCTCCAACACTGCCAACATTGAATGGTTCGATGTGGACGAGGCCATCGACGGCTTGATCAACGACCTCTGGGGTTCCGAAGTGGGTCACTATCTCTCGTTTGCGATAAGAAAAGTGCCTGTGCTGAACTTGGTGGAGGAGATTGGCGTACATGAGAGGTATTCAAAGTGCTGCCATTTTGCAAGACTCGTGACGAGGACGTCCTCATGTCGACATGATCATCGAGAACAAAGTGACCACCAAAGACGTGGAACGACTCTACGACGAATACATCGAGCACTGTTTCCCTAGTTACTTCATGAACCTGGTCATGTTCGATTTTTTCATGAGCAAACACGGAATCGAGACTGACCAAACACGGCTCAACTCGTACTGGAAGGCATTTCGTTACTTGGAGAAGCCATATTTGTCATTCAGCGAACTGTTCCTCGATTTGGTAGCCATCGATAAAGAGACTCTTCGCTGTGAGACTAGACTCAAGTTCATATTCAGGTTGGTACTAATGACATTATCGACATTAACTTAATGTTCATTGCTTTGCCTCTTCTTAAATATTATGACTTTGACGAAGATGGCTCATTGGATATTGTCGAGTTTTCTCGTCTGATTAAGGACATACATCCGGACATGTCGAAAGAAGATATTTCCAAGAAGACAACCTCAATCTTGAACGACAAAGTACAAACTGCTCAAACCCCGCAAGCAAACTGACCAGAGGCAAACAGCAGGCCGAACGACTTCACCGAGCACGCATTGGTTTCGATATCTTCTTCAATGCGGTCAAGACTCGCATTTTGGTGGGCACTTCACGGCTGAGTCGAGCCAAAGTGACCGTGTTCAGTTCAATATCACGTGCCTTAGTCTGTCGAAGGATTCAGCAGATCCACGAAAAGAAGTACTGCTTTAGGTCAGTGATCGCCACCAATTGGCCACCAGGCAAGTATATGTCCTGTTTGGATCACAACAATAAATTGCCCTATCGACTCGCCACTAATGTGCTCACCCTGGCCAAGACAAGACAACTGAGAGGAGTTACTCGAATTGATGGCGTTCCCGAACAAGCCTCGAGTCAAGCCAGGCAAGAGAACGAACTAGACTATAAGCACTCATTAGAAGTACAATTTACGGATTCAACACCAAACGTTTATTTGGAGTTGATAACTTGTTTCGGCAAATCTCAACTGAAAGGTATTGGCAAAACCTCTAGAAAAGGTTTATTGTCATACATTGAGAAATCAAAGTGGAAGCTAGAGTGTTCGAGGTAGACATTGAGAACATATGCAAAAGCGTGTCAAATATCCTCGAAAAGGAAGCCCTCTTTTTGGACCTCAAGTCTCCCATTTGCGTGATCGGTGACATCCACGGTAACATCGAGGACCTGCTAACCCTGGGACAGTCTCTATGGCCATCGATACCATCCTTCAACGGTAACAATTTCCTCTTCTTTGGTGACTATGTCGACCGCGGCCATTGGGGTTTCGAGTGTGCCATCTACCTGTTCTGCATCAAGTTACTCGCTCCGCACAAGTTCACATTGCTGAGGGGGTAACCACGAGGTCCAAAGAATCAATTATAGCTACGGTTATAGGAGTGAGTTGGTCCATAAGTATGGTTCTAAGATGGGTTTG
The DNA here is from genome assembly GCA_023373905.1 of Rhizoglyphus robini. NCBI lineage: Eukaryota > Metazoa > Arthropoda > Arachnida > Sarcoptiformes > Acaridae > Rhizoglyphus > Rhizoglyphus robini. The sequence continues at coordinate 475,014 of JAKIJQ010000066.1, read as the reverse complement.
AAATTCTATGAGGTCACCAACCACGTCTTCGACCGAATGTCGTGTGGCGCCATCGTAGACAACTCCATCTTTTGTGCCCACGGTGGCATTCCATTCACCGGTCTGACCGAGCCAATGGAGGGATATCGTCTCAACTTAGCAGGTCATTGCATCACCACTTTCTCATGCTCGCACTACTGTGGCTTGGACAACGAGTGCTCGGTGGTCTATCTACAAGACATTCGAATCCGCATCGTGCGAATGCACACCGCGGACAACAATTCGGCCACTGGCAACGATTGAATCACATATGCAACAAACCAGCAATGAAATAAAACTCCATTTTCATTGACCAAATATAGCTTGTCGATTGATTGACCTTCATAATTGATTGCAACCGAAGCATGCACATTGCGAATTGAATGAATTTGTCAATGAATCTCGCGCCAGGTCCTCGAATGACCTTAGAGCCATTGGCGCACACAGTTGTGCAGTTATAATAATCACAAAACAATGTGCGCATTTGTCGGTCGAGCCGAGTGCTGGCCCTCTGCCAGTGTGCCCATTTGCTAACACGTTTAGTAAGTCTTACTGTAAGATCGAGTGGGAGTCGGATAACTTTACAAATATAAGTGGCAAGCCACTGCAAACAAGCACGTCAGTAACGCATTATTAATTAACAAATGTAAATTGTAAATTATTAGTTCAAATGGGCCACAAAGTACAATGCAAATGAAAGTCTCCTCTTTCATTGGTTTGGGGCGAACTGCGCCATTTGATTGTAATCACATTAATGTGAGCGATGTGTGTAGTCCGTGATTGAAACAGCAAATTACATCTTAGTCTGTTAATAAACAAATGGGAAGCAACGAATGAATCAATTTGGTCTAAGCTGATGCACAACACCGATGGTGACTCATTCATTAATTAACACTATTGTGTCTAACCACTGTACTGTGGCTAAAGGCTGATAGGCCACTGATGGCCAATGCTTTAGCACATGACTAAACGAACACATAGAGCTACAGGGGACAACAGAATGTACTATTGGCCAAACGGATGTACTGTGTGTCGTATGACCGACTATCTAAATGTGTCCACTGTGCTCATTCCCATTGAGCATGGCTTTTGTGGCAATGACAAGATCGTAAATTGTACCATCTATACTTTTCGCCCACCGAAAGGCGACTCAACATCTAGCACTCGTCAATAAATGTGTGCTATGTTAATGTCGATGGACAACAAATTGAAGGCGATTATCGATCAATTGGTAAGCCAGTCGCTTATCGGTTGCAGTGGCCAGTTGGTGGAAATTAGTCTCAACTTAATCTCTGGATTGTTCACACACCAAGTGGTACCAAATAAGTCCCGTTTGTGTCAATTGGCTTCGGTTCACTAGACGCTCTTCGAGTCATTCTCTGTACACAGTACACACACACTAGCACATGAGCACATAGAGTACACATGGTGACAAGCTTTGTCTCTATAGTATACTGATGGCCATCAAGCTGGTTTTGTTGGTCTTGATCATGCTTGTCCTGTCAATATCAATCGGCACTATTCGCAATTAATTCTTCATCTCTATCGAATCACATTGCACGTTTGGATGCTTTGTTGTTTCACTTCATCTCAAGTGCATTAAGTGCTTTCAACTGACGGGCTGCCACTAGTGGAAGGAATTAGTGTTTGTTCATTCATTTAGCCACCAACTCGAACCGAGAGCAATTTGCGACCAATTCTCGATTGATCAAGGATAAACGGATCAGTGTGATGAATTGGCCGATTGAATTGACTACCTCAGTGAGGATGTATCACTGATCGAGCCACAATTAATTCCGGTTTATGACAGTATAAATCACACATTTGTCGAGATGTGCATGCTTTGCTGTTATGTCATCAGCTAATCAGATGAATTGAGAGTTATGATGCTAACAAAGATGTTGTAATTGTTTATTGATAAGAACTTAGATTAAAAGCAATACAAAGGCAAGGTCGTGGTATACCATAGTCTGTAGGTCAATGACAGATGGCCTAGCTGATGATGGCAGGCTTAATTAATTAAATACAAAGCACATGACTTACTTGTTAGCGGTGTGGTCGGTTATAGATGTTTGGGTCGTGTTAACACAATTCAATTGAGCGATCATAATTCTGTGGAACAATGTGGCAGATATGTTCGAGTCTGGTCTGTCATTTAGTACCGAGTGCGGCCGTGTAACGCGAGCCCAATGAGTCAGTGGCACTGACAGACACTTTGCACGCTTAAAACATTGGACTCCGTGTCAGTGGCAAGTGACCAGTTCGGGGTTAATCGATGCTTTGTATCTAATTAAAGTGCCCAGCTAATTGATTTTTCGTGCAATCAATTATCCAGATTAGACTGCTTGTTTGCACTGTGGGAGACATTATAGATTGTATTGCACTCTATAATATTACAATCCTATAATCGTGCTAATTTGACTTCCGTCTGTGCATTCAAGAGGATGAGACAAGAAAAGTGGACTTATCTTTTGTTTGGTGCTTTATCAGTTTAGTGACGCATGGCAAGCCAATCGAGCTTCCATTGTAGGCCTATTTAAATAATTGAATTAATTATAATTTACAAATTAATTAACTTTAGTCTAAGTAGTTTGCATGTGACACTCCGTGGATGTCTTATTTGCAAGATGGATGTCGTGAGTGCCATTTGAGCCGTCTGGTTGCGTGTTGGTCAGTGGTGCAGTCATGGTTGCACTGTCTCGGCTGGTGGCTCACCACTGAACAGATTCATTCACTCAGAGGAGTGAGCATCGATTCAGTTCCATATTGGGCCATACACCCAAGCATTTGTATATCTATGCCATGTCCGTGTTTGGCAAGAGAAACAACCAATGTCCCTTAGTATGGCCATTTCGGTGAGGCAGCAATGCCTAGCCTTCTCCTCTCACTAGAATTAGATTATCACCACTAATTTAGTCAGACAGTTAGTAAGCCTTAGTCACATATACATCGATTACTGCCAGAGTACTGCCAGAGACTTTCAATTGAGTCATTTCGCACCATTATTTCCAATCAAGACCAAGGCACAATCACTGCCATCACATGCAATGCGAGATAAGATGCAAATAAAAAGCTATCCATTCACTAATTGACTGACAATGCAATTATTCTATTTCGATCACCAAATAAATCCTTCAGTGGCTGCCCTCTCAGCCCCTCCAATTTATGTTAAACTGGCCACTTTTTGGTCAACTCTCCACTTTTCACTCAAGTTTTGTTAGCAAGCGAAGAAAACGTAAAGTGCGCAAGTAATGAATTGATCAAAAGTATGTCTTGATTATGAATCGGAAATGAGCTGGCCAAGTTGATTTATTAGTAATACCATTCAAAACAGTTCTCTGTTATCTTATCTCAATTGTATCTTCTCATAGTTGACCTATGCTATTTGATGATAATTCAAATCAATTCGATTTCAAATACATATTTGAAAGTGATGTACAGCTTTACGAAAGTCTGGTTAAAAGTGGAGAGTTGGTTAGAAACTGGACAGTTTTCACTAAAGTGGATGGGCTGAGAGGGCAGCCAGTGATGAGCATTGCCTCCATCCACGAAGAACCACTTGTGGGTGACATCATCGATCGCCCGGGCGAACTAAGGAAACAGAGACGAACAGAGCTGGAGACTTGACCGGAGAGTGACCAGAGAGGTATTGACTAACAACAACAAAGGCAATTACCTTTGGCGGTTTCCTGACTGCCACCAGAAGGTAATTAGCTACCAATGGTAGTACCATTCATAATTAATGATGATTCATTCCTGATGTAATGGATAGAAGAGTTAATTGCAATGGAAATTTGTCAACAGCGAGCCATGTTTCATAATGAAAGTTTCCGTTTCATCAGCCCATCAAATGCCATTTGCCATTCGGCGAACACAAAGTACGTGTCATAAATAAGCGGCATTTGTCACATCTGCTGCTGTCTGTGCTCTGTTGCTGTAATTCAGCAGCTGTATACACAATTGCCAACTTAACTGTCAACTGTCAAATGATACCATAGTCACTGTGTGCTCCAGACTTCTCGTTTGCTTGTTCTTGTTGACATTTCTCCCCTGATCACTTGCCTCTTGATATTGCCATCCATTGCGTCAACTGGTCCATTTGTGGCAAACGAACAGTCAAACACAAAATAGTGTATTATTTCAGTGTTGTCTCTCATGTATAATTAGTGCAAAGTTTGCTTGCTTTGGTTGTTCCTTTGCTTCATCTGAACGGTTATCATTACAGATTTATCAGCACTTTTGGATACAGTGCCAACCGAATCGAGTTTTTGTAAGCAATTTCCTTGTACTTAGTATTTGTATCTGTATTTGAATTCAACGTGCAAGTGTTCACTTTTCCATGTTTGACGTTTCACTTAATTCCACTGCTCGAGTGAAGAGGATTTATTAATGAATTTGCAAAGTCCTATTTGACGCTGAGGTATGTACTGCGATAAATTTCAATTGTGACCCGCTGCTGCAGTGGTGCAACAAATCCACCACCAAGTGAACTCTCAATTCTTCCATTAATCATCAACGAATAATTTTGATTAATTTTGCACTATAACTTAATGCTCCATTTCCAGTAGCACAAGTTTAATCTCGCCCTGGATAAATCACTCGTAGTCCAAATGTATGCACTGCATTGTTCGCTATAGATTCTGCCAATTGACAACTTTGTTTATGTCCGTCAGAGTTCATTTGGTCAGTGATTGTCTGCATTGTTGCTAGTTTGGCTCCTTAGACAATTTGACAATATTGACAGCATGTTGAATTATAATGGCCATGCATCAATATGCTGATTCAGACTTGGTACTTGTCCAATGTGGAGTGTTGCGCTGCCACGATCCAGTCCACTCACTGGACACTTTATTCCCAAGTCAATAGTTGTGATTAGTTTTTCCTAAGCCAATTTGATTTAATTTCCTGTGGCATCGTCTGCACTTTCTCGGTGGCATGACTTTAGTGACAGACACGAATCCTCATTAGACCATTCAAATTAGGACGTTTTGGTAGGCAAACTTGTGCAGTGTGCACGTTTCGTCTAGTCGCTCTATGACTGTTCTGGTCTGATTGGACACTAATCTAGTCTAATCACCAATAGTAGATTAATTGGATTAACTACAAAGTAGTGCCATTCACAATTGTTTTAGTTCACCCCCAATTGGTCTCCGTCTGGTCTAATCAAATCAGAGTCTGATTATGATAATCCTGGGTCTAGCAGTGATGCTTTCCCACTGGGGAGTGATCGATTGATCTGCTTTCGCATAGCCTTCTCCAGTCTGGTGTCAATTCATTAAAAGTCAGCCACTGTGTTTTCTTCATATAATCGCGCTCTTCACTGGTTCGTGCTGCTTGTGGCTCGTTTGGCGTCTTTTTTTTTTAATTTAACTGCAAAGCTAAAATGAAAGAATGTTTGTTTGAATTGCCTCCATTTTGGTGTTGCTGCTGTTCGTGGTGCAGGAAGCAGCGTGCTTGCGTGCTAGTGTTGTGTTGTGTTGTGCTCGAGCTTTAGTCAAGTTACGTTCCACAGTTTCTCTCCTTTCGATCTATTTCTACAAATTGTCTGGTTTCCCAATGGCTACACTCAAAATGTCAGACATCAAGGAGGAATTTGGAGATACTTTTACCACTCCACTTGAGGGATGGAATGCTGTGACTGGAGATATTGATCCTAGGCCATCACCTTCTCTCACCACACCTCAGCCTGTTTCGAATCAAATTTCTCCACCTGCATCAACATCCAATCACTCAAGCACATTCACTTTTCGTTCATCTAATATCAACAAGACTTATGCAAGTGTTGCCTCTGTCCGTGCCAACCCAGCCAATGCTCGTCAAGATCTAGTGAAGAAAGTCGAAAGAAACAACAGCAACAGACCATTCACTACAACTCGTAACAACATGTCCGTCCCAATTGGTTCTAAATTGTCACAGCAAACCAGCATCAAATTACCTTTCAATTTTGAATTGCAATTGAGGCAAACACAGGAACAGTTGAAGGAAGTGACTGCAAAGTTGATTGGCAACAGAAATGCTTACGAAGTACTCGAAAAGAAGTATGACGAATTGAAGTTGGATTATTTAGAATTGAAAAGCAATGCTAACATGCAATTGGACACATTGCAAATTGACAATCATAAACTGCACGACGAAATCAACCAACTCAAGCACCGTCAAATGACTCTCATGGCTCAAATCAATGCACCAAGTCAAGCTCACATTTACATCAAACAGGAAATTGTCGATGACGACCCCACTCAGCCATCACTGTCGAATGGCACCGAAATGCAAATTAAACAAGAATTCTTCGATGATAATGATTCTTTGTCCAATCAAGCAAGCGACATTTTGTCACGTGGCCAATCTAACTCGAACAACATTTCTATCTGTCAATGCATTGCAGGAGTCAATGAAAATGTTTCACCATTTGGCAATGGACAAATTGATGCCATCAACAACAACTTGATTGATGAAAGTGGTCACCACGAAGTGATTGGTGCAAATGGAGATCAGCAGTCCACTCAATTGAATGAGTCACAAGCAAACACGAATGCAGTTGTAGTTGAAGACCAGGAAAACGCAGACATGGCTGATGAAGAAGCGATGTCTAACACAACAAACGACAATAACGTCCATTCTGTTGTGGAATCGAACGAGCCTTCAACCAGTGCTCAACAGCAAACAAAGCAAATTGCCTCAACACAGTCAACTGGTTCCAATCGTCGAAATCCTTCAAAACGTAAACAATCTCAATCGAATCGGTCTGTGAAGAGAACCAAGAAAACTGTTGAGGATGAAGAAGAGGAAGAGGAAGAAAACATTGCCACTAACAATGACCGAGATGATAGAAAGATTAAAGTTGATTATTTGAATTGCACCCAGCCAGACTGTGGTGACAAGTTGAACACGTTGGATCAACTTTACGGACACTTGCGCAACAAACACGGACTTTTGCCTTTGCAGTGCTTTTGTGGATGTAAAACTCGATTTGCCAATTCAAGACAAATATATCTTCATCTTCGAGATCGTTTTGCTCCTAAATTCACTTGTCCTGTATGCTGTAAAGTATGCAAAAGCCAAAACCAAACTACTCACCACTGGTTCGAGAATCATCAGACTGGCCAGTTTCAGTGCAACATTGACCACTGTTCCAAGGTGGCTGTCAATCGAGCACTTTTGTATGCTCATCACCATAATAAACATCGACCCAAACGACACCCAAAGCGAAAGTGATCCTAACAAATATGTTCGAGTGGCGAAGAAGTGATATTTGTCTCGTATTGTTCATTTTGTATTTAAAACTGTTTGTTTCTTTTATCATTTCACTGTCATTTCATTTTATGAGTTTATAATCACTATTGAAACACATATTTACAATTTGTAATTAATTGTGCACATCACAAACAGACAATAAAGTGTTTAAATGAAAAGTGTTTATTCAAAGATACATTGTGTTCGATAATGCTCAGATGGTACTGTTCAAATGCAAATAGCCGTTCCACAATTTGAATAGTTGCCATTAACGAATTGCGATTGTGGCCAATTGTCATCAAATTTGCCTCTTTCTCTTAAGTATCTTATTCATATTGGTGATTTGTGTCAGTTCTGTCTCCATTTATGATTGTCTCCCCAAATGGTGTTTCCTTTCCCTTACGATCGATGCTTTCGTGCATGTTTTCACATTGGTTATTACATATGTAATAACCGATAAATATTGGTCACTTGAACGGTCACTGTAGTGAACACTAAGCATCGCGTATGGTAGTGGAATGGACATTATTATTACGTTTCGTTTAATTAAGTCCTCTGCTGCTTGAGTCGATCCATTGTCGAGTGCATTAAACATTGATGCTGCACTTTCGGTGGATAATTTGGTAACGGCTCTCGTTCAGTGCAGTCAACAATCGTAACGACATCGAACCCGAACTGACACAAGTTACCATCAAACATATCTAATTTCGTGTTTTCTCTCTTGTGCAGGTCAATTTCCCACAACTCCAACTGGACTCGATTGTGAACGTAAGTGAACTAGTGAGCCCTCAAGTTGCCCAGTGACCGATAACCTTTCAAGTGGATCATCCATGAAATGTGTTTCAAAATGGCTTGACAGTAAGTGTTCATAAATATGTTTTTCTCACTTTATTGACATTTAGTCTATTAGTGCCAAAGGCTTTTGAAGGCTCCTTCGATCCTAATTGGCAATGTGTTCGAATAAATTAAATTGCCATTGCATTCTCATTTCCAAGTAAAATGGCACAATTGGTCAGATTCACTCGCCAGGTAGTCGCGACTATTGCCCTTCCACAGTGCAACCAGGAATCTCAATCGATGATTGAATGAATGGACGGATGGGCGAATGTTAGCAATTGCCAGTTTGAGTTGGACCAAACTCGAGCCACACTTGGTTAATCGAAATGGAAAATTCTCTGTCCCATTCGGACTGGTCTCGGCCAAAGGTAAATAAGTGATGCACTTGGCACAAGTTGCATGCCGAATCAATTGGAATGAGAAAGTTTGGTTCTAACACGAGACCGACCGACTGCAGTAATGCAATTAGACCGAGTGAGTGAGTTTAATTCTGTAAATTGTTAAATATTGCCTGCACTGAAGCCATAATTGGCCACTTGGTCGGGCAAACAAATTAATAAAGCAGATAGCTTGAGAATGCGAGCAGAATACATTAGCATTCCATTGCCTGTCCCCTCCACTGCAACTGTACTCCACAGGGAATATATTCTCTCGATCATTTCCATTGACGGCAATCAATTTTCATTGCAATTTGACTTTCTTCTCCTTTTTGTATTTTTTTGCCAAATTATCATTATTAATTAGAAAATGTTCGTATGAGTCACTTGATTCGTGTGTCATGCTCGTTGACTTGCTTCCGCGCTCACAAGTCAGTGTCCACTGCAGTGCACGTCCAATGCACTTCAATGGTCGGCATGTATCAAATGGCAGTAATGGTTATTCGAACCGAATTCCTCTATGTTGATCGAATTTGTGTTTGTCTTGTCGATCCGAATTATCGATCTCGATGTTTGGGCGCCATTTTAATTGTCCTGTCGTTGAATTGCGTCTTTTATTGCGCGATCGGGGTTGGGTCGAGCCTTGTTGGGCGCGATCATTTCGCTTGGTTTAAAGTGAAAATTGCTTTACTCTTCACTCGAACTCGGCGAATCAGTGAGCGCCATTATTCGACTGAGATTAATGAACGATTCTATTCAGTGTTTACTGACGAATTTCGCATCTCACGATTTATCATAATGCACCACTAGGCTAAGGAAGGCAGTTAATTTGCTTGTCTGGTGGTGAGGGCACTTATCGTGTCAGTGACATTCTGAAGCTGCACCAAGAAATCTACTCGACCCTGCTCTAAGGTTAATCTAGTCGGTGCTGGCAGTGCTCAAGACACAAGGCTTTATGGAGCGAAGTGTTAGTCTTTAGGCATTAATTCTCCGCTAATGATCGCACCGAAAGTAGACAGATTAGACTCGGTGGTGGGTGAAAGGTTCATTTATTAGGGCAACTCAGTCGGCACTTCCTATGCAAATGGCACCGGTGACATGTTTAATTCAATTGAATCACTACTCTGACACGTGTGTCTTCATTTGTGCCAATATTTGTTCACTTCATTGGGGAGACATGATAATTATTTTCCATTCATTGTGTACCTTGTTGGTTTGGCGGCTTGTTTGCAGATTGTTCACTCTTTCTAAGTTTGTTATTGTTTTATGTGCTGTCTCGCCACTGGCCTCGTCTCGTCTCGTCTCGTCACTCATTTGTACGTTGACGTAATTCAATTTGACTGTAATGTCACTTCGCTGCATTGTTTTTCGTCATCCTTGCTGCACTGTGCATGTAATGAAGCAAATTGATCGCATCGATTTGTAATTTCAGTGCTCATCTCGTCGGAGCACTCAGGCTAATAACTAGTGTCAGTGTCGTTGCACTGTGCAAGCATGATCTGGTGGCAGCAAGTGTCACTTCTTCACTCAGCCGACTAGTCACTAGTGCCTTGACTCGACACGACCCGATCACTGCTTGATGAGGCAGCATTGTCCAATTGGGCTCGCTTGTCCCTGCTTGCTTCATTGTTGGTCTTATCGATTCGCACTGTACTTGATGATAGTGTCGAGCCACAATTTGTTCAACGAGTGCCGACCAAGCTCTTCCAAATTGAGTCGAATAATTCAATTTGCTGCTCGTTGTCATTACAGGCCACACGATGCCCATTACCACTGCGACCGGCATTGCCGGCTCGGTCCATTTTACAGTGCTCTCAATGGCAATAGTTATACATTTAAAAGGCAAAACACTCAGTGGCACACATTGATTAGACTTACTGGACTTGATTCGGTGGTGTTGCTTTGTTTGCGCTGGCTAATTTCCAATTGCGCCAGTAACAATCGCACCAACAATTTCAAATTGGTTTGTGGGCCTGCTCTGTTGGTGCCAATTTGATGTGGTGTCGTTCACTTGCTCAGTCGATTTAGGCACTTATCGCTACCGCGGCTAGTCCAATTTGGACGAATCAAATGTTGTTGCGTTCGGTGTGTCAGTTGATTTACACTTTTGTCTGGTTCGATATGGAAACCAATTGCAAGTGCGAGTGAATGTGAATGCATTGCCGAGATTAGATTCAGCATTAATGCCTCCATAAACATGGATGTGTCGGCTAGGAACAGTTCTATCCGTGCACACGACATCGTACAGCCATCAATCATTGCCAAAGCATTTCTCGGCGGTAGCATCTAGTCTATCGCATATTGTTTGGTGTCAATATAAATATCAATGCCAATAAGTGCACCAGTGGCAGTCGGCATTGGCCTACTCGCTAGTGATTAACATAAAGTTGCTTTGTTTCCTTTCTCGATTATTTCTCTGCAAATTTTCATATTTTCTATTTGTCAGCTCCCATTCTGGGATAATATAGAGCTTCTATATTTCTCACTTCACTTTACTGGCTGCCACTCTGACTGGCAGCCATTTTGACAGGCCGTCTGTTGGTTTCATTACGGTCGGTGCCACCGCGTCATTCATAAATTTAAATATAAAATATGTTTCTATTACCTAGACCGTATCGGGCCAATATGCAGGACCAATATCACACTATATATACAAATCGTAATTTATGTTTTGGGCTTTGTATTAATTTTGTGCCAAACGGTATTGGACCATTGGCCAATGCACAGTCACATCAGTGCCCGGCCCACGCATGCAATACTTTGCATTCCGTGCACACACACTCACACCAGTCAGCTTGTTGCCAAAGCTTAGCATGTCTGCAAATTAATCACACACAAACTCAGTCCAAACAGACAGTGTGAGGCCAGTATGGCATGTCTCGGGAATTGCGCATACATTTATTCTAATTTGGCGATGATAATTTACAAGTTTGCATTAGAGCACTTGTCAAATGAATGTACAATGTGGCACTCGTTTTACACTATAGGCTAATTAGTCCGGCAAGTGCATCGTCATTTGCAACTTGTCTCCGTTATGATTAGGTTAAACCCCACTCTGCCTGTCTCCTGTGACTCACTTGGATTAGCCTTGTGATTGGTGCTGCACTGCAATTTGGCACAACACACAAGATGACCAAAGGCGGCAGGCAGGCCAACCGGCCGTTAAAGGCAGCAATGTCACCGAGTGACACACTATATAGTGTGTCATATATTGTCTTGCTCGGTCTCGTCTGGTCTGCACTAGCACTACAGAATGAGTCTGTATGAGCCGAGTTGTGGCTTGGTGCTGTGCTGTGTGGCATCACTTTGGCCATCGTCATCTCCATCTTGTTGGTTGTTTGGTTGTTTGGTTCGGTGGCAGTCCATATTAGTCCATATTAGTGCAAACACGCACGCATCTGGTGCATCACGGTCGAGATTGCGGGCAGCATGTTCGCATATGTCAGTGTCTGTGTCTGGGCTTGTTGCGAGCCATAAATTACTGTCTCTATTAGTAATCCAATTAATGGCACCCTTTCTTGCTCTCGCCTTAGCCTTAGCTTAGCCTTCTCTGGACAAGTTGGCATCAGTCGGTGTTGGCATGCGCCATTCATCCATCCATTCATCTCCAAGTCTCCTTGACAGATTCTATTTTTACTGCCAATTGGCTTGTCCCAATACTTGGTGGGCCACGTTGACGTTTTTCCAGTTTAAAATCAAATGGTCCCCTGGCACATCGCTAATTAATTCCGTCACTGACAGACAGAATGAATCGACTGTGTGAGCTGTGTCACGAGCATCGTACCAACTCTGCTTGCTCATGTCACAACGACTGTCACTGTGTGACTTGGCATCACGATTGTTATTATTGTTTGAGTCTACTCGCACAAAACACTCGAGTGTTTTCTTTTCTATTTGTTCTGTTAATTCATTTTGTTTGTCTCCTTTCACCATGTCTCACCTCACTCACCGTTTCACCTCTTTCCTGGATCGATTCGAGGAACTTCTTGAAGTGGACTGTGAACAACTGAAGCGTCAACTCGTCGTTCAGGTTGATCAACAATTTAGAGCTGTGCGCTCAAAGGTGACCGAACTCAGGAATCGTTTCGGTGGTGGTCGTGCTGATAGCGATCTTGTTCCTTCTCTCCACCTCGACGATCCGAAACTGGAAACAGTCTCACTGGACGATTGGAATCTGGAACGTAGTGATGCTGAATCTCATAACGAACCGTCAACCTCGTATGGTCACAAACGTAAATCCGTCAGCCACTCTCAATCCTCAAACAAACGTCAAAAGACTCAATCTACTGCTGTTAGAACTAACAAGAACGTGTGCAAGTATCCTGGTTGTGACAAGACATTTCCAACTGATTTCACTCTCGCAAATCATGAACGTGTCCATCTTGGCGTGAAACCATTCAGTTGCACTTGGTCCAACTGTGGGCACTCTTCTAAGACTCGTTGTGCTGCCACTCAACATGTTCGTGAGAAACATTTCAAGTTGGCACGCAAGAAGAAAGGCGAACCACCCATCACCGATGACCGTGATCCAAACCAATTTGTCCAGGTGGACAACGATCTGGTGGAACGTCGACTCGAGTGAAATCACCCAATTGTGAATCTGTTGCTTCAAATTGTAAAACTCTGTGGCTTATCTCTCTATGTCAATTTATATATTTCAATTCAATTTAATTCAATAAATCTTGTAATAAAACACTGAAACCGTCCAATATTAGTATGAATTCAATTATGTTTAATTTAAGTTTTTAACACCTTTGATCGCCTGATTATGCCCTCTATGTAATAATACTACCTTTTTCCGACGAACCTGCTACTAATAAAATTTCAAATTTCATTTACAGAAATGCAAATATAATATCGATTCAAATAAATATTAATTTGTTTCTAAATGGAAACAGAAATTTATAATTTATATAATTTATATTTTTAAAAATATTAACCAACACAGCACGGTTTGCAATACAGTTACATATGTTATCCGAATAATGTTGACGAGATTTTACGCCAATCACGCCCTGCTCCAGTTATATCTCCGTGGTTAATATGATGCAGACTAGGGTGAAATTGGGGAGAATAGTTGGATTATGAAGAATGACAATAAAACACAAGAATATTGAAGATAATGTACAGTGTTACAATATGTTGTAGAGAATCATGACTGCCCTAATCCCATTGATTGAAATGGTTGGGATGATCAATGGCCACCATTTGCTAATTGTCTGTCTAATGCATTTGGACACAAAGCCAGTCTGCAATCATGTACACCGAAACCCTTCTTATTTGTGATCTAATTTGTGATCTCGAGAGAGCCAACCACAGTGCAGTGCAATACTTCCTCGATCGATGACAACTGATTGCTCATTGAAAGGTGGCCTACTGTCTGTCACCGTCGACAGTGTCACAGTGCACACGTCTGTTTACTATTTACCATGTATTCCAGTGGACTATCCGCCAGTGCCCAAGAGCAAGCAAACAACCATACGTTGGTGAGGATGTGCTCGTTAAGTCTGTCTGTGTGCCAGCAAAAACTCTGGAGAGTTGACTGGTCTATTCAAACAAACTCCATGTTTCACTAAGTGAGATAACCAAATGACTAAATTGTGCTTCACTTCTCTAAGCTTAACGTTTCAACTCTCGTGTCAGTCTGGCAAACGATAACAATTTAAATTTTAACTGTAATGGTGATGGCGATGGCGATGTCAATGGCGATTGTGTGTCCCAGTAATAAGGCACTTGCCTGAGCATCTCCTCAGCTCAGACTTAATTCCAATTAACATGACCAACTCTTGATGAACAGCGGCCAAATTCGACCCAAACGACTACTCTGGTTTGGTCTCTTCCATTCAAGTTCATTTTGGCGATTGTAAATTTTCCGAACATCAATGGAAGGTTTCAATCGGCTGGAATGCTCGATGGTGAAGCACTTGTTGCAGTTGCACGGTCAAGTACGCCATGCTTGTCTGTCCTCTAATTAACCACTCGATCACTCGAAAACATATAAAACTAACAATCAAATCACAAATGGCTAATCACTTTTTTTATCATTTCAGAAGTGACTGCAATATATCAACTCTGCTTGATCGCAATTAATTAGCCCCAGCTCGGAATTGTGAGTTGTAAAGGAATGGAATCGAATGGCCAGTGGCACAATCTCTACTAACATCACGACTTTCTATTTCGATCGATTGCCACCAAGTGAGTGACACGGCCGGGTCCACTTTGATTCGAGCCAATTAATGCCGCTTAATGACAATATTAATCGCTCTCGATTGGCTCCGCTCCGATGGGATGCACGTTCGAATCGTCTCGCTTTTCTTCTTCTTTACGTTTCTGTCTAAGTTTGACCGAGCCACTCACCTCTGTACCCCCAACTGTTCACACAGCTACCGTTCGTGTTTGATTTCTCAATTCGATTTATAGCTCAGTTCATTCGGAGTGATTACACCGAATGACCAGTCATGTGCACATTCGCAAGCACATTGAGTTGTTTGTGTTGCACAGCGCACCTAATTGGCCCAATCAAGGATTTGCCCTGTCAATGCACCTGTCCACGTCCGATTTGATTAATTCCACTCGTTCGAGTCAAGTGTTTTGTACTTTAATTTGCCGCATTGACCAGCCGCACTGAGGCATAGGATCGTTCATATATCGATTGGTGCGAACCAATCACAATGACACAAACAAGTGTTGGCATTACATCTGTAAACAGTGCCTGGATTGGTGTCTACTGTTTGGTCTCACCGAGTGGTTCATCTCCGATTGCCACCAATCGATGGCTCAGTCTCGATTACTATGGTGTCAGTGGGGGTCATAAATCAAAACTGTTCGCCACTCTCATAATTGAACTTCTCTGTTTGCCATTGTTTTTATGATGTTATGATGCTTGTTCTGTGGCTGGCTAGTTTACACTTTGTGATTTATTGTGTCGCTCTATGCCGTTCCATTTGGAGCGGTCAATTTCTAATTTAAACTTTACCAAGTCAATTGTCTTTGTAGAAAAATGTTAGTGTTTCTACTGCCCTCCGAGTCATTGGTCATTAATAATAATGCGACAGACGAATTTGTTTAATCAAATCTGTGTCTGTCACACTGAGCGAGTGTCGTTGGCTGACTAATTGTGCACATCCACTGCTTGTGGTCACTTAGCTAAAGGCCATCTCTGGATCTGATAAAACATGACTTTCCTTTTTGCTTCTCATTTCCGCTAATTATCACAGTGGAAGGACTCGAGCCCTCACGCACACAAATCGATGTCACCGAACAATTTCTACTGTCACTCTAGAGTGAGAGCTGGCACTGGTTAATTAGGACAAATTCACTCGCTGGCCCACATTGGCCAAATTGTTTTTGTTCCATTCGTTTTGACCATTTGGTTTGGGTGTGCAATCATGTCACTGCTTCCATGGAATCGAATTGAATTGCCTTCAAAGTGTAATTACAGATTGGTGGAATTAATTCACTTTGCTCAGAACTAATTTCGATTGCGTTTCAATTACATCTTTTCGTGTTTTTAATTTTATTGATTTGATTCGTGACTCGGTCGAATGTGCTTGAATTGCCTTTTCAATCGTTTTTGTGGCGACACGAATGGCTTGAGTAAAACCATTTCGATGGCTCGTCTCGTTCAACTATTTGTGGCCATTCAAGTCAATTGCGAAAGAATTGATCAACCCGAAAGGCAATGGGCCAAGTAGTGCGCTGGCTGTGGCTCAATTGGACACATTCCTGTGCCCGTCGCCAGAGAGCCATCGAACAGTGAATGTATTGGCAAGTTGGCCATGAGTCTGGTATGGCCATACCTATCCGCTCAGGTCCCGTTCAGTGGGTAATCCGATCACTTGAATGCTTCAATATGCACTGATCGGTGGTTGGTCGTGTTTGATTGTGCCCATTAGCGTTACTTCTTGCTATTGTCATGCTCCGCTCACATCATCTCCACTCGGCCACACTTCCACTCTGCCAACGAGCAATAGAGCGCGAACATTTCGATTATGTCCATTCATAAATAATCTAACTGCCAGTGAATAATTTATTTTCTCTTCGGTTGGACACTTTTCTGGTTTTCTGTGAGCGAGATGTCCACTTATCGTGTCCATTTGCATTGGGCTAATTAGTCCACTCAACATCGATGCCTGCTGGCATCGAATGGTTGGGGAATGTTTGTTAGCTTGTACCGGTGCAGCACCGAATGCACTTCTCAGTTGTGCGTTAGTGTTTATTGCCAATTGGTGCCATTTTGTTTTCCGATCACGAATTGTATTTACAATTTGTAAGTGACTCGATGAGATTCGTTGGTCTGTTTGGTGTGGCACCTCTCCTTGGCTGTATTCGCATACATTGGTTGCATCTCCCAATTCGCTTGTTGCCAATCGCATCATTCGAATGCATCGTCACCAAGTGATTGCCTCAATTGAACAAGCCAAATCATATTACGTTCCGAGCACCTATAATCTATTTGTGTGTGCGCCAAGCTACACCCCAGAGTGGGTCTATCACAGCATCGATCAAACGATTGCATCGCTGCATGCATTGTCTTCCGTGTCCCTTCATTCGACTCGAGGTGTTAGTGGTGATGTGATGCTTGCCAATTAACGATGCTCACTTGGGTAAAGTGTGGTGCTTTGTTGGCCATTGTTTTGTCTTGTCAGATTGTCCTCAGCCTATGCAAACAAGCAATCAACGCTCGCCCCAATTAGTGCTCTAATCCAGTGCCTAGCCCTTGACACTGTTGACAAACAGCTCGATCTAGTTGGGCACAATAATGTTCACCAGTACTGTAGTGCACGGAGTGTCGGTTTAATTAATTTGTGCCATAATTAAACTATTGCTTATTATCTCGATATTCGTTGGCCAAGTGGCATTGTGTGCCACCAAAGGCAGCGAGTGCTCACTTTCCGTGCATTGTTGTCTTGTCTTTGGCTCTATCTCCCAGCGCCTTCGCTTGCCACTGATTGCCGATTGTCCCAGACGAAGAGTACTTGATGAGGCACACTATTCGAGTATAACTGCACTGATCATTTCATTCTCTCATTGACCACTGGTCTCACGGTGCCTCGTGTTTGTCAGTACTGCAATTGCTGACACGCCTTGTGGCAAGGCAATTGAAACAAATTTAAAATGAACAAATGAACTTATTTCGATTATCACTGTCGGGTCTTCATATTCACTAAAATGTCTTTCCATTTGGCGAAATCGACATTTTGCAGTCTCATTACTTTGCACTCGCCATCAATTGGTCTATGAGCGCTTAAAGTAGAAAGTATTAATTCTTGGCGCAATCCTTAAATTTATAACACACCTCCAAAGGCTTGTTGTTACTTTGACTTTTAAATGAAAAAAAAACAAACAAACAGAAAATCAAGCGAGTCCGATCAGTTGACTGATTAATTTAATTAGATCACTGAGGCCATTGTGTGCTTGGCTTAATGTTTTGTACCGAGAGCTGAGGTTGCCAAACACTTGCCTGCCACCAATTGTGCCTGAAAAGCTTACTAAGAGTTGTCCCCAAGGCAGTGCAATCTCCCCTTTACTATGGAACATTCTTCTCAATAGTTTACTCAATAGTTTCAGAATTCGCAACGCTGAACTGTTCGCTTTCGCTGACGATGCTACTGCAGTCGTGTGTGCGAGAGATGTCTCATCTCTCCATGACATCATTCTTGTCACTCTCAACTTTATTCAGACCTGGTGCACTCAAAATTACCTCACAATTAGCCCAGAAAAAACACAAATATTAAACCTCCACCGTAAACTGATGCCACAAATCTCTTTCCTAAACCAAACAATAGAACAGTCAAAACACATAAAGATTCTGGGCGTAACGGTGGAGAACTCTTTTTACAAAAACAAATTCAAACTCACTAAACACATAGACAACACAATCAACAAAATTACTCGCTTCAAGAACATTCTATTCTCCATGTGTAGAAATACATTTGGAATGAATTCTAAATTACGTGTCACTCTTTATAAGTCTGTGATTCGACCGTCTTTCACCTACGCCTCTGAAATATTTATTGACTATCTAACAAAGAAAGACTCGCACCGTCTGGTCAGTCTTCAACGGTCTGTCCTGGTCAACGCGGTCATGGGCTACCGAACTATCTCAACTGAATCTGCTAATCTTTTATCTTACATTTCTCCTATCATTCCTTACATCAAAGCTAAACAATACAAACATCAAATAAAACATTCTCTTCCCGTTACACACACTGATTTCTTATCCTATATTCCAACTCAGGGTCGGTATGACGAGTTGGTCTCTAACTTTAATATGCCTTCTAATCTTTCAGCTTATCCCAGAATCACGATTGACTCTCCTGACATTGAGATCTTTACGGAGGTTTCTGTTGGTCCTGAGCGCAATGGTGGTTGTCTAATCATAACCGATCCAAACTGTACTCTCGCTACTCACAAATACAAGTTTTATAGTTTTACTAGTCCTAAACTGATCTATCAGTTCCTAATCAGGAAATCGTTACATTATCTTTTGTTTGATCTAAATTACTCACATGAATCTATCACAGTAGCCATTTACTGTAAGAGCTATAACTGTGTCTCTATTAGAGGCATTCCTAACTTTATTAACAAAAGCACTCACAAAGTAATCACTACTCTCTGTGCACACCCGAATATTAAGGTCATAATCACACCCCCACCTCGCTCTTGCCCGAACACCTCTCTGGCCGGTGACCTTGCTATCACTGCTGAGACTTCAAACTTTCTTAAACATAGCTACAAACACTTTGACTTTGATTACATAGATGAAATCAACACTACATATTTGATTAGTAAACAACTGATAGAATTTGATCGAACCAACAGGTGCTTTAAGGAATTCTTTCCAGATCGTCTAGTGCCTCCTCACATAAGACACAACTTCTACACTACTCAATTTTTCACTGACCACGGTACATTTGGCAAGTATCTGACTAGGAGACACATCACCGACAATAATCACTGTACATGCGACAATCAGTCCGTCCAGGACGCCAAACACATACTTCTCAATTGTCCACTTTTCTCTCGGCTTAGAGAGGATATATACAACAACAAAATAATAAATAACTTACACGACCTTATCCGAACCAAATCTCGAGCATCTAAATTCTCTACACTAGTACAATCCATTTTCCCTACACTAAAAACACAACACACTTACCAATCATAACTGTAAATTATGTAAATATTTTATTTATTATAACAATATAACAGAAGAACTGACACTACTCACTTGTCTATTACTTACTACACACTTACACCACAATTAACAATATTGTAATATAAATTATTGTAATCATATTTGTTGCGATTATCTCTCTTAGAGGGAGATAGGTCAACTCAAATAAAATCTTCTTCTCACAAAAAAAATTGTGCCTGAAACTGACAAGTTGGCAGTCTACCAACCGATCCACTTATATCGATCAATTGCCACTTGCCAAATGATCGATCGTTTGTGAGCAAGGCTTAGCTCGGTCTAATCGATACTGTTGTGATGCCTTTCGTTTGAAGTATGCAATTTAAAGGGTCCTAATTGGGTATTGCTGTGTTAGCTCGATTGCAGTTTACATTGCAATTGGTCATCACTGGCAGCACCAAGAGCCACATCAACTTGTGATTGCGAGCCATCAACTGCCAAGTGCCAGCTGGCCATTAGCTATAGTGACGCGTTCGATGTATCGAGTGTGTGTGTGTGTGTGTCTGATCGAGGCAGCGCCTTTCTTGCACACTGCAATGCACAGTTGCACAATTCATTCGTGAAGTGCAAACTTCATGCAAGTTGAGCAAAGTTATTCTCAAGGCAAAGTTTGCCTCTCCAGAGTGGCTACATCATTACAATTTGAATTAGTCTTCTGTCAGTCCAGCCCAGCCAGTCTCCATTTGTCCCCGCACACTGCACTTCACAGCACTTTGCATCTCTTTTTGGCTTGTTGTTTCGTTTGCCGAGTTTGTCAGGCTGAGCTTTTGCTCTCGCACATCTCCTTGCACCAATTAAGGCAAAAATCTAATTTTGATTCTTTGCCAACCGACACTTAGTACTTGATTTGATGCAGATAATTGCACTAAATTGGAGACTTACTGTGCTATAGGAAGTTGTGTACACATGTGCCATTTGCTCTGGTGCTAATTTGCTACCACATCTTCTCTCACAATTGTACACATACAATTGTAAAATGTACTGCAAAGCATCATTATTCCGGTGAGGTCAAGCGGGAAGCGCAAAGTACAATGCTTGAGTTCAAAGTAAGTTATTCACAAAGAAACTTCAAATGTTTGTCATTTTGGCAGTCGAAATGTTTGTAGATACTTTTGGCTAGGGTGGCACAGTTGTACAAACCGATTTATTATTAACATGCAAATGACTCGTTGCTCACAATTGCATTTTACATTTGCATAAAATGTCTCTTCAAATGTCGAGTGTGAAAAGGAAACAAAAGCGTGCTCTCGAAGTGCGATACAGATCGAAATAAAGCTGTGGAGGTACATGTTGTGTTAGCTGGTTGTATAAATAGAGACGGCACCTGCCAAGTATTGGCTCAATCAGAATATACTCGATCCATTGGAGAGCAAGTGTACGGTATACTATACCAAACTTGGGGCTATATGATCGAACATTTGCAATCTCCATTTATTGAGATGCACACATGAATTGACATCTTTATCGCCTCTAATTGCGTCTGGCCGACTCTTCCGCACCATTCCATTCGAAGGCAAAGTAGATAAGTTGCTTTAACAGTTTTTTTACTTTAAAAGTATTGTTTGTTGTTGCCATTGGTGCACTTCACGAAAAGAATAAGTTCAATTGGCGGAAACAAATCGTTCGGTGGCACTCGAGTGTCAAGCACATCGCTTCTTAACACACCGAACTTGCAACGTTAAACAGAGTATACCGAGTGATTGAAATTCAAATGAATGAACATAATTGAATAGAACGACAAAGAATTTATTGTCGAAAAGGACGGTTGAATATATGAATGACATTACTAATTCACATTAGTACAGTGAATAATCGAATGACATTAGTCGTACTCAATTGTAGAACGGTCCTGTGCAGTAGCAGCATCGATGGCGACCACCCTTGACCCACCATAATCGAGAGTGAAGATTTTGATTTGATTGGCCAGAATCCAGTTTCCAGTGGCCACTTCTACAATCGCCAGTTGGCTGTCGGCCTTAATGGTGAGATTGAACTCGGCGAGTTGACGTGTAACGATGGCTCGCTTCGCCATGTCCGATGGGAATGGTCCTGGCCAGGCGATTGTGCGCACTGATGGCACCCGACAGGTGGGACAATGCAACTTGTGGCTCGGGTTCAAGTGGTCGCGATGAACCAGTGGAAGACAGTGCACGTGCACCCAGTGGACACAGTTCTGCATGTGCATCCACGCACAATTGGGCTCAGGGTTCTTGTGGCAAAAGGAACAAACGAGATGGGGCTCGGGTAAGGGTACGTGCGCCTGGGAGATAATCAACTTGGCCATTTTGTGGGCGAATGCATCCACATTCTGCAAGTCCTCGACAGTGGGATGAAAGCCTGCCCAACAGTGAACCAACTCTTGGGAAGGTGCTTGAGTGGGTTCAGTGCACTTTGGTCCGAGAGCTCGGGAGTTCTTGAGGCAGAAGAAACGTGGAAATTGACGCAGTTTGACCAGTTCAACGATGTTCTGAGGAGTGTTCCTGGGCCAGTCATGCCAAAACTCACACTGTCCCCTCTCTGAGCATTGTGCTCCGTTTGGTCCCTTCTGTCGGGTGAATGGACATTCAAATTGAAGCAACAGTTTCTGCCGTTTTGACCATGCGTCCAGTGTTGGCTGGCGTCCATATTCGGCTTGGTACTGTGCACTCTCTTCCAGTGGTAGAATGGCTCCCAAATAGAATGGTTGTCGGTAGGCAAACCAGTCCCAGTACAGTGTTTGAATCACATGCAGAAGATCAGCCTCGGTCACACGGAATGGCTCCCAATAATGATTTTCTCCAGGTCCTTCTTGAGCTTCTTGTGGATTGACTCGAGCCTCTGGTGGTGGCGCTCTTTTACGCACAGTGAGATGCTTCTGATTGACAAATATTTCGAAAGCGGGAGAATTGCGGTGAGAATAGGACTTGTTCACCTTGAGGATGGTTTGAGGTGCCACGTCCAGTCCAAAGCCACGTTTCTGTAGTTGAAAGAGTTCGTTTTTGGCTGTTGCACTGGAAAACAGTTGAGGCCAGAGTAAGGCTCGGCTTGAGAACATTCGACAGTGAGGACAATTCACCTGAAAGTGGCCTGTTCGCCTTGAGCTTCGCCAACTCTCGAAACAGTCAGCGTGGAAGTAGTGGGGACAGTTCTCCATGTAGAGCACTGGTGAAGTTGGGCTCGGCACGATTGGCACAATACAGACTACGCACTTGTCAGGGCTGGCGAATTGCACCACGACCGGCGGTTCTAGATCCTCAACATCTTTGCCCATGATCGCATCCGCCATTTTGCCGTACAGCACATACAGGTCTTGGGTGTCCTCGCGAGTGGCGTGGATTCCTTCGGCGCATCCATCCAGGCGATTGAGATATTTCACTGGTGGATTGGGACATGGCAGTACATGCACGAACGAGAGGATTGCTTCCGGTAGGTCTTGAGCTTTCGGGGCCATACCATACACAGGAAGTTCGGCGTTCTGACTTGGTCCATCACGTTCGGTCATAGCTCAACTTGTGGTCTTTGAGCCAACACAACAAACAAGTGACTTGTTCACTCAAGCAACAACTAACTCAAGTCAATAACTCGAGTCACGAGTGTGCATTTATATATTTATAACTTATAAACAGGACCTCTAGAGGAGTTCGCTTTGCACAAGTGTGCTCAACCTGTGTGCTGGTTCTGAATAAGCACAACTAAATGCACATTCACACAACCAGATCCCAGTGGATCTTTGTGCGGCGATTTGCACAGGCCATCGAGCTTTCATGCCGGTTACTCCTAATTACCGAACCACTGCCGCACTTGATCTCTCAAAATGGCAACTCAACTAGCCGTGCACGCGCGAATGTCTAAATTGCTAATTTGTGTTGTTAATTAATTTGTTCATTTGTATAATTTGCTCTGTCGACAGTTTTGGCCAGTTTTAGTCAAGCATAAGACACATTGACCAGTCTGGGTAATGTGCTAATAGATCCGTGCTCACCACCGAGCAGCTATTTGGCAAGTGCACATTAACAATGCCATTCTACCGAGCGCACTGTCTCCACTCAATTTAAATTGGTGCCACACAAAGACCAGCTTTTCCACCAGGACGTCAACAAGGATTGAAGGACGTCAACACTGTAGAGGCAAAACAAGCAAAGGCTAATTTGATTTGGCAAATATAAACAGTTGCCTTTGATTGGCTTTCTTAGTTTCTTAATTTAGAAAATTAACAAATCTTTTGTTAAAGTGACAGTGATCGTGTAATAAGTGTGTCCTAAAATGAGAATCTGAAGCTTTTATCGGCCATCCTGTTGGCAATTCACTTGGTTTATCATTGGAGAATATGGAGGTGAGTATGCTTTTATATTTGAATTTTTTCTAATGGATTTAATTTATTTTATTTTATTTTTCAGGCTCGTACGATAGTTTCACTATGGTCATTCCATTTGCCCGTCGACGTCGAAATTAAATTGGATTAATCCATTGCAAACGAATGTCAAAGGAACAGGCTCGAAAGTAGATTGATTTTGTGTCCATTTGGCGTGTTCATTCGCGTTCGCGTTCAAACACTATCGGACTCGATTGTAATCTGTTCATTTGGCGCCATAGCCGGTGAGTCGTAACTTGTGGTCACCGCAGCCTGATGAATGGCCCCATTACAATTGTATGGTAATGTATTAGTGTATTTCATTGAAGCCACCAGGGTTGACAGTCAACTCGCTCCAATCACCTCGGTTTCACAGTCTACCAGTGGTCGCTGCCATCGTCAATGACACAATCGCGTGCTAATCTCAGGGTGACCGTCCAAATTGAATTAACTCCAACCACTTTCACCGCACCGCATTCAAACAATGTGTTCTCCACTGGCTCTCTAGGGGATGTTTGTGTGACCAAGTGGACACTACTCACACACTGAAGGACTGTCTCACCATCTACATGGACTGAATGGCGATTGTCACTCAGTCATGCACCACTGTCCAGTGTCTGAGAGTCATTAGACACAAGTGTTCATCATTGAAAGTGTCTATTGTAGTCGTATGACGGATGGAATGAAAGAATCGATTGAGGATGCCACAGCAACACTACGCCACTTAACCGGCGACACTTGATATATGTTAATGATAACATGCATGGTGTTGTCTCTCGCAATGGCAATCGATCGAGTTTACACAGATATGGCATTTCATAGATTGAGTACTCGATTAGACACTACCAGGGGTGCACTTCTCTCGACCTCTCACCCATCATATCATCATTAGACCTCTCAATTTGGTGGCGGTAATGGCCAACATAAGAAATCACGCCACCGATTGAAGATATGGGCACGACACAGGACAGTCCAATGCCGCCGCGGCATTGTACACTTCCATCTGCAGGCAAACCAGTCAGGCCTGGCCTAATTCATATCCACTGTGGACACAGTCCAAGTGCAACTAACACTAGTTCACCGATGGTGCCTTTTAATCCTTCTACTTTCCTGTTGACAATTTCTGTGCTCTTATCTTTGATTTAATTTGTTGCTGCTCGTATAAATCGACAAATGGCGAAGCACAACAAGACAGCGCATTGAAAGAGTATTATTTCAGCTGCATGCAACACAACGCACACCGCGGTGAACGGTACCTAAACACAAGCAAGCTAATTAGTAATTATTGCTTCGTTACTGCCTGCTCGGCCAATCAGCGCAATTCAATTTGTCACCTATGCACGGACTAAGCCATTTTGCTACACTTAACCTGCATCCCGCTCTTTTGGCCATCGACGAAGAGCTCACTGAGAGAAGATGACACGCGTCGACGGACTTCATTCGTTTTTCAGTCTGAACGCGCTCACATTGGTAAAGTGCACTGCACTGAAGTGCGCCTTCAACATTTAACAAGGTTAATTGTTCCGAGAGGAATAAATGAAACTCAAAAGGAAACTCAATGGGGACACAGTTGGACAAATGCACATTTGAGTGCAACTAATTTGCACAATCAAAGCTCTGGACCAGTGTATGAGAATAAAGTTAGCACCACTCGATAATTAGACAGACAAACCGATGGAGGCACAACAGACGGATTGATCTTTCAATGGCGCGACACAAGCAATGGCTCTAACTGGTCAATCAAACAAATGTACAAATAGATTCGATTGACCAATTACCGATCAGTTGTGGACAACATCGGGCAAACCAAATGCTGACCGATGCGTTCGTCACTCGGCAGTGGAGAGTCGGCACAGTTTTGGAACCTAAATTATGGAGTGCCATTGAGGCACACATCTGTGGACAGGCCAGATTGTCCCAGTTAAACTTAATTATAGCTCGCCATCGACACCGTTCAATCTCTGGTAATGTCTTTTCGTCTTTGCCAGTCCATTCACAATTCAATTGGCTAGAATCAATCGTCTTCCCACCGGCCTTGTTTGTGTTTGCTTTCCTCAATCGCTCAAATGTCAATCGCTTTTAATCAAAGCGCAAGTCAGTGCAATTACTCACGGTAATGGTCTTCTCGTGTGCCACCGTCTCGATGGCACCGAACCATGCTGAGTCCAAGTGAGGATTACAGTTGGGAACATTCTCGGCAGGAAATATTGACAGCGCGTTGGACAGTCTAAGGTCAATATTGACATAGCTATTGGCCACAGTTGCATGCATCACGTATACGATTGCAGCTCGTTACGATTACATCACAATCGGCCGCTAATTTCTCTGAACGACTACTTCGTTCACTTTGACTGGCTCGGATGTGAAGACAACAGTCACTTCACTGGTCAAATCCACAAGACATTTGGTCCACTGATTGACTGTACGTACACTAAGTATACTTGGTCCGATGGACATTGAGCATTGAGCAACAATAAGACTAACACATTGAGTAAGCTAGTCCGGCCATTGGTTGTGTGGTAGCCTTTTAGAAGTCTGCTCGTTGGTCTGATTGTTCGGTCTCTGTGTTGGCAATTTGCAAATCGAATATGTCCATAGATCTAGACTATAAGACCCCTTACCTCATAGATAGTGCGCTAGTTATATTTTGTTTATTATTTATGGAATTCTATCAATAAAGACTCATTAAAGTGTTTTAAGAGTTTTAATTACGATGCAAACAGAAATTAGACAAGTGAGACTCAAGTGAGGAGAATTTGTTACAGAAAAGATGCAGTTGAGCTGACGACATATGTGAAGTGCCAGTCGAGCAAGACGATTTGAGTTGCTATGTTGTCGTCCAAAGAGAGTAAAGTTGCAACAGGTTCGCTGTAGGGCCGGTTGGCCAAACCAATTCGCTTGAGTTGACAATTGTTGAGAGCACTGTTCTGGAACAGAGCAAGAATTAGGCTAGTCGAATTAGCCGAGGAAATGTAAAATTATTCGAGTTGCGATCAAATTGGCAGACTTGCTGAGGCTTTTAGCTGCAGACCACCGGTTACCACTAAAGTGAGGTGTCGTAGCACTTTCATTGAGTTACAAATTGTGATAGTCTCGCAAGTGATTTCGCAAAGCTTCTGCTGAGACCACCGAATTGAAGTGTTCGCGCCATAAGCCTTTGGGCTGTGATCTCCTCTAGAGGACAATTGTCCGGCTCACTCATGTCCGTCTGTTTGCTGCAATATGTTGTTTGAATGGTAAGACTCTGATTTGATCAGAATCGCCTTGGCAACTCTACATGCGTGATCCACCTGGCTATTGCGCTGAGCCCAATACTCACGACCATCACTAGGTCTGTCAAACGTGTGCACAACCAAAATTGTGACCACATTCAGGGACATTTCGAGATGGCATTGTGTGATTTGTCCGGACACCAATCTATTTGCCAAGCCAGTTAAATTAAATTAATTTTCATTTATAAATAATTACGTAATACGTAGTTACGATCAATGATAATCATTGACATCAAACGGGGTGCGATTGTACAATTATGGAATAGATAGATTTGTTTGCACATTATACCACCACTGTGAGTAACACTATTGGTAGACACACGGTGGTACACCACTTGATCGATAGCTTTGTAAGAGCAATTGTATTTCAATGTCTTGCCAGTAATGTTTGCCAATTTTAAATTTGGCACTTGAACACGTTTACTAAAATTGGCCAGAAAAGTTTCAGCACCAGCATTAGAGATTGCAATTGAAAGTCACTTTTGTGGCAATAAAGCCAAATCCTACCAAGCAAACCTTCCCAATAGCCACAATTGTGCATTCCAATATAATTTGTAGTGATTGAACAACATTGAGCAATCCTTTGAAATCAATCAGTTTGAAGCGAAATGCTGATTGTTTGTAAATGATAGACTTCTGTTTTGGGTTTATTTTGACATTATTATAACTTTCATGTATTCATCACACTATTCGTTATATTTATACAAATAATTGCAAGTATTGAAATTAAATTCGATGTTATCAATGTATTATTACATTTAAAATATAAATTGGATTCTATTTATATGTACGCCTGAGCCGTTGCCCAATTTATCCGAAAGGGGCAGTGACAAATCAATGTACTAATTGAATGTTACCACAGTTTTATGCATCAACTTAGGCCAAATTGATTGTACACGTGGCTTGCCTTTGGTTATTAGTAGATAAAGATGTAATTTAACACTGTTGCAATTACACACATTGCTGCGGTTCGCCTCAAAGAAGAGGCTTTCTCTTGCATTACACATGATGCATGCACACATAATATTACTACTATAGTATGAGATTCTATATGGTAGAAAAAGCCGCTACTGACTTGATTGCTAACACTTATAATTGCACAATTATCTGATTGCTAAGAAACAGTGCACTGTTTGACAACGTGAGATAAATTGAGGCTGTGGTTGATGAGCAATTTGTTGCACCGAAGAGATCAATTCAATCATGCCAACAATGGCTACATTTCATGCATTTCCTTACTTGCCAAGTGATTACTGGACAGTTGCTTGTGTCAGTTCACTTGCAGTGACACATGATTGGATCGAGATGAACTGCGGCACTTTCTCCTTCCGACTGTTAAGTCATAATATGAAACAGAAAAAATTTCTAGGTTCCGCAGAACTTTCCGAGCATTGACTTGGCCCACTGGTGCTGTGCACGACTGCTGTTTGGTAACCAAACTTTGGTTCATTCATTAGTCCGTTGGTGGCAATCGTTTGCGTAATGGCCAGGTCCACTGTCTATTCTCTCTCGTCGCTCATGTCTCTTTGCCCTTTTCAGCCTTGGCTGCTGCATCCTAGACTCGCGAAGTGAGCAATTAAATCTATCTAGTCAACAGTCAATATGTCAATGACAATGTTATGCCATACGATGACTTATTGATGAGTGTACCTTGTGGACGGCGCAGTTCAGTGACTATAGCGTGTGGTATGGTGATGACTTGTGTGCTATGAACTATGAGCTGACTGTTTGCGTTGGTCCGCATCGAGGTGTCGTCTAAGTTGTGAGCACTCATGTCATGCCTAAAAAAGGCAATGCACATGTTGCACGGTTATGTCTGCATTTATAGGACAACCGATTGATTCATTGCTCAATCGAGATCTAGACAATTTGAACATTTGTTTTGGTTATTGAAAACTTTAATTTACTTATGCATGATAGCTTCTAGTTTTGCATAATGTTCCTTCTTTGTGACTGATTGTGCACACACGGAGAGCATTCGGTGCATTGGTCAGTTGGCGTCACTGGACGAGCTATCACTGCGACTGCCAGCCTCTTTAGAGTGGTTGCTCGCTGAGGACACGTTCTGCTTGCTATTGCTGGTCGAGTTGGACGGCTTGGACGAGCTCATCTGATAGGTCGAAGGATCAGCCGACTTTGGCTTTTCCTTCATATGCTCCTTTGGCTTGGCTTCTGTCTTCTTCGCTTTGTCCTCCTTTGGTTTGTTGGTGCCACTGCAGGCAGTCTTGCCCTCCACCGATTTTGGTTTGACCGAGCACGCCATCACCAACTTGCTCATGTCCACCTTGTTGGTCGTTGGTAGCTCAGATCGATTAGTCTGGTTGTTCGATTGTTGAGAAGTGTACGCATGAGATTCCACACTCGCAGATTTCGGTTTGCTCTCAGGGGCAGAAGGCTTGGAGTGAGATGACAAATGCTCACCGGTAGTTAGATTGCTAGCTAGGTTGCTGTTCGCAAATTTTGACTTGGCCTTGCTCAACTTTTGTTCAGTCATAGACGAGTCCTTGGATTTGGGCTTGACCACCGAACCCACAGAGCTGTTGTCTGTTGAACTTGGTTTGGACAGTTGCAAACTCTGCGATTCACTAGAAGTGCTCGTTGAAGAGTTGCCTGGATGACCGTACGGGTGCGAAACAAGGAAAGGCTTGTCATTCTTTGAATTTGAAGAAGCCTTCTCATGAGACGAGGCGTGGCTTGATGAAGAAGCCGAAGCCGAGGAGGAATTCTTAGAGATTACACTTGGCTTTTCGTCTGAGCTCGAGTGTGAAGACGATTTGTCATGTTTGCCGTACGCATGAGAAGTGAGGTACTTTCCACCCTCCCAACTTTTACCGTTTGCAGAGCCTGGCTTTCCTGACAGAGATGACGAAGTCGAGGTGGAATTCTTTGAGAGTACAGCGTTCGAGTGAGACGAGGCTGACTTGTTTGATGAAGCACTTTTGATCGTAGAAACCTTTGGCTTGCTCTGGTTGGTAGTGCTTTTCGAGTCGTTCTTTGGAGCCTTCACCTGCGAACTCGACGAACTCTTTGAGTTTTTGTCCAATGGCTTGGAGGCTTGGGTCACTCGATCTGCGCTATCCGACTTGGTCTCTTTTGACTTGCCACCAGTCGACTCTGCATTCGAAACAGATGGTCCATCTGGGTTCACCTTGGTTCCCTCTTCGACCAACTGGAACTCTCCTTTCGGAGGATGGAAAATCTCCGAGCCAACCATCGAATCAATCGAAAAGTCATCTTGAGATGCAGAATCATTCGGTGGCTTTTTGGTTTCCTCTTTGGTTTGGTCTTTATTTGGCGATGATAAAGAGGAGGAGGAATTCTTGTCCGCGTTGGACATGTTTCCACAGACTAGCGAGAAAGACCCGAACTGCTTGAGAGAGAAGAAAATTAAGCAACTGAACCAACAACCCTTTGAGACAATTAATGAACTATTTATAGTGCTTTTCCTGTGTGAGATTACAAACATCAATTCAAAGTGACTCGATTCGAATCACAACACATCGAATTGTTTGCCAAATAGAATGTGACATGTTGGTGCAATCATGATTGGACATTTTAGAGCCGAATTTGTTCTATTACACTAGACAAAGACAAGTTCCATTTGTTGGTGTTCGACTCAGCCAAATGTGTCTCGATCAAACAACACTCTTTTGTGGTATAAATAGAGAGAACCAATGCTATGGTTGTTTTGTCAATCACTTTGCCCCTGCCTCTCTCTCTACTCGAGTCCACTACTTCTCTGAATGGCTTACCCTTCTCCCTATTTGGCCAAAGCAGTAACCAAGGTGGACATCGCTTCCGGCGAAGGACCTCACTACGCATTTGCAGTTGCTAACTGTCAAGGATGGCGAGTGACTCAAGAGGACGCCCACATGGCAGTGGCCAACTATGAAGTCAACACTTCCCTGTATGGCATATTTGACGGACACAACGGTCCTGAGGTGGCAAAGTACGTGGCTCGCAACTTTCCAATTTTTTTGCTCAACAACGAAAACTACTCACGCGGAATGATCGAACGTGGCATTGAGGAGGCGTTCATGCTCATCGACAAGAAATTGATGGACAATGCGGTCAACGATGAATTGCTCAAGTACCGAGAAGAAATTGCCAAGCAAAATACCGCCAAGTGGCCCAAAAGTTCGACTGAAGGAGAGAAACCAAAGGTGGCCATGTACACTGGATGCACCGGGGTGGTACTTCTCATCAAGAATGACATCTACTACTGTGCTAATGTGGGTGACTCGAGATGCGTTCTTTGTCGCAATGGGAAAGCATTTCCACTGTCCAAGGACCACAAGCCAGACCAGACAGAGGAGAAGACTCGCATTGAGAAGGCTGGTGGCGAGGTTATCAATGGCCGAATCAACATGTGCATCGATGTGTCACGAGCGTTCGGAGACCACCACTTCAAGGCCAACTCAGAATTGCACGACAAAGAGCAAATGATCATCGCTTGGCCTCACTCCAAGGTAGAAAGAGTGCTTTACAAGGAGGACCAATTCGTGGTGCTCATGTGTGACGGCATTTGGAACGCTATGGACAACCACAAAGTGGTCGACTTCGTGGCAAAGCATCTCGCTAAGAGTTGGACACTTGCCAAGATATGCGAGGAGATAATCAAACAGATTCTGCCCTCCATCATGCCCGAGAAAGGAATCGTCGGCAAGGACAACATGACCGTGATGATTGTCAAGGCGGTGACCACCACCAAAAACGAAACTCTCAAGTCTACCTCCAAGGAGAAGGTGAAGCCAAAGTCGAACGATGCATCGCCCAAATGCAAGAAAAGTCCTTCCATTGTGAAGTCAACTTGTGGCAGTAAGACAAAGAAGCACTCGGCCAGTTCAAGCCACAAGTAACCAGAGCTGGTTGATGTTAATCGAGCAAATCCGTATCAAAACTTTCTGTGGTGACTGACATGAGTAGAAATAAAACTCGTTTGTAAAAGTTATTTGTCGAAACGTTATTACACCAAACGATTTATTAATTGACAAATAGAGTCGTTTGTGCGAGTACAGTTAAGAGTGCGCATTCGTAATTTGACTTCTTAAGCCAAGTCTTAAGTTTTGATCGAATCGATCGGCTTAATTGTAGTCAGTGCATTTGGCCACTATCTGGCCGGAGTCAAACTACTATACGTAGTTGACTCCATTGATTTGGCCATTGCCTAGTCTGTGCGCTGTATCAACTGTTTGAATAATCATTCTCTAGCAGCTTAATTGTTTCTATCCATTTGTCAAACACTGTTATGCTGAACCATTAGCTAATGTGCAAGTGAGTCCTTTCTCAAGTGGCTACACATACAGCACCGAACAGCCAGATTCATTCCCCGATCTCAACCAGTTGCTCTATTACTGCCGAGTGGAGTAAGTCGGTCCTTATTCTCCTGTACCTATGTCTTCTGACGGCCGTGTACATCTATGTCCCCTCATTGATAGTGTTAAACATAGCTGTGACAAATTATTGTTGGCTCATTATCTCGACATTGAATCAGCACCAATCAGCCAATGGCCACAGCTCGCACACAGACAGAAATTGCACAGAATTGCATGAATCACATGACACCCATTCAGTCTTGGCAATTATGATTTGCCGTGATTTTATCAAATTAATTCAACAGTCTGGTCCTATTGAAGTTGCACTGCAAAGCGTTGTCCGACTGATGATCATAATCTAATAATCCGAGGATGACTCTCTCCATGTGCCTGGTGTCATGTGTGTTTCAACTGTTTGCCTGCCTCAGTTATGACGACCATTGCTCGAGTTTCCCTAATACATCACATAATAGCTCGATTAGGTCTGTGCATTTGCAGATTGAACTTGGTTGCATTCGGTCTTCCTGTAGAAACAAATTCAATTTGGCCTTTGCATATTTACATTCACAAAATGCGCAATTTGTTCAGATTTCACTTATTTAAAGGGTACTCGGTATATGACTGTCTCTTTTTGTGTGCAGTGACCGAATGTGGCAGCGGCCAGACAAGCCATCACGGACTGTCATTATCGAAATGGCTAATCCTCAGTGCTATCAATGGCTCCACTGTCTGTGTGTATTTATATTTGTGCTGAGATTAGTCATATTCGGTGGTGGCAACCATGTTTAATAATACCATTGCGGTGTGTCTGACTGTCGGTCGGTCTCGGCTGGCTTCTGCAAACATGTCGACCGCCATTCTCTAACGTTTTATTACTTGGTCGACTCTGAAAGTGATCGAATTAATTAATAAAGCAAATTAGCAAAGTGAATTCATTTATGTTTGTACGTCGTTGTCTCGTTGGACGCAAGTGTCTTTGAGAGAACCGACCACGTTAGTCCATCAATCAGGGCTCATTCATGAATCTGCAGATCGGCTTGGTGTGATCTATTTTTTTTGTTCGACTCTCCGATCAATTTGTGTTTGCATTGATACCTCGCTTCTAATGTTGTCCGATATCTCTGTCCGTCTGGCAGTAAGTAAATTATCATATAAATTATTATAATAAATTGTGCAAAGTGAGCATCGTCGTGCACGCTGTGATAAAATTATTCTAGGACCTCCCCGTTGGTTGTACCCCAAATGAAAATAGAATCCATTGACAAGTTCACAAAGTAACATTTGCGTGCACATTTTACTAAAGTTAAAGTTTACTCATTTTCAAATTAGCATAAAATCAGTTTTCGAATGTCTCGTCTGCATATATGGAGTATAAGTTATACTATAACACGGAAAATATTCAATCACAAGTTGCTCTGTTTGTTTGTTTCCTTAGGCATTTGGCAGTTTAGCATTGATAATCGAACTCATCCAAGTTGAGTCCTGTGCTTGTGGCAAGTGCTTCGTTGGGCCAACTAACTAATTGGACAAGTTCTCAATGCCTCTCTCTGGTTACAAGCAGTCCAAGAAGCAGGTGGAAGAACAACAGGATCAGGTGATCACCTCGGTCTACTACGGTCGCCCAAAAGAATTGGATCAAAGTGATCTTCGACTGTTTGGCCTGGAGCCTTGGTCAGACTTGAAGCCACCAAATCCAGCACCGGAACTGTTGCACCAGCACGCACAGCACCAGTCAATTATGCCTACGGAGGAGGATGCCGCTCTGTTCAATCAATCGATTCAAATGTCCATTTTGGTGGCACTCATCTCATTGGTCTTTCTCTGGATTGCATTCACCAAGTAATGCCACACAATGTAACTGATGCAACCATTCAATAAATGAAACGGCCACTGATATTCTCATTATTTGCTTTCGTTTGCTCACTTCTAATGTGCGACTAGCTGCATATTTTGTACCAGTTGAAACTTTGACTGGCCTGTCCTCAGTATTTGGGTTGAGCAGTTGCAGCAGTGTCGATCTCGAATTCTTCTCATGTGCAATCTGTCCAATCTTGGCCGACTGTTTCGCATGAATGCACCTGTGTTCAACTCGGTAAGTTCTTCGGTGCTTTCCATCGATTTTGTATCTTGACAGAAAGGAAGGTGGCTCGTGATCCTATTGCACTCGATTCCGACTTTATAACCAACTACACAGTGTAGGCTAGTGCTCTCTGTTACGGTTATATACCCAATGAACTATACTGAAACTCAGTAACTGGGTTGAATTTGTTTGTTGTATTTAGCCCGTCGGTCAGAGTCAAACAATGACGGGACACACATTACACAGTATTACACACCAACCGTGTTGGCTTATTGTATGTGCGCTTCGATTAGTAATCGACCATTGCTGTCCTTTAGTGAATGATTCTGAATTGATACTGTCCATTCATCAGTGCGAAGAGACGTGCACGACCAATCTAAATAGTGCTCAATCAATTGAAACAAACCGAGTCCATGTAAATAGACAATGCAATGTCAGTTCCTTTGAGCTTCGCCTGGCAAATTTGCTTAAGTCGTCCAATCGGCCAATTGTACAATCAATCAAACAGGCAATCAGACCCAGCACTGAGCGAATTTCCATGCCATTTGCAAATAACACTTGCATTAGTGTTCTACAGTAGCAAAGTAACTTTTACAAAGTAATCCGTATGTCCGACAGAAGAACCTCTCCAGAAACATAGACATCAATGACAGGAGTCTAAGAGGGACAGGTAGAAATTGGTTCGTTTCGAGTCACTTCTTTCAGTGACAAATGCACAGTACTGAGTACAAGTCATCCGAATAGAGGAATTGGAAGGTGCCATTGAACCATTGGGCATGCTGTCGGTACTGCACCAAGTGGCACTCGCCAATCAATCTTCTTCAAATTGAATCGATTTGGTTCGGTTAGGACAGCAGTGGCACAAGTCAGGAAGCGAACAGACAGACATGCCAATCGATCTATGCGCGATGCTGCAAGTTACCCTCAAAGAAATGAGCTATTTCACCAATCCACGAGTGTCACGCTGTTGTCACTTCATAATGAATTTATATTTAAGTGAGCACTGAGTCAAGGAACGACACATAGTAAAGTGCCTCAATTGGATTGAGAACTGTCTACAGAATAGACTGACAAACTTATGAATGAATTTATTATGCACTTCTCACAGAGGCACACTATACTGAAGTATTTGGCCAAGGAAGTACATCGATTAATATAGACCGTAGGCACAACTCATCACCGATCATAACAACAAGTCCACTTTGCTCTTCGGACAAAGGTTTGCCACTTCATTGCCTTGATCAAATTATAATTATAGATTCCAATTAATTAGTGGGAAAGGATTGTTCTGCCTGTCACTCTGCGTGAGTTCGTCGAGTGTCACTTGGGCTAGGCAAGCAAAACACCGTTCGACACATTCCGTTCCTATTGATCACTAAATACAATACAGTACAATATGTACAATAATATTGTCAATATTGTCAACTCGACTTGTATTCATCGAAATATGAAGTGATTGGTTTTTGTCATTTGTCATTTAGCAATTGCAAATGATTTGTCTCAGATTTGATGATTTCAAATTCACAATTGTATAATTCGATTATGTTTATTATTTAGTTAGTTTTTTATCAACGAACTTCATAATCAGTTCTTTTCTAATGTTAACGTTCGAGGCAACTTACTGGCAATATCGAAGTTTGTACATATCGTGACTCAACGAAATGCAGCAAAATTGGCGAATTCGAGCATTGAACAAATGTTCCGAATATGAGCAACAATTAAACGAATTGTACACTTGTATGGATGGATGGCCTTTCGAGTGTACTGTGTTTTGTAGTTTCTTTCTTTGACTTTGACTAAACTGTGTGTCTGTCTGTGTTCAGTGCATCGATGGCCTCTCAACAACAACGCCCTTCGGAAGTACTTGTTGGTCAAAGTTTGAGTGCGCGATTTACCATCGGGGACTATGTGGCTGGAGGTAATAAACATTTGTATGATTTTTTAGCGAGACGAAGTTCGAAAGAACGAAGTCGAAGACTAATAGTTTCACTCTGTCTGTCTGTCCGTTGCTTTCTTGCCAGAAGAAACTACACCACCCCCCAGTAACCAAACTTGGCACACACACTTCATACCATGTGAAACGGTTACATTCCAAAAATCAGCATCCTAGGTTATCTGGTTGTGAAGATATTATCCAAAAAGATCTTTTTTCTGAACACGTTGGTATGCCGTAAGCAAAATATGACAACACAGCTGTAGTAACTGTGAGAAACAGGGGGTCGCAGTGCCCAAATTATGTATATGTCTTCTGCACACATTACATAAGAGTAACGTCATATGTGAATTATTTCAAAGTGGGCATTTGTTTTATTTTGATTAGCTTTGAAGTTGAGTTGTTTACAAGCACAATTGCAAGACTCTAGGCTGCCTTCACTTCAATTAATTGACCACAATTGCAATTCGTGAACACATTTTTGGAGATTAACGACCTCTAACCAATACAAAGACAGTCTTTATTACACTTTCTGGTTTAACCCGATGTATCACCTGCAACAAGTCTATCTTCTCCATTTTAAAATGAGAAAGAAAACTTACCTCATGTCTTTGAATATGCCAGTTTGTAGCGGATAGATGAAATTCAAGACATCAGGAGAGAGTTATCATCAATGCTCCTACACAAATGTTATGAAATTCATAACTTATGGCATTCCAAAATGAATCAATATAGATATCCTGGCACCTTATCCAAGTAGAACCTTCCAGATCGATACAACTGTGTGTTTCAAGTGAAGATATCGATACAAAACCGTCAGTCCATCATATGTATATTGAAGATCTACCTTAATTATACCTAACCTACTGTTTATATCAACAGTACTGTAAGAAGACATTGTAGTGGTTGCTTGACAGCGAATAGTGTTGCTTTGGAAGAACAGTTGGTCAAATTAAATTACATTCTTTGTAAAGTTTTTAATTGGTGGTCTGTCTTGGTGGCCAAACTGCAAAATTTACCTCCAATGGTATTCTCCAGTAAGGAGGCATTCGCGTTAATTCTTTAGTCAATAATTCTTAAATCACAACACGGTTAGTATGCTTTGTTTTGCAGAAGCATACACATGGTGTTGACAGTTTTATTGTTTGTTTAAATAAATGTTGTTACACACAGATATTTGACTTTGATTCTGAAACAAATATGTTGAACATTGTACAACCAAGCACACATTTTAACAATTCCACAATTGATGTACCAGCAATATTCAAAGGGAGAGGTTGAAAATATCATTAAACATCTTTAAATATTTTAATCTTTGTGGGACTGTAAAAAGTTAGTTCATTGTATAGAAATAATACTTAACAATATTATTTATCATATTCAAAACTTCGTCTCGCTACTTTCCCGGCTTACCGGAATTTTTAATATTTGATTTATAATTTCTATTTATTGTAATAGGCTCCTATGGCAGTTTTCACTATGGGGTCGAAGATAAGACCGGTGAACGATTGGCTATAAAGCTCGAGAAGCGAGACGCGCCTCAGCCACAGATCCATCTCGAGTATGGCTTCTACCGGCGTCTGGGCAATGCTCGATTCATTCCAAAGGTGCGCTACATTGGAATGTGCCCTGGTGGCGAGTGGCACGCACTGGTGCTCGATCTGCTTGGCCCATCGCTGCTCAACATGACCGACAAGTGCGGTGGCACCTTCTCCCTGCTCACCTCCACTCAGTTGATGATCCAACTGGTGGACATTTTCGAGTATGTGCACGACCATGGAATCATCTACCGAGATGTCAAACCGGAGAATTTTCTCATTGGCCTTCCAAACACTGACAAGTGGGCCACTGTGAACCTAATCGGTAAGTAATAGTAGTGATCTGCCTGTCTGTAAGGCTATGTCTGTTATAATGAAATGTGTTTTACCCTTAAGACTTGGGCTTTTGCAAGATGTACATCCAAGAGGACAACACGCACATCGAGTTCAAGTCTGGCAAAGGAGTCGCGGGCACTGCTCGCTACATGAGTATCAACAATCACTCGGGCCGTGAAGTGAGCCGTCGAGACGACCTCGAATCAATCCTTTACATGATGGTCTATCTGCACAAAGGACAAGTCCCCTGGCAAGGTGTTCAGACCACTAGCCAAAAAGAGAAATACAGACAGATCGGTATGTGTGTCTGTATGTTGCCCATTAACTCAAACTAACTTTCATTTCGTTCGATATAGGCCACATCAAGGAGAACACTACGCCTGAAGAATTGTGTGTGGACATGCCACCAGCGTTCGCCACTTTCCTCTCCGAAGTGAAGGCTCTCAAATTCGAGAAACGTCCTTCGTATCGCAAACTCAATGCTCGCTTTGTGCAGACTCTCCTGCAGATGGGCGCCTCGATGCAAGACCAGAACTATGACTGGGACAATGGGCACAATCGAATTCAAACTTCTACCAAGCCATGATGGGGTTACCGTATGAGTGGCTCAAGCCAACAACTTTGTGAGGCACGACAGCTAAGCTCACACTGCTTTATTATGCTATCAATAAAGTATTAAGCAAAAAACATTTGTGTTATTATAATAATTATAATTATTTACTATTTATTTGGCATAACCATAAGTACATGCAGTGTCATGTTCACTTGCTGGTTGATGTGCCACAGTGTCAATTAGCAAAATAATTTTTCACAGCCAATTTCACCAATTTGACAGACTTGTTCATTATAGGCAATGTCTGTCTGCCATATATGCACTGCCTGAGTATACTCCAAAGAGACTGTTGGAGAACAAGCTCAACAAGTGCCACAAGGCACTGGGCACCGATCACTTGCCAACAACAAGTGCGACAGAATGGAAGTGCCACAAGGCTATAGCGACATGACTCAATTATTAATCCACTGAACAGATTTTAGGCTGTCAGTTATGGCATGGATTGCACTCGAGTGCTATTGCTTGGTCCCAATTACAATTGTATGATTATTTGGTGATTTCATTTTGGTGCAATTGACAATGCCTTATCTGCCATTGGTATGCCATCGAGACGGCACCACTAAAGGACAAAGGACAAATGTGTCCCAATCAAATGCCACTGCCACTCTCTCAGTTTGCATTTGGAATTGGAATCCAAACAGTAAGTAGCAATGTTCTTCCCATCTATTAATTCCAGTTGCGCTATGTGAGCGCACTGATGATGTACACTCGAACTTGTAGTGACATCGGTCAGAGTCGCATCAAAGATTGCGCGATTAATTGAAGATTGGTGAAATATTAGAAAGTGCTTCTTGTAAAAAGTATTGAAAAGTATGACACAAAGCGTATGAAAATTGGCGTTCGAAGTAATCAAAATAAATCACGAAAGAGAAGAGACATCAATCAATGCATATGTGCACTCGACAGTTGAGTCCATAAAGTAGAGTGCATGCACTTGGTAAGAGGTGTTCAGTAGTCGAGCAAATCGATCTCTGCCACACAGAATGAATCGATTGGTCAGACCGAACAGTGCGAGTACACCTGGCAACAAAGGTAGAGATTCTCGATCATTTCGAGGCAATCACATCGTTGATGGACATAATTACCACGAGAGACATTCATCTCGTGGCGAGCATTAATGAGCATAATGGAGCAACATTAGCAGCATATGAGAACATCAAGAATGTTGATGTTGTTCGCTTGCGGACACTCATTGAATTAATTAGTGAGACTACACAAATTACCGAGAGAAGCATATAATCGAGCCGAATATGACAACAAGCCAGGCGTTAGGTGTGTATTACTGTGTGTGCACATGTTACATGTACAATTGTGCCTTTTCGCGTGTGAATATCTGTCTCGCCATAGATTGACACAGACCAACGAGCACTTCAAACAAATTCAACTCATTGGGTTAATAACGAAGACCGTGACTGAGAGCACACTTGGCTAGGAGAAGACCACTGTCAAAGTGTCACTGTTTCGCAAAATTAGTTGCCAACAAATTGCTTGAATGCATTTGACTGCTGGTGGTCATGAGTGCCTTTGTTAGACTGAACTGTTGATTGACAACATTGCATCGAATTGTGGAACAAAGGAACAGACTTGTTTGGCACTGCAAAGTCATCCACTAATTGTCAAGCTCAAATTGGAATTTTAAAATCGAAATCGACAATTTTCATTGTTCTCATCGGTCACAATAAAAAGGGCACATCTGCAGCCAATCGAAAGTGTCTCTTGTCACTCTTTGTCTCTTAAGCAGCGATTGCTTTAGTGAACCACCTCTCTCGCGATGTCATCCAAAAGCTCGACTTCGGCCAAGTTTGATCCAAAGACTCTGGCGGTGATCGCGCACAAGGGCTACCGGGTGGAGAACAAGCTGGGCCAAGGTGCATACGGGGTGGTCTTCAAGGCGGTCAGCATCGAGAATGAGTCTCTGTCCGCAGTGAAGGTGATCGACCTCAGTGCCATGAGCGATCGAAGCCGTGCCAAGTTTCTTCCCCGCGAACTCAACACTCTCATCCAGTCTCGCCACGAGAATCTTATTCAAGTGTTCGACATCTTTCGGGCGGCCTGCAAGATGTTCATCTTCATGGAGTTTGCTGGCAACGGTGACATATCTGGTTATGCAAAGAAGCACAACGGCATCAAGGAGAAACTCGCTGGTCAGTGGTTCTATCAGGCATCGAAAGGTCTCAACTTTTTGCACGAGGAACTGTTTACCTCGCATCGCGATATCAAGCTAGACAACATGCTGCTTAACGCGAAATGGATTGCCAAGCTGACCGACTTTGGCTTTGCCAAGAAGATCCAAGAAGACGGCGAACACCCGATCGAGATGAGTGGCACCTTCTGTGGCACTTTGCCCTACGAATGTCCCCAAATACTAGAACACTTCAAGTATGACGCATTCAAAGCGGACATCTGGTCAATGGGCGTGTCACTGTTCATCATGCTGCACAATCGGTTCCCATTCCATCACAAAGACCGCAAGGAAATGCTCAAAGAGATCAAAGATTATCCCAAATTCATTCGGTCGCGTTACGTCAAGGAGTTGGACAAGACCGCTTCTCGGCTGCTGGAGGACATGCTCAATCCCAACGAGAGCAAGCGCATTTCGGTGGGAGACATTCTCAAAAGCAAGTACCTCAAGAAGTTTATTGATTGAGTGACTCGCAATTTTAGAGTCAACGAGCACATTGTGCCATTCTGTCATATTTAAACAATAAATCTATTTGTCACTACACTAATTGATTGACACAAGTTGTGTATGCATTTGATTCATTTGCATGATTAAAGGACATATAATATGTCACATATTAGCAATAACTCCACTGTGAATTAGTTCGACCATGTCTCAAATTCGGTCATACATTGCACTTCGAACAAAAGAGAACACTTCCTCGCTCCGTTGCATTGAATGCATTGATGATCTGTCTGACTTAATGGTGACATTTGCAATTCGAACATAAATCAACGATTAATAGATACGAACGTGTCATTTCAGATTGATCTCGAACATTCGATTACATTCGAATGTGCTCATTTCAATGATGTAGACTAAATCGTGATTTAGCACGTTCCATTGTCACTATATAAAGAGTTAGCTCAGTCAATCTGTGGTCATTTGTGCTTCCTGCTTTTGTGCTTGACTTCTCTCTCACTCTCTCGCTCTCCTTGTGCCAGTCAATCTCTCGACAAAGTCCTCCTGATGGATCCACCTGAAAAGTCGAAATCGACCTCCGCAAAGGGAACTGGTGGCGCTGATCCTCCTGCGCCAAAGTCTGTTCTTCCTACTGGCAAGTCCTCCCGACCCACTTCATTGCCTCCCTCCCAAGGTGGTGGTGCGCTGCCAGGGCCAGGTCCAAAGTCGGTGGCCCTTCCTTCTGCTCCCAAAGATGGAAAAAGCAAGTCATTGACTACCGAGAAGAGCAATGACTCGAAAGCGCCCGTTCCAATGGCCGTGCACAGTGCGCCCAAAGAGCCGACTTCTGCTGGTGCATCCAACGACATGTTTCCTCCGTCGGTTCCTGGCAAGACTTCAGCTCGTATGAGTGCCTCTCTGCCACCACCAACTGCCA
This sequence comes from Rhizoglyphus robini, assembly GCA_023373905.1. Classification (NCBI taxonomy): domain Eukaryota; kingdom Metazoa; phylum Arthropoda; class Arachnida; order Sarcoptiformes; family Acaridae; genus Rhizoglyphus; species Rhizoglyphus robini. The sequence goes on along the minus strand of JAKIJQ010000066.1, from coordinate 432,375 downwards.
CCAAGCCAACTGCCGAGCCAACTGCTGCCCCACCCCCAGCTTCTCTTCCCAAGCCTTCAGGTCCATCGCTTCCTTCAGCAGCATCGCAGCCTGCTCCATCTCCAAAAGGTCCAACTTCACTGCCGCCACCGTCCCAATCGAAAGGTGCCATGTCTCTGCCCCCTCCAGGCGACATAACAAAGATTGGTGCTCCATTGCCAACTGCGGGTGGCTCTCCAAAAGGTCCGACATCACTGCCCCCACCATCTTCTACTGCTGGTCAGCCAAAAGGACCAGCTTCACTGCCACCGCCTTCTTCAGCTGAGCAGCCAAAGAAACCATCATCTTTGCCTCCACCAAGTGACCATGCCAAACCAGGGCCAGCTTTGCCAACTCCCGGTGGTGGTGCTCCAGCTCCTGTCCCTGCCAAAGCCGAACCCAAGAAAGAGCAGTCAAAAGCTAAATGGAGTGGTGACCGAAATAGCAGCGTCACTGGTGGCACTGGCAGCAGTCTCAATGCTGCAGCTAATGACGATTCATCGACCACTTCGCTGCTGTACAAGGCTCCGAGTGACTTGGGACAAAAAACTGGAGCCAGCAGTGCCAACAAAGGTGCGGCCGCACCACGTCCAACTCTTTCAGTGACCGGTCCAAGCAAGAAGCCTCCAAGCACTTCGAAGAGTGTCTCCTCGTCTACTAAAGAGGACAAGTCAAAGTCAGCATCTGCAAGTGTCCCTGCAGCCTTGCCCACTCCTTCTGCTAGCACTTCGGCTTCGTCGGCATCTTCTGGCTCAGCAGCTGCCAAATCCTCTGGCTCTGGTGGTGGCAATGCGGATGGCTATTCTATTCCTCTGCCTGCCATTCCATTCAACTGTCAAGCTCTCGAGGATCTGTGGAACGCAATTGTGGCCAATGCCGATGGTATCACTTCGTACTGGGGCATCCATCTCCTATCGATCCTCACCATCATTGGTCTCAATGCGTACAAACGCAACCTACAATGAGACACTTTCCAAGTGGAGCAACTCATTGCACCTTTCCACCACTAAATTAAGCGATTCCATTAATCGCATTGCACTTTTGCAACCATTTATATTGCCTTTGTACTATTAAACGCTTTTATGCAAATTATGTTTTTGACAGAGCAAAGTGATGGCGACCAAATTGGTCAATCAAAAAGAACAATCAAAGTGCGATCATAACCAATCTGACCGTTGTCGTTTGTCGATGTATAATTACATTAGACTCGCCCCATGGGCAGTCGTATACACTCGATCATGCCATATGCTAGTGCCATGTTGTGTGAACACATTTCTGAATGAAGCCATCAACTATGGTGGTCTTTGTGTGAATTGAAGCGCCTGTGTTCACAGTGGCCAAATAGCATATATTTATTGGAGCGACATATCGAGACCAATCGTGCCATTACACTTTCCATTTACACACACACAACTACAACACTCACAAACTCACCGAAGAAACACCACTCAGTGACACTCACCATTGTTGCAGCCATATAAGCGACTTTTCAATGAAAGTCGTTGGCTACTTTTGTTTGCTTTCTCTTCTTTTGCTCTCCCATTTTTGCTCTCTTCAAATTACAAAGATTAATGTGACAATGAAATAATCAACACTGTGCTTAATAATGCAGAATTGAACTCATTCATTCAATTGGACAACAGAAAATAGATATGCCTAAATGAGATGGCAGGGTTGTCGTTTTTAGCCAAACTAATTGCTCGCTTGTGAGCGGCTTCGACCCCTTTGTCGAGAATAGTGAGACTAATTAACAACATCCCAGCACTGTTTTGGTTACTCAATTAAAAATGCTTTTGGCTTTTTCTTTCGAGCACCAAAATGATCGAATCATTCGAATTGGAATGAATTGTATCGTCATTCACTACTTGGGACTCAACACAAGTGACGTGCACAAATGAACACTGCACTCGGAACTTTCCACTTTGGAGCAAGCACCATTCGAACATACCAACGAAAAGTTCACAGTTTGGTTTGTGTGACGTGAAAGTAATCGCGAACAATGTTTTCAATTGTCTATAAAAGACCTTCAATCTGTCCCCAAGTGTTTGATTGCGCTCACTTGTTTGCTCCCTTGTCTCCTTTCCCAATGGATGGCCAAGATCCAAACAAGAAAAAACTTCCCAAGCGCCCAAAGTCTCGAGCTTCGTCAAAATCGTCCGTCTCTTCGTCCGAGGTGCTTAGTGCCGCCAAGTCGTCAAGTGGTCAAGAGTCAAGTTCGCTTGTTGCACCGAAGAATGTCAATCAAGCCGGTTCGAAAACCGCTCCTGTTGGTGGCATCAAAAGTACGTCCGGTTCAAACTTACGAGCCAATTTGAAGCCAACCGTGAAGTTACTAGTCGCACTGTGAAGTCAAGCACCAAGCGAGCAGTCTCCTGCTTTCGAAAACGACTCAATCCCGCCAAGGTCAAGATGCTGCCCAATCAAAACTTACCGATCGAAGCCTCGGCCATGAACATCAACGACCAGCCGACCATTCTGGCCAATGGTGGCACTGTTTTCGATATTCAAAATATGTACGACAAGAAAGTGGTGGAAGAATTTAAGGCGACCAACATTTGTCGTCTGGCTGGAACGAACAATGACCCTGAACAGTTTCTAGTGCCCGTGCCAGACAGGCAGAGTGGCAGCTTTCTCGACCGCAAAGTGGATGCCCGCAAGCTGACTGTCTTCATTGTGAACCACATGAACCAGTTCTATGATCTCTCTAAAGACCAAGACCCGTACAGTGTCCAACGAAAAGAAATGGACAATCTATTCTGGGACACGGTGGCCCATCTCATTCCACTGCTGTGCAACCAGCTGGTCGACCTCATCTCCAAGGAGCCATTCATCGTGCAAACCAAGCCTGACGTGATCATCTTCGGTGATGTGCATGGCAACTTCAATGACCTGTGGCACATCTACAACAGCTATATTAGCCACAAGGACTACGCCAACTATCGGTTCGTCTTCCTGGACGACTATGTTGACCGAGGCCCAAAGTCGATTGGAATCTTGTGTTTGCTCTTCTCACTTAAGCTCACCAGTCCCGAACGATTCATCCTGGTGCGTGGCAATCACGAGGTGATGAAGGTCAACCGAAAGTATGGCTTCGAAACACTGTGCGAACACGTGTTCAAAGACAATTTTCTCAAGCACCGAGTTGCTGGACCGTTGGCCTACAAGTCATTCAACCGTGCCTTCACCTACTTTCCACTCGGAGTGGTGATCGGAGCAAGTGATGATCGTTCCGTGTTCTGTTGCCACGGTGGCATCCCGAACCAGATGCTGAAGCCTGTGGCTGATCGTGGCACCGCCTGGACCATCGCCGAACTGAACGCACTGACTGCCACCATGAAGCCGGCCATTCTGGTGCCCATCAAACGTGCCCCACCGGAACATTTGGCGCTCAACGAAATCCTGTGGAACGACCCGATACCCAAGAAAGTGCGCAAAAAGACTCGCTTTCAGAAGAAGCCATTCTACGTGAACAAGAAGCGCGGTGGCCACTGTTCGTTCTTCACCGAGAAAGGCCTGCAGTCGTTCCTCGAGGCGAACCATCTGTCGACTGTCATTCGTGGTCACCAGTTCCGTCACTGCAAGGAGGATGGCTACAAGTTCGACTTTGAGCAGCGCCTGCTCACCGTGTTCAGCAGTTCCAACTACTGTGGAACCCAACACAACGCCACCGGATGTGTGCTCGTCACTGGTGCCGACTGTCAGGTGGAGGCTCGGACTCTGCGAAGTGCACAAGAAGCTCAGCCGTATCACGACTTTAATCGCTTTCTGACTGTCGTTGATCCACAAACTAGAGCCGTCACCGAAATTGCTTTTTAAGCATTCAATAAATTGCTCAGCCTAAATGGAACGTGTTGATTTTTGGTTTACTGGAGAGGTTATTCATGAATGCTCTGCAGAGCATTAATAGTATAGATTGCCAAATTGTTTTACTATTTTCCAGATGGTTGCGGTTGCCCTGTTGTGACTGACGTTTGCTCTTATGGTTCAAACATTGTCGCGCGATTGGTCAAATATAATTTGTCGAGTCAGGTCAGTCACTTCCTCGGGCTGTAAGTGATCACTCGAGGCATATCAACAAACTAGCAACAAGCCAGTTGTAGCATAATGCCACATGTAACTAGAATTACAAATGTTTCGAATGAACAATATTGTGACTTAAAAGAAAACCTCCAAACAGACTTGTGCCATTCGTTTTTTGTGCTCTCTTGCCATCACTAGTGTCATTGCTCAATTATGCCCAGCAAGAAAGGGAAAGCTGCCGCCAAGAAAGTACCGTCCGACTGTCCAACTGCTCTGATTGCTCCCTCTGACTATGAGCACATCTTCAAAGGCCACTCAAAGGATGACATCGAGAGGAGCACTTCGAACAAGCAAGACACTTCTGCCTCGAGTGGTAAAGCCAAGGGTGAAGAAGGTGCCAAGCGTATTCCATCGGACCAGCCAACTGCATTGATTGCGCCATCCGATTACGAGCACATCTACAAAGATTGCGACGACGAGTCCAAGAAAAGCAAGGCACAGTCAAAGGCACAGTCAAAGCCAAAGGCCAGTGATTTGAAACGTGTTCCTTCAGATCAGCCAACTGCACTGATTGCTCCTTCTGACTATGAGCACATCTTCAAAGGCAACGACAATGAACCCGAGGTAAACAAGCCAGTGTCAAAGCCAAAGGGTGGCGATGCGAAACGCGTTCCCTCAGACCAGCCAACTGCATTGATCGCTCCGTCCGATTATGAGCACATCTACCAAGATGAAGCCAAAGTGGCGAAAGTGGCAAAAGTGGACAAAAGTGCAAGCAACACCAATTCGAAGAATCCACGAAAGGTTCCATCACGTTTTGTGAAACCGACTCTGACTGCCAGCAAGCCGCGTCAATTGAACAAAGTCCGTGCTGAACCGGCGAAGAAGCCGAAGAAGCCAGAGATCGAACCTCAACCGAAATCGTCACCTGAACCAAACCATGAAGTATTGCCACCATCGATTCAACGTGTGGTTAGCCGTTTTATCGAAAAACAAAGCAAAACTTACACTATCAATCAGTAGTGCACTTGTAAGCTCACTAGTGGCACAAGACTGGAGAGAGTTCACTCTCACTATTCAATTAATTTATTAATAAAACTGTTTACAATTGTGTAAATGTCCATGTTTTGTCAAATTCTAATTAATTGATTAACAATTGTCGCAACTACCACATCACTAAACTTTATTGTTTGGCAATTAGTTCTTTTCATGTGCAGATTAATCTGCAATTGTGCACGGCACATTGACACTCGTTCGGTCACTTATTTTTGTGCCATTACCAACTTGTACAACTTACCCAATGAAGTCATGATTATAAATTCTAATTCGCATTAATGTTGTCCACTTTGGTTACTATTTATTGTTGGATTGCCACTTCTCTTTGATTGGCTCAATTTGATTTGAATTTTTAAGTTTGAGTTTTCTTAACAAACCTACGCGTGCACTCGATCAGCCAACCTGAGAATGAGCGACGAACTTGTAGTCGAGCCAAACAAGCTCCGGTTTAACGGTAAATGTCTTTATAATTAACTCTTTTACTATCTCTACTTTTGTATTTACCACAGGCCCTTTGACTCGCACAGTGACCGTTGAGATCAGTCTGTACAATCCGACTGAACATGTGATCGTTTTTAAAATAAAGACCATCGAACCCGACCGCTATTTGGTGAAACCTTCGAAAGGCATCATTGCCCCTGAGCAGAATGCCACTGTGACGGTGCACATGCTTTCACTGGAGGACGAGAGCCAAGTGGAACACTTCATCGCCAGCAAACAGAAGTTTATGGTGGAGTGGACGATCGGTGACGATTCAGTGGTAAGTGTGTCTCATTCCAAGCACTGCAGTCATTGCACATCACTTCATTATTGCCCCTTTTGTATAGCTGGACAGTTCAGTGGACACTAATCGTCAAATGCACCGCGTCAAGTTGGATTGTGAGTTCAATGGCCAGCCGAGCCAGTCACAGGAAAAGTCCACTTCGTACAAGTCAGTGAAGCTATGCCCGCACAAGTGCAAACACCTGCCTCCAGGCTCAATTGTTTGCTCTCCAGTACAACGCGGCCCAAGCAGTAGACTTGAACCAGACCTGACCACTCAAGTGCAAGCAACATTGACCTCTTCTCACTGGTACAGTGGCACTCGTTTGATGGCCATCGTTGTGTCTGCCTCCTTGGCACTGTTACTTGCATTCTTCTTGGCCTACAATAAGTTTTGGTCCACTCCAATTTAGGTTCAAACAAACTAACACGGCTAAAGGCGCATTTATCACCGAGCCAACAATGAACAGTGGACAGCAAATTATTATTATTAAATTGATCCGTTTCAATTTTACTCAAATCGATTGCTTATTGATTTTTGTTTTGTGTAATGGTTGTTTGGATGGTTCAATTTGCACTAATTAGGCCTAATTAAATGTTACATTGTAATGATAATTCTCTTTAAACAGTCTATTTTTCGAATTTGATAACAAATTTGGGCTCATATTACATTCGTTTTCCGTGTGAACGGGTCACTTTGTGGTGTTGTCTTTTGTTCGCGTGTCTTTCAAAGTGTCCTTCAAAATGACTTCTCTCTATGGCCGCACTCGATTCACTTGTCTTCACGAAGGAAAGCTTTCGCTTCTTCTGTTCGGTCTGCTGTTGGGCGTTTTGGTAGCCAACAATGCTGCCCGTGTCAAAGCTGCTGATGTAAGTTCGTGTAGTTGTGTAACGTTATCTCACAATTCCTATCCCCCTAGGAGGAGTGTGAAAGCATCGATCAGGAGCCTCGTATGATGGGCATACTCAAGAAACGCTTTGTGGCGCTCACTAAAGTGTGGAATTCGAAGCCTGAACAATTCTGTCTGTACGACTTGAAGCCAAATTCGTTCGACAGTGAGGCCCACAAGCTCTATCTCAGTGGTGGCACTCTGGTGCCACAGGAATGGATTGACAAGATCTACAGTTCTGAGAAGTATCGGTGCCAATTCGGTGTGACAGTACAGGACAGTCTCAATGGTGGTCTCTACTTTGTGCGACGCAAATATTCTAATGTCGATGATGACAAAACGGCGGCGTATGTGTACAACTTTGAAGGTGACAACCTGATTGAAGTCAAGGCTAGAGTTATGCTTTCGTGGGAAATGACGAAGGTGAGTGGTGCCATCTCCACTACCGAACCCATGAAGCTCTACACTCATCTCTTTACCGATACAAGAACACAACGTCCAGAACTAGCTGCGCACATGTTCACAGGCTCGGAAATTGTCACTGGAATTACTGGGGTCAATCAGACCATGCCTCCCGACTCGAACAAAAACTATTATATCTGTCCTGCTGGTGACGACAAACATGTCTATGTGAATGAGTCGTGCAATTCACCAGCCTGGCAACTGCTCGCGGGATTCACCGACCAAAAGAACTTCTATGCCTTTACCAGTGGGGAGGTGTATGTATTTCCGTTTACGGTGGTCACTTCTCAATTTGGCAAACTAATCGAGTACCAGACGATTGATTTGGACGATTTCTTCGTTTTGGGTGATCCGCCTTTGACTCCGGTGCCTGTGCCACACAGTTCCACTCAAAAGACATCGAACTCTTCAGTCACTGTCGTCACTGCACATCATGGCAATGGCACTGATGGCCAACCTTTGGCCTCAGGTAAGGGTAAACGTTTTACGATAACTTTTTTTTAATATCTTCAAATCTTTAGATGCTAGAGTAGCTGCCAATGCTTTTCCTATAATCCCAGTCGTGGCTGTAGTAGTTGTGATTGTGATTTTTGTCATCCTGGCAATCGTTGCCTATTGCTGCTGCTTCTCAAGTTCTGAAGGCAAAAATGGCGGTGATGAAGGCAGCATTGGTGGTAGCGGCGGTGGTGGCACTTCATCGAAAGCTTCTGCCAAAAACAAGAGCAAAAAGAGTTCCCCGAAGCCATCCTCAAAGTCACACAAAAGTAAAAGCAAGAAAGCAATGTCTGACAAGTCGAAAGGAATGTCCAAGTCTGCAAAGAGTAAACCTTTGAGCGGCAGCAAACCAGCAAGCAGCAAACCAGCAAGCAGCAAACCAGCAAGCAGCAAACCTGCCAGAACCAAACCTGCCAGCGCCAAACTTTCGAGCAAAAAGAGCAGCAAAAAGAAAAGTGTCAAAGCCAACATTGTGGCTGCGTGTTCCGGCAAAAAGAAGCCGCCAAGCCTCAAGTTGAGCAGTAAGAAAGCGAAAAGTGTAAAATCGGCCAAAGTGAGCACCAAAAAAGTGAAGAGTACCAAACTGGCGAGTTTCAAGAAAAGCATTAGCAGCAAGCAACCTAAAAGTATCAAGAAATCGTTGAGCAGCAAGAAGCCCAAGAGTGGCAAGATTAGCACCAAAGTGACGAGCAGTAAACGAAAAAGTGTCAAAAAGGGTTGAACAAGTAGCGCTGAACAGTAATCGAATCGAGCAACAAATTCAAACGCCATTCACACTAGTGCAATTCTAGTAGGAGCATTCTAGAGCAGTCGTAATTAATCGTTTATCAATAAATCTGTAATATTTGTTTCAATTATTAATGATTCTTCAATTGTGTCGATTGTTTTGGCCACATTGCATACATGTGAACTAATTGCCGATGATGTTGTGGCGGGTGGTGAGTTCGGTGTTGCTACACTCGGACCTAATCACTGATTTGCAAATGCACTTACTTAGATGTGCGCATTGCGCAACTACCAGAAAGTAATAATATGCACAAACTAATTTGGTAAGTGAATCAACAGTGCAGCACCAATGTTGGACCAACTTGTTCGCTATGCCATTTATTTGGTCAATGGTAATTAAAAGTGAAACACCTTGGCCAAACAATACCGATATCTTTAGGACTGAATGGAGAGATTAATGGTAAATGATTGAACGATGACACTAACAAACATGCCAATGACATCGAGGTCATTAGTAATAATATGGCACTGATGTAAGACAGTGGAATGAACTGACCCGAATGATGTACCACTACATAACAATGAAACACGACAATTGAAGATATTACTAAACTATGACATAAGTTAAATACTAACCGATTGACAGTGCTTAACAACATTCAATAAACTGCAGTGCATTTGGCCAGTGAAGGAAGTTGTGTAATGTGTAATGAATATATTCATAACTATAGTTATGCCATGCATTAGCACCGAGTCCAACCAATAAATTCATTAATGCCAGTGGAGTATAAGAGTGGCCATTGGAAGAGACGGTCCAAAAATGGTTCGGCAGAACAACGAACCCACAACGGATTTGAACGAGAGTGAACCGAGTGGGTGTAGAGGAATTGTCAATGTCTGCAGTGCACCGAGATTCATAATTACAATTAGACTGCACAGTAATTAGAATGAGGACAAGTGGTTCGAGTGCACCCCAGTGGTTATGATTAACAGTCGATAATAGTCCTTGCTGTGAGCATTGCACTCATTTGTCGGACAAAGTTAGTGACAACAGGGATTAGCTAGAACGAATGGCGTCTCCAATTAGCGAAGTGAGCCAAATAGTTTGTGGCCATTGTTACCACTGGTGTCATTACAAAGGTGCCAACCAAACAGATAGCTTGAGGATAACAGTATAAACCACACCAAACATACCATCCCACCTTAAAAGACCACAAAGTGACACAAGTCACACATTTTCTGTGCTCTCGATGCATGCATCGATTATAGTTGTATCGACAAGGGACAACTCGCCGGCACTGCGATTGGATGCCAAAGGAGGAAGCCAGTAGCCGAGTACAGTACTTTTCCATGACAAATGAGCAAACGTGTTAGAACAAATGCAAACGAAAAGGTCACTTACTATGCGCATTAATGGAGTTGAGTGACTGTTCTCAACACCATTTCATTGGACCATCAGGAGCTCACAATTCGATTGTCAGTGCAAAGATGATGCCACTAACAATCGAATTAAGGGCAAAGGTGTCTAGTTGACATTGGTGACAGAACTGGCAATGAAAGCATTTGAGCAGTAAATTCAGAGTACTTACCATCTAGATATCTATGGACACTAAAGTGCGCGCAATTGCTTGATTGTACTCTTCGTATCGACGTCGACGGTTGAACCGTCAACAGCTGTTCATATCGGCTTTCTTCTCGCTGTGATAAAATGGAAAGCATGAATCGTATCATATCGTGCAATGAACCCAAACAAACACAAAGTACTACAATCTAGCAAGCGTTACTCACTGGACAGCCAGTGGATAACCAAACTGGCAGGTGGAGCTGTCCAATAAAAGTAGTTTATTTATTGCAAATTCCCCGGTGACGCAGCATGCAAAATAGTTCAGCTTTCTCTGGAAGATCGGTGAGCACTCGAGGCCAGATTAGAATGCCACTTTCTCCTAAATCGGTTCGACAGACTGGACACTGGAGACGGGCTTGTTGCTCCTCACGTTGGTCGAACCAGCCAATCAGACAGTTGCCACAGAACACGTGCCCATGGGCGCAGTTTTTCAAATGTCCAAATCGACCAGCACTTGCCGAGCCGAGCATACCAAGACAGATGACGCACTGTTCACTGGTGATGCCTTGTTCCCACAAGACATTCGCCACCACAGTATTGAGGCTGTCCAGGTTAGCCAGTTGAACACGAGTTGGGTGAAAGCCTCCAAGACATCGTTTCATGCTTTGACTTTGACCAACGTTCACCAAAGGGGCCTGGCATTGCTCATACAGCTGCTCGGTGCAGATGTACGGTGGGATCAAACGTTGTCCTGCTGGACTCTCTTGCCATCGATGACCAAATTGACACCTTCCTTGGGACAGAAGTCGCTGTTAGTCGGCCATGACACAGTCATCGCGTTCATAGGGGCACTGGAGAAGACGAGTCACATCGAACGCAATGGACAAAGCTTGAGGTCACAAGAGTAACAAATCTACAAAAATACAACTACTTTCCTTAAATGATTTTACAGTCTTGCTCGCCATCACATTAATGCTAACGATAAATAATTATTGCTACAACGACAGACTTAATGAAAGTGGCTCATTGGCTGGACAGATGAGATGAGACAAACCTATTCCGCAGAATTGATCAAGCAATGTCTGATTGTAGCATCTCGATGACACTTTAATGATGATCGGTTAGCTATGCACTGCTATGAGAATCCTTTCTATTGGCACTGTTCGTGGCTGTACCAAATAGAGGCCAATTGGAGATCGATTTCTCTTGACACGCCGAGCACGCACACTTGTCTTGCTTGTCTATCGGTGTGAGTCACAGGCTCCATTAGACACACTAATTGAGGCATGTTATGAATTGAGTTCGATAGACTAATCGGGGCTAATTGGGTGACTCAAAGCCAATTATGCAAGTGGCCATTATTGGCACTTACCGGCTTCATGGCTAGATTGTATTGTAGGACTGTATGCATTTAAATGCAATTTAAATGTAATTACGACACAAGATGGATGTGTTGAGATGAGACGGGCTGAAAAGAAAGGACCACTCAAATCGAGCGATTTGACTCGAACACTGTAAACAGAATACACAAGTAGCAAAGCATTGATCGAGTTTATTATCAAGTATACTCTGCAATATGCCTTCCAACCAAATTCAAGTTGCAGTGGCAAGAATTTCAACAGTCAATTGGCTAGACAAATAGCAAAGTGAAAAGTGAAACGAAACAAGACAAACTACCGAGCCATGGACGGCTAAATATATTGATGGAGACATTCTGACACACGACCAGAGCTCGGGCCAGGGCCAACTGTTCGGACCTGTTACACAGCGATGAGCAATCCAGTCACTGAATTCCAGGGAGCTAAGACAAGGCGGCTATAATGACTGTTATGAGAGGTCTGGGGATGTGAGGGCCTCACAGTGAGGCACCGTTGGGAGAGTGCTGAGTGACGGAAGATTAGCACAATTGAATTGCCCAATATTGGTTTGTAATGAAGCACACTAAGTGTAACACGAGTGACACAACGCAAAGTGCACTTTGCAACCCGAAAAATTAAATGACAGTGTCAAGTGTGTGGCGAGATGCGAAATGTGGCAACAGTCAAGCTGGTCATTTGGTTCGATGCCACCAATCCACTACGATCCACTTCGATCACCTTAGTGCAACACATTGGCAGTGCTCATTGGGCACACAACGCACCCCAAACTAAATGATCACCGCCACCACAAATGGGCGCTATTCGGTATATTTAGTGCCAACGTTCCGTGTGAGTATAACGAGCCATTATTAACGCACACCGGGATGTGCCAGCAGATAGGTCTAGTGTTGGTTGTTGTCCGGTAAGGTAAGAGACCACTGGCTATGAGAGGAAACATGACCATTAGCCAACATTTATTACACGTTCGGCAATCAACATCAATGAGCACTTCAGAGGTACCGTCAACTATCACTATCTAGTGAATAATTAAATTTTCATAACAGATTTGAGGAAGAATACTATTCAAAGCAGTACACGAACCAGTGCAGTGTTCAACTTGAATGATAAACTTATGATAAACGAATAGCCGAACAAGCGAACCAAATGTATGATAATCATTATAATGCATCAGCGGATAAATGAAAGGCGGCAACGCAATCATTGCGTCTCAATAATGAGTGAGTGGAACAAATACCATTCCAGCGATGCTTACGATTTCAATTATTGAATCTATTCAATGAATTTCAAATCAATATTATTGACAAGCGATAAGTTTTAAAGTTTTCCTATGTATTTATTTGTTATTATTAAATAATGACCAATTCATGCCATTTTTCAACCAACAGCAAATAAATGTATTCGAGTGTAAAAGGGACACACAATAGGTGCTAAGTTGATTACAATTTTAACGTCAATTTTCAAATAGAAAGTAAATCCAAAATAAATGGACGATTAATTAGGGCAATTGTCTGCTTACTTTATTTATTAGATAATGTTGAGTGTGTGTGTAAGTGTGAGACAGTTTTAATATAAAAGAGATTATAATGAGATTAAAAGTTAAATTAAAGAAAGCAAACAAAATAAAGCAAACAGTGCTTCATTTGTTTATTTTAGTCAACTCGATTTTGTTCAATAGATTCTGTTTGGTTATAGGAGTGCTGAGTACTTCGAATGGCTCCACAATCACTTCAGTGATGGTGTGCAACTGAGAACATTGGCTTAAATGTACTTGAATTTGAGATAATATTTTCTCGAAACATGGTTTCAAAATATACACAGGAACTTTGTACGCTTCTTGGTCATAGTGACAAATTTCACATTTAATGTCATCCAAAATGTGTAGACGTATGGCCTGAACATTGGGAAATGTCCATGGAATGTTGAACTGAGAAATGTTATCGTGATTGCTGGGACAAAAGCCCAACTCGAGTGCTTTCACAGAAGGTGACTGTAACATAATTTCGTCATTTGATTCGTCATCTGGAAGAATGAACGAACACCAAATGCTCAGTTTAAGATGAACCAAATTGGTGAGCTTAGATATGTTCTTCATGAAATCGCGGATTGTGATGCTTCCCACATTGACCCAGGCACTAGTCACCGATGTGAAACGGGTGCAAAAAGTAAGCAAATCACTTCCCGAAACAGGAGTCAGAGTCAAAGGACAAAAGACGAGTGAAACGACGACAAAACGGAGCACCAAATTGAGAGAGTTTTGATATTTCTCTGTATTGCTCACTATGTCCGTACTGAATTCGTAGTGAACCTTTACAGCGCTGGGAATAACGTTGAAACGAGTCAAACATTACATCTCCACGGTCATCATCAGTTGAGTAGAAATTGAATTCGTCCAATTGGCCAATGACCGGCAGATCGACAGTTGTCGTTTCAATATTATCGAAAGTGAGTTCAAAGCTGTTGTCAAAGTCTAGTGTGAGATGCTTGAGCGACGATAAAGAATTGATTGTGTCAAATAAATGGGTCGATACGTACTGAGGAATATATCCTCTCTGTGAATCTGCAGAACATTTTCAAAGTGACCAACTTGGCAGCATTCAAAGCAAACATGTCCACAAACAAAAGTTCAGTGCAGTCGACTTCATCTAGAGCAATCTTCAATTTGCAAATGTTTGGAAACAAAGCCGCCAGACCAAGCACAGTTTTAGTGTCGACTGATTGAAGTTGTAACATATTCCACTTGGAGGGCTCTTTGTATTTGAACATTTGAGTGCCATCCTCGTTGAGAATGAAACCACAAGTGTAATTGGGTTTATTAAATCAAGAAGATGCAATCAGGTCGTAAGCATTTGGGCCAACCAGAATGGTCAAAGAATTCAGCCTGGCAGTGACAACAGACCGAAGCCATCTCCATCTTGAGCACACTTGCCAGTGCGGACACGATCGGTAAGAGGAACACGCAACAAAATCTTGACCATACAGTTGTCGGGTATGATGTTCATGGTGAGAAAGGAGAAACGAGGGAATGTGTTCTGTTTGAGTCTAATTTAGAAGCAGACTAGAGCCAAATCATTTAGAGTCAAAATTTTGGACCAAATGAGACCTCGTTGAAGTGTAAACAATAATAGTTTCATTAAGTGTTCATAGATGGCGATCATAACACTGTGGTACTTACTGTGGTAATTATTAATTTCATGAGGAAAATATGAGCATTTGATTATATTTTTGCATTCATAAATAACTTTTCATTACAATAAAGTCTATTACACTAAGTATTTTATTTGTCTATATTTGTTTGCTTCCTAGGTATTGCCATTGGTAGTATAGTAAGTTTGAGCAATTAGTCCGACAATTAGCTGAAAATAGACAAAATTGTAATAATTTGTTAATTTTGTTTTGAACTGTTCTGTGCATTGAAATTTAATAATTGAAGCAAATTCAGGAATTTGTGTTTCTATCATAGGTGTAGGTTATGCTGTAATAATAATATCAGTGATAATATTAAAGGAAACAGCAACATTTGGGTATTTGGAAAAACCCGAATCAATAAGAAACCTAGCAAAAACTGTGGCACAGGCCCAACCCCTCCTTGTTGAGTTCGTCTGCGGTTCAGCAGTGGCATATAAAAGCTCACCTCACAGCAGCAACTGTCCATTTCTCGTCTGTGTTTTGACTTGTTCACTTCTCGCGCTCTCAACTCAATCGCATCATGTCTGGTCGTGGTAAAGGAGGCAAGGGACTCGGCAAAGGTGGCGCCAAGCGTCATCGAAAAGTTCTCCGTGACAACATCCAAGGCATCACCAAGCCCGCAATCCGTCGTCTGGCTCGTCGAGGTGGTGTGAAGCGAATCTCTGGTCTCATCTACGAAGAAACTCGAGGTGTCCTCAAGGTGTTCCTCGAGAACGTCATCCGCGATGCTGTCACCTACACCGAGCACGCCAAGCGAAAGACTGTCACCGCCATGGACGTTGTCTATGCTTTGAAACGCCAAGGTCGTACTTTGTACGGTTTCGGTGGTTAAGTTCATTTTCAAATCATCAAAAGGTCCTTTTCAGGGCCACTAACTTTGACGATCAAAGAGCATTTATAATTTATTTATGTATTTGAGCTTATAAATAAATTTACGTTAGTTTTTTTAATTGCATTTATGTTTATATTTATTTAGATGCTCGTCAATTCGGAATTATTAGATCATTGATTATTAGCCATTTAGAAGTCAAAAATCGGTAATCTTATGTTTTGTTTATTTCACTTTTAATGATCAGTGTTGCATACACGATGAATCATTGCACAGCATCAATGCCATTTGCAAAAGCAATTGCCAATTCTGTCCGAATGAATCTATCGGAAAACAGCCATTTGTTCATTGTGTTTGTCGGGAATTTCCAGCACACGTAAACAATTGCGAGCCATTATTTTCCCTTCTCTCCAATGTGATTGGCTAGGTCAACTAGACTCCTCCCAACATGTTTGTGATTTGAGTATTGCATATAAATAGTTGGCAACACAGCAGTTGGCCCTTATTTGCACTCGTGCTCTCGCTCAACTCGCAACGTCAACATGACTGAAACCGCTACTTCCCCAGCTGCCGCTGCCGTCACTCCGAAGAAGACTGCCAAGTCTCCTAAGGCCCCGAAAGCATCCAAGCCAAAGGTCGCACCAAATCATCCACCGGTTGCCACATTGGTCAAGACTGCCATCGGTGCTCTCAACGAGAAGGGAGGCTCATCACTGATTGCCATCAAGAAGCACATCGCCGCTAACAACAAAGTTGAAATCGATCGTCTCAATCCATTCATTCGTCGATTCCTCAAGTCCGCCGTGGCCAAGGGTGCGTTGGTGCAAGTGAAAGGCAAAGGTGCCACTGGTTCGTTTAAGTTGAACAAGGCCGTGAAAGAAGCCAAACCGAAAGTTGCCAAGCCCAAGGCAGTCAAACCGAAGAAGGCCAGTGCCAAGAAAGTGGCCAAAAAGGCGACCACTCCAAAGAAACCCAAGGCTTCGCCAAAGAAGGCAGCAGCAGCTAAGCCGAAAGCAGCAAAACCCGCCAAAGCTCCAGCCGCAGCCAAGAAGCCCAAGGCAGCAGCCAAACCGAAACCAGCAAAGTCGCCGAAAAAGGCCGCTCCCAAGAAAGCAGCACCTAAGAAGGCTCCCGCCAAGAAGTGAACGCGCTCACTTAACCCGATTGTAATCGTCCGCATCTAATCTATTCCCAAAACGGCTCTTTTCAGAGCCACTAATCTGATGAAACGAGCATTTGTTTTAGTTCATTCTAATGTAAATGAATATTTCTATTGAGTTTGTTGCATTGCAAACTAACATGATCAACGAGCTTTTGTTGACCTTTTTTTTGTTTAACTAGTCAATAAATTTATCAGTTGGCGATCATCAATGTTATAATAATAGATAGCAAAGCTAATGCTCTAAATTCAATCAATCAACAAATGATCATTCCAATAAATAGCAATTTAAGCCACTGTCAATCTAGCTAGCTACTCGAATGTGGCAATAACTCACAAGCCAATCAGCCAAGCTCGTGTCTCCGGTAGTCATATATATAAAAATCAAATTGAATTAAAGTTTTATTAGTAATACTCATGGAAAATAGCAAAAAAAGAGAATATATTGAGTAAACAAAAACAATACAAAAGAATGCTCAATTTGGTCAAAATGAGTGGCCCTGAAAAGGGCCGTTTGAGTTGACTAGTAGACTGTACAGATCTACTTGCTGGAAGTGTACTTGGTGACGGCCTTGGTGCCTTCGGACACGGCGTGCTTGGCCAATTCACCGGGCAAGAGAAGTCGGACAGCGGTTTGAACCTCGCGGGAAGTGATGGTGGTTCGCTTGTTGTAGTGAGACAGACGTGAGGATTCGGCGGCAATTCGCTCGAAGATGTCATTGACGAACGAGTTCATGATGGACATAGCCTTCGAGGACACTCCAGTGTCGGGGTGAACCTGCTTCAACACTTTGTAGATGTAGATGGCGAAGGATTCCTTGCGCTTACGATTACGGCGCTTCTTCTTGTCGGTGGCACGGACAGCTTTTTGGGCTTTTCCGGTCTTCTTGACGGCTTTGCCGGTGCTTGGTGGGGCCATGGTGAGTTGAGTGAGTTTGGTTTGTGAATCAAACTGAGAGACAACAGTGGAGTTTTGCGCGCGACTCACTCACTTTATATACCCCATCAAAACTATGCATGAGGGGTTAGCCAATCAGCGCGCTTCCCGCCAAAGCGTGCTCGCTTCTGATTGGCTAACCGTACATGCACAGTCTGATCAGCTATATAAGCAGCGTATTCAGTTGTTCTACTCACTTCAATTTGTTTTTGTCGCGTTTTTCGCAAACTCCCAACAAACCTCAAGTAAACATGTCTGGTCGTGGTAAAGGTGGCAAGGTTAAGGCCAAGGCAAAGTCTCGCTCGTCTCGTGCCGGTCTCCAGTTCCCGGTTGGTCGAATCCATCGATTGTTGCGCAAGGGCAACTACGCCGAACGAGTTGGTGCCGGTGCTCCAGTCTACCTGGCAGCTGTCCTCGAATATCTCGCCGCTGAAGTGCTCGAGTTGGCCGGCAATGCTGCCCGAGATAACAAGAAGACTCGCATCATTCCGCGTCACTTGCAGTTGGCCATCCGAAACGACGAAGAGTTGAACAA
The DNA here is from genome assembly GCA_023373905.1 of Rhizoglyphus robini. Taxonomy (NCBI): domain Eukaryota; kingdom Metazoa; phylum Arthropoda; class Arachnida; order Sarcoptiformes; family Acaridae; genus Rhizoglyphus; species Rhizoglyphus robini. The sequence continues at coordinate 414,357 of JAKIJQ010000066.1, read as the reverse complement.
GCTGCTGAACGGTGTGACCATTGCCCAAGGTGGTGTTCTGCCCAACATCCAGGCTGTTCTCCTTCCCAAGAAGACCGAAAAGACTGCCTAAGTGCAATTGTGCTTTCGAATCCTATTATTTAAAAACGGCCCTTTTCAGGGCCACTTATTTTGAACCAAAACGAGCATTTTATTATGTAAATATAATTGTTCCAATACAATCCATTTGGTTGGTTATTTCGTTTGACAATTTTAATTTGATTATATGAAATCCCATCTATTCGGGGCACTCTACTAAATGGTTTACTGCAGAACATGTTTAATTGCGGAGAATGCATCCTATTTGATGATGAATCTTAGTATCCGACTATTTTGTTGAGTTGATAACTGGATGGGCAACTCGAATGGTTGAAAGTAAAATTGACCTATTTGTAACAAAGTTTAAGCAAACATTAGTACTATGTAACAAATGTCTTGTTTGATATAATCAAATTGATAATAAAAAGTTGTGCTTCTGAAATTTTCCTTTTTGGCGGTCTAAATTTGGTGCCTTTCAATGCGCGCCAGAGAGGTAACTCTCGGTGAGTCACAGAGAGCAATAACGAGCCTTGCTCTGATTGGCTGACAGCTGTCATGCATGCTTCGCCCACTTGTCTCTCACAGTATAAAAGGCCGCAGCTGTGTTTGCTAGCTTTCTCATTTGCTCTTTGGTTATTGTTTCGATTTCGACCTCTCTCCCTTTCTCAACTCGCAATGGCCCGAACCAAGCAAACCGCTCGTAAGTCAACTGGTGGCAAAGCCCCACGAAAGCAACTGGCTACCAAGGCTGCCCGGAAGTCTGCCCCAGCAACCGGTGGTGTGAAGAAGCCTCATCGTTACCGTCCCGGTACCGTTGCCCTCCGTGAAATCCGTCGTTACCAGAAGTCGACCGAACTGTTGATCCGCAAGTTGCCCTTCCAACGGTTGGTGCGTGAAATTGCCCAGGACTTTAAGACCGATCTTCGATTCCAATCGTCCGCCGTGATGGCCCTTCAGGAAGCTTCCGAGGCTTATTTGGTTGGTCTGTTTGAGGACACCAACTTGTGTGCCATCCACGCCAAGCGTGTGACCATCATGCCCAAGGACATCCAACTCGCTCGACGAATCCGAGGAGAACGTGCCTAAGCGCTCACTTTTTTGCATCTACAATCAAAACGGCCCTTTTCAGGGCCACATTTTATGACGAATATGAGCATTTTATCGTTTATTATTGACATTTGTAAATACGCCTGTACCAATTTATCATATAAATCATTCAATTAATTTTCAATTTCATCATAATTAAAATTACATTATAATGTTACTTTATTGTCTATTTTCTCTATTTTTGGGAACATTGTCTTTGTCATTGACTCGTTGATTTTTAGTTTTAGATTTGCTATAGCATATATGAACGGAAGAATAGTCATTTATGACATTTTGTAATTCATTGTTATATTATGTCGATAGAGTAGATCAACAACTTGAAATTATTCTACTGAATCTTGTTTTATTTTCATCAAAACATTTGAAAATCAACTAAGATTTTCGTTTGTTTGTAGTGATAAAATTCATTTTGAGAACATTCGTTATATTATGAATTCTAATAATCTAATCATGCAATTCTGGTTGTGGTTAGTTAATTTTTGTTCCATGATAATCAGAAAATCTAAAACCATTTGTTTTGTCTTATTTTGTGCCCTAGCGGTAGCGGAGACAGTTTCCAGTTGACGGTTGCGTGTTGAGGCACAGGCCCAACCCCTCCTTGTTGAGTTCGTCTGCGGTTCAGCAGTGGCATATAAAAGCTCACCTCACAGCAGCAGCTGTCCATTTCTCGTTTGTGTTTTGACTTGTTCACTTCGCGCTCTCAACTCAATCTCATCATGTCTGGTCGTGGTAAAGGAGGCAAGGGACTCGGCAAAGGTGGCGCCAAGCGTCATCGAAAAGTTCTTCGTGACAACATCCAAGGCATCACCAAGCCCGCAATCCGTCGTCTGGCTCGTCGAGGTGGTGTGAAGCGAATCTCTGGTCTCATCTACGAAGAAACTCGAGGTGTCCTCAAGGTGTTCCTCGAGAACGTCATCCGCGATGCTGTCACCTACACCGAGCACGCCAAGCGAAAGACCGTCACTGCCATGGACGTCGTCTATGCTTTGAAACGCCAAGGTCGTACTTTGTATGGTTTCGGTGGTTAAGTCCATTTTCACATCAAATCATCAAAAGGTCCTTTTCAGGGCCACTAACTTTGACGATCAAAGAGCTTTTTCAACTTTCTTAATTATTTTGAAATAAAATTATGGTTATTATATTTAACGCGATTTATTTCTTAATAGAAATGGACAATTGTAAGCGAATGATATGATTGTTTAATCATTGGTTTATTGAGGAACAACCGAGAAGTGAGATGAGCGCTGCTTGCAGACTTGATGGTCCTTTGCCCGATTTGATCCCTTTGTGATCGATCTGGTCAGTCCAGTGAGAAACTGTTGTCCTGTGCCAATTGGTCGAATCGTTTGGTTTCGCTGTATGACCGCTCGTATGATTCGTTACTATCCCGTTGGCGATTTGTGTGGTGACTTTGAATGTTGAGACAGCAACAGACCTGGTGCACAAGCCACGAACAGTATGAACAACCACAGCAGATAGTAATCACCAGAATGACCAACAGAAAGATGAATATTATCATAAGGATTTCTGTGTGTTGATTGAAATAATAAATAGATTAATTCATTGCAACATTGATACACAAAGGGACACTTACTGTTGACGGTCTGTTTAGTTTCTGCATCCCAGTCGTCCGGGTCCAACTTGATGATGCCCTTCTCGGGCCAAAAGCCGTGCGCACTTGAATTTGTTTCGATGGCAACCAAATGGGAGATACTCAACAGTGATAATAACACAAATAGAGATGTCATTTTGTCAGGAAAATTTTGGTAAAGAATTCGTGTCAACACTGTTGGCTCACCAGTTTATAGTATAAGCACTTTTCCAAATCGAGTAAAACAATCATTTCGAATTCGATCAAGTAATCTGTGAACTTTGATTCAATTACACGGCCACTTTAGAGCTATCTGCCTGCAGTTTGCAGTGTTTAGTAAACTTTAGTTTCTAAATTCGTCCAGTGTCTCAAGCGCCCTTTGCCACTATAACTTTTCCTTAGCCTCCACAGTGTAGTTGCCAGTTTGCTTAAAAATTTCAATGCACTGATGAGGAAGAGTTCGATTCGACCACACTCAAATCGATGGTTCGTCGATTCCACCAGGAGGCAACTAGCGGAGAAAAGCAGTGAAAAGATCATCACTCAGCCATTGCGACAATCGCGTGGTATAAATCTGATGTACTCTTAAGGCGACGATCCTCTCTACCAGCTGCTGGTGGACAACCCGGACATAGACGAGATTGAGGCAATGTTGCATCGGGAGCATTTCTCCTCAAGTTTTTCTCTCTCGGCAAGCGGAATGATACCGAGGCAGCGACACAACAGCAGAAGACAACTAGTTCCAGCGAGGATTGATTTTTACTTTCAATAAATGGATGCAATAGAGATTTTATTAATATTTCATTGCCATTAACCTAATTGACCCAACCAACAAAGTACCACTTATCATCGCCAACATCTCTGTGCACAAAATTATTTGTAGAATTATCCAAATCTTGCAGCCAAACGTACTTGTTCGTATGAACAAGCTGCAAATGCACCAAAGAATTATTTCTTAAACAACACTCGGCACTTCGGGGCGTATGTCCATAATTCAATTGTCGATAGACTTTCAAAATGTCACCTTTGCAGCAGATTCTCCCGTTTCCGTCTGCACTTTCCTGTAAAAAATCTTGAACATCAGTGGCAATTCGACAATGCTCCACAACTAGTTCCAATTTACATTTTCCTTTAATTCGTGCAAATATTTGTGCATCCGCTTTCAGAAGCTTCAGAAACTGGTTGAATCTTGTTCTCATCAAGAATTTTCCTATGCCTGTTTCTCATCAACGATTTATTTTTCAACGCTTTCTCACACAGTGGAATGAGCGGCAAAGTGGAATATCGAAATGGTTGCTCAAATCCAGCACAGTGAATTTCGAGGATTTTCGGTTTGACAAAACATTGATTGTACGCCAGTTGAAGCTGCTCACTTTGAACCACACTTTTGTATAGGTCGTATTGGGCATTGTCTTTTGAGTCCCATTCGAGCATATCTGTAAGTAGTTTGCTGATCAGATCGGACGGTAATTGGTTCAATTTTGATTGAAAACTATGTTCATTAATTTCTAAAGGAAAAATAATATTAATCAATAAATAAATAAAAGAATAAAAATCAAATACCTTAAATCGTTGGTCACCAACTAAACTATCAATCAAATCACTTTGAGTGAAATCCATAAATGAAAGTTCACTTTTGGCAGGTTTGAAGTTCAATGTTTCCGCATCGACATCAATAACGATTATTTCTTCTTTTGGGTTCACAGCTTCTTCCTCTACAAAATCGACAATTTATCTCATTTCAATGTTGTTTACTTCATTTTTGACATCAACACCATGCTCATTTTCATGTTGATGCACTTCATTTTGTTTATTGTTCACTTTTTCATCAGAAGAATGTGAATGATGCATTGTTGAAATCGGCGATAAGATTGAATTGTTGTTATTATAGTTACTAAACAAGAAAGAATAATATTTTGGTTAATATCAAACAAAATGAAATGCCCAAATGACTTACTGTTTGTGTAGTCTATCTTCAGGATGAACACTTTCAATGTGCTTGTAGAAATCTCTCAAATTTTAAAGCTTTACGTCACAATTAATACACTTTTCAAAAGTTTTTTTGTGTATTGATTTTCAATTTAGCATTCTTCTCTATTTGACCCAGAGAGTATACAAGAAGCTTGTAGGAAGTGGCTCGGTAAGTTGGTCGATTTTTTGTTGTGGAAGACATTTTCACACACACAAATGTACGATGAAGCTGTAATAAAATTGAAATTGTTACAATATACAATGACCAAAAATATTACATACCGAAACTTTCGGTCCGAAAGCAAGAAGACACATTGCAAGAAAAAGGAAATAGCGATATTGATTTTGCTAAATAAAACGTGGCGGTGAACGATGTAGAAGGGGTAAAAGTCAAATGTAATCGACAATTACTAATAGTTTACTCGATAAATTAGCCTAAAGGTGAGTTGGTTAATTGCCAATCAACAATGTAACATATGTTGGATGGGTAAGAAACATCATCATTAAACGACGTTACTATTGTTAGCATGTGTTTGTAATGTTTTCATGTGAACTTTTGTATAATAATAACATTTCAATCTTATCACCAATTCCAACAATCTCAACCAAGTTGCAATATTGTTTCTATTGAACGAATCTGCCTAATTGTTCATTGGAGATCTATTTTGTTAATCAAGTTAATTGCAATTGTATGTAATTTTGTTTAAGCAGATTAAATGAAAAGCTAGTAAATCGAGAAACAGCGAGACTTTAGTTGAAGAGTTTAAATTAAACTTTAATATTGAAAGCCTTCGTTCACTGCATATGCATGGGTCAAATGAGTTGAATTAAATGGCTGTCTAATATATAGCCAACACAGTTGGCAAGCAATTGCCTAATGGTTCTTCAGTTTCGAACGATCAGTTGCAGCAGCCGATCTGGCAGAATGGCGAGAGTGACCTTTCGTGCCACTTGCTTTGGTGGCTTTCAATCCTGACCGATTAGTACCCTGACCGTTAGCTCTCGAACTTTGACCACGCAAAGAAGTGCCATGCAAAGACCGAGCATGAGACTGTTTCATTCGTCGACTAATCTTGCCTCCCGAGGCTCGTGAGTCTTTCGAACGGACCGAAACTCTTGTGCCAGTCGCTTTGCTTCCTTTACCGGACAGATTGCCACCGCCGATCAGTGCCTTTGAACGACTGCTTCGAGCTAGTCGTGATGAACCTTTGTGATGGGCTGAACCAGGCCGACCACCACTGGAGCGGCTTGTGGGCTTTTTCTTCTTTTTGCCAAAGATTGCTTCTCGCATAAGGCACAACAGGCAACAGAGGAGAAGTAGCACAATCACGAGTATGATTGCCACGATAATGCCCCATTTGACCGGTGCTAGAAAGGGTGCGAGAAATATGTGAATCCAAATCCAGTAAAACACTCAATCCCAAACTTACCCACAGTTGACGGGCCATCAGGATTAAATGATACATTGATTGTACCATCACACTGCACAAAGTCACCATACTCAATTCGACGCATGTTCACTGGTTGGCCCTTCTCAGTCCAAACCTTCTCGGGGAAGTTGACAATGTACGACTTGCCAAATAGGTAAATTTGATCGTTGAACACGAAGCCATTCATGACGGGCCAGTCGAGCTTTGTGCACTCGCCATTACGGTCTTTCTCTATCTTGATCTGAGTGTCGCCCACTTTGCACATTGGGAACCATTCACTCGATATGCCAATGTGGCAGTCTGGTTGATCACAATCTTTGTGAAACGTAGAGATGTGAAGTTCTTTTGCTTCGTTCTGGTTGACTGCATAAAAGTCCGAACTTTTGTATTTACCAATGAGCACTTGGTCATCGGGATCTCTGTAGTTGACCGCGACCACCACTTGCGAATGATCAATGTCGTAAGCAATGCCAGGTTTGTCTTTATCGGCAGGACTCAAACTTTGTAGTTTCATGGTGAGAAAAACGTAGTTCTGCTCGGTTGGACTGACCCACACGAACGAGTTGTAAATGTGCTGAGCGACAAACTTGAATCGCGAATCTTGATCGAGCTTGGGCCACTTCTTTGACAGTAGCTCTGGCTTGCTGCCGTTCACATACAACTTGCCAATTGTGTCGGTCAGTGACTGCAGTGGAAGTAGGAAGACGTACCAGTCCTTGGTGAGCACCACCAATCGATCACCGGTTAGTTGACCAATGCACAATATTCCCTGGGAGGTGCCATCGCCAGGATTTTGCATACTCTTGCACACCTGGTTGTCGGGAGAATCGGTGGTGTTGGCTGAGAGGACCACATTACGCTTGAGAACATGGCACAGTAGAACGATGATCAGACAGATGGTGGTGGTGACTTGCATTGGTGATTGGCGAAATAAAACAAAAAACTCAAATTGAAGCGAACTGCTCAAATGACATTTGAATAAAGTAACGCAGTGGTTTTACAAAAAAAAATATTAGAACATTTGGTCAATACGTTTTAATTGATTTAATATGTCTACTAATAATCACAATTGCACAACAAAAGTATAATTGAGTTGTTCGGTTTGGAGATTGCACAAAATAGTTCCATTGCATTTAAGATCAATGGCAAATGTGCTGATTAGCACGACTTGTACAATTGTGCCTGTCGTTCACAGTGAGTGCAATGGCAGTAAGAAAACGTGTGAGCAACCACCAAATCAATCAAATCGAAACAAACTGCTCAAATGGCTTTTAAGTGAAATAAACGATGGTTTCAAGGAGAACGTTTGGACTTTGACTAATACATTTTAATTGACTTAATATGTCTGCAATTAGTACAATTGCTATATCTCCAGTGTGGACAGTGATCCACGTGCAGCAAGTTACTGCTTTGGTGCTTGAATTAGAGTAGTCCGTTGTGCATGTCGCACCTTAGACACACCCAAGCCCATCTCCTCGAGTGGCACCGGCAGCACAGGACCGGAGAAAATCCTACTGGCCCATTGGTTCAACTGTTCGGGCGGCATGCTAAATTGCTCTTCAACCAGACGGGCAAACTCTTTGCCTTGAGCCCATTTCGGTATCTGCTTGCCATCTTTCGCTGCTTCGTACACCGCTTCTGCCTCGTAGTCCTGCTCAATGTACTTGGTGATGTCGAGGTTAGGATCACAGACTCGCTCCCGTGGTGGCGGAGTCATTTCGTAGGTGTTCGAACACTCGTTGAGCAACTTTGCTTTTAGGGTCGCCGACAGATGATTAGGTGTGACCAGTATTGGTGGAGTAGCAGCAGTGGTTGGTACATTGGCGATTGCGCCATCTGAATCCACTTTAGGAGTGCACTTTGGTGCAGTTCCCTCGTGGTGAATCTCCTTTTTCATCTCCGAATGCCCTAGCACCTTTTGTTCCTCCTCCTGTGGCGGCAATTGCTTCTCATTGCCATCCTTATTTGGGTGCGCATTCTTCGGTGCAGATTTAGGTTTTGAGTAAACCTTCTTTACAGCAGTATTAATGGCCTTGACCGTTTCAGAAGTACTCGTGCCGGTCTTCTTTGTGTCATGTTCCAACTGTAGTTGAGCCAACTTTCGTCTACGTTCAACATTACGAGCCTCGTCTTTGGTCATATTGGTGACAGTGGGAGTCGGTGGAGGTGCAACTGTCTTCACCGTTACAGCCGAATGTTGGCCACCAATCGTTTCACCTGCCTTTCGTTTCTTGTTCTTCTCGTTTTCGAGTGCAAATTTGTTTTCTCGGATTTTCTCAAGTCGCTTCTCACGTTCCACTTTGAGTGCATTAATTCGCTGATCGAGTAGTGCTTTCTTGTTGTCTTCGGCCTTTTTGCGCTTGTCCACCGAAAGGGCGAGTTGTTCGTAACGGGCAGACTCCAACTCCCGATTACGGCGTTGCTGTTGAGCCACAGTGGATGGAGTGCTGGGCTGGGCAGACGAAAATGGCACACGAGCAGGCACTCGTTTTGGTGTCACATTCGGAGGTAGAGTTGCTGGACCTCGGGTGGTGGTTTTGGGTTTGGTAGAGAAAGAGGAATATTTGCTCAATGATCCAACCTTCTTCAAAGTGCCTTCAAAGTACAAGAAGAACCAGATTAATTAAATTCAAACCAATTAACTGAACTCAACTTACCAACACTTGATCGACCATGATTTGCCACCAAGTTACGGCGAATCAACTGAGAACCGACATTCAGACTTGATACACTTGTGGCAGACAGTCTCGGGTTCAACGGAGCAGTTTTTGCTTTTGACAATGATTTAGACGAAACAGCAACCGTGGAAACTTTGTTGTTGCGGTTCGGTTGTTGTTGCTTTGTCTTTGAACGAGTAGTGGTGATGCTCTTGGAAACAGACTTGCAGCTCTTGAGTACACTCTTGGATACGGTCGAAGTCTTCGAAGCACTACTTCTCATCATGTTGATATCGTTGGCGTTGGTTTTGGCCTGACTGATCCGAAATCGAGTCATCATCATAGTCGATGAAGTACTGGAAACAGTCTGGCACACGGCGATGGCGCTTTCATTTGATTGTTCCGTAGTGGTGGTGGTGGTGCTCTGTTGCTTGGTAACGATGAGTTGCTCCTTTGTGGTGCATTCTGCAGTAGACTTTGAAGCAGGAGATGCTTTGCTGGTGAGCATTGGGTCCAAATCTAAAAGAAATAAGAAATTGATTGAACAAATGTGAATTAGCCTAATTAGGCCGTTTACCTGAAGTAATCAACTCACAAGACTTGTCAGTCTTCAGTTTTTTGTGACAATTCTTCTCACATGGGACAATGCTATCGGTGACAATTTCCGCGCTGATCCACTGATCATCAGTGGGTTGAGCTTTAGGTCCAGTAAGGGATTTTCCAGGAGTGGACGATGATCCTTTCAAGGGAGTAGAAGGCGACTGTGGCTCCGCGTCAATGTCCGAACCTTTGCTGGGTCGAGTCTTGGGAGGAGTGATCTGTGACTTGGTGAGCAGTGTGCGCAACTCTGCCACCGTCTTGTCCTCCAGTGCCATCACCTGCTCGTACAGTGAACCATAGATTTGTTCCATCTCTTTAGTACGGCCACCAATGTTCACGTGGATGTCGTCATCGTATTCACCAACCTGCACACAGTCCTGTAAAGCGTGATTGCTTGGAAGTAGCTCAGCAGAATCGTTCACGGGAGGTGCGCCAACAGATGGATACGGTCTGCTGTGATCCTCAGCGTTACTCATTGCTTGACGTAGAAGAGGAAGCCAAAGGTCAGTCTTGAGTCGCCGAAAGGAGAAAGAGGAACTAAAACACAAACTTAAACTTAAACGTATTACTAATAACAGAAACTAAAATTAAAACGCAAGGCTCAAGTCGATTGTTGTGTTGATAAAATGGCCATTAGAACACATTAATTCGATCAGAGGGTGTAAACATTAAACATTTAACAAATTGAAATTGTAATAATTGTAATAATCAGATAAGAATATACCAATTTACAATTCGATTGGAGTGATCAATGTGAGTCGCAGCAACTGTGGCAAATTTGCAAATTGCAAATTAATTGCCTTTGAGTCTGAGTTATAACTACAACGTTGTGTGCCAGTGGCGTGTTTGCATACAGTGTCGTAATGTTAGTCGAGCTTGTCGGGGACATTGTTCAAATCGATGATAACGCTCTTGGGTTTGCGTGCAAAGCTTTGTAGCGATATATATCTTCACTGAACTGTCCTCATAGATCCATTGCACTCTGTACAACAATAATTAGTGAGCGTGCTCAAATTGTCAATTGAAATTCGGCCTGTCCTTATCGAGAAATAAAGACAATTCGATAAAACAACTGAGGAAATCTGCTCGATTTGATGCTAAGGATGAATATGTGAGCCAATTTTAAATAGATAACAGCATTGAACAGACTGAGCATCGCCTTCAAAAGGATGAAACTGTGCACCACTTATCGATTGATAACAGCATTGAACAGACTGAGCATCGCCTTCAAAAGGATGAAACTGTGCACCAATTTTAAATAGATAACAGCATTGAACAGACTGAGCATCGCCTTCTAAAGGATGAAACTGTGCACCAATTTTAAATAGATAACAGCATTGAACAGACTGAGCATCGCCTTCTAAAGGATGAAGATGTGCACCAATTTTAAATAGATAACAGCATTGAACAGACTGAGCATCGCCTTCTAAAGGATGAAGATGTGAGCCAATTTTAAATAGATAACAGCATTGAACAGACTGAGCATCGCCTTCAAAAGGATGAAACTGTGCACCAATTTTAAATAGATAACAGCATTGAACAGACTGAGCATCGCCTTCTAAAGGATGAAGATGTGAGCCAATTTTAAATAGATAACAGCATTGAACAGACTGAGCATCGCCTTCAAAAGGATGAAACTGTGCACCAATTTTAAATAGATAACAGCATTGAACAGACTGAGCATCGCCTTCTAAAGGATGAAGATGTGCACCAATTTTTAAATAGATAACAGCATTGAACAGACTGAGCATCGCCTTCTAAAGGATGAAGATGTGCACCAATTTTAAATAGATAACAGCATTGAACAGACTGAGCATCGCCTTCAAAAGGATGAAACTGTGCACCACTTATCGATTGATAACAGCATTGAACAGACTGAGCATCGCCTTCTAAAGGATGAAACTGTGCACCAATTTTAAATAGATAACAGCATTGAACAGACTGAGCATCGCCTTCAAAAGGATGAAGATGTGCACCAATTTTAAATAGATAACAGCATTGAACAGACTGAGCATCGCCTTCTAAAGGATGAAGATGTGCACCAATTATAGATAGATAACAGCATTGAACAGACTGAGCATCGCCTTCAAAAGGATGAAACTGTGCACCACTTATCGATTGATAACAGCATTGAACAGACTGAGCATCGCCTTCTAAAGGATGAAGATGTGCACCAATTTTAAATAGATAACAGCATTGAACAGACTGAGCATCGCCTTCAAAAGGATGAAACTGTGCACCAATTTTAAATAGATAACAGCATTGAACAGACTGAGCATCGCCTTCTAAAGGATGAAGATGTGCACCAATTTTAAATAGATAACAGCATTGAACAGACTGAGCATCGCCTTCTAAAGGATGAAGATGTGCACCAATTTTAAATAGATAACAGCATTGAACAGACTGAGCATCGCCTTCTAAAGGATGAAACTGTGCACCAATTTTAAATAGATAACAGCATTGAACAGACTGAGCATCGCCTTCTAAAGGATGAAACTGTGCACCAATTTTAAATAGATAACAGCATTGAACAGACTGAGCATCGCCTTCAAAAGGATGAAACTGTGCACCACTTATCGATTGATAACAGCATTGAACAGACTGAGCATCGCCTTCTAAAGGATGAAGATGTGCACCAATTTTAAATAGATAACAGCATTGAACAGACTGAGCATCGCCTTCTAAAGGATGAAGATGTGCACCAATTTTAAATAGATAACAGCATTGAACAGACTGAGCATCGCCTTCTAAAGGATGAAGATGTGCACCAATTTTAAATAGATAACAGCATTGAACAGACTGAGCATCGCCTTCTAAAGGATGAAGATGTGCACCAATTTTAAATAGATAACAGCATTGAACAGACTGAGCATCGCCTTCTAAAGGATGAAGATGTGCACCAATTTTAAATAGATAACAGCATTGAACAGACTGAGCATCGCCTTCAAAAGGATGAAACTGTGCACCAATTTTAAATAGATAACAGCATTGAACAGACTGAGCATCGCCTTCAAAAGGATGAAACTGTGCACCACTTATCGATTGATAACAGCATTGAACAGACTGAGCATCGCCTTCTAAAGGATGAAGATGTGCACCAATTTTAAATAGATAACAGCATTGAACAGACTGAGCATCGCCTTCTAAAGGATGAAGATGTGTATCAATTTTAAATAGATAACAGCATTGAACAGACTGAGCATCGCCTTCTAAAGGATGAAGATGTGCACCAATTTTAAATAGATAACAGCATTGAACAGACTGAGCATCGCCTTCTAAAGGATGAAGATGTGCATCAATTTTAAATAGATAACAGCATTGAACAGACTGAGCATCGCCTTCTAAAGGATGAAGATGTGCATCAATTTTAAATAGATAACAGCATTGAACAGACTGAGCATCGCCTTCAAAAGGATGAAGATGTGCATCAATTTTAAATAGATAACAGCATTGAACAGACTGAGCATCGCCTTCAAAAGGATGAAACTGTGCACCACTTATCGATTGATAACAGCATTGAACAGACTGAGCATCGCCTTCTAAAGGATGAAGATGTGCATCAATTTTAAATAGATAACAGCATTGAACAGACTGAGCATCGCCTTCTAAAGGATGAAGATGTGCATCAATTTTAAATAGATAACAGCATTGAACAGACTGAGCATCGCCTTCTAAAGGATGAAGATGTGCATCAATTTTAAATAGATAACAGCATTGAACAGACTGAGCATCGCCTTCTAAAGGATGAAGATGTGCACCAATTTTAAATAGATAACAGCATTGAACAGACTGAGCATCGCCTTCTAAAGGATGAAGATGTGCACCAATTTTAAATAGATAAAAGCATTGAACAGACTGAGCATCGCCTTCTAAAGGATGAAGATGTGCACCAATTTTAAATAGATAACAGCATTGAACAGACTGAGCATCGCCTTCTAAAGGATGAAGATGTGCACCAATTTTAAATAGATAACAGCATTGAACAGACTGAGCATCGCCTTCTAAAGGATGAAGATGTGCATCAATTTTAAATAGATAACAGCATTGAACAGACTGAGCATCGCCTTCTAAAGGATGAAACTGTGCACCAATTTTAAATAGATAACAGCATTGAACAGACTGAGCATCGCCTTCTAAAGGATGAAGATGTGCATCAATTTTAAATAGATAACAGCATTGAACAGACTGAGCATCGTCTTCTAAAGGATGAAACTGTGCACCAATTTTAAATAGATTGGTTGGATTTAATATGAGCTGGATGTTTGTTCTGTGACAGACTCGTTTGTCAATAGCCGGCGCCGTTTAGGCATTGGTGCTGCATCTGGCCATTCGCAACATTTGTGTGTGCACTACTTATGTTTATGTAAGTATGGTATGTTTCGAAGCCCGTCCAGTAAAGCCAATATCGCCAAACATCGAAATCCACTCGAGAAAGTTGTCCAACTTCAAATTGCGATGGGCAATGTTGTTCAAGTGCATGTACTGCAGTCCGGTTCTTATAAACCTGCAAAGTATACTCTTTCGCCTCCGCATTGATGTAAGGTCGTTTGAGTCGGTCGGTGATGTTTGATGTTCGCTTTTTGATCACATAAATAGGTAAACAGTTTGCACTGAACACAATGCTTGGGAGTTTGACATACTTTGAGATCTCAGACACATTCCTTCAGCAATAGTTCCCACACAATTGAGGCTAATGAAGCAACCGAACTGCAGTACTGTGCAATGCAGTGTGCATGGACCGTTCTCTGGTTTTTATTTTGACTGCACCAGTACCGCCCATAGAATTTATGGCCATCTTTGTCACATTTGAGTCAGTAAAATGTTGTTTCTTTGAATACGGCATTTTTGGGAGTCTTTATGGCTGGAGAGAATGGACCTCAAAGTGTGACAGGTTCCAACGCAAAAGCCAGTTAAATATTACTTTAAGTTGTCCAAATGAAACAGTAAAGTAATGTTCCACAGAACAAGTCAGCTTTATTAAAATTGTACACACAATGAAAGATTTGAAATTAATCACGATTGATTGATTGTCCAATTGGATGCTACTGCCACGAGTCACTCAATGAGCGCACATTCAATGGATATTTCTCTGCCTGTACTGACCATTCATAAATAATTCTGCACTTGTTTTCGGGTGGGAATATTCATAATGCTTTGCTGTCACGAGCCTTGTCTTGCATTGAATTACGTATTCCAGAACTGATTGACGTCTATTGGCTTGAGATTCGCTTGATCGCACAATGACTGGACCAGCATTCTGGAACGCCTCCGCACGCACCAAGTCAGTGTCTCGCATGAGAGCTCGATTGTCCCAGTTGTTATTGTTATTGTTATTGTTATAAGACACTTATTAAGTGGACGCATTAGTGAAACAAGCTTTTAATGTGTCCATCCCAGTACACTCCCATTGCCACATTTTGCTTAGTTCTTCAATGGGAAAGCAATTGGTCTTCCATAGCGCACGAAGGAATTGCACTCCACTCAGCTCGACATTTCTTGTCTAAACTCCATTTGGAAGCGATCAGTTTGTGTCTGAAAAAGGCATTTCCATTGCCGCTTTTCCACTTATGGTTGTTGTCTTGCTCTTACTGTTTGGTGTGTTTAGTTTGGTATACCATAGTCCCCAGAAACGGGCCATCTATACCGATTAGTCGATTTGAATACTTGGCCACATTGTCACTGTTTGTTTGTATACCCAAATTGCCGTTGTGTCTGCACAGTCACCATTTACATTGCACTTTATTTGACGCGGCGTTGAAGTTTTTTGGTTCTTCCCAATCAATCGATTGGAGCACAACTGTCACATTGTGTCAGTGTCAGTCTAGAAATGGTCAAGTGTCCTCCTCTCATTTGGCCAAATTACACTAAATCGTTTGTCTCGTGTGGTTAGTGACGAAATGGCAGTTTTAGTAAAGAAAAGTGTAGTTGCAAAATCTAGCCAGTCTAGTTCAATCATATTTAGAAAAATACAATTGATTTGGCAAAACAAGATTTAATGATGAAATGAGCTTGTTTGCTTAAGAGTGTGTGCCAAAGTGGTCACTCAAGACAATGGTGGCCAGGTGGAGATCCTTGCGGTTAGAAGCCACGGTAGAAAGGTGAAGACGCAGAGGGGAAATTGGCATTGGCTTTGCGATTGCCACCAATGCGAGCCTGCTCCGTCAGAAGCCATTGAGGATGGTAGGACAGTGTTTGCACTCCCTGATACTGGGCAGCGCATTTAGGACAGTTGCAACTGATGCCAAAGCGTCGTAGGATGGTTTGCTTTCGGCGTACACTGCCCTTCGGGTAGTGTGTCGTGGGACGCAGGCCCCAGTCGATGGTGAGTTCGGTTTTGGCAGGCAGATACAACTTTGCCACGTACTCGATGTTGCCGGTGAAGGTGTTGAATCGACGATCCACGTTGGGCTCGCAGTTCTGCTGCAGTAGTCCACCAAAGGCCCCAAAACCGTAGCCACAGCGAATGAACTTGCGGGCATGGTTGCTGATCTTTACCGATTTCTTGGGAGTACCAGATCGAGTGCTGTTGGTTTGCTGCTTCTGGACAAACTTGCCAATCTGATCGTGTGCTTGTGGGTGATGGTGCACAAACCACAACAGATAGTAGACCATCTTGAACAGAATCACTTGATACTCGGCCTTTTCCTTGTTTTCATCCTTTCCCTTCTTCTGGTCTTTGTCCTTTTTGTCGTTCTTTTCGTTCTTTTTGGCATTCTTCTTGTTCATGTCACCGTATGGTCTCAACTTTGCCTCCGCCACCTTTATCAAGTAGTACGCTTCGGCCAGGATGATTCGGCCAACGTTATTGGCAAGCAACTTCTTTGCATCATTTGTGCCGAGCAGTTCTTTGTATCGTCTCACCATTAGAGTGGCCACCGCAAAGCTTTGCCAAATATTCTTGGTGGGATTCGCTTGTGTGCCCTTGAGAAACTGCTCAAAGTCGTATTTACTGGCCTCACATAGCATGAGATGAGGCAGTGAGGTGTAAGAGAGAAGTTGGTACACCAAAGCGGCGCACTTGCCCACCCGTTTGTACAGTTGAGGACCGAACTGACAGGCGTACTTGTGTCGGCCGTACAGTTTGCCATCAGTAGAGATGTAGTTGGCCACTCGCTCACATCCACTGGTGCAAAACTGAACATTGGTGCACACCGAACAGGGATGCAGGCGACCAACACCGGCCTCACGGAAACAGTTGCCACAGTGACCAACAGCCTCGGGAGTGTTCCGGTTGGGCAGGAATGCGAGCATCGATTCGTAGAAGATGACCCGATCCTTGTAGAAGTCCTTCTTGGTCATCAGTTTATAGGCGAAGGGATCAACGGACACATTGTCCAGGACGTTTGTCAATCGTCGAGCGGCATTTGCTGGTTTGCCTGCGGCTTTTGCACCGTTCTTGGGACTGGAATCGGCCTTGGCACCGGATGAATCGGTTTTGGAGCTAGAATTGATTTTATCCATGGCTATAGATATATTGTCTTTAGCCCAATCGTACATATTTCTCAGCCTGAAGCTTTTCAATTTGTCCAAATCTTCGGCAGCGTTTGCAGTCATGCAGGCATAGTGCAACATCAAGTCTTGGATCTGTAGGGCAAGTTCACACGCTTGGGTAAGCATTCGCTTATCTTCTGAACTGCTCATGCAGCTTCTGCAGCCTTTGAATAATTTCTTGACACGATTTGTCGTGGCGGACAGAAGACACTCGACCATTTCTATCTTGACACTGAGATCTGAGCTAAGTCTCAACGTTTCTCGAGCGTCTAGCTCAAAGTTGGCCTTTTGGTTGAGCATGAAGAAGGCTCGGGCACGTTGGTAGTGAATGATGGCGTAGGCATCATTTAGCTTTTTCTTCTCCGCCTTGTTGGTGACCGAACTCAGTGGTGGCAGTGCATTCATTGCAGAGTTCAACAGAGCCACCGCTTTTCTTGCTGGTTCTCGATTTTGCGGATAGTACAGAGAGGCAGCTTTGTCCACCCACTGTTTGCCCATTGTGATTTGGCCACTTACTGCTGGGGCACCATCACCACCGGTCACATTCTTCACGTTAGTGCTTGTAGCATCGGCCAGGTCCTTGTTGATCTGATCATCCACGGCTGCCAGTTGTACTTTGTACTTGCGCGACAGCAACTCCCACGCTTCGTCGAGAGTTTTCGTTTGAAAATCTTTATCTACAGCCAGTTCCTTCTTCAGTGGAGTGAGAGCGTTATCTCGTTGCGGTTGCGGCTGGTCACTGGGACTTTGGCTAAAGCTTTGACTACCACTTTGAGCACATGAAAGTGAACGATAGTATGCACGACCAGGCAGTTTTCGCTTTGGTCCACTTCCTTGGGAATGTCTACGGTGAGGACTTTGACTATTGGACCTTGGAGCTTTTCCTCTTCGAGATCTTCGCAGTTGAAAGCTCCTGCTTCTACAGTTAACAGGGGATCGGCTTCGAGGCAAACCTCGAGAGGTTTGTCGTTGGTAGTTACGAGGACCACCACCACTGTTCCAACAACGTCCACTGCGACCTTGGAAGTTTCCTCTGCCACGAGTGGGGCTTCGAGCATTTCCTCTTCGAGATCTTCGCAGTTGAAAGCTTCTGCTTCTACGGTTAACAGGAGACTGGCTTCGAGTGGTTTGCCGTTGGATGTTACGAGGACCACCACTACCTCCAGCACCGTTCCAATCATATCCACCATGGAAGTTTCCTCTGCTACGAGTGGAGCTTTGAGCGTCTCCTTTTCGAGATCCTTGCAGAAAGCTCTTCTCTCTTCTACTGTTAACATGGGACAGACATCGATCACTACTTTCGCTACGACCAGGGCTGGACGAAGAGGGGACTGAAGAAACATTTTTACATATTGACAACTCAGGTTTATCTATTAAAAATGGATTAATTTTATTGTTACAATGTTTTCACTGGGAGACTTACTGAAAGGTGGTGGCATTTTTATGAGTTTATGCATCGATGGCACTTGAAGAACATCTGAACTGGAAGATCTTATTTTTCGATTAGAGTAATCAAAAATTGCATCAAGAGGAGCAATCTATAAAGTGAAGTCATAAATTTTAAAAGGACAATGAACATGATTAGTTTGCTTACCAAATTAGAGATGCTTGCAGGCACAGCAGTAATGTTGACTCCTTCTTCTAACCCCTTGAATGTCTTGTTCGGGCCTTGGAATAATTTTGAGCCAAATTTAGAGTCTAGGGTTTCTTTGCCCTCTTTGGGGTTAATTTGTCTGTTTTCTTTGACAATTTCTTTTCCAACTTTGATAGCTTCTTTTATTTTCTCTACCATAGTTTTCTGTTTTGACTTACTCTTTTGCTTAGCCTTTGATTTAGTTTTGATTGCCAGAGCCTTTTCAATACTGCCAGTGGAATACTTTTGGCCTTTTTTTTGGTCTTTGCTTCTTTTGACTTCTTTGCTTCTTTATTGTTTTCCACTTTTACCTTTGCATTAGAGTTACGATGTACAAATTCTTTAGCCTTTTCCGCGTTTTGCTTTGGGATGATCTTTTGTTTCAGTTTTATTTGGTCGTTTCGTTTGTCCTTGGTTATTTTGGTCACATGAAACAACATTATATTGAATGATAATTTTGCCGACAGTGGATCAGCCTCGTGCAACAAAGGAAGCTGATCAATTCGACTTTCATCAACTTCGATCACAGTTGGAGTGTTGCCATTCGTCTCAAAGTGCTCATTCTCTTTCAACACTTTCACTTTGATTTCTTCGTTAAATTGCACTTTCTTCTCAGATTTATCTGTATTAAAATTATTAGTTAATAACTAAATAATAATAAAATCAAAATCAACTTACAAATAGGTTCAGGTTCGGCAGTCAAGTCAGTGGTGACGAAATTGGCCGGAAAAAGACCCTCGCCACGATGATTTGAGCCCTTCCACCAGTTGGCATCACTTTTGTCAAGCACCAGAATGAGTTCACCCGATTTAAAAGTCAATTCATTGTCTTCGTCAGCTTCAAAATCGTAGAGTGCACGAACTTTCAATGGCTCTTCCGCCGGTGGTTGAGACGAGGAAGACTTAGATGCGGACAAGTCTGGCAGATTGAACGTAGAACTGCTGGTACCGTTCTGACTTGGCTGTTTGTTGTTGTTGTTCAATGATGGATAACTCGAGTTTGCTTTGGTCGAAGCACCGCCGCCACCTTCTCCCGATTCACGAAGTGACAATTCGATGGCCTTTAAAATGTCGGCCTCTTCCTGTACACTGCTGACCACATCGGCATTCTTGAAAGCTGTTTCACTCTGCCGAGCACGTTTGGGTTCGGTACTCTTAAAGCTAACACCTTCAGACTTCAACTTGGAATACAGTGCCGGCATCAGACCGAGCTGTGGATCGTTCTTGAAATCTTTGGCCCATTTTTTGATTAAACCCCGTGAGCGTTCGGCCACATTGGGAATGTTTGAGACCACCAGCCGGCGCAGTTCACTCTCAAACTCTCGGGAACACACTTCAAGTTGAAACGTTTTGCCACAGTTGTATACCAACTCATCAACAAGCTATGAAAGACAATTAAATTAAATATTAGTACAAATTAGACATTAAAAGCAAAATAGTTAATATTACCGTTAAGCTCTGCATGACAACCACCGGAATTGGCGAATTGAGTCTCCGAACAACGGACCAAAAGAATTCTTTGGTTTTGTTCTGATGATCACTAGGTTGCATGTTGCTGTTCGAAGAACGAAGGACACAAACACCAACTCAAACGTGCATGTGCGAACAGAAACCAAAACTATAAATCAAGACTCAATTCGATTGTTGACAAGTGGACAAGTAGATTCTAGAACACATGATTGCAATCGATTAAAAGTGTAAACATTAAACATTTGACAAATCAAAATCATCATTTAAAGTGAGATAAGAACATTAAGAACATTACAATTCACAATTCGATTGATTCGGCGACCAAGCCGAAAATGCGACCATAAAGAAGGATGGTAGCAGTCTCATTGCCGTGCCACTCTGCCAACAATACACACCAATTGCAATGACATCACTCGGCGACAATGAATTCCAAGCAGGCTATCCATTGCTCTTCTGCCAACCAGGCCACATATTAGAATGACCAAGTTGGCAAAGTGATGAGATTGAGGCGGTTTGATGTAACCAAGTGATGCACTGTCTGTCGTGTCGTGCCAAAGTTGAGACATGACTGCAGTCTGTTTGCATAAAGAAATACTCGCACATTGACACATTACTGATAGCCATAATTGAATGATCATTCTACATTGTAGCTGCTGTTAGACTAGCCATACTGGACCGATCGAACATATAAAATGGCAACTCCATTCGTTTGAGAAACATCATACTTCCGACAAAGCCCAACAGATGGGGCATACAGGCGACAGCAGACTGTGCCATATGTAAAATTTTTCTAAAAAAAAGTGATAACCGAATTATTATGGTATTACCTACTTGAGAAACAATTAAGTAACCGTTCAATGAAAGCATTCATTGGACGGCGCTCAATTTGGTAGCTGTGCCACCCGATGAATCATGAGCAAATCAGTCAGCACAGTGATACGAATAGTGGCACTGGCCAAGGCCGGCAAAGGTTGTGCACAAGAAAGTGTCGATAAAGCAAAACTGTGGAATAATTTTAATAGCCACACTGGCAGGGTGCACCTGCTACATGTGTTAAATGTAAGCCATCAGTGGTGGAGTGGTGTGGTGTGGCATTAATGAAGCGACTGCAAGAAACAACAAATCAAGTATGAGTGGCCAGCTAGGTCAACAATGTTCGCTACAAAACCGTTTAGTGCCAAATGCAATTATGCGGGCTATAAGTCAATGAGCACACATTGCCACAGTGAGAACTCACTCGACTAGCATCACTGGAATTGATCCGAGTGGAAACAATACGAGTCCCGCAGGAATTACCTACCATTGCTTACTGAAAACTACCGATAGTCTAAATGGATGGACACTTACCTGCCTAATTCAAGGCAGCCACTTTGACCACGTTCTCATAAGTCAACTCATTTTGTGTTGGCCAACAGTTCCAAAATGTTTTTCACTAAACTATAAATACACAACATAAATAGACAACACATTAATATACGAGTGGCAGCACGCAGTTTGTTTGTGTGTTTCAATTTGAAGTCAATCAAACATGCGAAATTTGATTTGCCAACAACAAAAATCTGATAAATGAGCACCATTAATTGCGATCAATGTAGTTTGGACAGTGAAAGCTTGCATGGCTCATGGATCAGTGGTGCTGTCAAACCAGAAAGTGAACGCAGTAGGAAATGGTGATGAGCATTGCCAGTGAGTTAGTGTCAGTCTGTTGAGCGATCATTTGCGGTAAAATCTCGTGCTTTGTGATAGTGTATCACTGCATCAGTAAAACACAAGTCGGCAATTATGTGCTGCACTTAATCTGTGCACATCGACCACAAGCAACTCATTACAGCCTTAATGTGGCTTCTCTTTTCATTGAATGCTTACTCATGGCGAGCTGTTTGTCAATTCAATTGACAACGTCAGAACCGAACAAAACCAATAGGCATGAATGAATAAATAATTATTTTACTTATTACTTATTTTAAACGATAGCGATACTTTTCACTGTCCATTGCATTGAACAACAATGTCGGTGCTTAGTCAATTGCTCCACAATGGATCTAAGAATCAGCAAGCGAAAAGGTTCACAGCATTGCTGGAAAGTGATGTGACTGTTTTGATGTGCATTGTTTGTGCTCTCGAGACCAGGCCAATTCACACAGGATCTCGAAGTCGAACCTCGGACACAGAACTCGAAGGAAGCAAGCAGCCTTATAGCTAAAACTTGGCTTTGGGCTATAGTTTGACATGTGAGATAATATCGTGTCAGGCTGTATTGGATGTCCGAATTTGTGAAGCGACTAAAGTGGTGCAATGCGAGTCTTATTGCCGTTTTTCGCTGCATTCGGGGGAGAACCAAAGAATGGCGCGAACCAATTGAACTTCTAAATATTCCGTTGATGTAAGCAGACATTCGTGCACAGCCTCACTTATTGGCTGTAATTGCTGTAATAACACACATTGACAAGCAAGCCAAATCGATTGCTCCATTGAGGCAATCCAATAAGCAATTGTCCTATTGAGCCTGACAGTAATGATACTTATAAGTGAGCCAGCACTGATGTGCAAGTATTTTCAGACAACGGAAAGGGAACTGAAAAGCGGCCAATTAGTGCGCTTACAAATGGTTGACACATTCATTTGCGCAGTAGGTTGGCAAGGAGGACCAAGTGGAGGTGCACTAGTGCACTCAGTCACAGGTGAACTAAAACGAAACCTACCAATTGACGAGCAATGAATATTGAACATTGAACAATCACCTCCAAGTGAGCAAACAGCACTGCATAACATATTCCCCTGACGGTCAAGTCATGTCCAGTCAAGTGAATTCGATTGAGCGCTCGATGCATTTGTAAAGTTTACAGTAAACGTTGCTCTGAATGGAGAATCTAGGCTTCACTGAGAAAAGTGCCGTGCACTGGCAACAAACAAACGCACAGCACTAATGATTAGTCTAATCGATGAGGTGAAGAGTCAAGTAATTAGCACTGCCAAGTGACTAATGCCACTGAGGAACTCATGAGACAGACCATTCAATGCAATGGGGCCGTTCTGATTGACAAAGTAAACAGAATGGCGAAATAGACTTTGGTGAGATAGAGCGATATTAAAACGAATGGATTTAAGCTAACAAGTAAGTCCAGGCGATCATTACCAGTGTGGAGAGGCCAAACAGTGACGGTAATTTATAAGGTCAAATTAGACAGATTGAGTCATTAGAGATGCTGCTGCGAAACAATAGAAGGCCCTCTTTAGCGAACAAGTGATCACCATCACACCATAAGTCTTAATGTAGCCTAATGGCACGAACAAATTACACCCGAATAGGTCATAGACATAAATTCGGCTTGTTCTGTGGGCACCGAATTTTGTTCAACCAAAGAATCACTAACTCAGCCATAATGAGGCGATAAATAAATTAGTCCAAATATCGCACATTTTGCAGTCTATAAGAAGCATGCCAACTAATGGGCGTAATGGAAATGGCAATGTTCGGGCAGAGGATTGTTTCATAATATTAGTTTGAACAGAGTAAATGAATGAAGGAGCGAGTGTGAAGCCACCAAATTACCGACAAACTGACAGAGTGATGGGTGCTCAGTCGGTGAAAGTGAGTCGAAAGCACATAAGCAGGACAAACACAGGTGTAGGTCGACTGAAGGCGCACAACACAAAGAGTAACTCACGCCACCAATGTGGTGATTGGCCATTCACTCGCAGAGTGCTTAAATTACACTTACACCTAAATGGACGCATCCACAGTGGAAAAGGTCCCGGACAATGGAGACTGGCGCGATACCTAGTATGCTGATGGTCACACAATATGCAGCTTACTCGCACATTACCGTTTGGATGGTGTTCAGTATTCTGTCAGTCCAGTGATACAGTGAAACCAGAAAGTGAACGCAGTAGTAATGGTAATGAGCAATGCCAGTGAGTTAGTGTCAGTCTGTTGAGCGACCATTTTAGGTGCATCTCGTACTAGGTGCCCGTGAAGCGATCACTGCATCAGTAAACACACTCAAGTGTTGCACTCAATCTGTGCACATCGACCACAAACAAGAAAATCGAGAAGTGATTAATAAATGATTAATGAATTCATACCGTCTCACTATCTGTCACTGAATTAATGCCGTCTTGTAGTATGTTGGCAATGGCGATAAATGTGACCTCGCACGACGATATTCAAACGTGGCCATTGAAAGCAATGCAAATCAATTGGAGGCAGCAAGAAGGACACTCGCCTTGTCACTTATGTGTACTTCAACATGTCACATATCAATGCACAGAATTGCAACTTGTGAGAACAAGAACAAGTTGCTTTCCACAGTGCACGAATCGACTAATGATGGAAATGGACTAAATAATGAGAAACGTAAATAAGAGTTGCAAAGTAAAGTAAATTAATCAATTCGAGTGTAATGCAGGACAAGCCAGTTAGGAGTGGCTTGATGAGGAACGATTGTGGACGAATGAGAATGAGCAAGTGAACGATACACTAAACGATATTAGGATTATTACAATATAAATACATTCAATGAGAAATATTGGCAATAATGAAAACGATTGATATTCGAGACTCAAGTGAAGTGGTGACCATTAGGTCACTACGAGTGAGAGACACTAAATGGTTGGAGAAATCGAACCAGTGGTGTGTGAAGTAACACTTCGAGGAAGTGATGCGAACAAAGGGACCAACTGTTTAAAAGAGACTCTTTCACAAGAAGCAATTTTATTTTATTTGAGCTATAATTAAACTCGATTCAATCAGTGAGACGTGCAATGTGTGCATTGGTGTGAATGATGTGGAATGCAGCCAGCGACACAATGACTCCATGCAATCGATGCACTCACACAATCCACAGCTCGGTTTAGGTGCTCGGGCATAACAGTGGCACTCGGACACATTCATGTAATAACCACACTGGACAAAACAAGGATCAAGTTTGAATTTTGTGTTTGCATTAAATTGAATCGTGTCAAACAATAGCCGACTGACCAAACACTGCAGTGACTGCAATCATGATTGAAGGCCAGTTTAGCCAATGAGTGCACTGCGGCACGAGACTGACGTCAATAAATCGAGTTACGAAGATTAGGCATGGGACAGATTCTTGGAATTCTTGGAGCTAACTGAAAACTAGTGAAAAGTCACTAGAATATTAGTGTTGCTTACGAAGCTCGTTCCATTGGACTCGTTGTACTATAGTAATATATTCTCGACGAGATTAGGCCAAACACAGGGAACTGGCAGAAGTCATGGCCGATTGGCATCGATTGTCGAGGAGGGTCTGTGAGTTTGTTGGCAGACGCAATCGACCAACGCAATTATCGCCTAATTTAGCTCAGTTAATTGACTTTTAATTGTCTCAGAGAGATAGCGAGTTGCACAGGTCAGAGTGCCCTGGGCAAGGTGGGCCGAGCAGCACAGTGCAATTATTGAAACTTGGTGCGATGCCAAAGGAAATGCAACTGGTCATTAGATGCACCATGTCTCGCACATCGCCTTCGCATTAGCGTGTGCACCAATTCAATTGGAACCGATTCGGACATACTCGACACATGTCCTCAGTGAATATATAAGATATAAACACATGTGCACGTTCAGTCTTGAGGGCGAAATAGTTATAACGCGAAAACTTTCCGCCGGAAAGCCAATGGGGCTGGTGGTGCACCGATAAACGTGGCTCGCCATCGATCAAACAGGTCGCAACTCAGAAGAAAGTGATAATGAGAACGCAACCGAGTGATCAAACCACTGGTGGGTGAGACCGAGAACGGGTTTGACAGACCCAAACAAAATGACAGAGTGGCCTATTATCCCGGGGGCGTTAACCGGTAAAGAAGTAATGAAAGTGCAATGAGGGACAGAGACGGACAGAGTGTAGATGAACAAAAGATTAATTTGCGGGTCTGGTAATTAAAGGCCAGTTGGTCACGGACTCATTGGCAATATCAAACATATACAGAAATGAAGTTTTAATGAAATCAAACTGTAGGCATATAGTGGTGGATGTAGCGAACCATTTGTTGCAGAACCGTTGTAACGAAAAAATTTGCAGGATGATAAACTAGACTTGATAGCACAATAGATGAGTAAAGTTTGAAAAGAGTCCATCAACGATGAAGTGAATATTCGGGTGAGCACGTTCACAGGAATGGCATCAAACACGTTCTGGTAGAATGCATGATCGCTTCGCATCCAATAAATGCCATAATTACGCCGAAAGTAGCGAGTGAGATGCGCTTTAAGATGGTCTGCATACGGAGATCACGAAAGTGATACAAAGCTGATTTGATAGATTCGGGTGAGAAAAGAGGAAAAATACAACGAAATAAAACAAGCAAACACGAGGCGACTGCAAAACATTTACACAACGAACATATGCAGAAAGAGGATTCAAATGAGCGCCAGTGGTTGTTCACAAACAGAGTTTGTTTACAAAGCATTATTTTCGTGCTATTGCAGTTTGAGATTTGCATATTTTTGGAAGTTTCACCTAATTTATGTTTTAACTGAACGAACCAATCACCAAAACCACTTTGCACCAGTTTCCACTACAAACCCAAACCATGAAAAGCGTTCGATCGTGCCATATCGAATCCCATTTGTGTTCCAATTGATTTAGTTCGTTCTGAACTCAATATTTTGACTATTTAATTGAGAAAAGTCGTTCCATTTGCACTTGTGTGACAAAATCATTCCATTTTGAAATGTCATATTTCTTCCGCCTTTACTTTGTTTGTGTTTGCATTGCACTGTTGATATCTTCGTATACGATTAGTGCCCAAGACAATGAGGTAAGTTCGGTTTACATTCGTTATGGTCGACTAATTTGTTTGTTATTGTCTTGTTGCAGACCCAACTTTCCGTTTGGTGCATTGGCAAGCTGAGAAGTCGTTTTCTCCTAATCACCACTGATCTTCTCGTATACGATTTACCTGTCGATTCGTTCAATGGTGGCTTGTGTATCAAATCGCCAACTGGTCGTCGCGCCAACTCCACTTGCACACAAATGGCCAACTCTGGTTGGGTCGAAGCACTATCAATCTTCAATCAACTACACCACCAATTGTTTCACTGTGTTCGACCGAGTGTCCGAGTATGTGGTGGCAAGTGGACAACACAATGGTGCCATCGCTGGTTTCGTGTATAATATCAATCAAAATCGTGTTAAGGATGTGTTCAATTTCGCCAATGATACTTGGATGATATCGTCCGATGAAGAGCTCGAGAGTCAGTACGCAATTAGCGCTCAAGACCAAAGTTTGCAGATCGAGAAGTACACTTTTAGTGCGAACAATTCCGTTTGGGACAGTGAACGAATTGACGTACAATCTCATTACGCAATTTGTCAAGATGGCGATGACGAGACGCAAGTTCGGCTGCAATCAAGTTCATCCTGCGATTCGCCAAATCTCACTGTGACGCACGGACTCCTGGAGAGCGGCAAATTATACCTTTTTGACAACACAAACAACAAGGTGATTGTCTTTTCCGAAGAAATCTACGACACTACGGATGGAGTGTTCTCCTTGAAAACTGTTTCGTTTGATGACTTTTTCGGCTGTTCCTCGAAAAGTTTGTTGAAGCACATTTTGATTGGCTCCATCGTAGTGATCATCATCATAGCTGTGGCCATCTGGTTGATCATTCTATTCTGTACGAAAGCCAGTTCTCGAAGTGACAAAGGCAAACCAGCAGTGTTGTCATCATCACCGAACAGTGTCAAAAGGAGACTTCGCTTGGGAAAGTATCGTTCAAGTAGTCTCAAGAACAGTTCACTCGATATCAAGAGAAGTGGACAAAATGGACAAAGTAGTCGTTGCACAAACGATACCAAAAAGTCATCAAATCCACAAGCAAGACAGAGCACTTCACGGACAGCGACCAGAACTAAGCAAGGCTCGAAACAAGTGGTCAGTGGCAAGGTGGTCTCACTCAAATGTACCGCTCAATCAAAGTCTAAATCGATTGGTGGTAATTTCTATGCCAATTTGATGAAGATGAACAGAGTCAAATCAATCTCACAGTATCAAGACTAGTTATTCACTTTATATTGCCATTAAAGTAGTAATGATTTACAAATCAGATCAAAACATTTGTGCGTTTCATTTCGCGCTCAGCAGTACTTCGATTTGGTGATGTCGACAATTTCGAAATACTAATGAGTGTTTAGAATTCAAAATGTCAAGTACAGCCACTATAAAACATGGTTCGGCTCCATGGGCTTTCCGATTGCCAGTAGTTCTCTTATCTCATCTTTGAGTACGTTCAACAACGTGTTTGTTCTGCGTTACGTTTTCCTTTCTCAAGACCTAATCTTCGATTATGGGCAAGTCGAAAAGTGTTTCTTCCAAGAAAGATGACAAGTCCAAGAAGGACCGCGACAAGGACAAGAGTGAAAAGTCCAACAGAGACGATTCCTCAAAGGACGATAAATCCAAGAAGGACAAAAAGGACGACGACAAGGACAAAAGTGATAAGTCAAGCAAAGACGATTCCACCAAAGAGGACAAATCCAAAAAGGATAAAAAGCACGACGACAAAGACGAAAAATCTGGTAGAGATGCTTCCACTAAGAAAGATGAAAAGGACAAAGGTGATAAGTCAAGCAAAGACGATTCCTCCAAAGAGGACAAATCCAAGAAAGACAAGAAACACGATGACAAGGACAAAAGTGATCACTCCACTCGAGATGCTTCAACCAAGGACGACAAATCCAAGAAGGACAAAGGTGATAAGTCAACCAGAGACGATTCCTCAAAGGACGACAAATCCAAGAAGGATAAGAAGCACGACGACAAAGACGAAAAATCTGGTAGAGATGCTTCCACTAAGAAAGATGACAAGGACAAAAAAGACAAAAAGGATGATGACAAGGACAAAGGTGAAAGATCCGGCAGAGACGATTCCTCAAAAGACGATAAATCCAAGAAGGATAAGAAGCACGACGACAAAGACAAAGGTGATAAGTCAACCAGAGACGATTCCTCAAAGGACGACAAATCCAAGGACAAGAAACACGATGAAAAGGACAAAGGTGATCACTCCAGTCGAGATGCTTCAACCAAGGACGATAAATCCAAGAAGGATAAAAAGCACGATGACAAAGACGATTCCACCAAAGAGGACAAATCCAAAAAGGATAAAAAGCACGAAGACAAAGACGAAAAATCTGGTAGAGATGCTTCCACTAAGAAAGATGATAAGGACAAAGGTGATAAGTCAAGCAAAGACGATTCCTCCAAGGACGATAAATCCAAGAAAGACAAAAAGGATGATGACAAGGACAAAAGTGATAAGTCCAAAGACGATTCCTCCAAAGAGGACAAATCCAAAAAGGACAAGAAACACGATGATAAGGACAAAGGTGATCACTCCACTCGAGATGCTTCAACCAAAGAGGACAAATCCAAGAAGGACAAAAAGGATGACGACAAGGACAAAGATGAAAAGTCCAAAGACGATTCCTCAAAGGACGATAAATCCAAGAAGGACAAAGGTGATAAGTCAAGCAGAGATGCTTCAACCAAGGACGATAAATCCAAGAAAGACAAAAAGGATGATGACAAGGACAAAAGTGATAAGTCCAAAGACGATTCCTCCAAAGAGGACAAATCCAAAAAGGATAAAAAGCACGACGACAAAGACGAAAAATCTGGTAGATATGCCTCCACCAAGAAAGATGAAAAGGACAAAGGTGATAAGTCAAGCAAAGACGATTCCTCAAAGGACGACAAATCCAAGAAGGATAAGAAACACGACGACAAGGACAAAAGTGATAAGTCAAGCAGAGATGATTCCTCCAAGGATGAGAAATCTAAAAAGGACAAGAAACACGATGACAAAGACGAAAAATCTGGTAGAGATACCACTCACTCCACTCGAGATGCTTCAAACAAAGAGGACAAATCCAAGAAGGACAAAAAGGATGACGACAAGGACAAAGGTGACAAGTCAAGCAGAGATGCCTCCACTAAGAAATCTGACAAGTCCAAGAAGGATGGTGGAAAGTCAAAGTCATACAAGAAGAATATCATTGATGTGAGCAGGAAGGCATCAAAGAGTGCCAAGTCAAAGTCAAGCAAAAAGTAGAGTATCTACTAGTGTGCACACCATTGGCACAAATTCTTTTAATTTGCAATAATTAAAGCTTTCACTAAAATTGGGCTTCTCTTTAGTTCTTCTGGAAAATGCTTTTAATTCGATTGAATTGATTTCAATTTTGTTGCTCATGCTCATTTACATTCGAATGCAATTTTAGGTGATTAAAATCGCTAAATAGAGTTCGCTTTCTATTAATAGAATTCTCATTTGGCTCCATAAATGTGCCTGAACTCTAAATCTTCTTTTCGAGCACTTGACGTTTGACCTTGCACCAGTATCATAATGCCAGCAAGCTTTTCCGACTCGACCAGTCTGCATGTGATGCTCGGTCGATTGCAGTGTCCCTACCAAGTGGGCGGTCAAAAGATGTGCTCCTTTGCCCTACGCGAGTCCTACTGTCCATTTGGTCATCGTTCAGTGTACACTCCATCCGCCATTCCACCGTACATTTGTGTGGACTATCTGGTGGGCAAGTGTTCCTCCGAGTCAGTCTGCAATGTTTCCATCGAACTGGCCTACAACTGGTTGGCACGCTGTCCGGATGGCTTCCATCCCACATGGCAACAATTGATGCATCTCGAAGAGTTGGACCAAAAGGTGACCGCCTGGGAACGACAACAACAAGTTCGTCAAAAGCAGCAACAGCAACCGAACAACGTCAACCACAACAACTCTCAACAGTGTGCCATTTGTCTGGAGCAAATAGTTTGCCCGTACGGACTGCTCGAACACTGTTGCCATCTGTTCTGTGCCGAGTGCATCGTTGGTTGGGAGGAAACGGACAACCAGAAGCGATGTCCCGTCTGTCGTGTCCAGTCCCGGCGAGTGCTGCTCTGGCCCAACACTGATCCCATTCGGAACGATCAAGTCAAAAGGGAACTATTCCGCTTGCAAGCTCGTCTGATGGGTCAACAGGCTGACCAAGCATGAACAAGATGAGATAAGAAACACTTGGACAGTAACTTTATTGAAATAAATCGATTTTATCATATCTCAATCATGCACTCACTCAAATTGCAATAATCTATTCTTCCAAATCGGAGCCAATTCTAGCTTTTCGAAGCACTCATTTGACTAATCGTTACCTAATCGCCATTTTACTAGTAAGCTAGCACTGTTCGTCCTTTTGCCAATTTGCCATTTTTCCAATTTAACAAGCACTCAAATCAATGTTCGGTCAATTTGAACTTGATTGCATTTGACCTTGACCACAACTATCATCACCTGGTCCGGGACCGACATTATTCAGAGGTCCACAACCGTGATTTGATTGCTTTTACTTCAACCAATGGTCGAAGAAAAAGCCATTTTCAGAAGCGCGAGTTCATTTACCTGTGGCCCAATTGAATTTACTAACAGCTGCCTCTGGCACTAAGTCTAGCCACTTATTGAACAATGGTTGCAACACTCACTAGTGAATTACTACCGACAAATCTCGGGCTCTACCATGACTCCCACCAAGTACAGCATCTCTTGCACCGAGTCAATGCAACGATCAACTGTCGGGCAGTCCTCAATCGACACAATTGCTCTTTTTTTTACCCAAACCAAGACGCACACAACATTCCCAACTTACCTCATGTGCAAGTGCAGGTTGCAGCCACGGTCAAAATTCATGTGTAATTGGAGGAGGCATAGGCAAAACGAATTTGCTATGATACAAAGATGTTCACTTTTAACAAGTGAGCGAATTATTAGAGCTTCACAACAAAGGAATGCATTCAAGGCAGAATGCGTCAAACAAATGAGTCATTTCATTAATAGAGTAGGTGAGCGATTCTGTGTATTTCAATGGGTTTCAATTAGAGCAGTTCTCGTTGGCACAACACTCGTCGCCCGAACAAGCCACAGACAATCTAAATAAACGAAGAGAGGAGTCGATTAATCAATTGTGTGAATGATCACACCGCTCCAGTGGTTGCTATATTTAGAGTGACAAGTGAGGAGAAAGTAAAGTGCACTCATCTCAATTGTGGGCATTGATACAAATGACAATCGATGGGGCAAAGTTAGCATCCGGACATATCGATTGATGAAGACAGACAACACTAATTGGGACAAAATAGGACGAAATAAATTAGACTCGATCCAAGGAATGGGGCAGACAGTACAGAAAAGGTAAATCGGTACAAAGTGTGCATGACTACCGCCTTGTTGCCATCGTTGCAATTTCCCACAACCTTTGACCGTGATTTATGCTCGTAACGGGGAGGAGAGAGAAATAGAAAGGAGAGAACATCTCAACCGCGGCCACCGAATGGTAAAAATCCAGTTCGGCAAGGTGGTCTAGTGGTTCATTATCTCGATTGACCTAGAAACAGAAATAACAAACCGAACAAACAAATCGAAACCGAGTGAGCGAGTCCCACTGACGAGTGCTCAGCACACTTCACTTGCACCGAAACTTTCTTCCAGCCGATTGTCAGGCCGAGCACAAATTCAATCCACCGAAATTCGGTGACCGAATGCAACCAGCACCTTTTTGGTGAGTGGTCAATTGCAAAAATGGTTGCATTGGTTGGTTCGGCTTGCTATTTGCGCCCACCAGAATTCTAGAAAGACCACTGACATATGGTCGAGTACTCGTGTGTGACGCAAAGCATTGTCACTAGACACCTGTTTGCAGTGAATCGCTCTCAAGGCAGCCTAAACTGGGCAAATACATCTGCACGACAGAACATTTTACACTGTACACCTTGCCAAGAATTGCTCGGTAATGTGGATTGATCGATCAAGTACTCGACATAACTGGTGAGCACTGGACTGAGATAATGTGCGTCCACCAAATACAATCAATGAGCAGAATCAAGCTTGACTGACATTTGCCTTCTTGTATTGGGGCCATTGTGCCGCGGCAAGGTGATCATTTGGCCAAATCTCGTTGTGTGCTAGTCTTTCGGCCAGTCAGACAGTTTGATCTATAAATAAATTGGTGTGCCGTAAAGCTAAATTGTATTAAAGCCCTCGAATGCTAACTCGAGACGAAGCACAGCGAGTATGGTCATTAAGTGTTCATTAGTTCATTCATTCATTCTCAAGACGCAACCACCATTGCTGGTGGACTTGACCGAGCCCTGATTACAGGTCAAGTTTCTTTGCTTTCGCGTAGCGTAGGGCGAATGCAAGGTGCCGACTGGGGAACGAGTGAGTTATGGTCATTAAGTGTTCATAAGTAATGAATCATTACCACCAAGTCATCGTTATCGCCATTTGGTCATTAGCCAGCCTCCACAACCACCAGCACCATCGCCCTAATCAATAAAGATGCACTGGCCGGCACTGCAGATGGACAAACGTCAACAAAGGCTCAGGTAGATAGTGGAAACAATGAAAAGAGTCAGCAACACCAAGAAAGAATGTGCCCTCAAAGTGAGACACTGCATGCATCTGCTGTTGAAAATAAAAAACATCAAACGCGGCACAAGAACAATAATAATTAAAAACAAATACACTTTTATTGAATGTTAGACATATGTACAGAAATGGTGTCAAATGATAAAAACTATAAATATAAATAGAAACGAGCCATCTGGCAAATTCAATATGATAAATAGCCCAATGCTATTGCAATGGCGTTAGAATAAATAGGTATAAACGAATAAAAACATCACTTCTTCATCATCTTGTGAGCGATTGATGAGATGCAATAGAGTGCCATCAAGGGGAAGTTGTGCCGGACACATTAATAAGGGCACATGCCAATCTCCATCGTCGAGTTCCACCCGAAGCACTTCTTCAAGCATTGAGTATAGTTGCCCTGCATGTGCACATGTGGGCAATCGCATGTCACGCAATTCAAGCGGCGTGACCAATGTTTATCAATGCAGGGCCTGCAGATTCTTTGGAGATAGCCCAATGGAACGCCTTCGTAAAGCGAGGCCAACAGCAACAGTACAAACAGAACGAGCAGTACTCGAGACAATAAACGAGCCATAGTGATTTTGGTGAAATCAATCGAACTTGTTGAATTGACAGACAGACAGGCGATCGGATTCGCAAATGGTTTGAAGCGTGAACTAGAGCAATCAAGTCAGATGCAATAACAGTAAGTGAAACCGAAACTGATCGACCAAGTCCAAATGAGACCAAATGTAAATGCCAATGGAACCATTTTTGAATATAATTCAATTGAATCAATCTTTGGTCCAGTGCTGATCAAAGTGGCAAGTGGCCAACACTGTACAATCACGAGCGATTCCAAGTGAGATCTCAACCGGTCAAATCACAACTCTGTGACAACAATCGGTTCTTTCTATTCGCACCGCGGTATACCGGAATACATCGTCAATCTTAAATTACCTATTATGAAATAAACCCAACCACAACATATGTTTGTTGTGAACGAATAGTTTATTTGGCAATAAATCAATCTATTTCTTTTTTCTCGCGATTTGATTTGTCTCCTTTCGACTCGAGACAACCACATTGGCCTTTGGTTTGATGCTCTTCTGCTTGAGGAGCTTTGCCTTTTTGCGATCAGCCACTGCAGGCACAGTCGATGGAGTAGAAGACGAAATCTTGATGGCACCACTCTTTTGACCACTCACTGCTGCTGCTACTGCTTGTGGGCTATCCCAAACAGACGATCCACTCGAGCCAATGAGCGAGGACGGTGCTGCTTTAGGCTGTTTGCCATTCTTCTTGGATTTGTTGTTTGCTTTACTGCCATGGAATATATGTTCGTAGTCGGATGGAGCAAGCAAATTAGTAGGCGCATCCGAGGGTATAGGTTGCACAATACTTTTGGGAGACTTTCCCTTTTTCTTTTTGGCGTCTTTATTATGTTTCTTCACGGGAACTTTCATTTCGGGTGTAGGAGAAGACGAAGAATCTTTGTTGGCCTTCCTCTTGTTGTGCTTCTTCTTTCTCGTGGCTTTCTCGTGCGAGGGCGAGTCTCGGCTTTCTTTGGAAAGGTGCATTTGATAGTACAGTACGATACTGACGGCAATTGCGATTAGGACCAACACTGCCACAATCAACTTGCGATAGCTGAGCAGTATGGCTGGTGCACGTGATGATGATGATGAGAAATAGTGGGAGCTGTTGTGGACACTCGATGATGATGTAGTGAATGGAGCTGGGCCCCATGCCCACTCAGGCCAATACTTGCAACGTGCATAAGCTGCAAAGAGGCCAGAAGTAAAAGTGACACCAAAAGTTCCTCCACCCAGTAGCAGTTTGAACCAGCCTAATCCACAACACGTTTTGGACTTTTTCGGTGGGTCCTTTACTGGTGGCTTTACTTCTTCGACTCCATTGATCGCGCCTTGAGGCTTGTTGTTTTCGTCTTGTTTATCTGGCTCATTTTCCGCATTTCTCATTAACATAAACATAAACATTGCCATTTTTAATCTGTTCTTGTGCATAATCTTCGTCCTGTACTTTTTGAGCTTATTCTGTGATAGTAAATCAAAAAGTTAGTTTACATTCCGAACAGCTTTATCATATTCACCTTGTCCGACAGCTTGTAGTATTTCTCGAAGTCAGTCACCAATTTTTCAACAATATGTTTGCGTGTAACTTTGCCCTCCTTCTTTTGTATTCCGAGAACGTTTTTAATTAAGAAATCATCCCTTTCCAATTTAATGTAATCTTGGCCGTATGCAACACTATCCTTGATTTGTTCAAGACTTTCGAGCTTAGACACAAAATGTTCAAGAGTAAATCCAGTTGATGCCGTGTCACAGAGAAGACTGAGATAATCCACCAGCTGACTAAGATAACTGGACGAGTTTTTAAAGATCATCTGGGCAAAACGTTCGTCTATAAGTAGATTTTTGAGAATATATTCGCTGTGTATGTAGAGTTGGCCATTGCAGTGCTTTTTCAGAGCATCGTTTAGAGATTTTTCATTTTCTGCAATGTTAAAGAAAGATTAGCTAGAAAAAGTATGCAAACATAAGAACAAATTACCTAATTTTGTGGTCTTCATAAGCGCACGACATGAGAGCAGCACCAAGAGGACACATTGTAAAAGGCGACTTGTGAGCTTCATTACTTGGAAGGACAGCTGTCGAGTTGAAAAGAGCGAAATCACAAATGACACATTTGATTAAAGTGGATTAAAGTGTGCTTTATGGGCATGGGGGGAATTCGATTTCGAAACAAACATTCGAGTTAATAATGTTAGGCAAAGTGTTGTCCAACAGTCAATCAAAACATTGGAATGTACTTGTCCAATTGGTATTAATGTAATTACAAATGTTGGTGTAATTGGCGAAAGTGTCAACCAAGTTTTCTTCATGTGGCATGACACGTTGTCGCCGAGTTGTCGGTGCTTAGTAAATCTAGTAGACTCTAGTGCGCACTGGCCAATTGAGCATTTAAATTAAATCACACTGCACAATGCAATATAAAATATTAGCTTAATTTATATAATTTATATATGTCAATGGACACATTCGCTTCGATCCGCACTGGTCACTGGCCACAGTTGTAATGAAATTGTCAGTCGAACTGTAAATTGTCCACAGGGTTGGTCAGCACTTGACCCTTGAGTTGCACAACAACACCGTCCAATTGGAGGTACCAAGTCTGCATGTAATTCAATCGGCATTGAGACAAACAATTAACTAAAAGTGTGAGCCAATGGGCAATATTGCACCGAGTGCCATAATATATGTTGCTGCCGTGATAAATCAAACCACTGCTCACCACTGGCATTAACGTTTGGAAAGCTTTCAAACATCTTTTTAGCGCATTTGGACTGTTCAACTGTTTGACTTTTTTTACTCGAATTGAATCACTTTTCGAGAAGATAAGTACATCTACGACAAGTTTGTCCACACTATATTGTTGGCCGGCCATGGTAATGGCCTTGCCGCGCTTTCATTATAGTTCCAGTGCAATGAACTTTATACGAGTCTGTCCAAGCCGTGTCAATTTTATCCACCGAATGTGCGACTGTTTGCACCACTCAATGTCTCCATTTTTTAGACTCACCACTTTTGTGTCTTCTAATGAGAACTCAACTTTGGACAATATGACCACAATCAAAAGTGCCAGAAAAGTCAAGCCAAGTTGGCCATTTGAAGTCCATGACCAGTGGTCATTCAAGTCATTGACCACTACACTTTTGCCAATTCTGAACCAATGAACTAATTTTTAGTTAAAGTAAATTCTTAATATTCCATTTCATTCTTTATTTAGTTCTTAATGTTAAACAATGTAATGTACAGTATTATACAATAAAAAGTTACACCATAATGTGCCATTGTACAATCAATAAATATAAAGTAACTATTAGGTTTAAATCAATAAATCAATCAGTAAAAAGTAACTGTTTAAGCGTGACTACTTCCTCTTTTTGGGACAATCAGAAAGGAAGTGTCCATCCTCGAGGCAATAAAAACAAATGCAAATTCCTTTTATAATTTTGATGATTGGACAGTTGGCCACCAAATGGTTGGTGGTGCGTTTACAGTATAAACAATAGGTCAAATGGGAAACTTTCAAGGCGGCTGAGGTCGGCTCAGTAGTTGAGTTCTTTCTAGTCGAGTCATTCGAGAAAAAAGTAGCATTTTGCTGAGCAATCTTCATTAGAAAAGTAATTATTTGTCCCTTAAGAAAATATTTAAAGTCATTCAAATCATTGGAAAGAGTCTTGTTTGCATTGACCGATTCGAGGTAATGGGCACGAATAGTCTCGGGCAATTTGTTAAAGGCCATTCCGAACAATTCCAACTGAAGTTCTTGATTATAAAACATGAATGACTTATTAAGATCTGATCACTATGTGTACTGTTCGCAACAAGTCCTTCAGACCTTCAATATCGTTAGCACCAACAGGCCGGGAAGCAGCGAGAATGGCCTTCATTTCCAATTGAATTTTTTCTATATCGTTTCGAGGTCGTTTTGGCAGTTGATGCAATGAAGATGATGAAGATGATGGTAATGACGATAGAGCAACCGATTGGCCCAAGTTTTGTAAAGTCCGTTTAAATGGTCGACAAATAATAGGATTAACATGACCATTCTTGTTTGTAGTCGTCAAAGGAATGGTAGGAATAATACTGAATTTGTATGTTTGTTTTGAATGACATTCCTGGTCAATGGTACTTTCGGTTGATGAAGTAGAAGTAGCGGAAGGTTGATAAAAGTCATACAAAGTGTTAAGCCGTTTTGTCTCATTCAATTTGCCCTCTTCATGTTTATTCAAATCTTTGACATTGCAATCCGAGTGTGGATGACCTGAAGTAAGTGGACGCTGAATTGGCATCGATTTTAATGGAAGGCCGACCTTGACTCGACTGCCTTGTATATTGGTCTCAGTTTGTTGAGTACCAAAACGGACTGCCCCTGGCTTATCACTCAATGATGAGCTATCTGTGGTTGGGACTTGAAGCGCCGGAAGCAACAGCGAAGACCCATAGACAGTCCAGTGGAGGGCCAACTTGTTTGCCCAATACTTGGCCAACTCGGACTGTTCGCTTGGTATTTGCATCACCAGACTCTCCAATTGGCCGAGTTTACTCTTTAGAATGTCTGTTGGATGATTCAGTAATAGCATTTTATGGACCACAGTATCCAGCACTTTGATACTTGGCATCAGTTCGCTTTCCATTCTGTGAAGATAAATCAGAGATAATTGGGGTTATTAGAATTATTCCTGAATGTTACTGTTACCTCGATACTTAAACAAACAAATAAAAATTCGCGAGAGTTGAGTAGTTCCAAAAGACCGTTGGGCTAATTAGTTTCGGGCAGGAGTGAATAATAAGATTGATGATGGAGAATTAATTTGAGACTAAAACCACGAGCAAAATATAATACAACAACGTATTTGTTATTATAAATTAATTTATGAATCGTAAAAATGAAAGCAAACACATCAGGAGTAAAGATCTCGAGCAGATCAGACCTGCGAGGAAGGACAGAATGTATCGAGCCACTTTGTTAATGTATTATTAGTTTGCCAGTATTGGCTAGCGCACTATCTCATGATATCTGAAACGCAATCGATTGGCGATATTATCGCCGATATATCAGATGATTAGATAAACGAATCACATATGAAAAAATATAGAATCGATTCGAGGGTCAAATTCAAATGGAGTGCGCGCTGTACAATGTACACACATATAATATTGATAGACTTACTTGAACGAAAGTGGGCCACACAAATTGAATGAAATTGAGTGGCCAATTGAGTGGCCTTGTGTTTGAACACCTACTCAGATTCATGGCAAGAAGTAAAAGCCGATAGATCGTATAAAGCATTATTCTTCTTGGCAACATTATTAATCATTGACAAGCAACATACAGTCAAATGAAATGAAGCACAATCGGGCTTTGACTTAATAAGTTGATTTTATACTCTAAATTGTCCGGCAATTAGGCGAGGACTGTAGTAGCAAAGTAAATAATGCAAAATTTCGATTCAAAAAGGCAAAACATTAGTCAATGTCAATTTGATTTCATAAGAATTGACAATTCATCGCTTTGAACTTCTTCTCTAATGAACTGAGAGAGTTAAGGAAAATTGCGCATGCGCATTGAACAGTACAGTTAGCTTCATAAAAGGAGTGTGTGTGTTCAATGGCAGCCATCGGTCATGGCTGTGCTGTAAGAAGTGCTTGCTATAGCGACGCTGTCATTTGCATTTGCAACTCGCAAACAAAACGGTGATATTCTGTGAAGCTCGCCCACCCTTTCGTACTGCTTAGTCTGACCTCTTTTTTACCTTCAAACAGATTTCGTATTCCAACTTGTGATATTCCTTGGAGGTACGGATTACTTCGGATACTTTCGTTCTAAGTTAGTAGTACTACTAACTGCAATTCCCTTTGTTTCGATGCAATGTGTCTCCCTAACGTGTGAGCGATGTATCTTAGACTACATTGTAACTTTGTTTGTTCTTCAATAAGGTCATCTGGAAGATAATTTTTGAAGCTGACTCCTCGCCGAAATAATTTTCGCCGGACGCCATGTGTGCAAGCCACGAATACTCTCTTGGACCTTGAGACTCGCCTGAACTTTCTAGATAAATTTCTAGCAGATCAACAGAGCTTGCTTGTTCTTGTATTATAACTGAATTCTATTTCTGTGCATTTTTTATTCCGGTTTCTCATCGACTATTTCATTATTAAATAAATAATGTAAATAAATAAAAATATTAATAAGGTAAATACTGTTTTTAGCATGTTATTTAAAAAGTCTTTTGACTGAGAAACTTGTCTTGCATAACTTTGATTAAAAGTTTTTTTTATTTTTCTAGAGTTTCCTGAAATGTTAATCACTCTATCAATAACAACTAAAGAAAGTGAACTCTAAAAAACTCCTTAAATTTCTACGTGTTTCGCTGAGCCAGGGTTCGCTTCCCCCGAACTATCCTTCAAGATCTTATCGATAAAGGTTTTGTGCAAGCGGAAGGGCCTTGGACGATATTGTGGAGTACCCAACGGACATCTAGCTATGCCGAAATCCTAACACGAAGTGAATTCGAACTCTATATTTCATAGGAGCAATTAATGTAGGTATATTCGAGCATTTCACGGTAACGGTGAAGGTTAGTTAGTCACTACTAACAAACTTTCTCTTGTCAATCATGATTGCAGTTCGATTCTGTTGGTCTATTGCGTCATCTTTGTGGCTTTTCGCCGGAATATTGAAGCTATCACAAGTTGTCGCTTTTGAATATTTATGCTTACTTTAATAAAGCTTTCTTCGCCTAAGAAGAAAAACAGTACTCAAGCCCAGAAGGTAGCATTCAATTTATCCATACAACCGAACCAAGTCTGTTTCCAAATTGGTCTTTCATTTACGGATAAAAGTTTTGTATCATATAAAAAAGTACAACTTTATTTATTTAAATTCATTTACATCGAACTTTTTCTTAGTGATTTATATATTTCAGGTGTATTAGCAATCAAGTCAAGCACTTTCTGTGGTTCATTCATCTTTAAGCAGATGGAATTTTGTATGAAGGAATGCACAAACTGTTTTCAGCAACATATTTGACTTATCATCTACCCAAAACCTATTGGTTGTTGAAAATATGCGCTCTAGAAATGCATTTAATGCCGATATACAGAAAATGAATTTAGTTATTTTCTCCAATACTGGATATACTCTATTATCATAAGCTGCAATGACTATTAAGCAGATGTGACTTCCCATGGACTTTATTGTGAGAGAACCAACACTTCATAACAACAACCACAACAAACAAACTCTGTTTCCATTTTTTTATTCTCATGAAAGAAAAGCCACCCACCGGCATTGTTTGACATTTTCTTAAGCAAGCAAGAAAATATTATTCAACAGGAATCGATTTACATTTTTTCTCACAAAAACTGATTTGTAAGTACGTTGATTGATTATCATGTCCACTTTTACAGTTAGTTAAGAATTTATTTTTATTGTTGATAAATATGTCCAAGTAGATTTTATGTTTTAAGTATAATTTAGTATTTTTGAATGCATGCATTGAGAGATATATTTGTACTGATTGTTAGTTATTTTATAACTGAGTTTA
The DNA here is from genome assembly GCA_023373905.1 of Rhizoglyphus robini. Lineage (NCBI taxonomy): Eukaryota > Metazoa > Arthropoda > Arachnida > Sarcoptiformes > Acaridae > Rhizoglyphus > Rhizoglyphus robini. The sequence goes on along the minus strand of JAKIJQ010000066.1, from coordinate 372,782 downwards.
TAATTCGAACTGCTTTGCCAACCGCAATTTTGCTGCCTTCCAGCAGTTTTGAGTATGAAATGTTCGTGCTGATGGCATTATGGGTTTATCCGTTTTGATGTAAGGACACTTAGGATAAATAAGTGAAATGCAATTAGTTTTAGGTTTTAATTGTTTTGTATTTATTTGTGCTATTTATTGGCATGAACACTGATATATTCTTGGTAGATGGATTAAATTAATGATTAATGTTTTAAGTTTAAAATTTAACGTTTACCAGAAAAGTTAATTGATTATGTGATGATCAAGATCATATTGTAAAACACATGAATACTTTCTTTTAACGTTTTTTTTTGTTTTTTGATTATTTGTTACATGGACAAAACTCAATAATTTGAATATCATCGATGGAAACTACTACAACTGGATAATTCAGTACTGAGAATTCATTGGTTCCTTAATTCTTCAAACGATGTGAATAATTAGCTTTAAGCAGGTGTCGCTTTTTTTAGTTTACTTGTTATTTACTTAACGATAATGATTATGGTTAACTATGTATGTAACTATTGTAGAGAATATTACATTACATATTAGATTAAATTAATGACAATGGCTCTTCTTCCACTTGCCAGTAAGGATGGACCCAAGCCCGTATTATCACTCCAGCCCGACGAGGACCACTGGCTGGATGTACTGATGAAATTGGAGTCGAATGCCACAAAGGAGATCACACTGAAAGAGGTGGCAGACTTGGACTACTCGTGTATGCGGCTGTGTGGCGTCTGCTGGGAGTCGAACCCTACGAGGATGAAACAGCGCATTTTTGCTTTCTTCATCAAGTGCAAGCATGTTTGCTGTTTTGAGTGTATGCTTCGCTGGCTCTTTCTATGCGGCCAGAAACGATGTCCTCTCTGCATGTCTCTTGAAAGCACCATCAATTTGAAGGAAACGTTGGACAAATTCAATCTGCCCTATCTCCAGAAGCCAGAGCGCGATTACAGTTTTGGTTACTCCGATTGGGCTTTCTTGGATGCCGAGAGCAACAACAGTGTCGCTTTCACATGGAATTGTATGCTCACCACTGAGGCCTCTAATATCTTTTTCGCCACTCTCAATGGAGACTATTCATTCGAGCCTTTCCATCAACTCAAGCAGAACATTACATTTTTTTCTACTGGTGAAGATATGTCTGTTGGTGATCGAGTGTTGCAATCATTGTCTGTGGTGTGCCACGACTGCGACAAAGATTTCAGGACTCTTTTTGGTATTCAGCAGAAGAAGTTTATTAGCTTTAAGCCCATTATTACTCATCTGTAAGTGTCCCACTCAATTGACGTTCATTTCGGTAACTTTCTTTCTTCTTGTCCATTCTAGAGGTTCTAAGATTTACGAGAGCACGTGAGCTGTGCTTCTGAACGTTTCTGTTTCTGACGTTTGACCAGATCGACGGATTGCTGCGCAAACTGTACAAGGCTGATCGACTCAAGTATCGTATAATCGATGGGCCTCAAGCAGCGGGCGAACGGGCAAAAAGGGCCTAGGTCCTAGGATGAAGTCACAGGCCCGTCGTTAGCAAATTTTTTTTGCTTGAGACAATATTCAATATGGTGCATATTTTTCCACAAGGCGCTAAGGAAACAAACTGTTACTGTTTATATTTTACGTGAACTACTTGGAAAATGTCAACAAAATGTTTGAAAAGCTACTAACCTTCAAAATTATTTATATTTGTCAACAGAGTTGATTTCTGGTAACGCACGCTTTCTCATCTTTCTCTTTCTATTTAATTCTTTTTAAATCGTCTCATCTAATTTAGCGCCTTAAACGAACCTCTCATGTGTCTCGATGAAGAATAATTTGAAGCTTCTCATTTTGGTTTACAAATCTATTTCAACTGAATAATTTTTATCGGCTATTCCAATTGAAGTTCACAATTTATATGTTATACATTACTAATGTCATTAGTTTAGTACACCATAGGTTTATTTTTTTGTTATCTAATTTGTGAATATTACCTTCTGAATATCTTTCATTTAACACGCATATATCTCAATATGTAAACAGACAGACCAACTCGAAAATACACAATTAACTTTACTTTAGTTATTACTACACACAAACAGTGATTATTTAACTTTTAATCGAGCCTATCAGTCAACCTTGCCCTCAACTGGAAGATTTTAAACCAGAAAATAGTAATATGGAGTTGTCTGACTCTCCTCCTCATAAGATTGTCATACTAGAGGAACATGAAGAACCAAAACCTTCAACCTTAGCAATCGACATCCCGTGGCATTGACAATATCTCAAACTATTGTATAGCTATACGTAGGTAAGTTAGTTAAATATCATTATAACAATTTAAAATTTTCTCTAATGTGATTACTATACGCATGAGTATGAGTCACTTAGAAAACCATTACTAAATTTTTTACTTCTAGAAGTCTGATTATTGAAACATGAAACAAACCTAAAAATATTCAATTTTTTGCTACATTTCAACGTGTCGTGCCAAAAGGTCTTCAACTCATTTGATCATCTCCGAGGGACCAACACGAAGCACGATCATCAAACAAACCTAATTTGTTTGTTTTAAGTGAGATCTGCGTTGATGTTCATCTTCGTTTGACAAAGATAAGCGCCGATCATTCTTTGTCTTTGGTCATCATAAACAATCTCCTTTACAATTTGCCGTACTTCAAAGCGTGAACCATTTCCTTGTGTCTCAATTTCGAAAGTGTTCCACTCAATCACGGGTGTCACCAATTCATCTTTACCGACTCTTGGCTTATCTAAAAGCACCACACTTATTAATTCTCACAATGTCAGCACTCGTTCCTTACACATCTTAAGTCCGCTCAAGTGTATCATTTGTTTTTTTTGTTAATAAAACTATTCTAAAACTTAAATCAAATTGTGTTTTCATTGATTCGTAACCTTCAAATCAGTCGATTTGACCAAGTAGATTCCGACTCACGTGAGAGTCCATAAACTACTATTTCCTCAATTAATTTAATCTCCAACCAAGGAATGGCAAGTTCGAAGTGAACAGTGCCATTTGGCTTTTATTATCATCGGCATAATGGTCCGACCGATTGAGCATTTCCGCGAACTGGTGCTACTGGTGTTGGCAGTAGGCGGAAGCATTTTAGAGGATTTTTTTGTAGGATTTGAGTTGATTTGGGTTGAGCTACGCAAAAGAGGCACCAAGCAGACAATGTCACAAGTGTGCATTGACCCAAGGCCTCTCCGCAATGGCCACTGCAATGCCTAATCAAACGTTACGTACTGTAAAGTTCTATTCTGACAATTGTGCTCAACGGTTTATTCAAGTTAGAATTGTGTGTCCTGCAGAGATACAATTGCCCGTGATTGGTGTTCTGAACGATGCCGAGGTTCAGCTCATTGAGGCAGTTTGAAGAGGGAGACTTCGCCATTAGTCACTGGGGACTCAATGGACACAGTTTGGAGTGCCTTCTCATCTGTGTGACACATTTTAATTAATCGAGCCAATTCGGTTCATTAATTTGGCACTGATTGGTGTGCGCGTCCACTAACCGGTTCAGCAGTGATGAGGTAATTACCTTAAGCGAAGAGTACTAGTACAGTTGGCGAGCTGCTTGCCTGTGAGCTCTTCAACTGGTCCAGTCGGTATCAATTTAAAATTGATCTGGGCCTTGCTGCAATGAATAAACATTGAAAGGAACGTAATGCCAGTTGGATTCTAGTTCGAGTCAATAATAATGAATTATCAATTTAGGCAGACTAGTTGTGAGTGAGTAAGACAAAGTGAGGCCAATCAATAATAAAGTGAATGTGCACAAAGATGATGACTTTTGGGACAAATAAATTAGAAGGAGACATGCAAGACCGCACAAAACGCAAATAGACAAACAGGCTCTATCAAACCGAGCATCGAAACTAGGTCGGACACAAGGCCGTGAGAAGATGTGAGTTAAAGGAATTGGTTTTCAAGCGAACACAGCCGACAAGCAGATCTATCATGACCATATCGACCATGTGCCTTCACGAACGGTTGGTCGAGCATTGTCCGCGGCAATGCAAGCCAATGTGACAAAATAGATCGCGCCACCAAAATCATACAATCAATCGACAAATTCGCCTAATTGGTAGAGCCCGACTGGGCGATCGATCTACCAGAGTTAGTCGTTGGGAGGACAATTGGTCTCGTTGTGGGTCGGCAGTGTTTGAAGTTCGCACTCCGAACGTGCCATGGCTCATGGCTGATGGTAGTACAGTACTTCGACAGCTAACAATAGATTGATGGCATATCAAGTGTCAAGCAAATAAACAAACAATCATCAGCAGCAGCAGTAAATAATAGGCAAGTGGCACAAATTAGACTACATCAAGCGGTCTTTAGTAAGACTCTTTACCGAAATTAATGCCAGCCCTAAATAATTATAATCGCAGTGCCAGAGTGAGAGGTGATGCTTTTTTCTCAATCTCTTGAGCAGATGTGGTCACTGGTCAGGTCAAATGCCGGGCACAATACCGAAATGCAGTCGGTCCGCATGTTGCTGCCCTACAATTGGAATTCAGATAATAACGAGTTCACTGCAGTGGCGATAAGGTGCCGATTGAATCCGAGTGACAAATGCAAAGTGCAAAAGCGTGTTCGCACAGTGCCGTCCAATGTCCTCAATGGTGACCAAGGAAGATAGAAGAAGGTATTAGGGTCAGAGGGTATTACTTACGAAATAATTAAATTAAAGTGAGACAATCCATTGGACAGACAACAGGGTGTGTGTGAGTGAATGAGTGAGCACTGACCAGAAAATGATCATATTGTCGATCATACTGTCGACAGCCACCGATAAGCGAAGAGCCCATGACAAATTGAGTAAAGCCTGAGGAATTATTTTTGCCCAAATTGGTGACATATCGTGGTGGCTGGCTCGGGCCGATTGATCACTGAGCACTGATTAATTCACTGTCGAGCCGGAGTTGGCACTTGTGCACTTGCCACTGGTGTCTTTGTGTTTTGTTTAGTGGCTCGCTCCATTTGTGTGTCTTAGAGCAAGAAATCGATCAAATTGTTGCCGATTGGAAATTGCGATTGAAAGGCAGTGAACAGATCGCCCTCGGTCGGGTCGCTAGTTACAAGCAAGCATCCTCACCTTATTGTTGTACTACTTAAAAGTAAACAAAGTAAGCTTCATTTGAAACTAAATATGTACGACCGACCGACCAGATTGAGTGTGTGTGCCCTGTTGGACTCGAGTTTGCTCGATTCAGTGCGCCACTTGGTACAGTACGGCTAAATAGAGTGCTATCACAATCACCGAGCAAGGCAAGAGATCAATGGACCAACCAATTGATCCTCCAGAGTCGAGCAAACACAAATGGAGACATCGACATTGTTTAAGGCGACATGTGACGCCACTGATGACCACAGTCCTTGGAGAACTGACGAAAGTCGACTTTCTCATTCGGGTGGTTCTTGTGCTGCTCCTTCCAGAGGGCTTGGACGTAGTACATGTACGCCGACATGCAGCGGACAGGTTTCTCTTCGCACTTCGCAATCACAGATGTTATTTGTGTTTTATTGACTTCTCAAAATTTGACTTGTGCTACCAACTCGCCAGTACGCGCTCGATTCGAACCGGAAAACCTGAGCCATGGCCAACGTCAAACTTGTCGTCGAATTAAGCACTCTCAAGTTTGACGGTAATGTGATCAATCTATATTTAGTAGCTCTGATTAATGTCCTAATATGTCTCCACTAGGTCCTTTCACTAGCACGGTGGCACTAGGATTAGCCTTCGCAACGCGACTAGTCAAGTGATCGCTTTCAAATTGAAGACCCTGAATGTAGTGCAGCCGACCAAAGAATCCATCCACCCGGAGCAAAGTGTCAATGTGTTTGTCTTGCCTGCTCCCACTGGACGAAAACCAACTGGAACGATTCACTCAACGAACCCAAAAGTTCATGGTGAAGTGGATTGTCATTGAGGAACAGTCATTTCTGGGCCAGACTGTGGCTGAAATGGTAAGTCAACAATCAACAAACAAATCATGTCGACTGTCAAAGGTATCGATAGAAATGAAAATCTTAGTTAGTATAAAATTTATAAATCGCTCACAACGATTGCAGTCAACTAGTTCAGTTCTGATTTGCACAAACAACCGTGATCGGAATTGTTTGTCAACTAGTTAACTGGCAGTGCAAGACTCTTGCAGCAAGAGGCAAACGAAACTGCTAATACCTTATAATGTCTCATTCGACCCATTAATTGATCTTGCAAGGGCACTGCAGAATAGCGTTGCAAGAAGACAATTCAATTACGTGCCGGTAAATTTGAGTTGAGTTTGTTGAGAAAAGATCGTCAAAGAAAACTAATCTGTTAATGTGCCAAACAGTTAAAATAGGCAGCTAGAACGAGACTAAGTGGATGGCAGCTTATTTGTATTGATCACCAAGATGCTTTGATGAGCCGTGCAGGTTATGTCTTATATTCAAGTCTCACCAAATCGGTGTATCCGTTCTGTGTGCACAGTGGCGAAACCAGACTATTGATATTCACTATTCTTTTAATCGGCCCATCTAAATATCCGTGTCCGAAGAACGGTCAACTGTGGTGATATTTCGATTGTTTTTTGATTAGACCATCTAAATATCCGTGTCCGAAGAACGGTCAACTGTGGTGATATTTCAGACTGTTTTTTGATCAGACCATGCTTATCCATAGCAGCATCTTTAGTAGAACAGTTCGACAAATGTTCGCAAGATATTTTACCATTGATAGCAAAGCCAATCTGGCTCTAACTGCCAATGACAGGTATCCGCCGCTATCGGAATTTATTTTTGGTAATTACTTTGTTTAGCCCATCTATTGAAATAAAGTCATTGACGCCATTGTTTTCTGTAGGTGGAGAGTCTCCGCGATATTATTCTCTCGAAGATATCTTCAGCTTTACAAAAGAAAACTTAGTATCTTTGCCATATATTCAATGCATCAAGTATATCTCATTCTTTGAATATAGGCCCTTGTTAGACTTGTGTGAGATTTAAGAAGTGTCTCAACTAAAACGGCTTGACCAAAACAACAACGCGAATTGATTAATTAAAATTATTTCTCGACATCTGGCCTCTACTAATTGCTATCCATGAAGATACCAAACTTTATTTCTACTTTATCTCCCAAAGACAAAGATGAAATTCTTACCGCAGTGATTAATTAAAATAAGTTACAATGTGTGTGTGTGTGTGTGTGTGTGTGTGTGTGTGTGTGTGTGTGTGTGTGTGTGTGTGTGTGTGTGTGTGTGTGTGTGTGTGTGTGTGTGTGTGTGTGTGTGTGTGTGTGTGTGTGTGTGTGTGTGTGTGTGTGTGTGTGTGTGTGTGTGTGTGTGTGTGTGTGTGTGTGTGTGTGTGTGTGTGTGTGTGTGTGTGTGTGTGTGTGTGTGTGTGTGTGTGTGTGTGAACTTTTCTCAAATGAGGTGAAATAAATGGCTCCTTGCTTGATTATGATTGATGTTATCTACTTTGGCACTTCATTTGCATTGCACTTGTCCACTTGTCATTGCTGCTCAATTTGTTAGGTTCGTCCGAGTGCAAATGTGTATTTAGTGAACGTGCTCACTGTCGTGCTGTTATTTCGGTGACGATGATGAATCGTTATTTAATCGTCTTTGATTACTTCTCTTATTCTCGCTCTTGTCCGAACAAGCTAGAGTGCACTGTACAATCCTCGCGCGAGGATATCGCCCAAGGCCATTCAGTTGGAGTGTTAGTCTATTCTATGCCTATTCGACCAATAGATGCAGAGTGCGAACGGTGTGATCCACTGATGCAACTGAGCAGAATCCACACTGAGCAATGTCGTTAATTGTCAATGATGGCCTTTAAAAGCGATCCATTTGCATTATTAGTTTCGTCGAATAACCATCAATATGTTCGTTGCTCGTCGCTATCACTGAGCCTGTTGTCTGTGATTGGATTTGCATTGAATCGTTGCCCAATCGACACAAGTCGGATCCATTTCGAGCAACTAATATCCGATTCGAAGTGCTTTCTGTAGCCCCAGATCTTACTTGCGAGTTCTCATGTCGTCTGTATAATAATAATTATCGCACGTTTTACCTTGAACCGAGAAGCTTTTATCATGGCTGAGCAGTCGATTGCCTTAGTCCTCATGGTGTTGTTGATGGTGGTGACTCTCCTTTGGTCGCAGTCAAGCGCTCATTTGGTCATGGCCCCTTATCGCTCTTATCTCGATGGATTGTTAACTCAATTAAGACATTACATGAACTGGCCTAATGGCGCAATTAATCGAGTCTAGCTCAGTTCGAAATTATATTTCAATTACGATCCTTCAACAATTGAGCAAAGGCAAGCATTGATTCAATTACACTCGGTAGCCTAATTGCAACGCTCTTTTCTTTGATTAATGATTTCTCTGAGTTTGCTCGTAGATTAAATTCATTAGATTCGTTAGATTGAGTAAAAAAACGCCTATAGCCAAGTATACTTATAGATATATCGATCGATTGATCGCTCCTAGTCGTTTACCTGTTTATCGGCTCGACCCTCTCATCTTTGATGGTCATTAGTACAATTCAAATATATTGTATGTCTTCTTAATTAGCGAAATGATTGCTTCATTGGTATCATACCATAAGATAAAGCAATCAAATCCGACATTGTGTTCAGGGCCAGAGCAATCCAATCGATGAGATGGCCAATTAATGAGTCTATCTCGAGCTAACCGAATCGTCTTTACGTTTGACCAACATTGTATTTGTTTCATCTAGTTAATTGTTTGCCAATGCATAAGGCTTATGTCTGGCTTGATCTATCATGTTGCTACTGCATGTAGCACAGTATGACAGTATGCACTGGAGAGAGTTATAGCTATTGAATTGGCTTGAATCTATTTGACTTGTGTTTGTTTTGTGTTGAAATTGTGTTTCTAGTGATATTCAAGGTTTTGCATTTTATTTTCCAATTACTAACTGTCTTTATCTATCCAGGACAACGTGTGTTTCTGCCCAATCTCAACAACATCAATAGGACCCGGTGTGAGGTTATTAAACTGAGGTGTCACTGGCGTTATGTGATGCAGTGTCAATTGAAGCTCGTGGCCAATTGGCCATTGGCAGTCTGGCAATTGGTACTTCTGTCCGAGGAGCGAATTAATTCGAGTGCAGACAACATTCAATTACAATTACATTACGATTGATCATGCCACTGTCAGACACTGATCACTTTCCAGACATTTCACGGCTAACTTGATTAGAGTGGGATTACAATTACTTGCAAGCATACGCAAATGAATGAATTATAATTAATTATAATATAAATTATAAGCAAGCAAGCAATTATGCTGCTCTGCAGACACACTGCCCTGACAAATCATGATTGCTGCAGCAATGGACGGATGTGGCTTGTGCCAATACTCAATGAATGACGCTTGTTGTATCGCTGCTTGCACGGTAGTCTGTGCAATTGCAGATCTGCAGATCGTACTGGATTGACAGACCAAGGCGTCAATTAGGCAAGCCAACATATATCAAATTTGATGCAGTTGGCAGAAGCCAAATGGAGTGGATAAATAAAATGTGGCAAGTGGATGATTCAATCGAATGCCAAATTAGCTCCACTAAAAACTTCACTGAAATGTTAACCAGAGACTCAATCCAGTTTAGTAATTGGCGAAAAATAGTGTGCCCAGTGAGCACTGCCCACTACAACACACAAATTGTGTGACACAATCAACAAATATATATTGCAATGAAACTCACCAGGGACAAACATCAATCTATAGATATGTATACACTCAACCTCAACTCGGAACGGATTTATGTAAGCTTGCACGGCACCTTTGTAAACTGTCAGTTAAGATAAATTTAGTTATTTAACCTTAAGGTTGTGTTTTGCTGTGTTTTTCTTAAAGTGATAATTACTTAAGAAGAATTAATCAATTTATTGAGTAATTAGGGAGTAATATTTTCTTTAAAACAATAAATGGCATGATCGAAAGAGTGTTAAAAGAGTAAACGGCAATTCACTTCCTCTTCACATCGGTAGCTACCTAGGTCCGAAATGGCTCGATTGTATCAGGCGTGCTCAACTGTACGAACACAAATGAACAAAACATACACAGACACTCCCACTCGCCAACCCAACAATGTAATCCAATAAAATGCAAATTGGCCAAGTGCTAATTCGTTGCAGGCCAGGTGTCAATTGCATTGACTCAATGCACAAGCTCGTACCACACCGAATCACTCGTCAAATCGATGCTGTCAATGCGCAAAAATTGCTCACCGAGACAATGATGACACACCGCGGTAACTGAATATACCGATCGATTTGGTCGATAAATAGGCTTACCTCACTACTACTGCCACACACATCCAGTCTGTATTCAAATGCACAAATTGCCACATTGGGTCACACTGACAGACACTGCCAAATTGTGTGCACAAGATTTACAGTGATCGACAATGGTTGCCTTTGAAGCATACCGAGACCATTTTGGAAAAGGAATCATGAATGGCCATATGATGTCATTCCACTAAGGGAAGTGGTAATGACTCATTACTAATGAGTTTCTTATTGTCCAGTGATTCGCCTCTTTACAAAAGTGTTTGCAGACTTGGCTCAATTTGACACTGCAATATTATAATGCTAACACTTGCAAAGTGGATGCGATCAGTGAGACGTTTGTTTGCTCAGATGCTCTTGCAAATCAGTGAGAAGAATTAACTTTCACATCACAATTCGCACACGGACAATCAAATCTACATACACAAACCAATGAGAATGACTATCCTAGGCCAGGACAGAAAATAATATCAAAAATTATTATTGGACAAACGACTTGCTCTGTTCGTTCTTGTCACAATTGACAAACAAAAGTTGAAGTCACTGTTGTGGACAAAACGTCTTGAGGACATGTTGCAGCAATATTCCACTGGCGACAAACCAATAGAGCCATTGTAAGGTGCTTCAACAAACCGACTGTATGACTGACATTGTTATTAACAATTCAACTAGATATGCCTTTTGCTGAATTATTTTTTTTGCAGTGCTAAACTTGCAAGTGCCATCTCAGGACACATTGATACTGATCTATTGGTTTGACAGTTTGATGTGCCGCATTTTCTGTAATGCTCTTCATTAATCTACGAATAAAAAAGTACATGCAAGATAACAACAAGTGTTTATTTTAAACATTTTAATTACAATAATAAATTATGGCTATTCGCTAATTGCGATTCCATTTGAATGATGCATCAGGAGGAGTGCATTCATTGTTGTTTGGTCTTGGAGCTTTGTTGGAGCTTAGTCTTGGAGCTGGCATCGGCAACCGGTCCGGTAATTTCTGCTTCGCGGAGTACGATCGAGCATCATCTGTGGTCTTTAAGAAAGAAAAATACATAATAACAAACAGCATACCATTTCTATCGGGGCTAATAAAGGCGCTTTGATTGGTGTCCTTCGGCGACCTTGGTTCTCGCTCCCTTCCACTTGAATGCAGTCTTGTTCGGTAGTGCAGCATTAATGCTATATTATTATTCTTTCCTAGAATTAAAAAAAAACATTAACAAAATTACTAATAATAATAGCAGACTGCATACCACAAGGTCATAGCAAATAAGGCCCCAATGTCTTCATTACGGATATCATCGTCGGCGTTACCAGTTACAAAACCTCGGGCTGTTTTATTGTACTCTTGTGGATCTTCGCAATTAGTCTTAGTCAAAGCCTCAACAGCACCAGCGTGATTCGGAAAATACAGACTTTCCATTCGGGCCATTCTTCTTTCGCTTTTGCAAAGATAAATCATCAAACTTGGTGCTTTTGCATGAAACAGACGTTCTTCTATAACTTATAAAGACTATAAGAATGGTTGATTGATACACAAGCAGACACACTCAAAAACAGTTAGATCAACTAGATAACAAACTGAACAAAGACTAGATAATAAGCATAAGCAAATGACAAAACAATTGTTTCAACAAAAGAGAAATCGCAATTTGAAGTTCAACTAAATTTTAGTCTAAAACAAATGTGTGGACAATGTTCTGAACATGAGTTAAAGCATCTATTTGAACCCAAGTTATAATTGCCTTTCAAAAAAGCTCTTTTCTCTTTTCCCGCGACGGGAATCCAGCCATGATTTTTGTGAACATTGGGTAGAAATAGTGTACATCTGTTGAAAATTTAAATTGTTATTGACAGTTGACAGCAAATTTGCATTATTGTTCACGATCAACCTTTCGGCCTACCAGACGATGAGAACCATCAATTTTTGAACAAAACATGTTTTAATTTCATTTTCCAGAAGATGACGACAAAGGATGTGCCCAGTTCGTGGCATTTGATGACCCACCTGAGGAAATCTCTCATTACCAAGACCAAGAAGAGGAAGAAACCCACGATTGTGAGATACCCAAAGATGACCAGTCTTACTCTGAGAATGAGCAGATATATCCTAAAGGCTCGATGATCGAAAGGCCAATTTTACCGGATCGAGTCGAGGAAATATTGATTTATTAAATTTTATTTTATTTTATGAATCAAATACGAAGTAACCAAACAAATGAAGCCACCAGGACCAACCAACATGATCAACTTAGGATTTCTCCTCCTTTGATTAAGAGTACAGATGCAGTAAAGTGCATCTCTGTGATGCTGTCCGATGGTACGAATGCCAGCAATCATCGGGGAAAACTCGAAAAGTAATTGAATTATTTGTCTACTTTAGGCATGGGCCACTTATAATAAGTCTTATTATTCAAAGTGTTTTACTTTACCGAAACTCAATGGGTGCGTCTTAGAGGAAAAACTGTTAAACTGCTCAATAAGGTATGTTTGTCATATTATTTCTAACTAATAAATTTCATTTCAAGTTTTCAACAAATACCCCAATGCCAATTTCCTCTAAAGTCTATCACGATTCTGGAATGCGATGTTATGTCACTCGATACAACACATCATCACCAGAAGCAGATGCCCTTTGCGATTAGATGTATTCATAATAATTAATCTGTTAGTTTGCACATTATTAATTTTGATAGACGGCCTTTTAGTCTGTTTATTTGCCACTTTATGATTGCATTTTATTGCGCTACTTATATTTAACAATGTTCTTGTCGACGAAGGCCGAGTCGATTGATTGAACCAGCAGAACCAATCGAGTCAATTAAGTCAATTTGAATGCTCACAATGTGCCCCTCCAAATGAGAATACCTCTCCGTTCAGTTTCTAATGATCTCGTCGGCCATTTACCGCGGTCTTGTCGCAGCACTGCACTGATTCAGCAGTGTGTAAATTTATTCTATGTCTTTCACCGCAACCAAGTGTCATTAATTGCGACTCCATTCAATGATTCGCCATATGAATGCATTTGCGCTGCGGTTACCGCTTTAATGTGTTCATTGTCGAATGTCTCATTCTCCCTTCGCCAGCTCCACTTGGGCCAATGATGGCTGTAATAAATTGCCAATAATCTGTTCATTTTGCTTGTGACAATGCTCATTTGTAATATACTCGGGCCTCGTTGTACTCGTCTAATAGAGCGCTATCTCTATTAATTAATCTCTCCTCAAGGTTTGCATCATATTTATCTGTTACTTTTTTAGTGGCTGCAGCCTCTGCACTGCAAAGACCGATGACAGGGAAAGGAAGTAGAAATATCCCAGAGGAAATGATATATGTTTTGCCAATTATGGCAACAAAACCGTCTCGCTCCGTGGCAGCCACCATGATGCCCGACCATTCACATAGCATGCCAGCATTTCATCTTTTTCTCTTTTGGTCACTCCGACCACTGAGCATTAATTGAAATAGCTCGCTCCTTGTCGAAATTAATCAAATCGAAACGTCCTGAATTTCGTCTGCCTGTCTGCTCTCGATTTGCCATTTTCTCTTGTCACTAGAGTCTAGTGGGCATTTGAACAATCGATGCAGATCGCTTTTCGTCGTGCATTCAATTATCGAAAGCAGTGCAGAACCTGACATTCACCCGCTCATAATTATTGTCCAAATCGGTTTGTCGGGCATTTTTACTTTCAGTATAAATCACCTAGAAAGTGGTCCCAACATTGGCTTGTGTTTGATCAGACCGATTACCGGAATAACTTATTCTTGCCAATAAGTATACAGGCCATTGCGGAGACTGGGGTGAATGGTTGAACCTTGTATTGTGTGATTAATAAGCTTCTGAATCGCTGATTATTCGAGTCTGCATTGAAAGCCACACAGGACAGCACATGTGTCAGTCAGCTATGTCCAGCTACTAATGCCGACAGATTGGTTCAATTGATCGTTCGAATGAGCAAAATAGTGTTCATGCTGCTGCTCAGCTTTGCTTTCACAGGTTTGCTCAGTGACGGACTTGGTGGTTGCAAGACCGAGCTCAATTGCAAACAGGACCAAGTGATGCGCGCAATCGCTTGGTCGATCATGCACTTGGCCATAATCCGACTGGTGGCAGTGCTGTACATGGTGCACAAGTATGCCACTCTGGTGTGGGCTCATTGGGTGCAGTGGCGCAAGGACAATGCTCGGGTGCAAATCGAACCAAACAGCAACTTGGGTTCACAGTCTACTTCGATCGTCTCATCCACCTTCCGTGTTGCTGGACTGCGAAAGCTTCTCAAATTAAAGCAACTTGTGCCATCAAGTCGAGCCTCCGATTCTGACAAGAAAAAGGATTAATTTATTATTATTAATTCTCATATTATTTTAATGTTATTGTATTAAATTAAAATTAACTTAAAATATTGTCTCTTCATTGCGAGGCCTTTCGATTGTTGTCCTTGGCTTTGTCAGATTTAAACGATGCAGCGATTGAGAAGGCGAACAAACTGATGACAAGTATAATGAAGATTCAATTATAGCACCAGCTTCGTACAAGCGAGCCAAACAAAACTATGTTCTGAGGAAAGAAAGTGAGTTCGTGATGCAAAAAGGCATTTACTCCTAGTTTATGGTGCACCATCGTCAGTGCCATTTGTTTGTCTTCATTTCCCATTGTGATGGACCATCTCTGCTGTTGATGTAAGTGGCACCAAAAGACCAGGCAACAGTTTCGATTTAAAGCACCACCGCAAGGTCTTCATTTCGGTTTCCCCCAGTCCACATGTTCTTTGCCATCTGATCTTTCACTGACCTAGGCAAACCAAAGTGTACAGTGCGACGTCGCACTCGAATGTGTTGCACCAAATGTCGATTAGAGCTTTAAATTAAAGTTTAATGCTGCATTGTGGCCCGCTGCAATGGTCTAATGTTGAGATGATTTGATTAGTACAGTTTCAAATGAGAAGAAAATTTAGCCATTACTGAATGGAAATTACTAAGAAAATTGCCAAACTGAAGAAAAATCAAACCAAATAACAGAAACAGTTCATCGACCACCAAGGTATCTCTCCAAACAGCAAACACAATTAAGTGCTTAACTCATGCACTGGCCAATCCACTGGTACACCCTCGCAATGCAAATACAGTAAGCTGACAAACCAGAAGCAAATGGATAGAGCCTATTTGGCATATGAACGAACAACTACACGAGTGGCCAATTGGGCGTAATAGCAATCCAACGAGCACGTGCTACACTAACTTAGTGACAAAGCAAGCACGCATTTTCCCAGGCTTTGGGAATCAAATTGGAAATAGGAATCGCATTCCATAGTGACAGCAGCCGTGAGGAACTGCAGTTGCTTATCGTTTCGAGATCGAGTGATATTAATTCTGTGGCAACTAATAATGGCAAATAAACATTGTCGGCCACCAGTAGAGCCAGTAGAGAGTATCATATATGAACAAGTTGCACTGGCCGAGCACAAACAAGTGGACATGCGCATGGTCTGGTTGGTCACTCGATCTGCTCAGTGACATTGTTCACTGGCAATGTGACCAGTCACTGTCTCACAAAGAGTGAATGAAAAAGCGCAAATTAGTGATGATGATGAAGTATCGTTCGAATTAGGATGCGGCAAACGTGCTGCCGACTTACAAAGGGTGAATTGCATGTACCGAGCCAGCTACCGTGCCTCAAGCGTTCAGTGAATGATCAATTCGCATTGATTGACGACACTCTCAGTTGTCTTTTTATGGCTCGAATGGAGTTAAAAGCCAGTGAGGCCCGTTGCCGTTAACTTTCTCCTCGACTCGCCCATTCGGAATTCGGCCACTTCTCCTCTGTGGACACTTCCAATAAAATAAAGAATTGATCTCGGTTAATAAAATCGAGCCAGATACATTTAGCACGTGTGGAGGATTAGAGCTCCTCACAGTCTGCCGGCTTGAAACACATCGTTCACTTTAATTGGCGTCCCACTTGGGTCGCCGAATTCTCTTTCAATTTCCACTTCTCGACAAAGAAATACAAACATGCGCGATCGAGCCATGGCTCAAGTCGACTATAGTCGGGTGACATCATGATTGAAACAAATACTTTTGCAATTGCAACATTGTTCTTCTTTCTCTCTCACTTATGGCAATTCGCATCACATTAAATTGCTTTTGTTGGTGCAATGCTAATTAATGATCACTATACATCCGGGTCCGGTCACATGGCACTAACCGAAAGCGACGAGATTAACCAATCCACAACTAATGAGAACCACTCGCCCAGAGGAAACCACCGAGATGGATAGCCAAAGTGATGCGAATGGCTGGAGCAACGCACTGAGTCTTGCAAATAAAAGTGGCGGAAAAATAAACTCTGGAACAGGTTGAGCATAGATTTACTTGATTTGTTTGTGCCACTGGCTTGCTACATTCACATTGCACTTGGCCAAGCCAAACACCATGGACGGAGCCATGGCTCCGCAGAGAAGAGACTCAACATATGAACAAGGCACTCATGCAGCCCTGCACCACTGAACCACTCGGCCATGCAGCCATACTTTCTCCTATAAGATGGCAATTAACTGACTAGCAAACATTATTACTATTAATGCTCTTTCAGGACAAATGACAGTTTACATCCACCGAGATTGAGTGCTTATCGGCGCGTCAATGGCAAACCACCGCCAGGAAGCAATTCTACTTGTGTATCAATTATATACCAACTGATGCTATTTATAACCAATTTGTTTGTGCTCTCCCGCCAATTCAATACCTAATCAAACTAATAAAGAGGATATTTATGCAGACAAATTCTGACCGAATGTTAATGGCTTAAGCCACCAATAAGGCAGGTAAAGTTTTAGTCACTAGCGCATACAGATTGGTCACTGACTGCATTCGACCATTTCTCTTTCACTCGACTTACCCACGAGCACACATTCACCACATTCCATTTGAGATATATCTTGAGAGATCATTGCAGACAAGGTCATTTGAGTGCAACTACCAAGATCGACGCTTAAATGTCATTCTCACCTTCACTTTCAGATCGAGTGGCCAATCAATTTGTGCATTCCTACCGATGATTTCTAGTTGTGTTCATCAAATGCAGCGCACCTAGAGTAACACCAGTTGAAAGTGATTGCCATTATTTTGCTTAGTCTAAGAATAGGATTGTTGGAATTTATTGTGACTAGATAGTTGAACAAGGGAATAAGTTCATGAACACAAGGCAAAATGGCGTGAACAAGTCGCTATTGATCTGAACTGTAAACTAATAAATAATAATTAAGAACTAATAATTAAAGCAATTTGAATAGCCGAACCTGAAGATAAGTTGGCAATGATGTTCACTGTATTTTCGAGTTGGTCGATTCTTTCCAAAAATTAGGCTCTAGAAAATATAGATTGGTTAAACAAAAAGCCATTCCAGTTATGAAATGTTAGAAAACAAACCATTCAGAAGCGATTGGACGTTGTAATTGTTTCTGTTGTTTGACCGCCTTTTAAAATTGATATTCTCATCTCGCAATTTGGCATCGATTCTGAGATATCGAAAGAATTGGGCAAGCCAAAAGATGAACGGGCCATTCTTCTTGGCGATGGCCATCACTGTGAAAGATAGTAAACAGTAAAAATGTCATATATGTCGTATATTTACTTGAGGCGACGACAGCCGGCCGATGAGATTTTCAAAGTAGAAAATGTTGACGGAAACAAATAAATACGATACATATAAATGTAGTAATATAAACGTAGTAAGTTTCGTATCATTTGGCATTATTCTGTGGTAGAGGAATTATTGGCCAAATAGAAAGATTTCAAAAGCATCGAAAGCAAAATTAAGGAATTGAACTTGATAAATATGTCGAAGAATAATTGAACCAACAAACTTCTCGGTTTCTTGCAGCCATATTTAAAGCCGATTCGAGTCGAATTGTTTTCCATTGCCACCAAACGACGACCTTTTAAATAAATTATCTAGAATAATATATAGAAAAATGTCAAATTAAAATAAAAGTAAGCAATGCTAGATTGCCTTTCTTTGGGTTGAAACAAATATCTACCTTTGAACTGAAGTGACGCCAACTTTGCACGTGATTGAAATAAAACAAACCTTTTGGTGGCCAATACTTAGACAGAAGACTCGAGTGTTTTCGGTTGAGTAATCAATTTCAGTTTGAGATAGTTGTGTGTTCTCGTTAATAACAAGTGAAGACTTTTTGTTCCATGCTAAACTTTTTTTTCGACTAGCGCGCTCTTTTGGTCGTCTGGTATTAAAGCAAAGAATCGTCTGGCTTCTTCGGCCCATTCCGTACGAAGCAAATTCATTAAACTTTTCGGCATTTCAGTTTGTTTACATCGCCAAAAGCATGATAACGTAAGCATTTTTTCAAATTTCGTGCTAATCCTTTAGCTAGAGAATCATGGGGAGACTTGAAGTGAATATGCATTGAATGAAGAAAACGTGAAGCCCCGTAGTGTTCATTGCCCGCTTCACGATATCAGTTGAGTGACCGATTGCTAACAAGAGAAACACAGAGCAACCCGATTTCCATTAACAAAAAAAAAAACGACGACGAAAATCAGAAGGAATTCAAGATTTGGGAAAATCACAATGCCAGAGACTGAGACATCGTGCCAGATACACTCGAATCTAAGTGGAATTATAATTATTATTACATAGTGTACATTCTAGAAACAATACAGACCAATCCAAAAGAATGTTTCTTTTCGTAAAAAAGCAGTTTTAAATTGCAATTCAGACTGCTGTCGCTGTGGCTCAGCCAGTGGCTGTCCTTGAATTGTTTATTTTGAGTCGAATTGCGCCCAACATTCACAAATTACGTTACTGCGTACATTGCTAGTAAAAATAAACAAAGTTTGAATCACTTGACAACACGCGTGGTTTGATCTAGTTGCTCAAGTTTTGTTTGTTTTGCTTTGATACTTTGCCTGCCAAAGGGCAGCCCTCATCGAACAATCGTCGTCGTTTCAAAGTAAATGTCCTTTGATTGGTTTTCCAAGCGAGTTGTCTCAATTTCAAGACTACCAACCCTGAAGCGATGTATTGCGTTATTATGTTTTGGTGTGAAACAAAATTTTGAATCGTAATTCTAAAACAAACAACAAAGTGTCTTGCGAAGTAGCCAAAACTTTTATCAAGTAATGATTTTGAAAAGGGTATAGTTAATTGTTTTGAATATGTTAATATGATTAACAAATAACATATATTGCTTCCATAGGTAATTATCATCTGGTCACCACTGAAGACATTCGCTTTGGTAGCCAAACCATACGCCTGACTCTTCTCACTGCTGGTGGATTTGATTTTGTTCAAAATGTAATTCAATACCAATTCAAATACAAACATTTTACTGAAGGAACCTCTTCTTCATTTGAAAACTGCGTGAATTAACAGTCAACGGTTGCTTTATTGCCAAAATTTTCAATATTGGTTGGGTTCTTAAAGGTTTGTTCTGTGGATTAATTATTGTGTTGGTGTTATGACTTTTTCCTTAATATAGGATTCTGGTTCTAAGAAATCACAAGAAGAGGAATTTTTGGCTGCTGAAAAATTCTACGTCATTCCAATCCGATCTTAAATGAATCATTCCATTTTTATAAAATCAAACTTATTGCATTTGCGGACGCGAACAAAATGGTTGGCCAATCGAATAACTTGTCCACTTGTTGTATGGTGGTGCTTATCTACTTGTTAATCTTTTTGAACGCGTTGAGTTCATTCTATCGAGATTACGCTTTTGACAATTCGGGCAATTTTGTACTCCATCTTGGAAAAGCCTGGACGTATGGCACAGAATGTATTTTTTTACACGTTATGATCGAAATGTTTGGTGACACTATCAAGAATGGAATGTTCCACAATGGACTTGTTGGAACTCTTTTGAGTGATCAAACAACGTGCCCTCAAAATGAAAAAGTAAGTACAAGTTTGAGTTCATGCTGTGATTGTAATATATTATTTTCAAGTATGCATTATCTGTTTCGTTTCTAATCAAATGCCAATAAAACAGAATGCGATCCAAGAAATGTCTCAAGCCATCTTTTGGTCAGTAGCAGAAAACTTGTCAAACAATTAAGCAAATTGAAGCCGTGAAAAGAGAGTGTAGTTTTCTTGCGGGCACTTGCCATTTATGCTGGAAAAGGAGGTCTCGCGTGAGTTCTCTCTAGCTAATTTATGCAAATATTTCCAATTTATATGGCTCACCGATTTATGGCAATGACTTATTATTGACCACCACTGAACAAATTGAATTAATGTAAATTACTCGCTAGGCACTTTATGGTTAATTATGATTTAATTGTTGTAATTGTCTGTAATTGCTAGTTAATGGTCGTTTAGCTAAGCTCATTAATAAACAATCTGAGTAAATAAATACAATGCATATTGAATACAGTTTGTTCTAAATGTTGTGTTTGCAGTGACACAACTAGTCTGGTTTGACAAGAGAATCTCATCGTTACAATTATCCTCACGACAAAGTGAACTCCCTGAGTGAAGGTATGCTCTCTAGATATATCCGATTCGGGTGACTGTCATAGTTCACGAACAGAACGTGAAACAAGTGGAAAGTGTTTGCGTGTGATGTGCAACCGAGTCTAGTCTAATCTTGTGTGCATCAAGCGAGACTCCACTGAACTTGCCTATCTCTTCTCTATCGCCTCGGGTCTCGATCTGAACCTTTCCGTTCGCCTGACCACTCTGTGGTAGCTACCGCCAATCTTTCCGCCTGCTGATTGTCAAGTCAAAATAAGAGACTTTACTTGGTTTGGTAATATTTTGCATAGTGGCCAGGTATACCTACGTAGAAAGAAAGTGAGCCGAGACGGTGCAGTGCAACTTGGTTCACTTGCTGCCCGGTCCGATGCCTGCCACCACTCCGGAGTCCTGACGTCCTGCATCTGTCCTCACCACGATGTCTGCCTCGCACTGTACTGATGCTTGCCATTGATTGCTTGTATTGTCCATCTAATGCCGATCGATGGTCACTTCCACTGACCACTGAACTACTTCGACCTGAGGTGGACATTGCCTATTGTCGTGTTTGGCAAGCTTTGGTGGATTGATGGAGTTGCTATACTTTTGATATGTCTACAGAGATATGTGGTGAGTGTATTATTTTTGTATTACACATGAACACTATCATTTATTCGTCAAACCACATGAATGCACACTCATATTCACTGAAGCGATTGCCAATTGACCTATTTTGGTGGTGGTGAATGCTTATTTGGCCATTGTGTTGCGCCGGCCACGGCTTATGTTCAGGCATAAAGCCGGCCACCAAGCACTATCCAAACCAGGTCTACATCACAGATGGCATAGACATTCATTTGTCACAGTAATTGACTTACAAACTTGAGTCAATTATCGTGCAAGACAACTTTACAGGCCACATCAATGGTGACTTGTCTGCCTTGCATTTTCCATTATTATTCAGGATAATTCTCGTGTGTGTGTGTTTTAATTTCAATGGTTTCTTTTGGTGTCGCTTGTTCTGTAACGCTGTCTATTTGTCTGTCTGGTTAGCAGTTTAAAATGTCAGACGTTGAGTTGAATTGCGGTAGTGAGTGATTTCAAATCACTGATTTGTGGTTGGTGTCTCTGAAAATCGTTAGGCCTAATAAGCAATTCATTAAGTCTTAATTTAAGAACATGCTCAACTGGTGGCAGTCGGCAAGTTTGGCGAATAATTTTTCTGCAAATCAAAATGTTCTTGCTCATATCGTGCTCGTGGCAGCATTGCATTATTGGAGACATCAAAGTTCAATCAACGGACCATAATAGCCTCTGTCCGTGTAATTTCTTACATAATCGATTGACTTATTGTCCTTACTGCCAGCAATACTGGTGAGCAATTGCAAACTGTATTGCTTGGCAAGATTGAGCACAGAGTGACACTTTGCTCTCTGCGCAACCAAACACCAGACGTTTTGAGCTGCACTCTTTGCACTGGCCGATGCGAGGAAACCGAATACTTTTATGTGCAATGATTGGATTGCCCTTCGCTTTCTCTCTTGCCAGTTCACCTTTCCACGAACTCATCTCGAGTTTTGTTTCTCTGGAGACTTTCACGACAGTACAAATCAAAGTGAGGAGCGAACCGAGCGCAATTTAATTGTCAAAAGGACGATTTGTTTGATAAACAGCTCGTTTGCTTGTTTGTTTTACCGAAACGAGTAATCGAGCTGAAAATTTGCCAACTGGCTGACTTGGTGTGCTTCAAATGACAAAGCCGTCTGTTTAGTCCCGTTTGACCTTGGCTCGTTTGTGTGAACAATTAATTAACTTGACAGGTCTTGCAGTGAGTTTTAGTGAGCCAAATCGGGACTGACTTGCCTTTTCTGGGCCGATCGAACGACTCGGCAAACGATGTCGTTCAAGTAAGTGACCACTGCACCGAGCCTTGATTATACCTTAGTACCTCAGTCCACCTAGTCTAAGGTCGATTTCGCACTAAGTCGCCTAATTGCCAGTGGCTAATCTTCTCAGATCGATTACTCGTTTCGGTCTGTCCGAATTGCCTGTTTGTCAGTGGACGACACCAAATTTACCATTGGCCTACCACTTACCATCGTGTCTCTCTGTGCACGTATTCTCTGAGATCGAATCCACTTTCAAGTAAACCTCCTTAAGCAAATCGCCATTCTTAGCTAAGGTCCGAACTAAGGTTTGAACTAAGTACACTAATGGAAACAATTAAAAGTTAAGATTAATGAATCATCGGTCCAATAAATTAGCTTGATAATTGTGCACTCCAATGCTGTCCACCACGGTGCACGAGAGCCAAAGTTAGTTTGTTCTATTGATCAGTTCATTCCCTGTTGGAATTGGTCGTTGGACTGGAATGGATAATAACAGGACGACCTGTGTCTCGTGCTGTGTGCTCTCTTTGTGGCCCAGTGGAATGATCAAATTAACATGTTTGCTCGATTCAGGAAAATACAGTACACTGCTCGAATAGCGACAGGATAGGATGAGGGTGACTAGTGATATTTAATGTGATTGCACTGCAATGTGTTGTTCGTTGATTGTCAAAGTTCAATTCAAATTCATTTGTTATGATAGAAAAATTAATTTGTGTTTGACTACTGCAATCTACTAGAGTATATCTCAATAAGTCAATTTCTGGAAACTTTTTTTTTTAATGTTTTGAACCAAAGAAAGTTATTGAAACTGGGCGAATTCAGTCAATTTAGCACTCTATTATGATGTATTTTATACTCAAATATTTTCTTTTTTTTGTATTTTTTCCTGGATTTTATTAAAACTTTTTAATGCAATCTTTTGGACTTTTGGGCTTTGATTCAAATGATTGTTGAGTTTAAGCAAATGTTTCTCTCTGCGTAAATTACCTTTCTGGTTTGTGTGTGTTTCGAGAGCGATCTAATCAATGGCAATTACCATACAAGCATTGTATTGCACATTTGCCACAGCCATTCACTTCTCAAGCCAGCCACAACATAATCAATACTCAACCCAATCAGCATTGTGAGGCATGTCAGCCTAAGCATGCTAACAATATATATTATCCGAGAGCACAAATTGGCTTTCACAGAGTATCTCCTGCGGAGCATTACAATTACCATCCATTCTGTAGAGTGCACAATGCAAAACTGACCGCTAATTGGCCAAAGGCCATTTCGTACAACTTGTGTTGGTTTATGTTTCAATCGACTCGCCCAATCAATCAATCGAATTCACTGAAGCAACACCAGAAACTGCACACTGCGATCATTTACATGTTGGCCTAGGGCTAGCTAGCTAATCAACTATATAGTTGATCGATGCAAATTGCCAATGCCAATTGAGAACTGCCAACAGTTGTCAACGTTACCTGACCACTAGTATAGATGATCACTCATCGTTGGAAACATGCCAATGATCAAAAATCGAAACACTACAAATGCAATCACAACTGTAGGCCCCATTACTGAATCAAGTGGTGATTTACTTGGTCAAATTAGCGAACAAGGCACAGTAAGTGAGTAAATGGGTAATTTGCAAGAATAATGATCAACATAAAACACATCAGACGTCTGCTGGCGCACTGATCGTTGGATGCGATCATACACATTATAATAATGACAGTCATTATGAGATTAGCATTGACTCGTGCTAACTCGCACACAGCTCATAACACTCTCACTCATCACTATAGTTTCTATAGAATGCGCGACTCCTCTGCAATCGTTCCAATTCTATAAACCCGAGCCCATTCACGCGATATATCGCTGCCGCGGCACTAATGGCACTAATGATCTTGCTCGACGATCTATCGATATTGCTCCACTCACAAATGTCCATTCATCGAGGCAAGTGATTAAAATGATAACGGGTCCGATGGTACATCGACGATGCAGACGTAATACTGCAGTACTTGGAAATTATAATTATAATTAATGAATGCCTAGCCCAATTCACCGACATACAGTTGACTCACAGCAGTACGGATCAGTCTATTAGACATCTCACAAACAGAGATAGCCTAACAAGGCTCACTCTAACCGAGAGAAAGTGAAAGTGTTGCACTTGATGCAATCCATTAACAAATTAGTAATTTGAAATTACCGATCGAACCTGATTGTGCCGAGCCACTGCCGAGCCGAATGAACGAATGGCTAATGGCAAGGTCGGTGATGGCCGCTATTAATAGACTGGCCTTGATAGTGCGTCCAACCAACGATGGAGAATCTCCATTGGAGATTACGAGTAAATACTCGATCGCCATTCGCCACCAGATCTCCACTGGCCAACTACTTAAAGTTTAACACTTGGTCAGGCACGCACTTCTGATCCGATCTGACACCGATCCAGTGACAGTGTTCGATAGGTCGGTTGTGCAATCGGTAGTGTCACCTTCTCCTTCAGTCTCGGACTCAACTTGTTGCCACCGAATTGCCACGAGACTCAACCAAGAGAGGAAGTATTTAAAAGTTGAACTGCCAATCTATAAGAACAAACATATTGACTCAATTAATTGGTGCACTGCATGAGTTTAATTAAAGTTTTAATTCTATTCCAAATGGTACTCAGTACTTGTGATCGCCCTCAGAGACCACCTCACTAAAAAGCCGATTGGCAATTGGGAAAGTTTGCCTCACTCTGCCATCGATGAATTACTTTCGTTAAATTCGTCTGAGAACTCGGACGACGGTGGCGCAAGTCGGAGGAATGTATATTGTGAAGACAACACATTTGTTGCCTGAAGCCTAGTATCGATAATAGTGCTGAGACTGTTGTCCTTCATGTGGCTGAATTAATTGTGAATGCACTGATGACTTTGGGGCCCATTCAGACTGAATTTCAGTGCTTCATTGATGTCAATATCAAGGCCAGTGCACGAGATGTCAGCACTGCAGTACAGTTCTTGTTGGTGCTTGTGGTCGACGTTGATTGATTCGACTGGTGCGCTTACTCTGACACTGACTTTGTCGTCACTGACAAAGTGACACATGCACTAGTGCACTGTCACAATTAGTCGTAACTAATTGTAATTAGTTAACATTGCCACACTCACCTGCATTGCATAAGGCATCGCACAATATCTGTGTGCAAGTGGAGGCGTTGGCAAGCCAAGCCTAAGTTGATGTTTCAATAACACGGGCAGTGGACGAAGTGGGCGAACATATATCTGTTTACTGCTGCTGACAAGGTTTGTTCCTTACATTATGCACCATTATATCATACTAATGCATCCTATATAATCCTTTCACAGTACCAATTGGTTCGCTTGAAATGCATTTGTGAGCCATCACTCATCATCTTTTGCCTCACTGTCGAATCCGTCAGTGGTGTCCTTCTCATCTCAGATATGAACAGTTGAAGGCAAATGCATCGAGTTTCATGTTCGAGCATCTAAAAGAAGTGATGCAAACCGAAGAATGAAAAATACTCAAAAGCGAGCGAATCGCGATTTGGTTGCGCAACTGTTTGAAAAGTTTGCCATCAAAGACGAGTGATTGAACAAAAGAGCAAAACAAGTCATTTCTTGCTTCTGTGTCACAACGCAACATTTGTTTACATGTTATACCAACTTAGTGCAAATAGTTATTATTGTCAATAATTTATTGATTACATATATTTATCTTATTAGCAGCAATAAACTGTTCCAGTGCATATTCGTCTAATTTAGTAACAGTGCCACTGTAAATATTTATAAAAATATTTATCGCCGGGGTGAAAGGCAAAGGAACACTAAAGGAATAACCACAATGTCAAAGTGAGGCCTTCTCGCGAACAATTTAAGTTCACCAGCAAAGTCACCAAATGATGCACCACATCGCTTGTTTCACATTGCGTGAAGCTAATCGATAGTGAGCAAGGGCTTACGTTTAAATTGAACAAACTGCTTCGGTTAAGGTCAGGGCCTATGCCTAATTAGTGAAATTGCCTTCAGACTCGGGTTGGGTAAGCGCTTCTGAGCGTACTAATTGGAACCACTAGCCACAACGATTACAGACAGAGCCAGCAGCCGCAGCACTTCTCTCAATGGGCTCGATCGAATCGGTGGACAGAGAGCGCACTCTCGGCTCGAGTGACACCACCAATGATGAGTGGATAAGGCATCTTTTAATAAAGCCTGTTTAGTGTGAGACATGACTGGCATCAAATTGGTTGTAATTTAGTTGGCCAAGAATAAGCATTTGTGAGCAACACGTCACAAATATTAAGAAGCAAAGGCTAATTTCAATAGTACTTTCAATTGTCCTTTCGGCGCGGTACAACGCAAAACCTTAAATTAAGACTTGACTTAAATTAAGACTTAACAAGTGGAACAGATTTCGACATGGCAACACAAGCACTGACTGACAACTAGCATAAGCTTTTCGAGCACATTTACTATTTGCACATTGACACTGAGCGCGCTGGTTAATTGATTCTTGTTGGGTACAATTTTCCAAATGGCAATTAGTTTCTAATGTGCTGTTGACACACTTCACACCGATCGATCGGCACTGCTAGCACTACTCACACTGTGAGTCACAGTCAAGGATAACATTCACCACTTAACGCTTGTTCGTTTTTTCGCTCTCTGTTTGGGTTCTCTTCTCCATTCGAGTTGCTCACTGCCAATTGAACAACTAGCGATTGCGCCAAGGCTTTGTTAAACAAAGTTTGTTTGTACGGTCAAGTAGCGACCGAGTAAAATTTCCGAGTAATTAAAATAATTGATCAATTCCATTGGTCTTGTGTGTCAGCGTTTGATGGTTTCCATGTTCCGCAACAACACCCAATTGACCAAATTGCTCGACCTTGCAGTTCGAGTTGTTCAATTAGTGCACTTGTGTGCTGCAGTCACTGCAGTGCATTGCACAATATTGCGCCACCCGATATCGATGCACTAAACTAATTGAGTTGTTGCTAATCGTCGATTAGTAATCGACTTTTAAGACATTTGACCAAATTAATTGTGTGGTTAATTAGGGTCACAAATGAAAGCATCTTTCACTAGCATCTCAGACTGAATGATATCGCTCGCCAGTAATTTACAATTCAATTTTGGTGACAATCAATCGTTGAATGGAAAGAAAGTACAGATCGATTTAGACTCATGCCGAGTAGTGTTTAGGCACAACTGGAACCAACGGCAGCGTTGCATTCTATTTTCTTTCTGTCATTCAGGAAGCGATTTATTTACGATCGAGCCTGGCAAGCCATCTGTATGGCCATTTGCAGTGATTGCGGTGATTAGCTCTATATTAATTATGTACACTCACGAGTCATGACACACTTTGAATCAAAGTCTTTGATTACCGATCAATGATCAGTCTCAGACTATGGGAACCGATTCACTCACAAATTACAATTTACAGTTGTATTACACTTTATTTTACTGATTTGTTTCAATTTCTGTTTGCACTAATTAACCAATGCAGAAAAGCTCTTTCCGAGGGAGAAAAAAAATAGACAATTGCAACTTATAGCTATGAATAATACAGTAATGTACATCACACAGTGCACCTTTTGATAAGCATAGTTTTAATTGTCAGAAAAATGTTTTCAAACATTACAATTTGAGTTAAAAAAGGTCACAATACAAATGCGTGGCACAACGTTGATATGAGAGAATGTATACAATATAGGTTATTGACAATAACACTTTCATATATAAATAAACATATTAATATCTAAAATTGCCATTAAAACAGAATGTCATAAAATTGAGATGCATAAATCACAATAAGTGTACATAGAATGTTATTGAGACTGGAATTGTTCGTTGATGATTTGTATGTTTGACATCTACACATCCAAACAGATGGTTGGTTTAAGGTTTGGAAGCCTTAGCAGCCTTTTCACACAGTTCAAAGATTTTCTTCTTCTCTTGCTTGTTAGTGATCACTGGTTCGGGCCAAACCAAAATTCGAGTAGATTGTTTGCGACAAATGGGACAAGTTCGGTCAGAGTGTGCTTGTTCAAACCAGTCGATAATGCACGAGGCACAGAAATGATGGGCACATTTGTCGAGAAGACCAAACTGGTCAGTGCTTGGGCAAACATTGCCAAAACAGATGCTGCACTCATTGGCAATGTTGAACGTTTCTGTTGCTTCTTCAGGTTTAGGACGCTTTCGGCCACGTCCACGACCAGCACCACGGCCACCACGAGTACCTCTTTGTGCAGCAGCAGGAGCTGCATTGGCTGGTGCTTGCTGCGATGAAGATGCATCGACAAATGGCACAGCCAAAGCAGTGGCAGCCATCTTTTCACAAAAATAATTCAAATCAACCAGTTCTTCGAAAGAGGCATGAAACTTGTTACTACTGTTGCAGCGGACTAGGCCATTTGAATCAGTGGAGTGAGGCACGTTTGTGTTGCAGCGATTCAAAAGATGATCCACACACAGATAGGAAGGAATCTTTCGCAAGGCACGCTCAGTGCCGCTGTTCGAGTGTAGATGGCCAAAGGGACAGTCAGAGACAGTGTAGATGGACTGGTCGTACTGGTCACAGTCGAGTGGACACTCAAATGAACGCAAAACCTCGAGACGCATATCGGTGGGAATGTCGCGAATGGTGTGAGCCTGTTGTTCCATCTTGGAAGGGACAATTGTGACACTAACCAAAGTGAAAACAAACGATGAAAAGGGCGGGAAATATGAGTGGCGTGGCTGGGAATGGTCCGTGTACAAGACGAACAAGAAGAGAAGCCATGCCGAACCCTTCTTATGTAGCTGGCGATGAGAGAGAAAGGGAGATAGGTGGCAGATGAAATGCCTTCGAGTGGCCAATGAGTCATGGCAATGACCATCGGTGCACTGCAGAACATGAGACGGCGGTCAACAAATCAGTCTGCCGAACTGATTACAATCGCAGCGACACTCATCGCCGATCAAGTGTCACTCGAAGCAATGCTGCAAACGATAAGTCAATTCGGAATTGCATGTTGAACACACCTTCGCATTGATCAAAATCGATAATGATTCATTATTCATTATTAATGAATCAAATGATTAATGCTCTCGTTGATTGAATTTCTACATTTCAACATTCAAGTCAGAATCGTCTGTTTCAATTGACCATTTATCGCTATTTGTGACTATTTCCATTTGATTTGCCACTTTTAGGAGAGAACGACGACTCCAACTGGGACTGTGACTTTTGCTTTTGCTCTTCTAGTTGCCGCTTTTGCGTATACCATTCACGAGAAATGACCAGATTTTATCGTTTCGATAGATGAAACCAGCGGAATTTTCTGTGAATTAATGTCCTTTGAATGGGATAGCAGCCATTTGTGAGTTTAATGTAACGCATTTTAGATTCAGTTTTCCCGTGATCAGCGCCATAAAGGGAGAAATCTTCTCTGGGTCATGTTGGTCCAGAGGAAGTTCGCATACAACCCAATCGATGGTGATAAGAAGAAAGCGGTTTCCAGTTGGGCCAAAGGCAAGAATGCCTGTCAGACCAGTTTGAACTTATTCACATGCGTTCTGTGAAAACAAATTAATATAAATTAGTAAGGGGTAAATTTAAATAGCATTTACAGACATACTTCAGCGTCGGACTGGCTCCAACTCTGGAAATTAAGATTCAATGATTGAGTGATCTAGTCAGTGGCAAGCAGCTGGTGTAAATGCGAAACGAAGATAGACATCAAAGGCTTCAAAGCCATAATATCACCATAACAATATGACAACAATTGAAATGGGAAGAGAAACCTATTCAAAAACGTAGGACGAGGACAAGTTTCGAAAGACAACACAACGTAGTCTAGTCAAGACACAATCAATTGATTATAATCAAACCAAAAATAAGCCCAGGCAAAATGAGGCAAACCGTTGGCAATCGTGTAGAGTAATTGAAGGCGAGAAACATTGAGATTTGTGAGAATAAATCATATATAAAAAGTAAGACATTCTAAGTCAAAGTGCCAATCTTGTGTGGGAACAAACAAAGCAAACAGGCGCATCAGCTGAAAGATAAATAACAAATACTGACTCTTGTAGTAGTGGAATTACTAACTGTTAGACAGGGTGTGTATTGCAGAAAAAAGTCGTCTAATTGGCTGAATTAGACACGGGACAGTGTGGTGTGATGCTAGCAGCTAGCCATTGCCAGTTGATCAAAAGTGGTGTCAGCTGTTTTGTGGCCATCGTTGGTTGGCGTGTCTCATTTAGGCGTTGTTTCCGAGTTCACTGTTTGAATGTCAAGATGTTAGGACATTACTTTATATGTTTCTGAACTATCAATTCGAAAGCGGCCATTTGCGAAGCATATTGAAGCCAATTTGTTGACAGCCAATGGCAATGTTTTGATTGATCGAACTGTTTTGATTTGCAAAAACAGTTCACTTTAATTTAAGTTTAGTTAAAGTTTTATGCAATCATTCACTCCACTCCATTTGATTGTTGATTTGTCAAATGTAGCCATGCAGTGCAAACAATGCGGCACCTTTCACCGGAGCAAATGCAAACTATACTACGGTAAGTCTCCTATCAAATGTCATTGTCATCGTGTTTGACCGCTTTCTCTACACAGGACCCAAAAGTTGGCGACTGTATGTTCAACTCGGTGTGAATGCTTTTGCTCTCTCCACGGCACCACTCGATTGCGCTCATGTCAATTCCCTAGAAAGACTGGTGATTTCCTATCTCATCCCTTAAGAATGGTCAAACCTTTCTGGTCAAACCTAGCTGTTGGTGAACTTTTGCATCAAACTTTTGCATCGAATGCTGACAATGCCACCACAACTGCCCGACAAGTGCCTTCAATTTAGGTTCTCCAAGACAACTGCAACATCTACTTATTCAATTGCCATCTGCTCTCTTCTATGTCTTCTCCATTGCATCTTTGCACGTCAAGTCATGTCTGTTCACTTGTGAAACGCCAAATGAGAACGACGATTCAAAAGAATAAAGTTCTACTGAAGAAGGTTTGTTTCTGTTCATATATGTTTTTGCGTGAACTTGTAAATTAACTTGTTTATATATTTGCAGAGTCTCCTGATTTGTCAGTCAAGGATAAAGGACGTCACCAGGCCAGAAGAGGCTACTGCCCAGAAAGAGACTTCTACTCACAAAGAGGGCTACTGCTTCATCATCTGCTTCTCCTGGCTCAATCCAAGCAGAGCAAAAATTCGTCGATATTTGGAGAGGGCAATCGGTTCAAATCGAAGGACGACACATCGGGCAAACTTGGACAGCAACTCGGAAAGTGCTCCTTCAACCAGATGACCGAAGAGGGTCAAATTTAAACCGAATAGCATTTCTGGACGAAGCAAAAGTGCACTGCAGGTTCTCGAGTGCAAGCCGGTCAAAGGGCACTTCGTCAACTGGGGGAACAAGTCGACTAAATCGAACAGCTCAAGTGGAAGAAATGAAAACTTGAGTGGCAATGCCAATGTTGTCAATGTTCGTTTGAAGCAATTAAAAGTATTTTGTTTTGACAGAAATCTATTTTCTTATTATTTTATTATTATCATCAAGTAATAAATAAACAAGTCATCAATTGTTTAGAGTTTTAATAAAGACACATAAATGTGTGTCACAATTGATAGCCTCAATCAGTGGCAGAGGCGTTGTTGGACGTGTCCACACGAATCAAACGAATGATGTCTCGGTCCACCAGAAGGACGGCGCTCTCGTTGTTGTTGCCGCAATAGTGGGAGCAGGAGAATATGGTGGTGCATTTCCTGCCAAAGTGAAATCTGAACCCTAGTTCCGGGACCTCGTGTGCACGGACCAGATGTGACAGGCCATTGGTGGAGAGAAAGCGGTCAGCGGCCTCTTCGTTGAACGCCCAAGCGGTGCCACGCTTCTTGTTGGGAACATAGCCCTGGCAGTGAGCCAAATCCACCTGCATCAGACGAGCCGCCTCCACGAACTGTTGCTGATCCATCGGGTCCGACCAAAGGATCTCCCATGCGACTTGGTTTTCGTGTTCGGGATCCGAGATTTGTTCTGGGAGAGTGGCCACATCGTGTAAATCGAGAGTGGTTCGTGGTATGCCCCCATGTGCGCAGTAAATGGCCTCATCGATGACCGCACACAGTGGCAAGTGGTCAAAGATTTGATTGGTCAATTCCCAAAGTAATGGGCCATACACGGCACCATACTTTTGGAGACATTCCGCACGGTAGGAGTAGCGGCACTGAAGGCTTCGCACTTCATGATTTCCGCGGAGAAGTGTCACCTTGTTGGGCATTAGTACTTTGAGAGCCAGAAGGTAGGCCACACACTCGATGCTCCACTTGCCACGGTCGACCATGTCTCCGAGAAACACCAAATTTGGTCCAATGATGGGGACCCGTTTCCAGAAGGCTTTTTCCAGCGATAGCAAATCGGACAGGTTGCCATGGATGTCTCCAATGATGTATGCGGGCGAGGCCACCTGAACACAACGAGTCGGCTTAAGCACTGGGCGCAATGCGCGATCGAGAATTTTCATCATCTCTAGAAAGGACATTCTCTCGTCAATGGTGCGACACATGAGCCCATTAGTGTTTGAGGTTGTTCCCATTTCGACTTCAAAGTTGCGCACTAGATTCATCACTTTGAAGGCCACCTTGAATGCATCTTCGCTGACGTCTCCAGTGGGAACCATCGACTCGGTCACTTCATTTGTGGTTGACTGCTGGAGCTGCTCGGGCTTGATGCAATCCAGTACGTATCCATCTGCACTGAGTTTGTACAGATGTTCGTCTAGAGTGGGTCGTTTGGCCTTGCACCCAAGACAGATTCCAACATACGGTTGCTCGAGTACGTTCGCGTACTGGTGTTCTTTCTTAACGTTTTGGTGCTTCATCCTGGCGAATATGACATTGGTGATGGCGACAAAGCTTGGTTGATTCAGACGGCATAATGTTGATGTTCCGCGGATGGTGTGCGCGCCAATTCCATCGATTAGCTTTCGGTGCAGGACACGAACTTTTCCCGGTTTGTTTGGATCGGGTTCGGTCTGGAGACCAACCAACATTTGAACCAACTTTGAATTAATCTCTTTGTCCGATTTGCCTTGATGTATGTCCTTAAGCATGGCTCGTAGCTCATGTTCACTGAGGTAACCGCACTTGTTGACGTCATAGTAGCGAGCAATGAACTTGGATCGGGTTTCGTTGTGTACCGAGTTGCGGTCAATGCAGGCCAGACCAATCAACAGCTCGGGGAAGGTGATCGAGCCATTGCACTTGTAGTTGAATGCCCGGAAGAATGGTTCCAGTTTCGTATTGGAATACTTCATGTCGTACTTGGCCATGTACACCTTGAACGAGTGCATCGTCATGGTTGTGCACGGAAAGCAGTGGTCCAAGAAGTCCAAATAGAGTCGCTCAATGTCGTTGTCGGACAAGTTGGCAGTGTAGAGGAGGTGTTGCTTGTCGTTGGTGTGCGGATGGCGTGGCATGTACTCGAAGGCCATTTCGAGGTTACACTCTTCGTACGAGTTGCAGTTCGGGGTCATTCCGTTTTGGTAAGCGGCAGTAATAGTTCGATAGTGGCCAAACAGTTCGCTTCCCCAGATGTGCTTTAGGTTGACACTCTTCTTGAGGATGTCCTTCTCCGCGATCCAGACCAGCGAGTCGGTGTCTTGGCAGCACTTGAAGTGTCCGTGTGGTTTCGCCATTTTGGACTGGTCGAGACGCACGTACCAGGTGAGCCGAGTGATCATTTTGGTCGGGGCCAGTTGAATGTCGTAAAGTTCCAAAAGGAGCTTCTCCGAATAGGGCAAGTGTTCCTTCAGTGACAGGTGAAGGGCCATATTGCCACCCGAGAGTACAATCAGCAGTCCGGCCAGACCAGACTCTTCCCAGGAACGGTTGTTTGGAATGGCAGTGAACGGCATCCAAGCGGCCTGTTGGTTTGAGGGCTTTGTGACTGCCACTCGGTTGTGTGTGGCACAGTGGATGAAGTACACCGCACTGTGATATCGGTTGGCGGCCATCGAGTTGACGCTGATCCAACGACTTGAGGTGACATCGCCAGTGAGGGAGGTGGTGAAGGGAAGTAGACGAGGAGCGAACTGTGAGTGGGCTGAGACTTGTTGATCGGTGCGACCAGTTTGTGCACTGGTGGACTTGACTGACCCTTGAGAGCTATTGCTACGAACAGAACGTTGACTCGCGCTGGACTTGGTTCGCGACTTAGTCTTGTTAGATGATTTGGCAGGCGAAGACATTCTTGAAGAGGCACGGACAGAACGAGTAGCACTAGAACTGACAAGTGTGAGCAACTGGCAAGACTTGATAAACTGATAGTAGAGAGAAATTGACGACAAACAACAATCAATCTCACATCAAGTGTCTATTTATAGACAATTCAAATGAGCAAGTGCGAGATGAATTCGAATTTACCAGAACGAATGAACACAAATGAAAAATCATCAAAAGTGTTCGTTCAACTGGAATGATGACATCATTGATGAGTTATTGCAGACAGTCATTGATCCAACAACAAAGGAACTAATTCGTTAGTTTCGGCTCAATAGACTTGATTCATTTGCCAACATACTTACTGACAGTGGCATTAGTCGTATAAGCATACTACTGTAGTCATTAGTTAGCCATTCACACCTGCTTGATCTAACATTTATTTATGAATTTAGTTGGCACCATCGTTGCTGAAAAAGCCGTTCGCGCTCACATTAAGCATTGCCATTACAAGTACATTACAGCACCATCGATTTTAGCACACTGAATGATTATATTTGACAATCGATATGCTGACAAATGCATTTAATAATTAAAATAGAGAGAAACACTTTTATTAATAACAACAAAAGGCCTATAAATTAAAAACTCCTCACAGATAATAATTTGCAGAATAATCTTTTGTAGGCAAGAGTGTGCAGATCTACTTTTGCACACTCATTTGAACTTGTTCTCAGTGAAACTCCAAACTCAGGCTTGTAGCAAAAGTTTGTCCATGTTGAGTTGTCTGCTGTCTTTGCCCAGTTTAATATTGTTCTTATCGATGGCTTTGTCAGACAAAGTTTGTCTATCTCAATGCCAGGCGGCCACTTGAACTGTGCATTCGGATTGGTGAACTCAATAGTCGCGTAAATTTATTTTAACTTAACTTAAGTTGTCCTGAGTGTGCTATGGCATTTCTAAGGTAAACAAAGTTAGGATTAGTTGAGAATGACATATAGTTTGTGTGCATTACCGAATTTGACAATAAAACCTTTTGGCAAGGGCTTCTTTGTAAGATCAATGAGATGCTGCAAGGGTTCTGTCACCAGGGAAAGCAGCTCAAATGGGCCCAAGACACGGTCGAACACTTGGAGCATCTCCAAAAAGTATTTCCTGTTCCCAATACTGAGACTGAACATTCCGTTTGGTTGAGCGCTGTTTCCCTTGTTTCGGACGGGCACAATTTGGCTCGTCCAGTCGAGTGGATACTTGTCACATACAGAAACGGTGTCATAAACGGTGTCATCCAGTGATTGATCGATTACGGGAAGGAGTCCAAAGTTCTTATCAGGCTTGTCCAAGCTAAAATAATCGACGAGAGAAAGCTTGTGCGGATTTCGCATCTCGAGCTAAACAATTGGGGGGTTTCGATTTCGAAACTTCTGGTCTCGATGTTCCCGACGGGTAGACACTGTCCACTTTTGTCTCGGTTTTTGCATAGCAGGAAATCCAGAAACGGTGTCACCACTTTGAAACTCATGTTATCGGTGCGAATTGTAAATCTACTTGAACTTGTGGCTCATCAATGTGTTCGCCTTTTTACAATTGATGCTAAACTCGAGATTTGGATTGCGAATTGACATTCTTGACACTAGTCTTGGCCGGAGTGTTGCTGTTTATCGTGGTCTTCGTTTGAGACTTTGGTTTGTCTTTCAGTTCTGACTTTACTTTGACTTTTTCTGTGAATTTTCCTAGTCATAAAAGAAAGAAAACGTCAACAAACAGATAACGTCAATGCACGATCGATTTATTTGTGCTCACCGGATTGTTGAGTCCACCAGCTATTGGTTCTTCTGTTTGAAGAGCTAATAGCGCAGTGGCAACTGTTGCTTGATTGCCTTCTCTGAATCGACACGATTGACTTGGCTTCGATTTCGCTTGATGATCACCAGAGAAGGTGAAGGAAGAAGATGACCGATCGAAAGCACGAAAGAGAGCACGGAAGGCAAAGTTGAGCCAAATAGCCAAACCAACACAACTGACACAATAAAGTAGAGTCGGTTATATAAAAAATTGCATAAAGGGGCACTCATTCGAATATACAGAAAGGTCATTCTGTTTGGATGAACAAACTTCGATTTTTAATTTTCGACAATTTGTCGTATCGACTAAAAAGCATTAACGTGTTCAAAATGTTACACGAACAACATTGTTCCAAGTGTACACATGTACATGTAAGATAAATCGTAAACTGGTTAGAAGTTTGTGCTAATAAAATGGAGTGTTCCTTCTCAATCGGGTCAGTTGGTTCGTTCTTCTGCATCACTTCACCCTGTACGCGTATACGCCCTCTCCTCTGTTCGTTCATCTTTTTTGTCCTGCCAATGCCTCCAGACAAGTCTAGTGCCAACAACTCTTCAATTCGTCCGTCATCGACTGCAACACCAAAACAACCGCAAGCAAGCAAGCGCTGCCATCGGAGTCGAATAAACACAAGCAGAAGAGGCGGTGGCATTATCGATAAGATCGTTACAGGTCAAGTCTCGGGCAAGACAAGTGCTGGTTCGATGACAAGTGCTGCTGGTGATAACACCTCAAACAGTAAAGGCTCATTGAAGTCAAGTCAAGAGTCATGTACTACCTCAAAGCCAACACGTCACAGAGCCACAGTATGGAGTCGAGTCGGACAACTTCAAAAGGCGACAAAAGATCTCAACCTCAAACAGTGCACATCATCAAAAAGGTGCAAACGGCATTAGCTCCATCTGTTACGGAGAAACAGGCCAGGATCGATAAGGTTTTCGCAAAAGACCCTGATGATGATGAGTTGTTCGCAGTCAAGGCAGTGATCGATCACTGATGGTTCCAAACGAGCGCACAGTACGAACCACTGCACGATTGGATGGCCAAGTGAGTGAACCGAGAGGATGCTTTTGCCAGCACCAGCCAAGAGCAATAAAATTGCTGATTATAATGGAGACATGTACATGATTGAGACATTTGAGATTAAATATAACACATCAAATGCAACCAATGGACTTTGCTTGAATTTTGCTTGCGGGAATTCTAATAGTGGGACACTTTGCTAGGCTTACTCTGGTCGACCATTGGCGAAATTGAGAGCCAAGACCAGTTTAGCGGTCCAGGTGGGCCTAGACGTTCTACACAAAACAAAGATAATTAACACACTTTGATTAGAAATAATGAAGCAACAAACCTTTGCACAAGAAGATCTCTCGGTGGATTGAGACTCTCAATGAGAGTAAGCAATTGCTCGTTCATGACTTGTGGCGAGTGGCAAATTGAGTTCAACACAAACACAAAGCTTCAATCGACTACTTCCATGATAAAATTACTCTTTTATCTAAACAATCAATCACTTAGAATATTTGAATTATATCGAGGCTCAAGTCTCGATTCGAATATATCAACGTGGACAAATTAGGCAAATATTATTACTAATTGAGGCCAGCTAGAAAAATTCAGTGGCAACAAAGCGGTGGTTGCCGAGCTGCCAAAGCTTGCCGAATATATCTTACGGTTTTTAATTTAGATTCACTTCGAAGTGACTCGTGCATTTGACGTTTAATCGAGATTTGCTAAATTTGAGCTTAAAATACCAAACACCTCGAACACTCGACAGATCATTTGTGTCCAATTAATTTGAAAATTACCACAAATGGCCACTTCCTTTTACGTTTAAATGCCAAACACCTCGCACACTCGACAGATCATTTGTGTCCAATTAATTTGAAAATTACCACAAATGGCCACTTCCTTTTACGTTTAAATGCCAAACACCTCGCACACTCGACAGATCATTTGTGTCCAATTAATTTGAAAATTGCCACAAATGGCCACATCCTTTTACGTTTAAATACCAAACACCTCGAACACTCGACAGATCATTTGTGTCCAATTAATTTGAAAATTACCACAAATGGCCACTTCCTTTTACGTTTAAATGCCAAACACCTCGAACACTCGACAAATCATTTGTGTCCAATTAATTTGAAAATTGCCACAAATGGCCACATCCTTTTACGTTTAAATACCAAACACCTCGAACACTCGACAGATCATTTGTGTCCAATTAATTTGAAAATTGCCACAAATGGCCACTTCCTTTTACGTTTAAATACCAAACACCTCGAACACTCGACAGATCATTTGTGTCCAATTAATTTGAAAATTGCCTCGAAGCTTCACTTCCTTTTACGTTTAAATACCAAACACCTCGAACACTCGACAGATCATTTGTGTCCAATTAATTTGAAAATTACCACAAATGGCCACTTCCTTTTACGTTTAAATGCCAAACACCTCGCACACTCGACAGATCATTTGTGTCCAATTAATTTGAAAATTGCCACAAATGGCCACATCCTTTTACGTTTAAATACCAAACACCTCGAACACTCGACAGATCATTTGTGTCCAATTAATTTGAAAATTGCCAAGAATGGCCACATCCTTTTACGTTTAAATACCAAACACCTCGAACACTCGACAGATCATTTGTGTCCAATTAATTTGAAAATTACCACAAATGGCCACTTCCTTTTACGTTTAAATACCAAACACCTCGAACACTCGACAGATCATTTGTGTCCAATTAATTTGAAAATTGCCTCGAAGCTTCACTTCCTTTTACGTTTAAATACCAAACACCTCGAACACTCGACAGATCATTTGTGTCCAATTAATTTGAAAATTGCCAAGAATGGCCACATCCTTTTACGTTTAAATACCAAACACCTCGAACACTCGACAGATCATTTGTGTCCAATTAATTTGAAAATTGCCAAGAATGGCCACATCCTTTTACGTTTAAATACCAAACACCTCGAACACTCGACAGATCATTTGTGTCCAATTAATTTGAAAATTGCCTCGAATTCTTGTAATTTTTTTGTGAGCTTTGCAAATACACAATATTGTTACCATGGTTACTACTATAGCATATATTAATATGTTGAAGTTGTTACACTCTGGTCTGGTCGTGCGTTTGTCAGTGTTGATGTCTCAATCGGACAATGTGCACAGCATTGAAATGTGATCCAGTGGAGTAGACCTAGTCTGAATGCCTTGCACGTATCTCCAAACATCGCAAAACATCTCACATCGTCACAATTAATTATGCTTGTCCCACTGTTAGACTGGAAGACGCCAATACCAACCACCAAAGCGCCTCCAAGAATGATTTATTCGAGTTTGCGGTTTGTCAGTGTAACCGTGTCAATTGCGGTGTTGTGGCCAGCGGACTGGTCGGATGGCTTCGATTGCCATCTCTTACTACTTAAATCCCAATGTAACGCTAAACAAAAACAAACAAAAGCTATTTGAGAATTAATTTTGAATATTTGAGTTAATTGCTGTCTCTTTTCTTTAGTCCTAAATGATGTGAATGAATTGCTGAGAATGAAAGTCATAAGAAGACTGTGAAAGAGTACACTTTTGGATCGCGCAGCAACTGTGCTACAGTTGCTGCACCATGTATATTGCAGTTGGAAATTGACACCATCGAAAGGGAGGATTTAAAGTCGTTGCTGGTGTCAGGTTTCTTTTTTAACCGCGATCGACATCTTATTTGGACTTTTTGCGGATAGAAGAAGACCAAGTGGCGTGGTGGTGTTGAGCTAGGCTAAGGCTTGAGACTGTTGAGCACTTTTCAGCCTTCAACATTGCAGCAACCCATGTTTAGCCGC
Source organism: Rhizoglyphus robini (assembly GCA_023373905.1). Taxonomy (NCBI): domain Eukaryota; kingdom Metazoa; phylum Arthropoda; class Arachnida; order Sarcoptiformes; family Acaridae; genus Rhizoglyphus; species Rhizoglyphus robini. The sequence continues at coordinate 332,176 of JAKIJQ010000066.1, read as the reverse complement.
TTCAATCTCCCAATCGTTTACTTACCTTTAGCTTGTAGCTTGCTTAATTTCTTCACCTCGTGTTAACTGTATTCACTGAGTGCACAAGGAGTCAAGCTATCTCAATATAAATTATCAATCGTACACAAATGCCAATGATTCTTGGTATATTGTTGTGTGTCATTTTTTACCTGTTCCCCGTTTGTTTTTGCTTAGATAAAATTAACGCAATATACAAATAATAATGTAATTGTAAATAGGTAACAAATGTAGTCATGCCGGCCACTAGTTAAGGCTTGTCTTCAATTAGTTTGTTTGTTCTATGTTTGTTGAGTTTGTTTGTCGGTCCGTCTAGCCAATGTCTGTCAAACCGTGAGTTAATTTGTTTGATTGCTCCAAGCAACATTTTGGCTTGTTTTCAATTGTTTTTTTGTCTGTTCGGATCGACAATGTAGCAATCGGTCGGTGTATTTGCTCAACTTCAGGCTGGTTCGTTCGTGGGTGCGATCGTTTTTTATTTGTTTGGACTAAATGTCCTCGGTTTGTTGTTTTGTTGCTATTTAGTCAAGCAGACTTTTCGAACCAGCGAGTCCTACAGGTCAAAATGAACATTCTGAACGAAGTTCTGAATGAGGAAATTCAGTACGAAGTCAATGCTAGTGCCAAGTGTTCCGAGTTAAGTGCTTTAGTTTGCTTTCTACATTCGCACTTCTCACTTTGCCTTTTGTCGTCTAACAATTGAACCCGCGTTCGAGTGCACTTTAGAATGGCAATTGCCGTTTGTTGTGTGCATTTACAAACATGTAAGATCAAATCGCGAGTGCCTATTGTCTTGCCAATTGACTATTCGCTTTGTAGTGTTTTGCTTGTGGCCTCTTCACTCAGTTCGGCTGATTGTCCATTAGTTGTGTGTCATTTGTTTGAATGTTCTTCATTGTGGTCAATCTGATTCACTGCGTTGACCAGTGTTAATTTACTCGAATGTGGTCATGGTTTGCCAGTGATATGTACCCAATTCACAGTGGCGAGGCAATGTGTCAAATCGTAATGAATGCTTGTGAGCCTGTATAAACCTGTAAATCACTTGCACCATAGCAGTGAGTATTGGTGTCACAAACGGTGTCATATAAAACAAAAGTGGATAGATCTCGATCCGTACACTGACTCGACACTTACCGAGTCAATCAATCAAACTATTGTCCACAGAATTTGGTCTCATTCTCGATGGGACAACTGAACAAAACTTGGCTCTCTTAATTAAGACAAAAACATTAAACTAATTCGACAAAGTGCCTTTCAACCAGTCCGTGAGTCGAACTCAGTGAGTCAGTGCATCGACCGTGTCTGTGTGTTTATTGAATAATTTGTCCAACACGAGGCGAGTTTAAACCATGGTTTCTGCAGAACTGCTAAACGGAAAGAAACACAGACGACGCAAACGATATCGATTTACACAGACAAATGGAGCGAACGGTGGTGATTCAGCATTCATGAAACAATTAGCATAATTTTGATTTGAATTTTGTCAAATGGACCACACTTGGTTTACACTGTTGCTACACTGATACACTGTACAATGGCAATGGCACTTAGATCGAAACAAGGTAGTTCTGCAGTTCGACATAATTGTACTCCTGTAATTAACGATTAATTAGCTCTCACTCCAATGCATGCATTGCTCAATACTCTTAATACAAATAATTAATATTGCGCCACTACACAAACAGCGCGCGAACACTTACATTCATTGTTAGTGGACATTCATCGATGGTCGATGGTTGGTCGATCTATTGATTATTGAATTTGGTAAGACCATTTGCACAACTGCATGCGAAGCGGTGAGTGGAATGCTCGTTTTGGCTGTAATTCCATTTTGGTGTGTTGACACTGTGAGAGACTTGCGAGAACTGATCAATCTGTTGCGAGGTTCGCGTCTCCGATCAATTGAATCAGCATTGCGTCGATTGTGAGCTGATGAATCAGTGATGGTGTGGCCCCACTGGTCCTACAAGACAAAAGACAAAAGCTGTTCCTATGGTTTGTGCACACCTTTGTGGTGATGAAATGGCAATTTAAATTGATTTTGAAGTATTCACTTATTTCACTCACTTTATTGGCTTAATTTGTTCATCTTGTTCCAAAAAAGTGATTCATTAATGAATTAATAACTTTAATAATTTAAAAATAAACAAACGAACCATGAATATAAATGCTTAACTCGTTTGGAAAGATAATAATAAATTAGTATTCATTATTAAATAATGAAGACTTATGTTGCTTTAGAGGATTGTTGTCCAATGGCAAATGATGCAAAGCCATGGCTATCCCAGTGGATCACGCTGGGTCCACGGTGATTGTAATTGAGTCATCCAAGTCGTTCTTAAGTCCTCATTTTGAGCCTCGACTTTTCTTTTCTAGTTTCATTGTACTGAGGTCGATCACACTGACCGAGGAGAGAGTGCCTTCACTTGATATACCAACTCGTGTTAAAAGAGTCGATCAAAGTTAGTTCACTTTAAAGTGAAATGTCACAAACAAGAATAAATTCAAATAACAAGCATTCGAATCGATTAAATTAATAATTACCGAAATAGCAAATCAAGCAGCGTAACATCGTGCCACAAACCAACGAGAACAAGCACATGAACGTTCAGATTGAGGTCTCGTCGACGTTGTACCGGAAGACATCGGCCACAGCGCGCTAATGATTAACCTAATCTAATTTCGGTCTTAGAGCTTAATTCTGTAGAAAGTCTTCACTTGTCGATCTCATCTTGTGTAGTCATTCTCGTTCATTTCATTGCCTACTTGGTGTAAATCAAGGTGCTAAGCTAAGGTGCATACTTGGCAGCGATGCTATAAAACTAGACCGAGAGAATCGCTAGTTGGCTATTAATGTATTGAACCAAATATATTATCGAGTCAAATTATTGAAAGAAAGTGTCCATATTGAGCACTAATATATTATGCTAAAGCACGAATTGGCTCGGTTCATAAATCACCGTTTTAAAGAGAGGCACAAAGTTTGAAAGTATGAGTCTGTTGCAGAAATGTGTGCAGACGGCAGTGTAATTATTAGAGTACATAATCCAATGTATACGGACTATGTAGCCAAGCATGGCAAAGACGCGGCAGAAATCAATTTTACAGAGAATATTGCTGACAAATGTATCGTTCGGTAGATTGAAGTGGCACAATGAACATCTCTATAACGATCAGGCCATAAAGTAGCTATTGTCCTATTGCGAGTGTGTCTACTTGAAGGGTATTCACTCTTCCATTGGCGATGCCACCGATGGAACATTCGGACATGTTACTTTCTGTGTAAAGTCAACTAACAGGCAAGAGGCGATCTTAGCTATAGCGGTATATGCTCACTTGACTGACTGGCTTGCACTGACATGTTATGATGCTGAATAATTGGGAGCTCGACAAAAGAGGCTCAAAATGTTATTCATTATTAATGAATCATTAACTAAATTGGCCCATTTCGATGAGAAATAATTGCCTGATCGAGTAGAATGTATCCATATCTGACTTGACAAATAAGACAATTAAACTTTGGTTGAATTAGACGAAAGAGTTAAATAATATAAACTCGAATCAAACATTGTTGATGCAGATGTTCGCTATGGCGCCATAATGGCCGCCTAAATAGTGGCTTAGCCAAAGAGCAACCGAACCAACAACTAAAAGCCAACACTGACTACACCTACACTGTAGTACACAAAGGTGGTTAATCGTGCTCGTAACTACAAAACAAAAGGTCCCAAAGATAAGAAGTGGATAATTGTGCCCGATCGTTGAACTCAGTTCCCGCTCTGTTGAAGCACTCAAATTCATTTAAATGACCTAGGATTATCCAGATTTGATTGATTGATTGCCCAATAATGTGGCCAGTGTGGAATTCCATTTAAGTCATGGGCCAAACTGTTAGGGCGAGACTGTCCACTCGGTCGGTTTATTCCGGTTCTTTATTTAATGTCCAGGTTGACAGAAATATATCCACAAATGACTGTGCGTGATGTCTCATTTCCGAACAGTTTATAATTGATGATTAAAAATTAGCGAGTCTGTCTTGAGTTATGACAGACACTTTTGTTGCGACTACCAACCACATCGATTCACACAATTAAACAATCCAACGGCTTTATATTTATCCTCAATGCCCGAATTGCCAAACAGAAGGATGTGCTTATATAAGACAGAGCCGTCACAGGTCAGCGGCGGTTATGCCTTTAATGCACCATTCATTATGATCATTACTATTTCGCAACTGATTGCAAAATGTTATCAATAGAAAAATGTGTCTGAGAGTGAATTGGCGCATTAGTGCGAACATGTTCTCATGTCGATCGGTTCTTCAACTTGTGTTGTCTACCATGGTATTATCACATACACATCATGGGGTGTCAGGCCAAGTGTACTAATCCAGTCGAGTCAATCACTCGGTCGGTGGACTAGTATTGCCTCTGTGTGTCTCACTATGGACTCGTAATCATTATTTGTCTTTAATTATCGATCAGCGATAGATGAGATCATTTCGTGTTTCAAATGAGGAGTCCCGCCCGTGTCCACTCGTGCAATCTTAACCTGTCAGTAGATATTGCTTTCCTAGAGCAGCATTTCTTGTTACTTTGTGCGGTTGTTATAGAGATTCGACTCGACTCAACTACATCCCTTGAAAGTCATGACCTTGTATGCATCATGTTCCTTGTTCAAATGAAGCAACCAATACGGTTATATTCGCTTCTATTCACTCGACAGATCATTTGTGTTCCATTAATTTGAAAATTGCCACAAATGGCCACATCCTTTTACGTTTAAATACCAAACACCTCGCACACTCGACAGATCATTTGTGTCCAATTAATTTGAAAATTGCCACAAATGGCCACATCCTTTTACGTTTAAATACCAAACACCTCGAACACTCGACAGATCATTTGTGTCCAATTAATTTGAAAATTGCCTCGAAGCTTCACTTCCTTTTACGTTTAAATACCAAACACCTCGAACACTGGACAGATCATTTGTGTCCAATTAATTTGAAAATTGCCAAGAATGGCCACATCCTTTTACGTTTAAATACCAAACACCTCGAACACTCGACAGATCATTTGTGTCCAATTAATTTGAAAATTGCCACAAATGGCCACATCCTTTTACGTTTAAATACCAAACACCTCGAACACTCGACAGATCATTTGTGTCCAATTAATTTGAAAATTGCCACAAATGGCCACATCCTTTACGTTTAAATGCCAAACACCTCGCACACTCGACAGATCATTTGTGTCCAATTAATTTGAAAATTGCCACAAATGGCCACATCCTTTTACGTTTAAATACCAAACACCTCGAACACTGGACAGATCATTTGTGTCCAATTAATTTGAAAATTGCCACAAATGGCCACATCCTTTTACGTTTAAATACCAAACACCTCGAACACTCGACAGATCATTTGTGTCCAATTAATTTGAAAATTGCCACGAATGGCCACTTCCTTTTACGTTTAAATACCAAACACCTCGAACACTCGACAGATCATTTGTGTCCAATTAATTTGAATATTGCCACAAATGGCCACATCCTTTTACGTTTAAATACCAAACACCTCGAACACTGGACAGATCATTTGTGTCCAATTAATTTGAAAATTGCCACAAATGGCCACATCCTTTTACGTTTAAATACCAAACACCTCGAACACTCGACAGATCATTTGTGTCCAATTAATTTGAATATTGCCACAAATGGCCACATCCTTTTACGTTTAAATACCAAACACCTCGAACACTGGACAGATCATTTGTGTCCAATTAATTTGAAAATTGCCAAGAATGGCCACATCCTTTTACGTTTAAATACCAAACACCTCGAACACTGGACAGATCATTTGTGTCCAATTAATTTGAATATTGCCACAAATGGCCACATCCTTTTACGTTTAAATACCAAACACCTCGAACACTGGACAGATCATTTGTGTCCAATTAATTTGAAAATTGCCAAGAATGGCCACATCCTTTTACGTTTAAATACCAAACACCTCGAACACTGGACAGATCATTTGTGTCCAATTAATTTGAATATTGCCACAAATGGCCACTTCCTTTTACGTTTAAATACCAAACACCTCGAACACTCGACAGATCATTTGTGTCCAATTAATTTGAATATTGCCACAAATGGCCACATCCTTTTACGTTTAAATACCAAACACCTCGAACACTCGACAGATCATTTGTGTCCAATTAATTTGAAAATTGCCACAAATGGCCACATCCTTTTACGTTTAAATACCAAACACCTCGCACACTCGACAGATCATTTGTGTCCAATTAATTTGAATATTGCCACAAATGGCCACATCCTTTTTACGTTTAAATACCAAACACCTCGAACACTCGACAGATCATTTGTGTCCAATTAATTTGAATATTGCCACAAATGGCCACATCCTTTTACGTTTAAATACCAAACACCTCGCACACTCGACAGATCATTTGTGTCCAATTAATTTGAATATTGCCACAAATGGCCACATCCTTTTACGTTTAAATACCAAACACCTCGAACACTCGACAGATCATTTGTGTCCAATTAATTTGAAAATTGCCACAAATGGCCACTTCCTTTACGTTTAAATACCAAACACCTCGAACACTCGACAGATCATTTGTGTCCAATTAATTTGAAAATTGCCTCGAAGCTTCACTTCCTTTTACGTTTAAATACCAAACACCTCGAACACTCGACAGATCATTTGTGTCCAATTAATTTGAAAATTGCCACAAATGGCCACATCCTTTTACGTTTAAATACCAAACACCTCGAACACTGGACAGATCATTTGTGTCCAATTAATTTGAATATTGCCACAAATGGCCACATCCTTTTACGTTTAAATACCAAACACCTCGAACACTGGACAGATCATTTGTGTCCAATTAATTTGAAAATTGCCACAAATGGCCACATCCTTTTTACGTTTAAATACCAAACACCTCGAACACTCGACAGATCATTTGTGTCCAATTAATTTGAATATTGCCACAAATGGCCACATCCTTTTACGTTTAAATACCAAACACCTCGAACACTCGACAGATCATTTGTGTCCAATTAATTTGAAAATTGCCACAAATGGCCACATCCTTTTACGTTTAAATACCAAACACCTCGAACACTGGACAGATCATTTGTGTCCAATTAATTTGAATATTGCCACAAATGGCCACATCCTTTTACGTTTAAATACCAAACACCTCGAACACTGGACAGATCATTTGTGTCCAATTAATTTGAAAATTGCCGCAAATGGCCACATCCTTTTACGTTTAAATACCAAACACCTCGAACACTGGACAGATCATTTGTGTCCAATTAATTTGAATATTGCCACAAATGGCCACATCCTTTACGTTTAAATATCAAACACCTCGAACACTCGACAGATCATTTGTGTCCAATTAATTTGAAAATTACCACAAATGGCCACTTCCTTTTACGTTTAAATACCAAACACCTCGAACACTCGACAGATCATTTGTGTCCAATTAATTTGAATATTGCCGCAAATGGCCACATCCTTTTACGTTTAAATACCAAACACCTCGAACACTCGACAGATCATTTGTGTCCAATTAATTTGAAAATTGCCACAAATGGCCACTTCCTTTACGTTTAAATACCAAACACCTCGAACACTCGACAGATCATTTGTGTCCAATTAATTTGAATATTGCCACAAATGGCCACATCCTTTTACGTTTAAATACCAAACACCTCGAACACTCGACAGATCATTTGTGTCCAATTAATTTGAATATTGCCACAAATGGCCACATCCTTTTACGTTTAAATACCAAACACCTCGAACACTCGACAGATCATTTGTGTCCAATTAATTTGAAAATTGCCTCGAAGCTTCACTTCCTTTTACGTTTAAATACCAAACACCTCGAACACTCGACAGATCATTTGTGTCCAATTAATTTGAATATTGCCACAAATGGCCACTTCCTTTTACGTTTAAATACCAAACACCTCGAACACTCGACAGATCATTTGTGTCCAATTAATTTGAATATTGCCGCAAATGGCCACATCCTTTACGTTTAAATACCAAACACCTCGAACACTCGACAGATCATTTGTGTCCAATTAATTTGAAAATTGCCACAAATGGCCACTTCCTTTACGTTTAAATACCAAACACCTCGAACACTCGACAGATCATTTGTGTCCAATTAATTTGAAAATTGCCACAAATGGCCACATCCTTTTACGTTTAAATACCAAACACCTCGAACACTCGACAGATCATTTGTGTCCAATTAATTTGAATATTGCCACAAATGGCCACATCCTTTTACGTTTAAATACCAAACACCTCGAACACTCGACAGATCATTTGTGTCCAATTAATTTGAAAATTGCCTCGAAGCTTCACTTCCTTTTACGTTTAAATACCAAACACCTCGAACACTCGACAGATCATTTGTGTCCAATTAATTTGAAAATTGCCTCGAAGCTTCACTTCCTTTTACGTTTAAATACCAAACACCTCGAACACTCGACAGATCATTTGTGTCCAATTAATTTGAATATTGCCACAAATGGCCACATCCTTTTACGTTTAAATACCAAACACCTCGCACACTCGACAGATCATTTGTGTCCAATTAATTTGAATATTGCCACAAATGGCCACATCCTTTTACGTTTAAATACCAAACACCTCGCACACTCGACAGATCATTTGTGTCCAATTAATTTGAATATTGCCACAAATGGCCACATCCTTTTACGTTTAAATACCAAACACCTCGAACACTCGACAGATCATTTGTGTCCAATTAATTTGAATATTGCCACAAATGGCCACATCCTTTTACGTTTAAATACCAAACACCTCGCACACTCGACAGATCATTTGTGTCCAATTAATTTGAATATTGCCACAAATGGCCACATCCTTTTACGTTTAAATACCAAACACCTCGCACACTCGACAGATCATTTGTGTGCAATTATTTTGAATATTGACACAATATGCAAATCGCACCTGAAGATATGTCAAAAGTTGTTCGATTGCTCGTTTAAGGCCAAAGTGCATTGTGTCAATTGTTGGACCAGTGGCATCACTAGACTTGTCTTTCGCCAAATTGGGCCATTACCGCGAATAACTGCTTCTCCTCATTAATGACCGTTCCTATCAAAGTGTTATATATTTTTCCTGTCAACTTTAATTAATCCCAATCGACTACAGTGGCCGCGCACCCAATGACCAAATGACCGATCTCATGGTCCGATAATGTGGCACTTTGTAATTGATGAAACGAGGCTGCACTTACTATAAATATAGAAATTTCCTTAGGAGTTAATTGTGCAACTATTGGCCTGCACCACTGACTGCAACACTTTCTCCAACGAACGCAACATCAAACTCACAGTCCAACGAGCCACTGTTCACAGTTTTATCCATTCATCAAACCATATTTGCAATGCACCTACATTTGTCTTGTTCTCGTCTTGGCTAATCTCTCAGTGAGGCAATACTTTGGCAGTGTCAAATTGGTACACAACAAGTCTGGAAGTCGATCGAGCTCTGCTTGTGGCAACAGACACACAACAGAAGCACACACACACGAACCAATCGATGTACCATGTAGGTGAAGGCTCGCTGATTAAATTAATTATTAATCAATTGGTAATATTCGTTCGACTAGCTAGACTGAGCGAGTGGAAAAGTGATGTACGGGCATTGGTGACACAAAGCACCACCAAGAAAACGAGTTTGCCATGACGCGCTGCCTCGCCGTGTCTTGTCTGTGGCAGTGGCTGACTTGGCGTGGCATTGGAACCATTCCTAATTGCATCCAATTAGCAATCATCGGTCCGTGAATGACACTGACGACCTTCCTCGTCAACACCACCACCACCACCAACATTTCACGCCATGGAAATCGCCAGTAAAGGTAAACAACATTTTATAAGTAAGATTGTGAGTTAATATTATAAACTTTATAAGAGAATTGCGGCAATTCAATTGTTTGTGAACACCAAAACAAAACAACAAGTGTAAATAGTCCGAAATAGCTGTTATGGTTTATTTGTCAATAATATTTGAGGCAACTAACTCAAAGTTTGAGTCTCAAACAGATCGACAGCGAAGAATGCGATGATGTAACACAACGTAAACAGTTATTTGATTGATTGACAATTATCAAGCATAATCTCAAAATGCCCATATATTGTAGGTACACCTTTATAATCCTACTAGTTACTATGCTGTCTAATTTTGTTTTTTAATATTTTATATTTATAGGTTTTGTTGCCCCTAGTTGACATTGTGCATTGCATGTCACTGAATTATAAAACAAGAATCTCAAATCAAATCTTTGAAAAGACACTTTTTTGTTAATTTATTTGCACTATTAGTGCAAATTATTTACGATTCACATTCACTTACTTCTTCAATGTTTCACTAAGAAAGAGGAAGATATTAATAATGTGTACTGCAAAATAACCATTAGCTGCACGAAGAATACTTCCTTTGAGACCTATCTTTGCGACAAATACTGTGAGCTGAGTAAAGATAGCATTGGTTACTACATCTCGTACTGATGGATATCATGCCACGAAAGGAAGAATGTCACAAGAATGCAAGCAGTGAGGAAAATGAATGATCTGTGTAATGGCTCGATGTCTCAATAATCAATGGCATACAAAATGATTCTACCTCTAACGTTAGTTATTTAATTCGTTTATCTTTCATTTATTGTCTACTTCTCTATAGAGTCCGGATTGGGAGTGTCAAATGGCCGACTGTAAAGAACAAGCCAAACCACCAGTCGCTCAAGTGTCTCATCAAATCGGACACTGCTTCTGTCAATTGATGGGGCCATTGGCCAGTACATGTATACACTTAAGTTAAAATTTTGCGTAACTTCCCATCACAGCATCATTCGTTTGCTACTTTTATCTTTCAAATTGAAATGATACCTCCACATCAGTGTTATCCTTGTCAACTTACAGCGTTAGATTTCAGAAGAGGTTCAATGAATTTAATTGAATAAATAATTGCCTTCCGCTCGCGCTCACGCCTACACAATTACATATGTTTAACATTTTTTTATTTACTCACAGGCAAGTTTGAAATATGAGTCAAAATTGCAACTGTAGACAAGCCACTAGTCGCGGTTCATCAAATTGGACATTGATTGGATCGAAGTGGCCACTTTGGCGACACTTCTCCTCACTACATTTGGTTGCTACTTTTGACTTTAAAATGGAAATACCATTTGGCATTTCTATTTACCGTCAATGCAGTGTCAGTCAATAATGTATTATGGTACACCAACATAAATGCTAACATATCCAGCAGCAACAATTTTGTATACATCATATTCCAATATTTGCATTCACCAATGAATCACAATGGCAATACTGCGCTTAATAATTTGCTATTTAGCACTAACGGTTTGCCCTAATTTAAATGTTTAATTACAATGTTGTGCATCAATCGAATGCTCACGTGCAAGTAATCGTTAATTTGTTTTGGTCCACAATGCACAAAAAACAACGTTACAATCAAACGATAGAAAATACATTGTCAATGCATTACAAGAGCAGCAAGAGTTGGCTGACAATTGTGCAAATGGCGCTGGAGAAATTGTTTCGATGTTCAATAAATATTTTATTTGCCTCGTCAAATGTCTTCTCGTCTCAAATGCATAATATAAAATGGCAAACAAATTAGTGGCAATTAAAATTTATTTAATGGTATTAAATTAAAATGGCCGTCAGTGACACTGTCACCCTTACTGAAGCATATTCTTCCGCTTCTTTTGGTGCACTTGGACCAGCAAGCTTGATTGGCAATTTTTCCACTGGTCGAGTGGTCTGAATGTCGTGTCCAGGGATGAATGGAGTTCCGGCCACTAGGAAATTATTGTCCGGGGGCAAGGAAAAGCCTTTCAACGGAAAGAGCGCAAAATTAATGCTAATTTTCAACAGACAGATAGAGTACACATTGTGTCTAATAGTGTGTTTATAGATTTTCTCATCGTCGCCATCCATGTTTCACTCATTGCAGTGATCATCACGCAGCTGTTGGCGATGTTCGCCCGTTACTTCATGAGTGCTTGCTGTACGTCTTCTCGAAACAAAGGTGATGGCGCAGGTTGTCAAGTTCAAAGTTCACGTAAAGATAAACGAAGCAGACGAAGCAGTGGCAAACGAAAGGCAAATTTGTCTCGTAAAGAAGGGAACAAGCCAACGGATGCTGAGCCCAGTTCAGCCATGTTGTGCCACTCTGTGCTTAAGACCTGGAGAAGATTAAAAAGACCAACAGTGAGAGGAACACAAATTGAGTCTTTGTTGGCAATCAATGAACACGAGGGCAATTGTGGAGTAGTGCTTGCTCGGTGTAGAAATGGAACTTATTGGCAATTGCGATCGCTGCAAGTAGATTCTTCTGGCGAAAAACAAAGCACTTGAAGGTTTGTTCTTTGCTGCTGACTGTTGTTGGGTTGATGAGACAATTGACAAATACAAATGCACATTTGTACATGCCATCGGTCCCGTTGGTAAAGCCACGCTGGAACAACCTGACATTTCAGCGCCAAATTGGCCCTAATCGATCGGTTCAACTCGATCGGCCGCACGGTAAAAAAAATAGTCTAATTGGTTATTGGCCACAGTTCTCCACATGAATTCGGCATAAGATGATCGTCCTCTCCTTGTTTGCAATGTCAACTCGTTCTGTTCCAGTGTTGGTTGGTCCTCTCCGGTGGTAGTCTCCTTTAGGCTTTGAACACCCCTACAATCGAGTGCTCTATATTAATTGGTCGAATGGGCATACTTTCATGTGTACAACTAGAAGCTTAACTGCGTGGTATGTATCTCGTCCACTGCCAAACATATCGAAAGTCCCTGATGTCAACATGAGCGAAAACACATGCGCACTAATGAAAACAGCTATTTGGTTAGCTTATAAATCATTTAGACTAAATGTGCCATTTGACAAATGTTTACTCCACTAATTGAATGCTCTCACTTCTGACTTCACTTCAATAAGTGCACTTGTTCCATTTCGAAATTTTGCATTAGGAACGACGGATCATGCAGAATGAACACAAAATACGAACATGAAGCCAAATTCGAAATCGTCTATTCGACACTCGACCGATAACAATGCAATCCATTTGTCTACAAATATACAGACCTGGACCAGTGGCTTGGCTGTCTGTGTTTGTTCGTTGTTAGTCCTCTCTACTCCTACTTTGGCTGCTAACTCTTTGTCTTTCATGGTGAGTATTTTGGACTGGCTCTGCCAAGTTCAGTCAATCTTCGAATTTGTTTGTTCTAACTTTGTTTTATGTTTTCCACAGGCCGATCAGGAAGCACAGAGAGAGCTTATTGGCAAGCGAATCATCTTCAACCGTTCCAAATCGCCCTTCATCGTCAAGAAGTACATCACCGGTGGCGCATTCGGCATGATTTTTATCGGAATGCACGAGAAAAAACAGATGCAAGTGGCCATCAAGATGGAAAGTCGAGAGGCCAGACAGCGACAACTGTACCTCGAGTATGGCTTCTATGTGGAGGTCATTGGTCAATGCCGATACACGCCCCGGATATTCACAATTGGAATGTGTGGCAACTATTACGCTCTGGTGATGTCTCTTCTGGGCCCGTCCCTCAACGATCTATTCAACGAGTGCAAAGTCGGTCTCACCGAGAAATGCATCGCCGCACTCGGTGTGAAGCTGACCGAAATCTTCAAATACGTCCACCACAAAGGACTCATCTATCGTGACGTGAAGCCACAGAACTTCTTAGTGGGGCCAACCAACAGTTCTTGTGCCCTCAACCTGTACATCATTGGTAAGTGCACAGTGGACTATGGCTCGCTCATTACTGACACGAAAGTCTCTTTTCAGATCTAGGCCTGTGCAAAAAGTGGCGACAGGATAATGGCAATCACATTCCTTTCACTGACCGCCACTGCGTCCTTGGCACTCCCGTCTTCATGAGCTCGGCCATGCACAAGGGCTACGAACTGTCCCGAAAGGACGATCTCGAAGCAGTGATGTACATGCTCGTGTACTTGCACAAGACTACACTTCCCTGGAGCGAGACGTCAGTCAACAATGCCAACAAAGAGCAATGGCAAGCGGACTTCCAACGAAATGGTCTGTCACACTTGTAATCTTATTTGTCGTATTGACACACAATCGTTTCGTTTACACAGGCCAAATGAAGGAAGCCATCGAGCCAGAGGAACTATGCAGCGAGATGCACCTCAACTTTGCCGCCATTTACGAGCACATCCGCCAACTTGGCTTTGTGGAGAAGCCCGACTACAACAAGTACATCGCCAAGTTTAAAGAGATACTCGACACAGACGGGGTCGACGATGCACTCGATTGGGATGATAAGCACAAGAAGAAACCCAAGAACAATAGGTTTGTGTGCTCTTTTGTGCGTTTTGATTTGTGTGACTAACCATTCTCATTTGTACTTCTCATCTGTGCAGTAAGGGATCCCTCGACTCTGTTCGAATCAAGAAATCGAAAGAGGCCGATCCCAACAAGAAGAAATAGACGATGGTCTGGCACGCAAAGGGCACTCTTCGCCACTCAACTGCACAAGTCAACTATTGTCCACACCATCAGCTACTATTTATTGCCAATAAATATTAATTTTAATGTTTAAATCATTTGTGTTCGCTTTTTTTGAGCTCACGATTTGGTGTTCAATTTGTACTGCCAAATTGGCCATCAACCAACCAATGCAAACAGCGAACAATGGATGTAGTGTCATTGCTAAATTGATCTATCCAACGACTTTATGAGCATAGAAAGAAATTGATCAATTCCGAGTGTAAGTTTGTATGGCCAATTCAGATGACAATGCACATGTGGCTAATTGTGTTCATCATTGTGGTCATCGTCCTGCATCGTTGACTGGTCATCTGGCCGAATGGCTTTAATGAGACCTAACAAGCAGCCAAACTTATTCAACTGAACTCGATTATGCGATGGAAGCAGTGCGCAATGCACCAAACAGAAGCCACACAAAGTGCATGTCTAATTGGACTCGTTTCGGCAGACTTGTGCCTATCTGGCGAATAAATGTCAAACAAGCAGAGTATCGGGTAATTGACTGAACCGAAATTTGAGGGGACATGCACTGTTAATTTACACATTTGCGGCGCGCAATGTAAATCAGCTCATGAGGACCACTAACAGATGCTGTTGCCAGCGGCCACATTGTCTGAGTCGAACACTGACCGGACGGAACGGAGTCTTCAGATAGTCTATCTGAGATAGACAGGCAGAGGCACAAGTGAAGCCAGTCACTCCAACCATTTTTCGCCACCATTTTGTTTGCTCAATATCAAATGGCCAATTATGCCAATTATGCAAATAGCCATTAAAAGAAGTGACGTGCAAAAACGATCAGGAGCAAATTCAGATTTTTATTTTGCTTTAAAGTTTGATGGTAAAAAGTGGCCACCATATCGCGGACCAGACTTGACCGTCGATGTAGATGAGAATGTCTGAATCGACTTGGCGTTTGTTTAAATGAGTAGGCTTGACTTTCGAGATCTGAAGAGATGTCTTGAGAGGGTTCAGATTCAGGTCATGCTCATGACGCGAAAAGCAAGTTGCGCCTACTAAAGCACACAATAAATTAATAAATCACATTCAAATTGAACAACTAAAGAGTCACTGATTTTTTACATAGCTTTGGTTTGAAGTTAGAACGCTTTAAAGTGGCCAGTCTAACACGATCTGGTTGAATGTTCGGACAAGAGACATTTTTTCGCATTTGTCGGCCAACTTGGCAATGTTCGCTCGGTGAGTGAGGCAATGCATGCATGAGACCAACCTCCATTGTAGCCACTCTCTCCGCGGCGGACTTAGTGAGTAAGCGCACCGAATGCACTGACTCTTTGAACTTGTGCACAATTTAAAAAAATGAGAAGGAGAACGCATTGGACATTAGTGAGACAGAGATTGAAATGGATGTCTGCCCGAGCTTTGTTGGTGTCGCTGACACTGTTGGTCACCTCCTGGAGAGTGGCACTGTCTTCTCACACACCAGTGATGTTGAGAGTGTTGATGCGGTCATTGATCAGCTCGCCACCGACCTTCTCGAATTGAGTCTTCTGCTCTGGCTTGAGTAGAGTGGAATGGCTCGACTCACAAAGCAATTTGCAGTTAGTTGTCACTGCACAAACATTGAGATGCACTTTGGCACAGCTTTGTTGTTGTTGTGTGAGCAGCAGTGAGCACGCGTGCCACAATTGCCAATTTGTTTCTCTTCACCAGCTGAATTCTGCCAATGCCTTTCTTTGCCGCATTTAATCGATACTTAAGCAATTGATCGTTGACTTTTTTTTCCTTGAGCTTTTCGTCAATTAATATGAACACTTCTTCGATGGCACGTTCCACTTTGCCCTCTTTGTAGCTTTGGTTGTTGCACAGATAGAGTCGAAAGTGTTCGGCATAAGGAGAGAAGAGAAAAAGCCAAACACCATAAACAACACTCACTCTGCATATTCCAAAGAGGACTTTGGTCGAATATTGAATAGTCACGAGTGATGCAATTGCTTAAGTCGAACTACATAAGTGTTATACCAAATGTGTGTTTCTCATTTTCGCTTGCTTATTCCAAAATGGCCTTCTCAAGCAAAGCTCTCATCGGTGGCGCAATTTATTTGGCACTCCTTTGTCGATTTGCCGCCTTAGTGGTAAGTAGTAGTGGTTGGTGATTTTGTTGGCCATTTTGATAATGCATTGTATCTTTCTACAGGACATTTGCAAGGAGAAGAACAAGGCTGACTATAATTTGACCTTGCAAGGAGCGGTCACCTTCAAGGATTATCTCCTACTGATCGACAGTGACTGGTTGGTGTACAATCTGTCCTACGCCAATCTAGAGAACTCATACGGCCAGCTGTTGATGAGCATGAAGGGCACGCCACTCACCCAGTACTGGCCACTGTTTGGTACCAATCAAGACTGGCCTAAGATTGCACCAACCATCGTCGACATTTATCACATTGAGAAGGTCACTTCTTTTGTGTACTTTTTGTCGTCTGGTTCACAGGATGGTGTGTGCTACTCGGTGGAGAAGGAAAACTGGTGCGCTGAATTGACCAATCAGGTGAACAAAGACACTCGCGATGTGATGGTGACCGACACCTGGGAGCATCAGTACTCCTTTCAGTGGTCGAAAGGTGTGATTGCCATTTACCGGTGGGAGACAGAGTGGTTCGAGGAAGGCGCCATTGTCCAACAAAAGTCACACTTTCTAGGCTATCTCTACTATACGGTCAATCCGGACAGTAGTGCCCGAAATCTGACGCTCATCTCGGGACATTATCCAGCCGGCTCAAAGGAGAATCCATGCAAGAGCAATCCTGGCTACGAACGGTACCAAATGGAGCAACTGGACTGGGGCGAAGAAGGCTACCTCCCTAGGGCCTTTGTGTACAAGAACTATTTCTACATCTACGCCCAGAAAGATGTGTTCATCATCGAAGATGTGGCTCGAGATTTGCCCAATCACAAAGAGGACGATGCTGAGGATAAGATCCGTGCCAGTGCGCCAGTGAAGACGATCAAAGTGAAAGACTACTTTGCGTGTAATGAAGTGAACAATTTCACCTATCCATCCACCGTTGAGCACCATACAGACGATGGTAAACAATGGAACAAGAGCCATGGTGGCTTTCCCTGGTGGGCCTGGGCCATTCCACTCATCGTGATCATCGTATGTTTGTTGGCTCTCGCCGTCTGGTTTGTGTTCTTTCGAAATGAACAAGACGAACCAAAAGACCAAGAAAAGAGTCATCCCAAGGAAAGCTCTTCAAAGGGCAAGGAGTCTCGTCCAAGTCAGAAAGATGGCGGTAAAGAGAGGCCAACCTCTAGCGGACTGACCAAAGTAGTCTCGAAGCAAGGCTTGAAGCAACAGGCCTCGGCCAAACAAATTTCACAGATTACTTCGGCGAAATCCACTGGACTCGCCACCGATTTGAACAAGTCAAAGTTGGCCCAACCATAAAAGACTTTTTTACCATTTGAGTCACTTATAACAAACATTAATGATTAAAATTATTATGAACAATTTGATTTAGAAATGTTTATTTGCTAAGTTTGTAAAATGACACCCAACATGGGGCAAAATCGATTGTTTGGTGGTGAGTGTTGCCATGTTCAAGATGGCTGCTGACAGAGACTTCTTGGCCACGAACTTGACAATCGAATGGCCATGTTGTCCTTGTCTTTGATTCCACCAAGGGCCATCTCTTTCGGCAGTAACTTGTTGATGATGTCTTCCGTCATCGGGTTGAAGGACTGCACTCCGAGCAATTGACTCAATAAATTAAACCACTTGAATTTGTCAAATGGAAAATGTTCATTTTAATTCAATAGAACTGAAGCACTGGAAGGAGTGATTTGTGTGACAATTTACCAGTTGCTTGTTACTAACAATGTTACTAACAATTAGTCCTATCAGTTCGAGTGGAGGCAGATTGGCCTGTAAGATGGCAAAGTACATAGTGCATAGTGACACACAACAGCTCAAATGTGCTCACTCTCAAACAAACATTCGGTTCGAATTTGGTTAGTTCTCAATGGCTATGCCATGTTTAAAACATTGAACACCGAGCAAAGTGGACAACACCGCCACATTTGTCTATTTACCAAGTGTGCATTCTAGAAGCTGTCTGAGTTTATCATTTGTCAGTGGGGCACTTCACTTAATTACATTCCATTTTGAGTTTAACCTTAATTTGAACTATTAAAGTAAAATGTCTTTGTAGAAATGCTTAATCGCATTCGGTACAAAGTCCACACTCGATTGCATCGCTTTCTGTTATGACAATGTCCTACAATTCAAAAGTCATTAGTGTTAAATTAAAAAGCCGAATCACAAAATATTTGTCTTGCAAAACTGTGACAAAAGATAATTGACAATGAATAGAGTTTAATCATAAATTGAACATGTCCACTCAATGGGACTGGTGAATGTGCCTAGATGAGATGGCACTTAGGCGGGATTGTCGTCCTTGGCCAGACTCATGGCTCGCTTGTGTGCGGCTTCGACCGCGTCAGACACTCCCGAGGCAACGTTCGCTTTGTCGAGAATGGTGAGACCATAGATGGCACAGCCCGATGGAGCGCACACCTCGTCCTTCAGCTCATTGGGATGCTTGCGCGATTCGAGCAGAGCCTGAGTGGCAAAGTTGACCGTCTTGGCCACGAACTTGATCGCTTCCGCACGACCCATGCCAATTTTGAGTGCACCATCGGACATGGCGTTGATGAAGTAGTAGCTAAAGGCAAGACCAGCACCACAGACCGCACAGGCAGCGTCCATCTCCTTCTCTGGAATGTACTCGAGCTTGGCCACCATCGAGAGCAGCGAGCGCACCGGTTGACCGAGCTTGGCCGAATCGTCAGGGTCACAGTCGGTGGCACAGATGCCAATGCCATAGCCGGCACCGCAGTTCATCACGATGCGGTGTATCTCCAGGTCGTACTTCTCCGGATGCTGAGGATTGAGCAGAACGTCCTTGATGGACTTGAGTTCGTAGCCAGTGACCAGCGAGAGCACATAGAACTTGTGCTTCATGTTGGGAATGTAGTTAGTGGTCAAGGGAGCGGGACGAATGCCACCGAGCTTGTACAGATTGCGCATAACGTTGCCATTGACCGCGATGAAGATGACATCACAGTCGAACTTGCCAAAGATGTCCAGATTGCGCTTGGTCACTTTTAGGCCGTGGTGGCGAGTCTTGAGGCGATCCGTGTTGTTAGAGCTCGGGGCGGACACATGGATTCGAGTCGGGTCCATCTGGCCGTAGATGACCAGACCATTGATAATCGATTCGGTCACCTTGCCAGCACCAACGAAGCCAATCTTAGTCTGAAGAGATTCAGTGCTACTGCTGCTACTGCTGCTACCACTGCTGTTGACACTTGCATTTGAGCTGCTTTTCGACAGTGAAACACCCGAAGCAGTGTACGTGCTTTGGCTAGTCTTCGATACAGAACGAGGCATCTGAAAAATTAAAATATATGATGAGAACTGTGAATGCGAGGAGATGAAAGGAAAGGAATTAATTCACACTTACCGTAATTGAGAGAACTGTAAGAGCGAGCTAGATCTAGGTCTCGAGACGAACGATCAACAGTGTGGAGAAAGGTAGTACAATGTCAAAAGAGCGATTGTTTGTTGAACAAAGATTTTGGTATTTCTTATATATTGAATCGAATAGACTAGATTTCGATATGCTAATTCGAACGAGCTTAAGCTTACATCGGTATTAATCGAGGCGAACAATTCGACCACATTTGCCAATGACAATTAGCCATCACTTTAATTAAGTTAATTTAACTTAAATCTCTGAAATGCAATAAAATATCAAGCATTTTCTCAACCATGGTACCATGGTATTATGATCGAACTGAATCACTTCTGCACTTTGCAAAACGAACAAATCAAGCAACCAAAACAAATCGTTGAGCAGCACAGATCAGTACGAAATTAATCCTTTGAGTTCAAGCGAGCATAATTCATTTTAATATTATTACTTAGTAGTAGTAAGTAGTAATAAGAAATAGAAAAATCAACAAATCAAATGAACTTTGAAATATACTCGATAAAATTTATTAAAAACACATGTGCTTGAATAGATCTAAAATAAAGTCAAATTATTAATAATAGATAAATGCTCGAGTTGGCGATCTAGAGCATCCGAGGTCGACCTGATCAGTGAATGATCAGATTGTTTGCTAACATTATACTTAGATCTGACTGTAGATTTCAATGGTAAAATGACATTAATTTTTAATTATTTGTAAGTTCAATTTGGATTCCTTGGATAAATTAATAAATTTTTTACAAAACTCAATAAATTATTCCACTTAAAAGATATTATTTGATTGACTTCCTCTGAAGAACAATTTAGGTTTAAGTGTTGGATTGACTGGCGGATTTGGTCTTCAAAAATATTTATTCCACTAAAACGTTTCAAACGTTGACCATTGTGCTTTCAAATGGGAAGATTCAAAGGTTGTTGGTTGACTTTGTGTGTTGACCTTAAGTTTGTTATCCCTTGCTGTGAACATTTTTCGATTGAAAGTGATGATGCTTTCGAGATTTAATTGATTTAATGTTTTGTTAGGTTGCGAGACTATTGATGACGAAGTTTGCAAACAAACAGAATCGAGTAGTAAGCCTTGGCTTAGAATGCATGATCAAAATAACTTTCGGAGGCCACTTACAACTTGCAATTTATAAGGTTCCTAGTAAATTAATAAATTAAATGCATTAAAATTAATTAACTCTATAGAATGAAATTTAAAATTTACTTGTTTTCAAGTTGTATTTGTTGTAAGTTGTTTAATTGACAATTAATTATTGCATCCTTTGTGAAATTAATTGAAATACATAATTTGGAAGACACATTGCTTGATTTAGAATCACTGGGTACAAGTCACCCGTAAGTATTGACTCGCTAAACAACAAACAATTCAGGTTGAATAATCTCAGATTATTAATCTGACCAATCATTGTCCATAATTTGCAAGATTTATATAAATAAATACATGGTTTCGATCTAAATATTCTAAATAAGATATAATTATTAATATAACTTTCATTGAAAACGAATCACTTACCATTCGATGTTTTATCGAGAGGACATTCCATGACAGAATCGACAAAGCGCTAAAATTAAAAATTGTCTAAAATAATAATCGAATCGCGGTCCCAAATGAAGTCAAAATTACATTGCAAGTTGCAAAACAATTCGTTCCTCCATTTTCGGGTCGCAATGGTAGTGCACTGTCAAACAAATATTTAAATATTTAAATGGTTAACCAAAAAACCTGATTACACTGAGAACAGTGATTTGCCGTAATTACTTACTTTAGTTGACAGCGTGCGCAGCTTTTGCACAAGTGAAATTACAAACTTTAAACTTTAAATTAAAGTGGCCAAAACTACAAATATGCATGGTAAATTTGAAATGTGTAGCATTCTTCTGTGCAATAGGAATTGCCTTGACAAATGTCACTTGTTTCTAATAACTAATCAGACTAAAGACTAATTGTCACCACATTGTAGTTTGCTTATAAGTTGCAAAGCTAATAAATTGTACAGTGCGAGTGCTGATCACCAGCAGCTGATGCAATATAAACTTGAACATATGAAATAGGCATATTATGAACACGTGGTAGCATTTAAAATGTTTGTCATGGTAAAAATTGAAGTTGAAATTGTTCACGTACAAGTGAAAAGTTGCAAAATTCCAGAACTCAAAGCGCCCAAAGTGACTCTCTCGTGTTAACTTTAACATGATCATCAACAGCAAAGTGCTGAGCAAATCATTTAATTCAACAGCACAGACCTTCCTCAATAGCAATGCATTTGATTCCATTTGACATGCATGTAAGCTCACCTAAATCGATCGCTATTCGGTTGAACTCGCATAATACTCAAATTTGTTGGATAAATTTTGTCATATTAAACAATCAAACTTATTTAAATTTGAGATTGCAAAGGTATGCTCATCTTTAAGTAAATAATTCGATTTAATTAGTCATTTTAATTCTTCAGCTAATTAATTTAATTATGATATTTCATATGCATCTTTTTTTTATCAATCAACGAATCTTGAATACCTTGATTTTGATGGATTAAACAAAGATGACAGTTTACACGATTGTAACGATAACATTGACAATAACAACATTTCTTATATCCCGGACATGTCATCTCAAAATGAATCGCAAGTTGACATCAAGTCGCATCATTACGTAATCGATTATACCAACTTTCAAGGTGATCAGTTTCCACTACTTTACTTTAATTTGAACTTTCAAATGATACTTAAAGTGAACTGATAAATTTTGGCTCTCAAAAAGAAAGAACTTTTCTATCAACAAATTCTGTTACGACACCAGACTCAGTGATTCAACTGTGTTCGGGAGTATGTGTGTGCCTGGGTGCTGACATTGTTCAGACAGGAGAATGGCCAACGATTTGGCGGCATCTATGTCACGATTTGTTCTTAACCGAATGCGAACTCACATACTGACCAGTCAAAGTACAAACTGTATCAAAATTATGACCTTTTCCAAATGACCTCATTACGTTCAATCACACCAGTGCACTGAAATATCAATCCAATATCACTCGAATTAAGTTTTCGAAACCATTTGTACTGAACTAGACTGGGTTGTGGATGGATCAAAACTACCACGAATGTTTGTGTACTTTCCATCTTTTAATACCAAGTTACATAGGGAAATTCACTCGAAGGCATGCAATTTATTAATCAACATTCTGCCTGACCACTGATTGTTTAGAATGCTACCATGATGCTCTGCAGCGCACTTTGTTCTAGCTGAATTGTACTCGGTGATGGAATAAATGCTTAATTTAATTTGATAGAGAATGGTAACGTAGCTAATGGGAACTTCAACTGGGGGGTGGGACAAATGGTTCATTTATTGGATGGAGAATGGTAACGTAGCTAATGGGAACTTCAACTGGGGGGTGGGACAAATGGTTCATTTATTGGATGGAGAATGGTAACGTAGCTAATGGGAACTTCAACTGGGGGTGGGATAAATGCTTAATTTAATTTGATGGAGAATGGTAACGTAGCTAATGGGAACTTCAACTGGGGGGTGGGACAAATGGTTCATTTATTGGATGGAGAATGGTAACGTAGCTAATGGGAAGTTCAACTGGGGGATGGGACAAATGGTTCATTTATTGGATGGAGAATGGTAACGTAGCTATTGGGAAGTTCAACTGGGGGATGGGACAAATGGTTCATTTATTGGATGGAGAATGGTAACGTAGCTAATGGGAACTTCAACTGGGGGGTGGGACAAATGGTTCATTTATTGGATTTGTTTTGCTCTTTGGATGGCGTTTTCGGAGATTGTGCATTCTTTTGAATGCCTTCAAACTTGCTGGTGAGAGCTCTAGTCGTAACATTGCCTGGCGATTTAACTGCCTTTTTAGATGTCGCTCTCGGTGAAGTTTCTTGTGATTTCTGGTCAGTGGTGGCAATGATTGCCGCGATTTGTTCACGCACTGTGCTTTGCTTGACACCAGCTTTAGGTGGATTAGCTTTCTTGGGAGTGTTCGGTGACTCGGTGTCACTCACTATGTCCTCGAACTTGTTCACGAGCGTATTGACATTGCCTGGTGATCCGCTGTCTCTTGATTGTGGTGACGTTTTCGGGGATTGCGCTTCTTCAGCCAAACCATCAAAATTGCCAACAAGAGTCTTCACATTGCCTGGCGATTTTGCATTGTCACATGTTGCCTTTTTAGGTGTCCCTTTTGGTGGAGTTGCAGGGGAATTGTCTTTCTGGTAGGTGGCATTGATTGCCGCGATACGTTCGCGCACAGTACCCTGCTTGACGCCAACTTAATTAATTGGAGGGCACTAGTTTTGTTGGGAGTGTTCGGTGACTCGGTGTCACTCACTATGTCCTCGAACTTGTTCACGAGCGTATTGACATTGCCTGGCGATTTTGTGGATTTTGTCTTGCCACTGGTGACACAATCTTGGTCATTGGAAGACGAATTTGAACCTTCGCGGTCATCACTTGCAGCTGTAAATTCCACTCTAGTCACCTCCTTGTCTTCTGTGTCGTCATCTTCATGCGACTTAAACTTGCTGATAAGAAAATAGATTCTGTCTTGACCGCTTGAATTGTTAGAGGAGGAGCGATTTAGAGAGGACATTTCGATAATTACAAAGTGCTTCCCTAGATTGGCCCATTTTATGGCCTGGTTAACTCCTTTTCTTAGTCTCTCTTACATTCGAGCTCTATGTGTAAAGAAGCCAAGCCAATGGCCGCCACTGCTGCTCCTCAGTCAACTCTATATCAATCGATGCCATTGCTCTCCAATTTGGACAACATGTATTCGTCATATTGAAGTCAAGAAACATGAGGGCGAGCGACTCGAAAAGCATCGACACAAGCTTAAGTTTGTCAAGTACAGTTTGCAATCACTTGCAGAGATTGAAGACAATCTTGCCGAGTTCTTCGTTCCATGCGCCAAAAGGTGATGCACATTGCTGCTATTTATCACGTGCCCTATTTCTATGACACCGAAGAGGTCACATATCGACTCCGTGGCTCGCTCCTTACCACTTCAAGAACATCGCTCAAGTGATGGCTGACTACAGCATCCTAAGTAAAGCACTTTAGTATGTTCGCACTGTTACCACTGAGACCAACTCCGTGCAACCGTCCTTCCAAACTGGACAAGTACAAATGAGCGATAACTCAAGCAACAATGCAGCTGCTGTTGTCAATTAGCGCAATTGTCGCTTGATCAAAACGCCTTTGCCTTCTTGAGTATTTATCGCAATTCACTTGTCATTAAATGTTTTATTCTTAATATGAGTTGTAACTTTTTATGCTTCTCTGTTCACGCAAAAGGCTCGACCTGTAGGTGTCAGGCCTATACAAAGCTTAACTGACTGACTCGATCAATGAGTTGCTCAAAATGATTTGGCCATGAACCTACCGCCGAGTCTAACCTGATCTCTACATGCCAGCCACTGGCAAAAATGGCAAACAAATTTGGTGAGCAATTCATTTATAAACTGTTCTGACATGTCAACTGTTTTATCACGTACATTGTAGTTTGACCAAATAGAACTGCTCATTGTGCACACTAAATGGTTTGAATAGTTACACATAGCGCGAGTTGATTCATTTGCAAGTGCATTTATAAACAAATGTTACTCACTGCATAGCCACAAAGAGTCATTGGTGGAATACGCTCATAAATCGATTCATTAGAGTCTAGTGATCAGACAGTGTGGCATTTAATGATGACTTGTGCCGATAATAACAAGACTACAATTGGAGTGTTCATCAATCACCGTACATCACAGAAACATTTGTTTATTGAAAATGTGAGTAGCATTAATAAATAAATAAATTTATAAACAAATCAAACATATCTCAGGCCAAAGTGAAGGCCACCATGGAAAGATCTTTCATGATCCTTTGCCCTGTCCACCTGGTTCATTCTGTTGCTTCGAGTCGCCCTTGTAGATGTGAACATAGTCTGTGGGAGCAATCAACGCAGTGGGACAGTCTTCAGCTGGCGTCTTGGCCTGATTGGTGTTGCCTGGTGCATGGTTGCCTCCATCTGTTTGGTGAGTCTTGGCCTCAGTCTTGGTGTTCGAGTCGCCTTTGTAGATGTGAACATAGTCTGTGGGGGCAATGATTGCGGTTGGACAGTCGTCAGCAAGAGTCTGCTTGATTTGCTTCGATGCATCGTCTCCTTTCGAGGCAGAATTGGAATGAGCTTTACTTTTCGAAATAGATCGATGCTCTTTGGTCTCCTTCGAAGGCACCTCACCGGTCACTGGACCATTTGTGTGAACTTTGCTTTTCGAGTTGGATCGCTCATTGTCCTTCTGCGGCTTGCTAATGCTTTTCGAGTGCTTTTTCGAGTGCTTGTGCGAATGCTTGTGCTTCGAGTCGTTGCTGTGATTGCTGTGAGATGCATCAGCAGACTTGCGGCTAGTGTCCGACTTGTTTCCACTTGTATTTCGTTGAATGTTGTGGGTCGTACTGCTGCCCGCACCGACATTGCCACTGCCAGTCTTGGTAACGTGTCCCTTCGATGTCGCCGTATTGGTCTTTGCAGCAGAAGCACTAGCCACAACCTTGCCCATTGCTTCAGGTGCGTGTGCTTGTTTGCCTTTGTGTGGGAACATTGCCCCAAAGTCTTTTGGTGCGATCTGGCCATCCTTGATCGGTTGTGCATTCGTGAGATTCGTCTTCTCGCCAGCGTCATTTGTATCTTTTCCGCTCATGACCACTTTGCTCAACTGCTTGACTTGCACTACTACTTGCACGAGATGAAAAGAGCGATTAAAAATAGAGACTGACTCGATTGAACGCAACACTCACTGGGTCACCCGTACTATATAGTGCCCAAGTGGACAGAACTAGTGGCACACTAAAACTGGTAAATTAGAATTAGGTTTGCATATTTGGAAATGACTCAGCAATGCTGAGTTAGCACTAGTGCACTGATCCGAATGGTCAAGGGAACAATTAAACAATTCAAGTTTATTTGAATTGAAACGTTCGTTTAATTTTGAAAGTCCGTTCGTTCACAGATCAACAGTTTCTTGACCATAGACGCGAGTGTCCACCAATGTTTGAGCACTTTTAGCACCTCGACTTGAACAAATTGAACATTTCGTAGAGAGATAAACACGTACATCGAGTAGATGCTTTTGCGTCATCACGATCAAAGGCTTTTGCTGAATTTGCTTTCGAGCAATTGTTGAGTGAAATGCCACGAGAGAATGGCACTTGAATGCACTCAAATGAGTCTCATTAAGTGCACATTTGAGCCTTCCCGGACTGCACATTTATAAATCATTTGGCACTGCATTTTGCACTTGTTTTGAATTGTGTCAGTGGGTCATTTTCTCGCGCCTCAGCGATGTAAATATGATTGCTACTTAAACATCAACTTGATCATTAAACTATTCACACATAGCAATAAGTAAGCGAGACATAAATTGGTAGATTTTTAATTAATAAATTATAATTTATAATGACCAATGTGAATTAGTGACATCATTGGTTGTTGGACAAGTAGATTTGTGCGACCCTCGAGTCACCATTTGAATCTCGAATGTTCGAGCAACATGCCTCAACAGAGAACTCCATTTGTACTCATATATCGTACACTTGCTCAGTCTCACACTGTTCTTTCGCTCCAATAAAGAACTTTTAATCTTTCGTGTCCTCTGCTATTTGTTCTTGTTGACGAGTCACCGCTTGGACTCCCCGAAGACCTAAATCTACAGATCGGTAAATCAAGTGGCACGCTTGTCTGGTTATTAACGGTTCCGCTTTAACTTGCGTTAACTTTCCGACTCTGTCGTCATCCAAAATTGACCAGATGTCTTTTTGTTCATGGAGCAATGTTGTGTAGTGCCCACTGGACTGTCCTCCAAAATGTATTATTGCATTTGCAATGATGCAAAATGCATTGCCAACTGAAATGCACTCATTATAATCAATTCTTTGTACAGAATGAGCACTCAAGTCAGTCTTTTGAATCCAGATCGCCAAATACTCTGGAGCTTTGACGATCTTTTCGATCTGAATGTATTCTCCACGAGAATGGCATGTACTGCAGGTTGGAATTGAAGGTCCAGTCACCCTCTTGGGTCTTTGAAAATTCTGAAAAAATTCAAATAAACTTGTTGTTGGCCCAACTAGTGGTACTTCAAGTCTATTGAAGCATACAAATGTTTGTGTCCTATTGCCACATTGAATACATGTTGATTGTATGCTTTTCACACCAACGAAATGTCTTTGAATTGGCGACGATCCGTGAATGGTTTCGTTAAGCTGGATTGCCTCCTCTGCGTTTGATGGCGAACCCACAAAAAGTTGATTATGCAGGAATAAAGGAAATTCATCGAAGTCGTTATGCAGATCCAGTAACAGATGAGCAAAACACTCCTCAGAGTCGTGTTGCTCATTTGCTACAAAGGTTGGGTGCATCGATACAAATTTTTGAAGTACTTTTGTAGGATTATCAATTCCATTCATCAGTCTGTTATGGGGCCCCATTCTTGGTGCAGTGTTTTGCATGTTGTTGAAAAGAATGGCCATTTCGCTTAGTAAATTCATGTTTTCATTAGTTGCAGGCAATTTGGCCAAAATTGCTTCTCGGACTTTGAAAAGGGTGTAGATCGATTGGGTGGCCGAGTTGAAATAACAACTTTGTCCATTGTTGACTAACCCGCACAAACGAAACTGGCTAGCCATCTCGATTCTTGGTTGTCTTGATGTTCGATCTCGATCAAGTGAATCTTTGATCGAGGATGGAACTTTCGGTTGCGAAAGTAGTCGAACATAAGATGGTCTAACGAGTTGTTGCTGAAGGAGCATTCCATCGAGTAGAGATCTTTTCCGGTGAGATCAGTTCGAATGGTTGTGTCTTCGCAGTTGTGTTGGCCGTGCTCGAACTTTTTGACTCGACAGCCAGCACACAATGTAATCGCAAGTTTGGTCACCAATGCATTTAGTCATTCATTAAGCAAATGAGCTATCAATACCTTTAGTTTATGAATCGTTGTTACTTCCTTTGGTGGCGCGCATTCTAATAATTTCGAGAGTGGTTGAGTAAAGCCATTCGCAGCATGTTTGGCAAGTGTCAACCGACAAAGAAAGAGAATGGCATTCTTCGTGTTAGTTTATAAAATAAAGTTAACTTAGATTAAAATTATTTTAATATTAATTTAGACTAAATGTTGGCACATGCTTGTTTGGACTTTGTGTGCACAAATGACTTGATTGAGACGCTCAAAGCTGGCTCATCTTGTGCACCAGCAGGCAATCCTCGTCGTCGTACACTTCAATTCGCTTGAGTGTGGACAAGTTCTTGAGTGACTGCAACCGTTTGGCTCGACACTCAGTGGAATGCGCCTTGCAATCATCACAATCGAAGACATAATCCCAAATCTTGACTGCCACCACTCCAGGAAATGTCCAGCCCAGTTGGAGACTCTCGAGTGCGGTGTGTCGTCTGAGAAAGCCACTCAAGGTGATGGTTAGAACCTTGATTTGGTCCAACTGTGGGATTGGCTCGTTTGAATCCAGAAGTGGTCGATTAAGAACAACATTCAGATGAACCAAACTTTTGAGAGTGGCCAATAAAGCCAGTGTGGACATCGATAAGTCAGTGACTGGCCATAAGTTGACCAGCGATAAGTTGGTCAGATTAGCGAAATGGCCAAATATGCGCTTTAAGTTAAGTTCGTCCAGAGACACGCTCAAGTAAGTAAACTTGGCTGCAAATTGCGGATCCAATTTGAGCATTTCGCCGTAATTCGAATCGTTGATGTCTTGACCGAGTCCAATTTGGCGAATATGACGAGACTGGGCATATTGCTGCAAAGTGCGCAACTTGATCCGGTCAGAACTGCAAAAGTAGAAACTTTCGAGCTGAGGCAAAATTGGCATGTCCAACTGGGGAGAAAGGCCAAACTGAAGGTCGAGTGTCAGGCGTTTGAGCACGGTAAACGATTGGATTGCTTGTAGAAATGCTTGCTTCTTCAATTGACGTTGCGCAAATGAAAGTCCGTTCCCGTTGAAATTAACTGGGAATTTGGTCCACACCTGCAGAGTGACCAGAGTGGACGAGCAGTGCTTCATTAAATCGAGGATCGGATCGAAGTTTTCGATTAGTGGCCAAACAATAAACACTTCCAAAGATTGAACATTTGGAAGATAGCTGCATAGTGACTTGACACTAGCTGGAGAAAGACAAATCCAGTCTTTGCGGTAGTAACGATCAGACAACTGGCTGACAGATGCCTTTGGAACGATTTGAGTGCCATCGCTGTTCAGTTCCTTGCCAAAGGGCACCGAGAAACTGGTCATGACACGATCAAAAAAGGCACCCGTGCTATAGCAATAGCCATCGTCCTCGAGCCAAACAGTGATCGATCGTCTAGTGAGAAAGGCTCGTCGCTGAAGTTCTCGGAATCGAACACAGACTTGACCCACTTGGAAGAGCTCTTGAAGGGGCAGCAGATTAAACAGGTACAGCATTGGGACTTCGGGAATGTCCGTGAGGAGCTTGTTCTGAGGGAGCGATGACGAGTTGAGGCTCATTGCGAGAAGCGCACACTTGATGCAGTTCTATATTAATAGCACACAATACGTGCGCTTTTGAAAAGAGTTATTTATTTGAATAGTTTGTAGAGCCATTGTTGGGCGTTGAATTGTCTCGATTGAAGTAGTGCTAATCATAATGAGCAACACGTTGAATAAACTTTGACCGAACACAAGACAATCATTCGAATATTGATCAAATCAATTTGTTTATTTTCTGTGAAAAGTGCACAACCAACTTGGCCAACTGGTTGCCAGTTGTGTGCTAAGCTAATGTGCCAATATTTTATTCACACACATGACATAATTTATAATTGACGGTTAGCGCACTCACAATAAAGTCGCCACAGTTCAATCACGTATTGCTCCCATTAATCATTGGTCTCGAGTATCAGTAGTATTTATTTAGGTCTTCTGTGAAGTTTTGTTCTGTATTTCATTCGGCCAAAGTTCAATTCGAAGCAATGACGACGTTGAATCACTTGATTGATTCATTCGAATACATTTACTGAAACAAAAAGAACATTTTAACGCCAAACAATTCGATGACTAAGCAAATCGAGTATTCAAAGTGTGAATTTACTATAAATAAACCACTCTAGCTGCTAAAGCAAACGTTGTTGCCTAGTGTTCTCTCCTCACTTCACCTTCTAAACTGTGATCTAAATCTATTTCTCCTTCACGGTCATGGGCAAGCAGTCGAACACGAGTGGCAAGTCCAAGGCCAAGCGACCAACTTCAAAGGAAACCTACAAAGTGGTGGTGGAAACGACTCCGACTGATGACAACACCAACACGAAAGGCGATACTACCGAAGACGAGGACTCGCCCGTGGTGGCCACTGTCGACAAGCCAATCAACGCAACCGA
Source organism: Rhizoglyphus robini (assembly GCA_023373905.1). Lineage (NCBI taxonomy): Eukaryota > Metazoa > Arthropoda > Arachnida > Sarcoptiformes > Acaridae > Rhizoglyphus > Rhizoglyphus robini. Next base: position 300,585 of record JAKIJQ010000066.1, on the reverse strand, counting down.
ACAAGAGAAGTCGTCTCGTGCCAAATCGGTTCTCCCGAAAAGCTCCAACAAGCTGGCTACAAAGAAACCAAAGTCACGCCAGGCCAGTCTCGCCAAAGGTGGCAAGCAACCGATGACGGGTGGCAAATCAAAAACCAAGCGACGACCTTCTACCTACAAGATGGTGGAGACTCTCCTAACTGATGACAGTGCCAGCACCGGAATCAAGACTACCAAGGAAGAGGAAGCAATTGTACCAATGGTGGCCACCGTCAAACAAGCCAATTCAAGTGATCAAAGTAAATCAGCTTGTGTCAAATCGGTCCGTCCAAAGAGTTCCAGTAAGCAGACTGGAAAGCGTCCAAAGTCGAAAGAACGACCAAAGAGCAAAGGCAAACAGCGACCCAAGTCTAAAGAACATTTTGTGGCGGAGGCTAAGCCAAAGACCAAGCCACATAGCCTGTCTGCACACAAAAGCAGTTCGAAGAAAAGTGTCCTTAGCAAGACAGCTAACGCTAAGAGCACCACCACCAAGACTGCAACTAAAGAGAACAATCCCACGAATGTGTTCATTCTCGCTAACCCAAATGATGCCCAAGCAATGGAGCTGATCAAGCAGTTGCTTTTGAAGGTAAACGCCCCACAAGAGGAACCAGCCGTCGACATGCCACCAGTCGAATGGGTCACTGAAAAGGCTCATCTTGAGGAGTTGTACGACGCGGCATACGAGCTGCACAACAAGATCAAGACTGTGCAGGAGTCATACCAGGAAATCGTCCGATCGCTGGTCAACATGCAGAATCGTCGACCAAAAGGAAACTCGGGCCTCCTCTCTCAGAGCAACACAAAGACCAGTGGCGTGGCTAAAAGCAAAGCTACTGGTGTCATCGCTAGCAAAGAAACTCCAGTTCCACGAATCCTGGAGAGTTTTATGAACCCAACCACCCGGGACACCGCTTTCCGTGAGCTGTTTGCCAACGTGGATACCTTGAAGACTGCCATGGCGCCATTTGAGAGCTGCTTCGACGCCGCAGGCTATATCGACATGGACAAGTACGAGTCTAATCGGGTGAGCACCACCAATCGGGACGCTTGGATGGCCGACATTCGTTCACTCGATCAGTTGGTGGGCGCCATTCTGGCCGAGTACAACAAAGAAGTGCTCGACATGTTTCGTCTGTCACAGTCAAAGATGTGATCTGATCTGACTGTCCATGTCCCTGTCATACATTAAAATACACAAATGAACTTGTTTGTTTATTTCTTGAGTCGTGAGTTGTGACATTGCTAGCGCATTTGAGTTTTCGGTACGTTTGACAAATAACTTTGTGAACATGTTTAATCTGAACAACAGTGCTTTCTCGGTCACAAGTTACCACTCACAACCTGAACTAGCGCCTGAAATATGTTCGTGTACGGCATAATGCATGACTATAGTGCACACATGTGTGGATATGACCACTCTCGGGCACTTCACAGAAGTTCACACGCACACTGCCTCTAGTTGAGCAACAACAATTTCAGTCTTTGACTCTCTACAAATGCAAACTCGATTTCTTGGTGGTACTTTGTGTTACCAATGCACTAACACCACTATTTCACTTACTCAGTCTAACTTGTAGAACGAATATTAGCAATTGATCATTCGGCGAACATTCACCAGCAAGGCACATCGATTGGTTCGTGGTGTGCCTCTATTGTGTGTCAATTGCCACAAGCAGAGCTATTGATTTGAATTTGACACTGCCAATATGAGTAATGAATGCATTAATGTGCGGGGTTATTGTCATATTAAACCAATTCAACATATTCCACTGTCAAATGTGCACAATCTGCAAGGTAAACTGATTGTATCAATTAACATTGGCCCACCGTCTGCAATAAATCAAAACACACCTGTTTGCTCTAGAGGACCTTAGCATGCAATTGGACTAGGCACAGTTTTGACCAATACCCACAAAGAATTCGAGTGCAGAACACAATGATGATTTGACTGAGTGCTCAACACAAATATCAGTGATGACGCCAACATAGCGCGCTAGCGGTAGCTTTGAACAGTCGACTAAATCCGGCAATGTTGTTTTGGGACACATTACTGTAAAAGTGGTACTCCTCAGTGTCGTCGCTCAAATTGCAATAAATAAATGCACAATGAAAAGTAATAACCATTTAATTTGAATTGGTTAATTTGAATGCACTTTCAAGTGCGAACAGTGAATTAGTGAACAGTGCACTCTGTTCATTTACTTTTCTTGGACGCAGTGGTCGAAGAGGAAGACTTGTTAGGCTCACTGTCTGGCGAAGACTTGTTGGCCTTGCTTCCGGTGCCACTGGACTTTCGCGATGATCCTTGTGAGCCGGCCTTGCTCTTAGACTGACTTGAGCTACCAGCCGAGGATGCTTTCGATGTGCCAGACGAGCCATGAGAAGCAGTCGAACTTGTGTTCGAGGCAGAAATGGCAGTTCCAGACAGGCTGCTTGAAGATGTGGCACCTGAGCTGGCTTTCGAATTGGCAGATGACTGCACTTCACTGGAGCCAGACTTGTATTTGGAGTCCACGGGTGAGACGCTTGAGCCAGACTTGGAGTTCGAGTGAGCAACAGAGGATTGAACTTCACTGGAGCCAGACTTGTACTTGGTGTCCACGGGAGAGACGCCTGAGCCAGACTTGGGGTTCGAGTGAGCAACAGAAGAGCCAGTTGCACTTGAGCCAGACTTGTAGAAGGTCTTCAGCTTGGAGCCACCATCATTCAGCTCGAAGTCGGTCATCAGTTTGCACCGAGCGAACAACTTTGACGCCATGGCTGCTTCGATGCCAATGCCACCAGTGCTTTTGTGGGATGACTTGGTAGCACTTGAGCCCGACTGGTAACCAGTGGACACTCCACCAACGTTTGAGCCCGACTTGTAACCAGTGGACACTCCACCAACGTTTGAGCCTTGATTCTGGCTTGTCTGTTGACTTGGCGACTGGCGACTGTTTGGGCGGCCACTTCGTGTCTGGCTTGCATTGCTGCCCGACCGGCCATTTGATCCACTGCTGTGGTGGCTGCCTCCAGAGATACTTGATCCTCCACTGCTGGAATCTTTTGAGCCACTGCGACTGTTCGAAGAAGCACTGCCCGATTGGCCACTTGATCCAGTGCTGTGACTGCCCGAAAGGCTTGACGATCCACTTGAGCTGCTCGAATTGCCAGATGACTTGTGAGACGACATACTTGACTTGAATGAGGTAGCAGGATAAATCAAGTCACAAACAACCATTGGCTCAGGACTCAGTCCTCTCATATAGACGTTATGATCGATTGTTGATTGTCATTCAAATTGGAACATTACACGTTCATGTACGTGCCAGTAAAAATAAATCAAAATGGAATATCATACCATGATAGTTAACGTGTTGCTTCTTATTTAGAATATGCCACGTTTCACTGAGACTGAACATAACGTGTATTAGCACATTCGAGCAAATAATGCCTTTTCAAATTAAAGAAATAGTTCAACTAATTGACGAATCACACTAACAAGTTTCGATTCCAATGCTCAATAATGCTCAATGTCACTATGAATCGAACTACATATTTCGAAGTGCTTTGTCAGTGTAATCAACATCACTTAGTTGAAATTTAGAACAATTTTGGTCTAATTGTTCACTATGTTTGAGTCATTTTGGGTATATAAAAGTGTCACCATTTGAATTGGAGTGTCAATTTTGTGTGCTAGTTTCTTCTTCTACTTGCCTCTCTCAACATGCAAATGAATCGACTACGCAAGGCACCATCATTTCTTCTGCTGTCGCTTGTGATTGTGCTCAATTTCGAACCATTCGATTGCCGCCTGTCATCAGAAGATGCTTCGGACAACAGTGGGGTAAGTGTGCACTTGTTGCTTTCTCCTTTCTTATGAGTAACACTTGTTCTACTTGTCATTGTTAGGCAATCTGTTCGCAAGGCTCCTCTCCCAAGGATTCGATCCTGTGCATTGGCAAGTTGAAGGACCGAATCATTGTGCTCACCAATCCGGACAAAGCCGGCGACCAGATCGTGTACGAATTGCCCGCCTCATCGTTGAACTCGTCAATCGACAAGTTGATGATGACCACCGATACGGTGACGGTCAAAGACAAGTGGCCCACTTTGTACAAGTACAATGGCTACATTGCACTGGTGAACAAGTATCCATCATCCATCTACAACTCTTTTGTGGTGACCGATTCCGATAGCGAGTATCTATTCCTCACCACAAAGGGAAACCAGTCCGAGGGAGTCCTCTATGACATGAAAAGCAACATGCCAGACAGAGGACTGTTCTACGGTGGCTCAGATGATCAGGTGCAAATATCATCAAGCGATGTGAACAAATTCTATGCCATCCACAAGGTTGGCAGTGGACTGAAGGTAAGCTCACTTGGCGCACATTGGAAATGTCATTGCTATCGTATACTCATTTTGTCTTTTAGATCATGCAGTATAGCTTTAAGCAGAAAACAGTCAAGGCTAGTGTGAAAAACGGACTGCCAGCTTTGCAGCCTGCAGAAGAAGGCAAATTCTATTCGATGGACAAAGGCGACAACGACACCATCACTGTGTCGACTAGGAGGGATGAAAAGAGTTCTACTTTGGACTGGCCAGTCATGAAGGGCTTTGTCACCGACAAGAAGTTCTACCTCTTTGGAAAAGAGCATATTTATATCTTCCCCGAGTCTGTTTACGACACCAAAGGCGTGCCTGTGCATTTCACCACCGTGCCATATGCCGACTTTATCCAGTGCTCGGGCGATGTGCACAACATTGGCAACTCTGGCTCCAAGGTTGGCATAATCATTGCCATCGTGTTGATCATTTTGATACTGCTCCTGTGCTGTCTTCTGTGGTGCATTCGCGAGGCAATGGGCAAGAAGAAGCACCACCACAAGAAAAGCTCATTGAAGGACCACAGCACTGCACGTGCCCCAACTGGAGACAGAAGCCAGAGAAGGATCTCTCAAGGCAAGAGCTTCAAATCGATTCGATCGCGAGGTTTGAAAGGTCCAGGAAATCTGTCCGCTCGAATGGCTTCTAACAAGCAACGCACCAGCGCGAACGCTTCAATGCAAGCCACAGGCCGTTCTGGAATGGGCCGTTCTGCTCAAGCAAACTCGATCTCAAAAAGAGCTGTCGATTCGAAGCAATCGCGACACATCAATGCCACATCTCGAGGGCAAAGCATGCGGACACGTCGATCTGGTCTGCACTCGAAAAAATGAAAATGCATACACCACACTCCAATGTGTGCCATGCCAATGCGCAACTTTACTATGCGCCATCTTTTCATAATTGCTTCTCATTCTCAAGGAGAGCAATTTACTTCAAATTATTACATTTATTTTAGTAATAAACTCTAAAGCAAATGAAAACTAACTTTATTATTCAATGCACGAACATCAAATCGATTTATTTGATAAACTTTGCTATGCTAATCTGAGATGCCAATATTGGTACGGGGCTGTGCGAGTTTTATTTGGCCCAGTGCTTCATTGCAATGAGTGACATCGTACTTTACTGTGAGCTGTAATTATAATGCTCTCCATTGAACTCACTTCGTTTATCCAGAAATAAATAATTAATAAGTTCAATCGAACTGAGAAACTATCCCCTACAGTCAGGCAGCAATGAAGTATTTACATTAGTTCAGACTACGAACTGAAAGGCAAACAAACAAATGGTCTAACCAGAAAATCGAAATAATATTAATAACTTGCTTGCCATTTCGAGTGTGACAGTGGCCATCACTTGCTAATGACGAGTTGTTATTTGTGGCGGTGGGTATGCACTTAGCCTTTAGTGCAAATGGCGTTGTAAACACGGTTTGTGCAAGTCAAGCCAGCCGTGATTGAAGTTCTTTTCAAACTGTATGCCATTGCAAGTGGACGTCTAATTAGGCTAACACATTGAGCTCGGTTGCCATTTAGGCGCACTGCTTGTGACATTGGCAAAAGTGCACTTGCACATTGCATTATTGTGAAAATAAACGATTAGCTTTATTAGCCTAGAAAAGATGATTCATTCAACGGTCAAATGAAAAGCAGGTTATCGATCTGACCGATGGTGTAACAACAAATTAAATTAGCGAGTAGACAATACAATATATATGTCAAGCAATGAATTGCACATGAGTTCGAACTGTGATCACTCGATTGACTGCATGCATGACAATTTAGTATTGAGCAGACCACCAAATATCACTTAAAGCTTCAGTGTTACTTTTTAAATTGATTGTAAACACTAGTCAGATAATCATTCATAATTTATTAACCTGGCCTTACACTCAATCGGTAACTGGGCCAATGTTGACCGTCTCCATCCTAATAACACTTGTGCAGGAGCACAATAAGCTCAATAAGCACGTTCTGTTGAATGGGCAAATTACATTCGCAAACTCAATGCAGTGTCAGCTTTTCACACACCAATTAAAAGTAATTTATTAGAAATGGTGGTTGTCACATTTAAATGTTTATTTATGTATGCATTTCTATTGAAAACTATATGCATGCATAATTCGGTGAAACGGCGACAGCAGTTTGTCAATCTTAATCGAATCTAATCACCAATTTGACGTAACACCAAATCAGCATTGAGAACAAATTGTATTGGTTCAATAAAAGTCATCACAAAAAAGTTCTTTTGCCTAGCCAAAGGAAACATTCGTTATTTGGCTGTTGTCGTGTGATTGCCAACAATCGCACCCAAATGTTTTCATAAAGCCCAAAACATTACAATATCTGATCATTCGTGCTTATTGACTTGTTTCCTCTGTTTACTTGTCAACTCTTTATTCGCTCCTTACTGTACAATGGGTTGCGGAGGTTCCAGTAAGTTATACTTTGGTCAATGTATTGCCTCCTTGCTAACTGTCTTTTTACTTGTCTAGAGCCACCACAGGACAACTCGCCACCACACGAGCCACCACCATCCGAGGCCCCACCATCAGCCCATCAATCAGCAGCAGTTCCCTCCAAAGTGGAGGCTCCCTCGAAAGTGGTCGCCGAGCGACCTTCAGTTCCGTCTCAGGTTCAAGCTCCACCACCATCGCCCCAGTTGGCTCCCACTGTCGCTTCTAAGCTTGGCTCTTCCATGGGCAGTTCTGCGGCTGGCTCCAATGTTGCCTCTACTCTGTCCGCAACCTCAGGCAGTTCGGCCGGGGGAAGCAAACTGTCCGCCACTTCTGGCGCTTCATCGGCAATTTCTGGTGCGAGCTCAGTTGGTGGTTCGAAAGCTGGCGGCTCTGTTCTCTCGACAACCGCTGGATCATCTGCCGGTGGCAGCAAAGCAGGCTCATCTGTGGCTGGATCTTCGATCGCTGGTTCAAGTGTAGCCGGAAGCAAAGCAGGTTCCTCGGTGGCTGGTGGGTCCAATGCTGGCTCATCTATTGCGGGTTCGTCCGCCGGTGGCTCTAATGTGGCAGGAAGTAAAGCTGGTGGTTCCTCTCTGGGAGGCTCTTCAATTGGCGGCACCTCAAACGCCGGTGGTGGCAGTAAAGCTGCCTCGTCCATTGCTGGTTCAACCGCTGGTGGCAGCAAAGCTGGTTCATCTGTGGCCGGATCGTCCATTGCCGGTAGTTCCACTGCTGGTGCAAGTCATGCCGACGGTGGTTCGTCTATTTCATCTCAGGCCGGTGGCTCCAAAGCTGGTGGATCATCAGTTGCAGGCACTTCGGCTGCTTCTTCCACTGCTGGATCGCAGGTCAACAAGAAGTAAACTGCACATTGTTCACAGTGACAATGCAGCAACCAACAGCTAACTTGTCAATTCCGAGCACCATTCATTGCTCCAGCTATTAAAGCAATATTTATCATTACATTTTGCATTAGCTTTACTTGCTCATTGGTTGCAATTGGTCCTTCTCTCATTAGTTTCTTGCGGTATCTGATTCGTCACTACAATTTAATTGAACTCCATGGATGCATGGTCATTGTGACTTGCATAAAAAAGCGAAATCACCTCCATTTGAAAGTTTTCTAGTGAAATACCATTGCCATCGGAGTTCGCTTTCAATTGATATTGATTGTTGACTTTGTTCTAAATGATCGAGCCTCAGCTTTGCCTCATTTGATGTGACGTGTTAATGATGACCACTTTTGACGAACCAAATTAAAATCGAATGTGACTGTCAAGTTCAACTTAGAATAGTTAACGTTGCTCACAAACTCGAATCATTAGAGAACGTTCGAGTCGATGACATTCGACACGATGAACTTTTTGACTTTTCACGGCACTATAAAAAGGTCTCCACTTGGCTTGTAGGGATCGTATTATCTTGAGCTTTCAAAATGGGTCAGTGTTCCAGCAAGGATCCAAATGCTCTTACTTTCGCCACTCCGAGTGAGTCTGACCCGAACCTTGCCCGCCCTAAAGAACAAGACGAGAAGGTGCAAGTTAAGCAAGCTGTGGCCTCTCCTCCAAGCGAATGCAAGCAAGTGACCCAAACCAAGTCAGAGTTCATGGCGCAGTTATCGACCCCGTCCGCGATCGAAACAGAAGCGCTGACCAAGATCTACCGCGTGCCCGACACGAAGTATCCCAATGCCAAGGCAGTACTTCAAGACCGTGGTGTGCAACTGTTGGAGATGATTGACGAGGGTGGCTTCGCCAAGGTGTTCAAGGCTCGCAAAGTGGATGATCCCGATGGTCAAACAATGGCTTGCAAGGTGGTGTACATTGGCGACGACTACTCGGACAATGCCAAGCTGGCCGATGTCAAGAACGAACTGTTCGTGATGGAAAAGGTCAAGCATCCACACGTTGTGCGCTTGTTCGAGCACTTCATCATCAACGACCACCTATACATCTTCATGGACTATGCCGACTTTGGAAACCTCTACCGCTTCTTATACCAGAAGAACAGTCCCATCACCGAGGAGGACGCCAAAAAGCCATTTGCTCAGATCACCAATGGCATCGCCTACATGCACGCAAAGAAAATTGCGCACCGTGATCTGAAGCTGTCCAACATTCTACTGAAGACGACCCCACCGAACAACATCGTCATCCTGATTGCCGACTTTGGCCTAAGCCGAGTGGTCTATCGCAAGAAGACAGGACTTATTCCGTGCAAGAGCTACTGTGGCACGCCAAACTACATGGCACCCGAACTGAAGCAACGCAAGCCATACAATGCCTTCGAGATCGACATGTACGCACTGGGTGTCATGTTGTTCACCATCATCCAATCGATGTATCCTTTCGACGACCAGGACGACGACCATGCACTGGAACAAGCTCTCGTGCCGGACATCCAGTGGGCCGAGTCGCCCAAACTGAGCGACACTTGTCGTGAGATGATCCGTGGCCTGCTCGAACCCATCCCTGAAAAGCGAATGCCGATGTGCCAATTGATGGTTCACAAGTGGTTCGCCGAACAAATGGCACCCATTGTTCAACACTTGCCCGACAAGAGTGACTTACCTCAGAAAAGTACCACCCAGCGAGCTACATCTCCAAGCATGGACTTTCGAGTGGACCAGTCCAAGAAGTCAACTCGTCGACCAAAGTCAACGGATGGAACCAGCAAGCGAACCAAGAGCGCAAAGAGACAATCGCCTTCGTCTCACAAGTCCAAGACCAAGAGTCTAGATCAGTCAAAAAGCAACAGCAAAAAGTCGATTGGTCCGAAAAGTAACCAGGTACGACCCAAGTCGAAGTGTAACCAGGCACGACCCAAGTCTAAAAGTAACCTGGCGCGACCCAAGTCGAAAAGTCCTGATGGCAAGAACAGCGTTAGCACTGGTTCTACCACCAAATCAAGCAGTAACAGCCAGAACGTCAAGAGCACAATCAACAACACCAAGAGCAAAACCAACAACACCACGAGCTGCTTCTCGTCTACGCTTGGCGACAAAAGCAGCGAGAAAAAGAACTAAGATCCAGGCAACAACGACCACAGTGAATGAATTCATTCACTTGCTGCCACTCGCTCACAATTCATGGCAGACTCTTCTTGCCACCGTCACGCATTTGCATCTTTATTACAATTAAATTATTAAATTAAAACAAAACTGTTTATTACTTTTCATTTGACATTGGACAATATATGTGTTCATTAGGATAATCAAAGCTGTAAAAGTTTGAATTCGAGTTTAATCTGACTTTTGGAACACCGTGCAGTTGCACTGTCGCTCGCTTGAATGGACTTTTACCAGGCTCACACCGATCAACGCCAACAAGTGGCACAACACCAATGACCGCATTAAAAATTTTGTGAACAACAATTACATCGACACTAAAGTGGACATCGACCGCACTTGCCACCAAGGTCTCTAAGGCTGAGTTATGCCCATCATTGTGACTCATTCAGTCAAGTCTTGCTAAGTCTGCTAAGACAATCCAAGCATTTTGATTGTGTGACTAAACTGATCGGTGAGAACACAGACTGTAAAGTGAAATGAGTCAATTAGACGATTGGAAAGATATGGTTAATGTCTAGTTAAAATTAGTCACTTAATGAATTTAATTTGGAAATTAGTGCAAAGCAAACAGAAATGCACTGCAGTGAAAATTGGCCATTGGTCCATTGGACGATGCCAACAAATTGTAATGTTTTGCAATTATTAGCATGGAAACACACTAACACCACTTATAAGACACGTTACCACTGTACAGAGTCCAGAGCACAAGACAAATAAGCCTAAGCTTAAGCAATGGCGCCTACTGGCAAATAAAACAAATACCCAAATAGATTCAACGGACCGATTAGATTACCGATCAGAGGTGGATGTCATCGAGTCAACAAAATATATTGACCGATGAGTTCGTCACTGGCCAGTGGCCACGTCACAGTTGCGCATCACAATTATGGAGACACTTCGGTGGACGGGCGATATTGGTTAAACCAGACCAATCTCTAGTCGAGTGAATACAGGCAAGTCCACAGGACAATCAAGTCACGTCAAGAAGACAAAGTTCTCTAGTATCGAGTCAGGCCCGTGCGATAATAACTCAACAAACAAGGAAGCAATATATTATATTTTCAATTAACCTTTATAAATCAGACTATACAACAAGCAAACCAACAATTAGCACTAGATCGAGTCATATTTGTCCATTTGTTTGCAGTGCTAGGTGAAACGGTTATGATAATGAACTCTGACCAACACTGGTGACAAAACAAGAGACCACTTAGTGGCAGACGGACAGACACTTGGAGGAAGAGCACACTGATTGACAGAGTTTTAGCGCACAATCGAGACCGATTATGACCAATTAGCAAGTAATCAATCGAGTGGAAATGGATCTCAATCCACTCAATAATGGCCATGCTAAGAAGCAATACTATTACGAATACATTACACAAACAAGTGAAGTGTGCTCAAGTGGAGACTCGATCTCCCTGTCTAGAGAGTGAAGTCCGAGGAGAGAAGTGCACTGCATGCAGGGTGAATCACAGGCAACTGTCAGGTGAGCACAAGATTAACACCGATTGCAGACAAAGGATAAATCACCGAGTTTTAGTAATTACTAGGCTGGTTAAAGTCGTAGACACGGTAAAACATGGACACACACAAACACACAATTCGTGATTAATTGACTATTTACCTCGAGGTATTAACTTGAAAGTGGTTATCAAATTGGTGTGAGGCTGTTTGGTGCTGAAGATTCGAGCTCAAACGGTACCAAACAGAAACGATTGTACTGTAGCTACAATGCAGTGTGATAATGGACATGTAATAATAACAATGATGCGACCACAACATAAAGGGCACTTAGAACACAATGGCATGCACACACCGGGATGACACAAAGCATTCGCCAAATAGCTAACCACTTCAGGGCCCAATGACAGTGCTAATGAGCAGATGAATGTGTGTGGTGTGTTCGGTGCAATATGTAAAGTATATCTCTTGCTCACTTAACACAATGGACAATCATTGCGGACCATTAGCAGTTGTGCATTACCGTGATTAGACATGTCTGCAAAACAAGTGGCTGAAGTGAGCGCGACAAAGTGAACCGTGCCAATTAGCATTTGCTAACAACATGACTAACTGTGCACCTCACTCACATAGTCAGTGAATGGTTTCAGTGAGCGAGCACATCACAACCGTCGTGGACATATGTTAAGATATCTCCACTTTCCACCACAACATTCACTAACTCATCGAATGGAATTCAATTAATTTGCTTTGCATGCCGCACAGTGAGAGTGGACACACTTGATGCCAAAGAAGACGAGGCTTTTCCTAATGGCACGCTGTCTAGTGAATGAGACACGAGATCGTTCGGTGAAAAGTGTTTAATGATATCGATTGTTAAATGCAGAGAATAATAAATTATTAATTTCAACTGCAGACATAAAAACTAATATCGAAACGATCCAAGTCGGGACCAGTCAATTTACATCTGTTTGTCAAAAGCAAACGAAGAAGAGAGCGAATTAGCTGACAAGTGAGCCAGAAAAGAACCAATAAACTGTGCTGTGCCTTTGCCATGGAAGTGGTCTTTCTCCCGTGGCGTCATTAATACACACAAGCATATTTTCACTTTGTCACCGATTCTCCTTTGTCTCACTCAATCCTCCGCCTCTCTTCCGAAGAGTGTGCAGTTAGGCTCGATTTGTCCCGACACTCGACAGAATCGATCCATTCCGTGAGTGGTCCATTGGGCCATCCTATCTCGTTCTTTGCCATTTTCAGTAAAGACTCTGTACTACAGAGTGTAACTGTAGAGCAGGCGAAAGGTTTGTGTTAACACAACGTTGTTTGTCAGTTGGAGAAAGTGAGTGCAATCAATAACCGATTAAATGGCACTTTACCACTTTACAGATTCAATTGCCTTGTTTGCTTTATCATTGATAGTGTAATGCATACACAACACAGTATCCTACACACTTCCTAGACTCAATGTCCTAGAGTGTGCTTGCATCATATTAGTTATCGTCAATTAAGCAAGCAAGCACTCGTGTGGCTGCATAATCAATGAGGACAGATCCAGTCAAGTGATGCAAATGAATAAATAAATTAAACCATCGGGGCTCGTGGCTTCAGTTCGAGTCCGCTAATCAGTGATCAGATCGAATGCATTCACCATCCATTGGCATTACACCAGAATTATCCATTTATTGCGGTTTGTGTGTAACTGATGGCGCCCAAAAGCTAGTCGAGCACCATAGGCCAATCGATGCATTCGACTAGTGAGTGCAGGCAAAGTTTAGACAGACAGGGAGACAGGCAGCTATTGAACCCAGCGAGCAGTGGACCACATATAAATTATATAAGGTATGGCAAAATAAAGAGTTTTAAAAACAATCACTTTACATTTGCAACGTAATAAACTTGAAGCTCGTCCATTACAGCCAATGAACTTTTTCATTGGCAATGATGGCATTGTTGTTGTTGTCCGGTTGTGGTTCATCATGATAAAAGCTGGACCATAAAGAACCGATTGCACCATTCCAATAGAGATAATCAGAAAGAGCTTCTCGTTTCGATAGATAAAATCGGCAATGACAAGTGCCGTGTTTGTGTTGTGTGAGCAATCATTACTGACTGACTGGTGAAACATTGTCATTTACAGTGGACGCTAATTGCCACCGTGTGTGGACACCACTTTACTACCACAATATGTTCACTATAGCATTCTTTGTGGTCACTAATTAATTACCACAATTAGCACTTTGAATCATCATCCCTTGCATGGTTGAATCGATGCATTCTAGGTCGAATCGATGCTTAGCATCATCAACATCTCTCTGTAACGAGCACCAAGTACTTACCATCTCTCGCATGCACCTGTTGGGCTCTTACTGACCGTACATTGTTAGCCTCGGTCCAATCGGATCGAAGTTTGTTAACGTTCATAATGCTGATATTAATGTCCAGTTACAATTTATTTGAAGGACTTGAGGACGCATTTGGCCATCTACATTCCAGCACAGGCCGATCAATTCAATGCCTCGACAATTGGCTTAAGCCACCACACTTGTAAGCCTTGCTCGAACTGTTACAAATACAAAAAGAAAAAAGCCATCGTCGATTGAATAAGCAAATTAATTAGCGTAATGAGGCACACACACAAAGCCACTCAACACAATCAACAGTCTACATTGCATACATTCTCCGAGAATGTATTAGAGCGCTCGGTGAATTGCTGAGCAATTATTGCTCCAATGTAAAATGTTTGTGGCGATCATGCGGATAAATATCGGACGTACAAATATAATGACAATTCGATGAAGAGAACAAGAGAGATGCCAGACCGAGCCTGTGCTCTATGGCTCACTTGGTGGACGTGCAGACAATAGCTTTTGGTTAATTGGCCATGGCCATATTAGCAGTGAAAGTACACAGCTCACTCGAGGTGATCATTGTAAATTGTTTCACTCATTTATATGTTTGTTTATTATAATAGTACAAAGAATTTATTACACAATATAAATGCAAACATATTGCAAAAGGTAACTTAAAATTGACCAAAATAAACGATTAAGTTGGCTAAAGAAACTAAAAGAAGGCAAACTGAAGCACAAGATCCGAACAAAGCGAGACAAGTAGACAATGGAGAATGACACAATAATGGGCAGACATAACCAACATAACGAGCCAAATTAGGCCGATATTGAATTTACCAAGACCGAGCGAGACCAAGCATCTCAGCTCGAGCCACGAGAAACAATGCTCTAGTGCAGCCGTGCAGGACGGTCCAAGATCACATCGATGCACCTTCGAAGGTGAGATCTCCCACTTGCCACTGACATTTTACGAGTTTTCTAAGAAACTTTACTATTTGCTTAAAATGGATTCTGACTTTGACTTACAGTTAAATTCCCTAGTGCGATTGTTAAATAATTTATGACGATATGGCAACACTGCCGAACTGCTAAATCAATGACAGCAATGGCTGCACTCTGCCCATTTGGCGAATTCTGCAGATTTGCGTAATTATAATTTGTAGGCCAATTTGAAAGAATTACTTTTATTGTTGCAAGTAAGTGAACTGAGAGAGGACTAATAGAATGCAAAGCTTGAGCGAGACTACACTGACAGCAGCCAAGTCTCCCTGCTTGCTGTCAGCAGTTGATTTCCGATTATCAAACGTTCTGCTAAATAAGCGAAACATGCCCAACAGGGTAAACAATCGGCAATGAAGTGAATCAAGTGAAGAATGCACTGATTGAGTCATTCAAATATACACAGACACAACCATGACAAATACATAACGCCCGATGATGGTTTCAATCACTGGGCGAGAAGTAATTGCACTCGTTAACTGGACAGACCAACGGACGAGCAATGAACAAGCATGAAGCGAAATGTGAGAGAGTGAATAGATACCGAATGCATTTCCAAATGTGAATAGAACGACGTGAAGTCGGTGCTGAGATAATAGTGAATTTATTAATTTAATTTAAATATTACCATACAATATTGCCATTGTGCAATGTGCTGTGATCTGTTTGAATTGACACAATGCAATAATTCACCACAAATAATCATACTGAACCAAATTGGAATCAACCAATGGAGGCTCGCTTGGTTCGTAGTGCTTTAGTAGTTTGTGACTTGGCTCTCATTGTTTGTATGGGCCCAAACAGTAGCAAAGGCCAGCAGCTAGGCCAATTGTAAAGTCGTTTATGCATAAGCATGCTTTCATTTCCTCCACTTGATCCGTTTGCAATTCTTAGGGCGCAATATGACAAAGAAAAGGAAGCAAAGGAATTGAGGGCCTCAGTTGTGGAGTGCCATTGCCATATGCCACTGCAGTGACTACAGTGAAACATTTCAGTGTTGGATCAGATTGCATCTGCCGTTGTACTGTTGTCTCGTTAATTGCTTTGCTGTCATACACTTGCATCCATCCAAGTAGCAATAATAGTAATTATGTGATGGCTATTCTGGTTGAACAGTAAATTTTGAAAATCAATCTTTATCACGTCAAGGCAGGAAGTAGACAATTAAGCCAGCATTTGTACCCAATGGCGGTGATACTCGAGTGAGCGGTTACAGTAACTATTTGGCCACCGCTCGTCAATGACCCCACGAATGGCCATACACACGTGTGTTTGGTCAGCCAGGACATCAACGATAGACCACAGTGCCAATGCCTCTCAATCTTTTGGAAACCACAATAAAAGTAAACTAACTCAACCATGTGGTACACAAATTGTAATACAATCTAGCTTTGCAATGGGAATAGATACAACCCGGCCGATGTAAAAAACGCGTTTGCCAAAGTTAGTAATCTATAACCAAATGCCACATCGCACCAGACATACCTGTGCACAAGCACTGGAAGCTACGTGTTAATGGATAAATACATAAACAGACAGAAATGGCTCAATGTGGTTTGACAGCTATTAGATCTAATTCGAAAAAGAGCAAACAGAATTGACTGCCGAGGAACAAGAACAAAGACTCGGAGACATAAATCACTTACACATAAGGAAGACTGCACAGGGGTCATTTGTGCATGCACTGCGACCAGATTGGACAATACAGCTAACTGAAGGGGATGGTGAGCAAATTGGGACGACTCTGGTGATGGCTCATTGCTTGGCTATCGGCAGCATCGAGACGACACGATAAGAAGATGGCTTACCATGACAATGATAATCGTACTATAGACATGAGCAGAACAATGCCTGAGTGAGAGCCAAGACGCAATGGCCAAGATGCATAACTCAGACGAACACACTGAACAGTGAACATGAACCTGGTATGAATATAAACCGAAGCCAACACAGCAACCGATAACTACCAGGCGATACAAATAGATCAGTGCTGCTCAGTGGATGAATGCGGATTGGAGTAAAAAAATATAATGGCAACAATAATAAAATAATGACAAAGCCGTGAAATGGCGGGAATGGCAAGATGCAAAACAAAATGTCTAACGGAAAAACAAAGGTTTCATTGATGAACATACTTTACAAGTGAATGCCGCCAAATGTGTTGACGATATTGTCGGATGACGTCAATCGATTTGGTTGTGGACCCAGTGGCAGTTCAACTTGTTTCAAACAAAGAAGTGGGCAATGTGGGAAACGCAAATACATTTCATTGTTCAAATTCAATTATCAGTTGATAATGCACATTCATTGAGACAGAAAGTCTAATGGAATTAATGTGGCAGAAAACAATTTTTCAGTGGTGAATTGATCGAGCCACGTTATGACAAAATGCCAAGGAGTTTGCGCTGATGACATTGAAGACAATCACTCCAATTAGAAATAGATTTCGTGTTAGTGGTGGTGAAATCGACACAAAACAACACTGGTACCACAAATTCCCAACGGTTAATATTCTGACACATTTGGAAGAGATCGCTTTTCAGTTTGGCTGTTGGGCAAAACTTGAACGAGTGCACCAAACGATGGCTATCGACCGACTGAGCCAGGCAATATGATTATCATGCCTGGCATTGTACATTTCTTCTCTCGTTACGGGACAAACGTTTTCATTTCGCTACTAAACAGTTAGAAAGGATAGAGGTGAAAACAAATAATTTTCTAATGCCATTTTGGTTCATTGAATTTATAAAATTGCTCTATGAAGTATACCTTAAAATCTGATCATTTGGCCAGTGATCACATCGATGCCTAATATGGCGACCAATGGCAGTGATGAATGAGTGGTTAGTTTGCCTTAACTTTGTCATAATTGATCCCACCATAATCCAGTGCACTAGTTTTCAGCGAACAGTGCGCTTTACGGCAATCTCAGTAAGGCTCGACCAAAGCAGTTGAGAGAGTAGTTCTGTTTGAGGGCGAATTGTTTTAATCAGACGAGGTGACACACCACTGGGCTGGTAATCAAGCAAGTCCGAACAACCTTTTTCTCGAACAACGAACCTCATTGGATATTTATATAGGCACAATTTGATGTAATTAGGCAGAAAGATTGTTTGCCATACCTCTCGCATCAAGTTGCTCCTATTCGTGAGTGCAATCATCACTTTTTGTATTTATAAACAAACTAATTGGACTGAGAAGTCCTGACTGACTAGTCGAGGCAATTATTTCATTTAGTTCGGTAATTATTGTAACTAGACCAGTGCACATGGGCCATGTGACATGGCTCAAATCGATTGTGAAAATGTGAACACGAGTCACTACTCAAATTTCTTAATAATCCAACTTGTGCTTGTCTCGTTCGGTCATTATTCAAATTAATGGCACCTTGCTTGGATAACGACTTTGCACTGGCTTTGAAGTTCGTCTTCATTTGTCAGTTTCATTTCTTTGCAAACTTTTCCATTTGGAAACTTGCAAATAATAAGTTTACTGTGAATGCTCACTCTTTAATGGACCCATTAATTTGTTGGAAATTTGAGAGGGAATTAATTTCATTTTGATTTATTCTCGGTCTGTGTGAGTAAGGCTAATTTTATAGCAAATTAAATGTTTAATAGCTCATTTGGCCAATTTAGCAATTTTGCTTTCCTCCAATGCTTTCCATCTTGGTGATGTTGACATTATGATGTACACTTGTGAATTGGTTCTAATCTGGAAAATAAGTGAAAGTGAAAGTTTAATTTGCTGTCTTCGCTAATAATGTGAATAATGCACTTAATGCCATTACGTTTCGTTGCAGATTAAACCGGGAAATATCTGGAGGTGCCTGATGTCCCTCGAAGCAGTTCAATGCCTCATACTCGGCCAACAAATGCAAACAAGCGGACCTTGACGGACTGTTTGTTATCACCGGAATCGACGCCCAAGGAAGGCAACGGAATGGCCACTAATTGAATCGAGCTAGTAGCAACATAATTCCGTCCTAATCCCACTCTGTAATTAGAAGCAAACAACAATTAAGTATTGGATCGCTACCACTCGTTGTGCAAGTTTGAGTGTAAGTACCATTTTACAAATATAATATATTATAAATAATTTACTATAGTGGCGATGTTGCCAAGAACCACTCCACTGACAACACTTGCCAATAAATCTGCCTTCTTTAATTAAACCTGTATGTTGTGAACAGTGTACAGAAATGCACTCGTGGGGTATGTTGCACTACCCAGACGGACGACTAGGATTCCGCTGGACTGCTAGGTTGAAAAGTGCAAAATATGATGAACATAGAAGAGTAAATATTGACACTTATTGACATATCCCGCCAATTTGTGCTAATTCCTGTGTTTCGTTCTGTTATAATTTCAATATTTTTGCAGGCGCGATTCATTTCACACGCACAGGCAGTGGCTAATTGTAATGTGTGTCACACTAGTCACAATCATCTCGGTTCGATGTTTTGTTTTCCACTCACATGGTGAGCGGCTAATATTTAATGACAGCCTGGTCAATGCTCTCAGATGTGGACTCGTTCTACTTTGAAAAGTGCTAACAAACCACCGACTAAGTACTCTACAAATTGGATTCGTGCTGGGATCGAAACCATGTGCACATTTGGTGTAATTTGTCCGTCTGGTCATTAAACCGTTCACTAAAATCGCAGTGCATGCAGCTAAATTAGTCTCCAATTGGCAATTGTCCAAGCGAATGCTCGACCAATGTGACTAATGTTTGGTCTGGTTTGCTTGCAAAAACTAGCTGTCAAACACGACATATACTACACACGAACATTTTCTCCCATCCACTGGCTGACATATGTTGATATCAATCTGACCCGAATAGTGCCATTTATCAACCACTTTGCTTCGAATTCTGCGGATGAACACATGACTCCAACTGGCGTTAAGCAACTGGCACAGTGGCCACTGTAACATTAATTAGGCTCACGAACCGACAAATAACGACGCAAAGATGCAAAGGCGACTTAGCAGACTAGACGTTTGATGCAACTGGCAACATTGTTTCATTGCTCGGTCTCTCACGAAAACGGTTTATCTTTGATTATAAATTTTAAAAACTACTCGGTCTCTACTGAGCAAAGCGGAAGTGCTTTGTAGTCGAGCCTTGTTAGTCTGGCCAGACGCCTGAGCTTACTCGAAATTCGCATCAATTGGTTGTAGTACAACCGTTGTACAGATTGGCACTAGCATTTTGACAAGACGATAATAGATTGACATTGCACTGCTGCAGCCAAGTCACTCAGGGATCACTTTCTCAGCCTATTTCTCAGCCGTTACTAACGCGCAGAGTATGTCATTGACGGCTTTCTGTAGTAAGGCACAACCAATTTGGAGTTGCTTCTGACTGACGATCGATGAGTCGAGTTTTGTGGCCAACATCCTTGGTGTGCATTGCTCTACACAATTGATTAATTGAATTGTGCTCCAAAATTGCTGTTGCTTTCCTCTACAAGACAAGGCAAAATTGGCAAATGTTTATGCCACCTAGTGTGGTGATTCAGTGACTTTCTCAGAAGACTATATATAAGTCTGGAAAATCTAGTGGGAAAAATTATTGATAAAAAATTGATTTATTAAAACATTAGTAGCAAACACAACACAGGGATACTAACGAGCCTTTCGTTGAATTGCTTTCAATTTCACTGGAAAGCGGCCAACGAGTTGAACACCTAATAATTAGTAGTTGCCTCGATCGAGTGAATTGACCACTTGAGCAGGGTACAGCGAAGCTTCCTAGCCAGCCTTACCGATTAAGTGTGCAACTGAGCAGGTAGTGCTACTAGTAAGCAATAATTAACGCTAACGTTAATTAACATACTCTAGAGAGTAGAGCAGAACAGAATGAACTCCACCAGGCAAAACAATGCGCACACGACCAACACTGCTGACAAGACAGAGGAAAGTGGTTCACTGACAACGAAGAAGAGTCTTCGAAGACCAATTCATGCACACTTCCTTCAGTGGCGGCGAACATCGAACACGGACTAGGAACGAGTTTTACATGATAAATCATTGATAATATAAACACGAACTCTTCTCGGCTTGCCGCCTCGGCAAGACACTGCGAAATGTGGCTAGTGCACAACTGTGGGCAGTAGTAGGCAGACAGAGCCACATTGCAGTCAATGTATACCCATCAATTGAATAAAGAGCAAGGTGAAGGTTGCCGCTAAATGGATTCGCGTTCGTCGTTTAGAGCCGTTTCACCACCTCGACCCACCGTCAGCACCATTCTCCTTACTCCTTGTCCACTGCCCGTGAACAATTGTATCCTGCAGAGAGTGTCATTGTTCATTCCTGTGACTGTTTCGAATTGTGGCTGCATGTGATGACATCGAGCAAATGTGAAGTGACCACCGGTCACCATTGCTAATTGGTGGTCATTCCTGTGGTTACTCATTCTGGCAGACTACCTGAGAAAACTCGCTAGTAGCAAATTTTAAAGGAATTTGCTCTAATTGGCACAAGTTGTGTAGCACAACCAACTAGACGGGCCTGGTTGAAAGACATAGACAAAACTACTAGTATAGAACCAGCAGCTGGAATTTGTTATGTTATAATATAATATAATGTTATCTGCGATTGCATCTTGATGTTGGTCACTCACTCGGTCGATCACTTTGATGATCTTCACGACGACTTCACCATCCTTTTTTCAAAATGCCAGCAATAGCATTTTGTATTGCTGGTTTGAGTGTTACAAGCGTTACATTTGGTGTTTGCTTCTTGGCAGTGTCAAATTACAATAAACATTAACATTCAAAGCAACATTTAGATTAAATCAAGTTTATTGCCACAGTGAACATTAAGAGTTCTCTTTGGGCACGCATGTGTGAATTCACTTTTTGCTTGCTTCAGCGTCATTTTCGGGGTTTTCTTTTCCCTCTGCTTCTGGCTGAAGTGGTGCCGATTCAGGGATAGCGGGAGTGGTGGCATTCTCTTCACCTTGTTTGCAAATGGCCATTTCGTTTTGATTGGCTTCTTCCTCAGTGGGTTCGATTGCCATTTGTAGTTCGGTGGCACTGAATTTAGAGACCAATAGTTTGGCAGATGGACGTCGATCTGGAGACACAAAAATGGTGTCGAGTATGGCCACCACTTGAGGGAGTTTCATCAGCGTGTCCTTTGCCTTTTGTGAATCTTTAAATTCTTGCCACTGTTTTGTGGCACTGTCCATTGAGAGTGGCACCGAAAAGGGAGCTTGTCCAGCCAGACAGTAGACCAACAGGACGGCCACACTCCAAACATCCACTGACAAGCAAACGTACTCACGTTCGAAGCACTCGGGTGGCAGATGATCCCACTGGCACTCCAATTCGTCTTGCAGTCCACGATGTCGTCGCACCACCTGACGGGTTTTGACTATCCATCCAGAACAGGCCAGATCGAAGTGAGTCAACTTGATATCGCCATTCGCTAGTTGAATGAAGACAAACTCGGAGCGAATGTATCGGTGAGTAAGTCCCTGTGAGGCCATGTACTGCACAAGTTCAATAAGCTGTTGTGTCCATTTGTGCACGTTCGCCAAAGAAAGCCACCGATCGGTGCCTGTGACATGGGAGACTGGAAGTGCTCCATCTTGGTGCTCTGTGCGAACCACCTGGTCGATTGATCGATGACCATGCAGATGTTCGTAGAAAATGTACAAGTGGTCGCATCCAACCAAATAAATGTCCAGCACTCGGTGAATGTGACGCTTGTGGGGTTCGACAGTGCTCATGAAATGCATTATTTTGCAGGACTCGTCCGATGTTTGAGCAAAGTGTCGTGTTGGCACACAGGTTTGTTGCACTATTTTCACGAGACAGTATTCTGAGGTTGTGGCACCTTTTTTAATGGCTTTCAGGTAGTGATAGTTGGACATCTTGGCGGGAGAATAGTCATCTTCATCAAAGGACTGGCTACGAAGAACTTGAAAGTCGCCAATATCTTGTTCGGTGTTCTGCTTCTTGTATGGGACAATCTCGGAAACGTTCAAATAATTTGAGGAGAAGGATTCATGGCTGGAGACAGCTGCCACAGTGGCAACACTCTTCTTAGCAGGTTGAGTCAAGTTGATATTCTGCATAAAACAGTGGTTAGTTTGTTGAGTTACTGCTAAGTGGTCACTAACCTTGGTCAAGTCGATTCGATAGTATGGAGCTGGCTTCGTCTTGTGGTGCGCGCTTGTGTTCACTTGTAATCGTTTATCCTTGACCAGATCAAAGGCGGTCATTCGGTCGTCTGTCCCGACAAAGATGTCGTCCAGAAGGGAGCGCACCTCGTCCCCAATCAATGGTCTGAGTGCAAAGTTTCGCCATTGAGTCAACTTTGTGCCATGTGCCTCGAATGGATTCTCCAAAGCCAAGAGTTTGCATGCGAGCACACCGACACTCCACACGTCTACCATGGAGCAGTCGTAATTGTCCTCGAAGGCCTCTGGTGGCAAGTGGTCCAGCAGGTTCCTGTGCACCGCAAGTGGAAGTCCTTTCTTTGGCGAAGCGATAGAACAGCCCTCAACCGAGTCCCAAAATCGCCAAGCCATGTCGAAAGAGGTCAGCTTGAGTGTGGGCGAGCCTTCCAGTGAGGCCAACACGTTCTCAGATCGAATAAATCGATGGGCCACTCCGTGTAGGTTCAGTTGTTCCACTGCTTCGGCCAGTTGGATGACCCATTGCTTGACCAGTGGCACTGTGACCATTCCATTGAACTGGTGGTGATCAAGGCTTTGTTCCAATGTGAATCGTTCGTGGAAGACAAACACCTTGTCACTGCTGCGCACCAGAAAGATGTCACGCACCTTCAGGAAGTAAGACGAAGCGGACGAGGCACGGGAAGACTGTCGAAGTGTACCAAAGTACTTGAACATGGCGAGATTGGTGTTCAGTCGGAATGCAGCAGAGGCCGATAAGTTGTTCAGATTGATCTCTCGACACATGAGCCGTTCACGCTTGTCGCCAGAGTTGAAGAAGGTGGCTCGGTGGAGGTGACCAATGCCGGCCAGATTGGCTTGTGACACATTGCTGCACAGGTAGTATCCATCGTCGCTTGGCTCAACTAGGTGGTGATTCTGCTTGGCCATCTTTTCTACCGAACCAACCGGCTTAATCACTTGCTGATGTGCGGCCAGAAACGAAGAGAAATCCTTGATCTTTTGGGTCATCTTGTCCAGACGGTGTCTTTGTGCTTCGATTCGCTCCTCATGCTTTGGCTCATTGAGAGTTGACGTTCGATTTGTACCACTTGAAGGATGACGTTTGGAAGGTGCGCCCACTGACGTCTTGCTTGCCGATGGCTTGTTTGAGCCGCTCATTGCACTTGTTAGTAGCTACACAGTACTAGACACTAAACGATCCAATCCATGCTCTGCACTTTGCTTTATACCAAATGCATTTCGAGTGTTCTACAATGTTCCATTTAGCGATTTAGAGTTTTTTGAATGGGCACCATTTAGAACGAACCAAATTCGAACCAAATGTGATTATGCACTTCATCGCTGAGAATGTGTGTCATTCGCATTCAGATTCAGATTAAAATATATAACATTTTGTATGATTGTTTAGAGTTATTTACAAAAAGTGTGTGTGTGTGATTAACATGAGTGTTGTGTTGAGGTGTGAGAGTATTTCGTTTATTAATTTTACAAATTCCTTTGAGCCATCAATTAAAGCGATCATCTTTGCCTCCATAGATAAAGGGAGACAAGTGACTATTGTAAATTGTCTATTGCCACTTCGCTTCATATGAATGGAGTGTGTAGCTCGGTGTCTCTGAGACACTGTCTCACATTGGCTCGGTGGGCTTAATTCTATCCATTGAATTCTTACAATTTGATTTGCTCTACTCAA
The DNA here is from genome assembly GCA_023373905.1 of Rhizoglyphus robini. Classification (NCBI taxonomy): domain Eukaryota; kingdom Metazoa; phylum Arthropoda; class Arachnida; order Sarcoptiformes; family Acaridae; genus Rhizoglyphus; species Rhizoglyphus robini. The sequence goes on along the minus strand of JAKIJQ010000066.1, from coordinate 275,995 downwards.
AATTAGCACAAAGGCAAAGCGCCAATGTGAGATCGAGCGCAGTCTGTGAGAGCTAATTCTGAGCCGAGTCATGTCTGCAGGCACGAGCAAAATTTCTTGTGTCTTGTTGGAGGCATCATTGGATCGCATAAATAAATAATCTGTCACTGCACCACAGTGCCTCTATTCCAATTTGTTTGCCTGTCAATTAAGCATTCCGCTCATAAATGTGCCGAATGTAAATTCGGTGGCATGGCTGCAGACTCCGCTTGGATGAAACCAAAGGTTGCCAAGTTGGTAAGGACAAACATTCAAAACTTTTGGATGAATGTGTGCGAGTGGTGCAGTCAAAGTGAGCAATTCACCAGATGCACAATGCACATAGCTATAGCCATAGAAAGTGTCTCGCTGGCGGCAATCGATATTGGCAAATGATGTTTGTTAACTGTACTTGTAAGTGCTTCTTTATTGGCAGTGAATTATGTGTGCAAATTCCAATGTGGTTTCGGTTTGGTCACTGTCGCTTGGTGTATTGCGTTCAAATGAACAATGGCTTGCAAACATGCCAATTGCATTAATTGATGACATTCATTCGGACATGATCGCGTACAGGCACAGATATATTCAAAAGCACTATTTCCCCGCACCAGTGGCTCATTTTTCCTAGTACGCGTGAGTTTGAGGATGCATGCGCAGGGTTGAGAATGAGACATGAGATTCGAATGCAAACAGAAAAACAAGAACGAGATGACAAGTGGCAATGCAAATGGAAAGGCAGTGTGGCGTTAGGTGCCAAAGGACCGAACGAAGTGTCGGGTAGAAGCAAAGATCTGTCAGGCCGAGCTGACAGAAATGTCGGTGTATAGATTGCATTGGCACTATGCTTATAGTGAACTATGTCTAAGAACAACACATTCTCTTCAGCTATATTCTAAGAAGAGGTTATAAGACCAGAAAATAGTAACTGCAAATGAATCTAAGGTGTCAGCGTGTGTCTATCGTAATTGCGTGGCACGCCTCCACACGCAATCTGGTCAGATGTGAGGAGAGAAAATTGTTGATCAATAGGGTAATTGGTAATTGGAGAGATGGAAAGTGTCTCGAGATGGTTTCACAAACAATTAATTAAATTTATAAATCATTCGATTCCGATAAAAGCTGTCACATACCTGGATGCATCGCATGTTGAGACCGGTCTCTTTGGCTAGTTGTCCTCGGATGTGGCTGGTGGACTGGTGGCTAGTTGTTTTGCTTTGATCGTGGTTCGTGGTGTCGTCTCTCGGTGCCACCAACCAATTGGTTCTCATCATTCGCTATGCTACCTGCAGAACCTAACGCATGCTTAGGCGAGGAAAGATCGCTGATGCCAAGACTAGCTAAACCATTGGTACAACTAATTCCAGAATCACTCATTGAACTGCAGGCAGACATAGGCGAACTTTTGCTTGACATGGTGTGAGCAAACGTGACTTAGGAAACTTACACTGTTCAACGAAGGAATAGAGTCTAGGCCGAGAAAGGACTCGTCTTCGTCATCGTTCGACTTACCCTCGACTGACCAAGTTATCATCGAGATCGGGATCATCGGTTTCGTGAGTGACACAGTTCATTAGACCTGCAGAAAGCAATCGATTAGACCACTGTGGTGGGACAAGTTGAGAGTCAACCAGTTGAAGTGGCAATTTGCCACTCCGGCATTGCTTGGTTCGGTCATTACACTAGACTTATTAATGTATGGCACAAGAAAGCAATCTATTAGAACGAACATTAATTGGCACTAATCAATTAGACAAGAGAGTTGACCCTTGAGACGAGAGTGCAACTTTGGCCAATTGCGAGCACAAATAGCAGTGTGCTTGTGGTTGTGATTCCACTCCGGTAATGCATCATGCCCAAATTCCTTAGCGATGAGATACATCGAGATGAGCGATACAGTTACACCGCTGGTTATAGGAAAAATGGCCACCAACACATCGTCCGAATCCAATTATTGACAATAATAGGATTCGGACATAAGTCGATCAAGCCGCAATAATGGCCGCCAGTGTCTTGGCCAGAGCAAAAAGTTAGCCTCCACTCAGATAGTACCGCATCGTGGGGGCAGTAGCCCTTGTGAGCGGCATGCGCCAAAGTAATCGACGATCATACGGCAATGTGGCCAGACAGTGAAACACAAATCATGGAACATAACGCATTCGATAGTGCACTCAAAGATCGATTCATTCATAGAGTGACTGATTGAAATGTCAAGTGAACATCAATTTGCCAATTAATAGACAAACAATTAATTACTATTACATTAACGGCATTGACGAGGCAATACAACTAATTGGTTGCAACTACTGGCCATCAGCTGGAAAGAACCAACACTAGAATGCAATTTGGTGATGTGATGCGATGCCACCCGCGACAATGACTAATTAGACCTGACACCAGATCGATGTATGACACCAAATATGCGCGTGTGTGGCATCAATCGGTCCATTGGAATATATAAACGATATGGCAAGCACATGTTGGCCCAACAGTAATTGTCACTGAGTGGTCAGTGCAAATGGGAAGGTGTCTATAGACAGTGTCCACATTTCGAGGGCTCACTTGTCTGTTCGCATAAATTATTATATTATCCGATCGCGTATAATCTATTGGTGCCAGTGAGCAACAAATCTTGTCATTGGCTGGCGACAAAATTACTTAAAACGAATTTGCATTCACATGATCTGTTGAGAACCATTGACGACTGCATTTATTATTATTGAGCACAGACACAGAATGCATTGGTTAGACCAGGTCAGTGGTGTGGTACGTGATCAAACACGATAGCAAGGCGCACATCACGAATCGATATAGCACCAGACTGACTGCGATCAAGTTGATCATACTATCCAAGCAATGTTTTGCATTAAGCCAGATTTGGCGACAAGTCTGTCAGGAGTGCTAGTCCGGCACATGAAATATGTTCCTAGGCCATAATGGGGTTATGACTGCACTGAAGCGGCAATGAAGGCGTGAATATAAAGAGGGCTGGAATGGTAACCACTGCATATGTACCTGTGATGATATTTCTAGCCTTGCTAGTGGCACTCAATCGATTCGATCAGGTTACATACACGCATTGGCTAGCTAGCCAGCAATGGAAAAATAGCAGTTTTGATGGCTCAAGAAGCGAAAGGGTATTTGCTTAGCTGCTTATAATAAGTCTCTATTTGACATGCTAATTCGCCTGAAAATGGGGACCAAAGGAACGTAGCAATGACATGTCGATTGCACCGTGATGGCCTCGAATGGGCTCGGGCAGGACCATTCCTATCATCGCGTCACTTCCACTCAATTAGCCAATTCTGGGTGGCTCCCTTGTGGTCATCGTGCCAAACGAACCCTTGATTGAATTATAAATTGATGAATATTAGCCCTCAACAAGCACAACTTATAAAATCACATTGTGTTATGAAATCATTTTGTTTGTCTTCAGTGTAGTGACTCATCACTTAGGGCAATGAATGCCCAGATCATCGAGAGACAGTTGTCTGCTCGAGAACCAGTCAAAGGAGATATTTAATTTAATTTGGCCATTGTGCTAAAACACCGGACAAGTGTCTCATTGTGTTTGGCTTGTCGGTCAGGAACGGAACTTAGCTTGATACTTGTACTTAATTGAAAGTGAGCCAAAGATGGCTCAAGAGAGAAAACACCGAACAAACTTTGCCACAAAGCCGACAGTGGCGAGTAATGTGTGATGATCACACACATCACAGTGATCGCACAACAGAGTGGCATCTCTGATCAGCGCTGAGTAATCAAAACTATCTTCCATCGGTGCATTGTTGGCATGCTCTAATGATGGCCTATTAAATAAAGCAAAAGCACAAAATTCCATTACATGTCAGTATCATTACTGCTGCTGCACTAATCATGTCCCGGTGACCGCGGTCTGCCTAGGCATGCCTGTCCGAATGCGTCTCTGCCGTATCGGAACTGCAACACTACTGGTTGACGAGATAAAACAAAACAAAAACAAACAGATTAGAACGGTGAGTGTGTGCACTGATCGGGAACAAGACAATGGCGCGCGCTGAATGAGTGAAGCCATTGGGTGATATTGTCTCCGTTAGGATGGAGGTCGTCAGAAGAGACAAAGGCGAAATCAAGATGCTGGGAAGAATGCACAAGCAGATGGCAAAGACAACCTCGATTGGAACAGCAATTAGAGCGATAAGACCAACTCGATTACCGCCTTGTGCAAAGGTGACACTATAGCTATCGATGACTTATGAACTGACAGTATGATCATTGATTGATGCATCGTGTGGATGACACTTGTCCACTGCCACCGAATGGCATCAAGCTTTAGCAAGCTTCGATGTCATTGACAACGGCACTGGCATGTGCAAAGCTGGCTTCGATTGGGCACCGCAAATGCTTTTAGCCACTTCACTTCACTGCACTGCGTTCACCACTGTGTGCACTGTCACTAGCTTATTTCAAATTTGAAAATATATTAATATAAGTTATTTGTGACCAAATTGACTTTTTGCTATTAAAAGCAACATTTATTAATTTATTTCTCTCTTGCTTTGCAAACGCGTTCACTTTGATTCACTAGTGCCAATCATTGAAACGCGCATTCCTTTTTGCAGAACATGCAACGTAATAGTTGGAGTTGATTATGACTACGTCACGTTGAGAGAAATTAGAAGTGGATTTGCATTGAGTCACGTCATGAATAGACCAAACGAATTGTTCCAAGTACACGACGTTTCACAAATCAATTCGAAGACTTCGAATTGAAGTGAAATGCTCGATATCGTGCGTGTCACTGTGTCGTCCAACAATGGATCAATATGACTTAAAATACAGACTACTTTCTCATAGCTTTGCATTTGAGTTTGTGTTCTGAAGCTTACTAGTTCTCTTGTCTTTGTCTGTGCTACTCCCGTTCCCTTCTACTTCCTGCCGCACTCAACTCTCTCCTTCTGCAATGAGCGAAGCCGATGACAACAAGCAAGAGGTGGAGGGCGCTACCCAAGCTGAAGAGGCAACCGCTCCCGAGTCAACAGAGCCAGAGGCCAAAGCCGATGAAAGCCCGGACAAGCCTGAGGATGGACAAGTCGAGGGCGAGACCAAAGATGGCAGCGAAGACGAATCTGCTGCAAGCGCAACTAAAAGTGGCGTGACTGATGGTCCCAAGACCAAGAGCCAAGCTCCAGGCGAAGCTGCAAAGAGTGGCATCGAGGCACCAAAGTCACAAGAAAAACCCAAAAGTGGCATTGATGCGCAAAAGTCGGCAACCAAGTCTGAGGTGAAAGCGACCAAGTCAAAGCAGTCGGCTCGCACCAAGTCCACCACTTCGGACAAGCGTCGCACTTCGTCCACTGGCTCAAAGGTGGAAGGCAAACCAAGCCGCGGACATTCTGGCAGCCGTTCCAAGGTGGATGACGTGTCGAGCGCCAAGATTGGATTTCTCGGTGCCGGACGCATGACCGACTCCATCGTCAAGGGCTTGCTCAAGGCGGACAAGGTCAAGGCCAAGCAACTGTACGTGGCAGCCAAGACGAGCAAGAACCTGGACACCTTTAAGGTGCAAGGCATTGCCACCACCACTCGCTCCTATGACTTGTTTGGCAAGTTCGACTGTGACGTTGTCTTCCTCAACGTCCATGGCTTTGTGGTCCGCAACTGCTTCAAACTCGGTGGCACCCGACCATGTCCCATCACCACCAACTACATCCCAACTCGCAAACGCCCGATCTTCATTCTCTCCCTGATCGGTGGCGTGCCATTGGCAGATGTCAAGACTGTGCTGCTCAACCCTGAAACGGCCAACAAGTACAAGGTGGAAATGCACCGAGTGGTCCTCAACACTAGTGTCGCATTTGGACTTGGCCTGGGCGTGCTCGATGTCGAACTCGACTCGAAAAAGTGCAACTCTCTGGTTCGGGACACTCTGCAGTCGTTGGCCAAGATCGAGTTCATGGAGCCAGACCAGATGGATGCAGCCTGTTCGCTCATTGGCAATGGCATGGCCTACGTCTATTACTTCATCTCGGCCCTTGCAGACGGTGGTTTCAAGATGGGACTCGGCAAGGCGAAAGCTACCAAGTTGGCCACCAAAGCCGTGCAGTGTGCCGCTCAGTGTCTGCTAGAGACCAACAAGAATCCAGCCGAGCTTCGCGATTCAGTCATCTCACCAAGTGGCGGCGCAATTTATGGCATCCACGTCCTCGAGCAGCGTGATTGCGCTTCTGGAATCCATGCCGCCGTCGAGGCCTCGTACCGCCGTATCAAGGAACTGGTCGAGGTGGAAAAGTGAACAGCTCTCATATTAGCATAGAGCTTACCAAAGTGCCACATTTGTTGGCTATATTATTAAAGTCTATTTTAAACTAGAAAATATTTCTTATTGGTTTGGGTTGGCCATTTGTGTTGAGCTTTGCTTTTCTATTGGTGACCACTCGGTGGCACACTTTGTGCCAGTGCAATCATTTACTTCATTGTTGGTTGGGCAATCTATTTCACTTTGTTTCACTGAATCAGCAATCAACAAAGACACGTACCTCAATATCTCAACAATTCGATACGCTAGCTGCCTTCAAATCGAATGCAGAAAAATACGCTGGCAGAAGGCACACAGTTCTCCACACTGCATGCACACCACACTCCACACTGCAGTCCACTGGCCTTTAATGATCGAACCAGCCAATACGACTTTAGCGGTAGACAATAAATTTGCAATAGATGGCCATTGGATTGGAACTGGCGGGAAGGACAGGTTTAGTCTAGTGAGACAACGTTCATTAATCACGCTTGCTAAATTGCTTTGCATAGATTGAGAGATTACCATCTCAAGACACAGTGCTTTCTTGACAGACACTCTGACAAAGTGCACCGACATTTGCATTGTCAATGAACTAACTAAAATGTAATCAGCCATTTAATCTAATTGAGCCGTTTCTCACTTTATTAATGTAACGAGTGAGGCATTAGAGCATTGGACACATCTTTCATCGTGCCAAATCGACCAACAAAAGACATGAATGGACCATTCTCACCACTGATCGATCCAAATATTGTGAATAAGGTTCGAAAAAGTGATGCATTTGGTGAAGCGGTGCATTTACCTGCACCGAGGCAGGACAAATCATGTGCAGAATCTTGATTTTAATGCGAATTAATATTGCAACCAATCAAACTTTAGACAGTTCATGCTTCTCTGACTTTATCTACTAATTAGCACTTTTCACTTTCTCCCTACTCAAACTGTAATGATGAAAAAATTGTAATGATAAACCGTGTTTGGATGTGTTGTGGTGATGCACTGAGTAGTGAGTTTGCTCTCGAGATCTAGTCATTAATAATTAACGATTAATTTTACCGTCGGTTTATGCCTCCAATCTGTATGACCAATTAATTGTTCTCCATTGGTGTCTGTTTTCACCGTCCGGTCCTAAGGAATGGGTAATTTTAAACTTTCATTTAAGCATTCCACTTTCTCATTCAACTTGTGTTGCCGTAGCTTTACACTTAACTTTTCTCTACAGACTCGTCCATATATCTCGAAAGCTCTCTCGCCGTTTCTACAACAATCAAGGTTTGTTTTGAATTTATAATATTAATTTTATATCATGGTATTATACAATGGTATTTGTCATTTGCAACCAAAAATTGTTTTGTTTTGCTATTTGGTGGTTACTACCGGCAGCCGGCTCGGAATGGCATTTATGTTTTTTGTATCTATTTGTAATAAGAATATTTTACTTCTCCGAGTCGGCTTAATCGGTGCAATCGGTGACAGCTATTCAAACCTCCAATGTGTTTGAATCCTTGGATCTGGAATGAAAGGTGCTATTTGGTTGCATACTTTTCTCTAGTAAAACTTTCTTTAACATTGTAGCACATAACGATGATCTAAACTACATACTGAAAAGCAACGACATATACAGCGAAAATCTACTCAAGAATAGTGTTGCATAGTGCCCAGATGGTGAATGGACTGTTGCAACAAGCGGCATGCAAGGGCTTCGTGAATGACGTTCTCGAAATACAAGAAAAGAATAGCAAAGTTAAACGCAATGATGATGATGGGTGACTAACTCCGAGAAGTACTATAATGACCAGAACAAGGTGAATTTAATAAAGCTGTTCTGTTGTTTGTATGTAAACTAAATGCTTGATTTACTATCACAGAATAAGCTCAAAAAGTACAGCACAAAGATTAAGACCAAGAACAGACTAAAATTGGCCATGTTTTTGTTGCTATTAAATGTGCCAGCTGCTGAGGTCCAAAATATGCCACAAGACTCGACCAGTGAAGTGCAACAATCATGTTTACCACTTGAGATCTGGAATGGCGCTCGTGATTGTACAGTGTTGGCCACTTGTCACTTTGATCACCACTGGACGCAAATTACGATTGAGTACTCAATTGAATTATATTCAAAAATGGTCCTATTCGCATTTACCTTTGGTCGCATTTGGGCTTGATCGATCAGTTTCGGTTTCACTGCTTGTTATTGCATCTCGCTCGATTGCTCTCTCGCTCACGCGTTACCACCATTCGCGAATCCGATCATCTGTCTGTCAACTCTGCTGCTTAATCCTTTTGGTTTGACCCAAACCACAATGGCTCGCTTGCTGTTTCGAGTTCTGCTGCTCTTGTTGGCATTGTTGGTTTTGGCCTCGATTTATGAGTGCCTTCCTGCGGGCTACCTCCAAAAGGTCTGTAAGCCCTGCATTGATGAATTTGGCTCACGCCGCTTGGAGTGCGTGACTTGCGAATGTCCCCATGCCAAATACTCCGGATGCTTGATGAAATGCTTCGGATACAAGTCTACCTTGGTGGTTGGCAAGTGCTCTAACTAGTGTGCCACACACAGACCTCTTATGGCACTCCCTTGCATTTTAACATTCGCTATCAACGTGTCAAGTTTCGCTCGTTTTATAGGTTTATACCTTATTCTTAACGCCATTGCAGTTGGCTATTTATCGTCTTTAATTTTCCCGATATCATGATGGCTTGTTTTTATTTTTTATTTATCTTTATACTCTTACACAATGTTACATTACATTATCATTTTACACCATTTCTATACATATGTCTAACATTCAATAAAAGAGCATTTATTTGTTAATGTTGTTGTTGTGTCACGTTTGATGCTTTCTTTTCAGTGCTTATGCTTATGCCTTGCTTGAGGCTCACTTGCTCAAAGTGAACATTTTGAAGAAAGTGGCACTGTAAGTGGAACTAACTAACTAACCTAACACGCGAACTCAAAAGAGGAGCTTGATTGAGATCAGTCAGAGGTAAAATCGATTTATTACAATAAAGTTGTTATTGTCCAAGTGTTTCTTATCTCATCTTGAGATATTCTTAGTCGGACCCATCAGACGAGCTTTCACGCGGAATAGTTCCCTTTTGGCTTGATCGTTGCGAATGGAATCCGTGTTTGGTCAGAGCACGTCGGGACTTCGCACGACAGACGGGACATGGCTTCTGGTTGTCAGTTTCCTGCCAACCAACGATGCACTCAGCACAAAACAGATGGAAACAGTGTACGGAAAACTATTTGCTCCAGACAAATGGCCCACTGTTGAGAGTTGTTGTGGTCGGGATCTATCAATTGCTGTGTAGTTGATTGACGATTAATCCATACATGCACAATGTACCGAATCTACTCTCATGCCTTGCATCGAGCAGCATAGCCAACCACTTGCTATAACTATCGCAATAGGCTAAATATTGTACTAATGCATTTAGCCCTATTTCTTGGTCTCTGAGGGCGTCGGCATGTATGCCAATTTCTTGACCCAAGTCTCAAGTTTGCAATTTTACATTTGTCTCGAACAAATTGCCGTCCTCTTCTCTAGTTCCTTTCACACGTTGTCTTCAATGATTCACTTGGAATCTGGTAGCCTTAATTCACTGGCCACTGTCCTGTCCTGATATGTTAATGCACATCTATCTCTGCCTCAATGGCATTTCTATTTATTTCAATATTTATTTTATTTATATTTTCCGCCAGGCCATTGTTGATGCACTCGTGTGTCGTTCGTTTATCTCAATCGATTTATCTTTGGCCCGCGTCATTTTGAGTGTCGACACTGGAACTCGGCAATATTACGTCGATCTATGGCTATTCCTGTTTGTATGCATTCGAAAATTTCCTTTCTAATATTTCTAATGTGGAAAAGAGCTACAGGCAAATGGCAACGAATAATGGCGATATATTTGTTTGTATTTCCTTAGGATACTTTTTGAGTGAATTGAAGGAATTAGCACTGGCACAAGTGTTGATGGGTGCATGGACCTGACAGGAATGTGCCTGTGTGACGACGAATTTTCTGATGACAGTCTGATGATGCTCTCAGTGTGGCCTTATCCAGTGCCGAGCTCTCTTTTTGTGTTTGCTTGGATCTGGAGGACCAACTGGTCGACCATGGCGTTCATATCGCTAATGACCGCTTGATTTATACATAGCCTCTTTTTGCCACTTGTCCATTATTTACTGCTCCTGATAATGATTGCTTGTTTGTATTTGCTTGACACTTGAGATTGTTTAATATGTCATCAATGTATTATTAGGTGCCCTGACTGGAGTGCAAACTTGTCGTGTCCAAACACTGACCACCCACAACGAGACCAATTGTCCTCCCATGGACTATCTATGGTCGATCGCCCGTTCAGGCTCTACCAATTGGGCGAATTTGTCAATTGATTTATTGTGGTGGCGCGATCTATTTTCCACTTTAGTTTTATTGCCAGTGAGTACAGTTTGGCTTAATCGTGTGCCAAGTGAACTTGCAGACAAACAAACAAACAAAACGGTAGTCATCGCTGAAGCCGTGTAGTGCAGTGCAGTTCTACTGTCATCGTGTAACTCACTCGATTAATTAGTTTACTGTGGCATATTGAAAATTATCACCTCCACGGAACAATAGGCCAATAGTGATACTTTGTAGTAATGTTGTTTAGTCTCATTTTGGCTCAATTGTTCTGGCTGTCCCTTGCAAGGATTAATTGAGACATCGTTCTGTTGTCAGTTGCAGTGTGACAGAGCATTTGCGCGTTGCTGCCTGTGTTGCCCTTTCGGCATTGGTAATTACTGATTTATCGACGAATCGCTTTCTTTGTGATGCTCATTTGTGTTCCAATTAAATTCCCTTTCGTTCTCGCCAGTACGGTCGCTTTAAATTACAGAAATAATGTGACCCGAGGAATAAATATATTATACACTATATATAGTGTTAGTGATTTCCTGGTGCTTCTTATATGGATTGCATAGTCGGCTCACTTGCCAAAGATAAGCCGTTTTCGCCTGAGCATTTAAATAGCACAGTAATGTCTTTCGCATGTGATTACACGATAAGCAACTGAAACACCACTGACAATTGACATCGCCATATCGAGCAAGTCTCTTAAATTGCTTTCCTGTGTAAATGTGCTTGTATTGCTCCTTATTAAATTTGCCATCGAAAGAAGATGACGAGTCGAGCCTAACAGTGCAACTTTGGCCAATTCAATGTACCTTGACCTTTGTCTCCCAGAGCTATCTCATACACGGCTCGCTCGGGTCCCGAAACCCATTCATTATCATGCCCTATTGCATTGCATATACCAGAATACAAATTAAAGTGCGCACACTACAAGGCCCACTTCCAACACGAACGAATCACTCTGTCCGGTGAATGAGAATTCGCATTCAACGAATTTGTCCAATTTGCCTGTTTGAACGTTATTCAACGGTCAACGTTCAATTCGTCCGGACGATCCTGTTTCACCGTCACTGATCTTATGTCCCAGTGAGGCCATAGTGGTCTCGTTTGTACCGATAATTTGGCAAGCACTGTGTTGAGAGGTTTATTGATCAACTGAGCCATTGCAATACTGGAGTTTGTACGGCAGCAGTCTCGTCACATTCGTGCATGCATCTGCACTGGTTGGCAAGTGCAATAAATATGTCAAGTTGTCAACTACCTAACAAAACTCTTTTCGGCGCGACCACATTCTTCTTTGTCGATTATCGCTAATTAGTAATTACTGAGTCTGTCGACATGTCACTAACAAACTGTTTGTCCTTTAGGTCGTTTGGCATCTTCCTGAAGGACTTGTATGTTTGCATCAAGCTGAACCCACGCTGCACATGGAGGGTCGAATGCACCTAGATTTGTCGCTGCTCAGCCCTGAAGGGAAAGTGGCAATGGAGCAACACCTGAATGCACAGAATTTGGCTGTGCCGGCGCTCGAGCTGCCTTCTGCTGAGACTAAACTTCGCAAATCGATCGAACTCAATCCCAACTCGATAGACACTTACATCACTCTCGCTTATCTCATGATCTCTGTTGCAAGAAGTATGCCGAGGCCCATCAACTAGACGCTTGCCGTGCGACGTGTCACCAAGTCAGAAGAGGCACTCGACAGTGATTTGGAAGTACTCATGTCGAGAGTGCCACCCAACTAAGGCCAGCAAGCACAGCAATCTCTTTCAAAGCCTTTAGTGACCAATGGCAATTTTGCTAATAATTCAATTAATTTGCTATTATTAAAAGCCTTATTTCAAATAAGTTATATTTGCACTGTTGATTAATTTGCATGTGAAAACTTTCAATTGTACAATGTTCGGTTGTTGGCGAGAACGAATAGATCACAATGTACTATAGCTTTGGTGATGGCGGTGCATTGAAGTTAGTGGACAAAGGCAAACGACAACAAGTGAACAACTGAATGCTTTGTCTGGAGTATGCCATTTGATTACTGGCCATTATTGGCACACTGCATTTCACTGTTAATATCTAATAAATGTAATGTACTCTTGTTTACATGCTCCACAGAATTGAACAAAACTTACGGACTAATAGCCACATATAGTGAACCAGATCAAGACCGAACCAAGAATAGTTGCACATTGACTCGATGCCAAGGAAGGGAGTGTTGGTTATTTTGAAAACAGTTGCCCAGGCGATGTAGATCGAAAGGCTTACAACAACAGACCTGTCCGCACAATTGACACAATATCATTGGCGCGCGCCAATCTCGATATCGGTACTATTATTTCACTAGTCAGCTAATTTGCAGAATGAAAGGTGCCAAGACAAACAGACTACAGATCAGTGAGATAGCGCAGACAATGCAGTAGAGATTTGGCCCGGCCGATACAAGCAAATGGTCACTACTGTGCGAGATAACACCAAGCCAAACACCGATAATCGAATCAACTCACACGGACAGAACGAGCTGTCGGCTGGTGAGTTGTGAGTCTAAATCTAAATGGCATAATAATTCATGGCCACTAAATCGAGAATAATTCTGCAAATTCTTTAGTTTGACCTGGCACACACTCGATATTATACAGTCTGTATAGTGCTGTAATAACGTCCATTTGGGCTGCAACGATTCTGAGTAAAAAATTTATGACTTGGAATCACAAGCATTACATTAGAAGTGCAATTTGCTGGCCTAGCACAAAGAGCGACAAAATAATTAGCACAGAATGTGCTCTAATTAGTCCAAATAAATGTTGGCTGGAGACAACACACAACTTGGCCAATGGCGACAAGATCACCGCGACCAGTGTCGCGCACTGTTTGCACATTTGGGAATCCTCAACAGGACCTTGAGCACATTACTAAAGTTGCTTTTCTCTTTCACTCCAATGCCCAATACCTTCGTTTAATAATGATTTGACATTTCAATTTAAATTATACTATTTGCTAATGCTACACACAACACACACTGAGAGGCTGGTTAGTCGTACAATAATTGCCCGGGCAACAATAGAGAAACAATCTCGCCCAAGTGAGTGGTATTTATTTGGGAAACATGGGGTGATACTGCAGCAAATTAAATAAAGGTGCACTGTTCACTTGACTGAGGATGACATGTCGATCGAAACAGACTCGATATTGCTATTCACTGATTGTCCGAAGAAATGTCAGACTGACCATTTGAAGCGTTCGATCACTCAGTGCAGAGGCTTTGCTTTTGTGGTTTTTCGTTGAACTGGTCGGCGGTATCCACTGGCGATTAACTTACTTGACTTGCCACAAGTTTTCATCATCATCATCACCCTCTTGTTACGCTCCACCATTTGTTTCACCAATGGAATTATATTCTTACACATAATTGTGTTGCACTTAAATTCAGCAGGAGATAATTAGAGTTCGTGCTAGACAGAGTGGACAATTTTGTAGTTGCATTTTTGTATCCATTCGACGATACTATACCTCCTTCCACTACATAATATGTGATCACAACGGTAAAGTGCCGGTTCAATGAATATTTCCAAACAAATAATTAAGCATATGTGACTCAACATTGAAGATTTACACTGGAAAAATGTGAAATTAAAAATTAAAAACAAATAACAGATTGATTTGTTCAATTCAATACAATACAGGGTGTGGTCCAGTACCTCACAAAGTAAACGAAGTGAAATGTAACCATAATTAATTAAATAATTCGGTGACATAAATCATCAACTGGTCTATTGCCTCAAGATAGTCGAGCCCAGGAGAGGCTGCCACTAAAAAGGTGCCTGCTAAAGAGAACAGCATTATAATTATCAGGTTTGAGAAAAGCACTCTTCATTATCCAACTTACCTATACATAAGTAATATAAATATATTTGAAAGCTCATTATTTGTTGTTGAAGACAAAGAAGCCAAGCTGAAAGCGCTCGTAAATGTTTCGTTTTGCTCGTTGGTCCATTTTGCTCGGGTCAAACACAAATCTATCAGCTGTTATATAACAGCTGTTGACACTTTTCACTTAGCACTAGCTAACAACTTGTAAGCTGAACCTATAAACACATTGTCTTCTTTGGCTATTGCTTCTCAATAGTCTTCAGTTTTTATGATTGTTCATTTGATTTAATTTTAATCACTCATCTTTATTGATCGTTCTTCTTCATTGTCTCTACTCGGAATTTGGTTTATTCATTTACTAACCAAATTTTGGTTCAATCCTATTCACTCTATTAACTGGTTAAAGAATTTAGAAGATTAAACTTTGCTTGGGGAATCTTTCACGTCTAATTAGTTAACTACCAATAGGTGAACTCGCCATAAGTATGAAGCCCGCTCAAGAACATCACGACTCTTATTGTAATTATCGGAAGGCTATATTTGTGGACCACGAATGAGTATCAACAGCAATCAATCTCGGGCACATCTATCGTATATGATATCTCCATCCTGCATTGTTGTGCTGCTCAAATATTCTCAGCTATGGTCATTCTGGTATTATACTTCACTAAGCCTTCATCCTGTCCAACTAATTTGCTTTCTCTGAACATTAGCGAAAGTCTTGTATCCAATATGAATCAAACCACTCTTACCAAGTCTATCAAACCTGTAAACTTTTGAGCCTTGTAATGATTTTTATGAGTATGCCTGTGCCGAATGGAATGGGAAACATTCATTGACGAACAATTTGACTACCATTTTACTGGCTACGAGGCGATTGACCAAATCTATGCTGATCTGAAGACTCTTCCTCTCTTCCCTTCCCACATAGAAAATAAGTTTTATCGAATGTGCATGAATAGCTATCTAGAGGTGAGAATTTGATTTGTACATTTTTTTAATAATTAGCAAACATTTTGTTGAATTGCAGAAATGGATAATTCCTTTGACCATTAGCCACTGATGGACTTATTGGAACGAACCTTGAGACATAGTTTGCCCATTTTGAATGATGTGAATGAAACTAAAATTGACCGAGTGAATTTGAAAATTTACTTGTTGAACTGAATTTGTTGAGTGTCAAACCTTTGATTCATATTAAATTTCGCAAGAAAACTCAGTCCATTTGTAAGTTGGACATAAGTTTGAATTATCAATAATTTTATTTACATACATTTATTAGTTTTTATTTAATTTCTTCGGTGTTTGGTTTCTTTATGGGGAAGAGTTGAAATCAATTTCTTCGCCAATCATTGAACTTATCACTGATCAGATGGCAGGTCATAAGAACATTTGATCACTGCCGACTTTGAAGTGCTTCAACTGAAAATTAAAGTATTTGATCGCAAACAACCGAACCTGCGTGTTGCGAAATCGATGTCATTACGTGACGAATGGCCAATCAATCTGAACAACAACACCAAATTTGTCAAATTGCGTTCCAGTTAATCTTTGATTAAGAACACGATTACACTGAATTACACAGACAATATGCAAATGCAGCTCATCAACATTTGGCTATTTTTTTAGAATGGTTGCAACTATGGGAACTGTGTTCGCATTGGCTCTCTTGGTTAACTTGAAGAGGTCTTCAGACTCAAGCAAAACCTGCCAAATGACATTAACAGTAAATGCGAACGAGTCGCTTAAAAAACAACTAGGCGAAGTGTGGGCTTCGATAACTCTAAAATGGTCTATCTTTTGTCAAATGTAAACAATTTGGCTTGCAACTGATTAAACTGAAACTAAACGATCATAATACCGAACTAGGGGCTATTGCTTGACACCGACTCTGTGTGAGGAAGAACAAGAACAATATGACCATTAAGATCATTCCTTCGTATAACAATTGCAGCTCTCACAATTACTCGGCATTTAAGTTTAAATTACTCAAAGCATATGCGCACTCAAAAACACTCTGCATGTTTGGATCGTTTTCAATGTAGCGCAATTAGTAGCAATGGAGTACAACTGGAGACCATACAGAGGCGACCATTCGTTCACAGAGGTGTCTTACACAAGTATTTTTGTCTACCATCAATGATTGATGGTCTATCAATTGATTAACGAATAAATTACTAATTCCTCAACATTACATTCAATAATGAACTACAATTGTAATTACACTTTAGTTCGTTTTCGTCAATGACCTTTGAAGTATGCATGCTAGCTTTTTAGTGTTCTTGGATATAAATTTACTTAATTAATAATTAGTAAATAAGTTCTATTGTGTTTTCTCATTTTAGTCATAAATAGTCGATTTGTTTTGGTTAGTCGATCAAATTGATTTATGTTTCATTGTGTACGCAATGGGCTATAGTAAAAGAAGCAGCAAAAGATCCTCCAGAGGGTAAGTTGTGCTTCGATTTGCACTGATTAATGTTTCTCCATAATTTGTTGACAGTTCAAGCAGACATTCTTCTAAAGGTTCGAGTAGCCAATGTCCGCCTGGTCTGCACTACTTGGCCAGTACCGACAAGCTCATAGTTGAACAGCAGATTGATGTGTTGGAAGTGTTCACTGGCTGGGAAAGCAGCAATCGCTACTCGGTGAAGAACCATGGCGGACACACGGTTTACTACGCGGTGGAACAGTCGGACGTGTTCACCATGAACATGATGGGAAGTTCGAGACCGTTCGATATGCTCATCATGGACCCCATGCGTGTGTCGGTGCTTCGAGCCAGACGACCCTACCAAATTCAAGGCTGTGGCTGCTGTGGCTGTGTGCAGGAAATTGAGGTCTCCACTGGTCATGGTCATCTGCTCGGTGGAGTGGTCGAAGTGTACTCGTGTGGTGGCAAGAAATTCGACATCAACGACTCTCGGGGCAAAACTGTGCTCAAAATCGAGGGGCCTGCCTGTTTGTGTGCCTGCACTGACATTGACTTCAACGTGTTGACCGCGGACGGACGCCACAAGATTGGTGCTATCACTCGTCGTTATCCTGGCTGGTTGAAGCAGTCGTACACTCACGCCGACGAATATGGAGTCAAGTTTCCGAGAGACCTAGACGTGAAGATGAAGGCCACTCTGCTGGGCGCCACCTTTCTCATCGACTTTATGTACTTTGAAAAAAAGATGGAGGACACAAACCTAAACAAGCATCATGAACAAAATGGACAATATGGTTCTCGAGGTTATGGTGGCAATAATTATCAATATGGACAGTTTGGCTCTCGATATTAACTCATTTATCATAATAAACTGTTTGCATAACAACTCTTCTGATTTAGTCACCTTAATTAAGTTGTTTGACAAACAAAGCATAATAAATTAGTGTGCCAAATGTGGTCGATTGATTCATGACTCGTATATTGTAGCGAGCAGGGCAAACAAGCCGGTCAGAGGCTACTTTGTGACCAGAGGTGCACCTGGTTCGAGCATATAATTTACTATGTAAAGTATCTTTCAGTGACATTGTCACTGACAATTAAGAATAATAATATTACAAACAAGCACTCTATTTTTCAATCAATTTGTCGCTGTTCATAGAACCTAGATCTAGAACGTAGAACGTAGAACCTAGATCAACTTTGCCTGATTAACTGTATTGCGCAGTGCTTTTCCAGTAGTTAAGCTCGACCATGGTTGTGCCTTTAGTCATTGCGGCCACATGCGACACAACCAAATCTAATCAAATTATGCGGTTTGATTTTAATAAATTCCTCTTTAATAGATCACATTAAATGCAATCCGCGGTTATTTTTAAAGGCAATTATCGTTCTATTGGCTGTATAGATGGCTTGGGTTGAATTCAGCGAATGGTTACCATTACAATTGTAGATGAGCTGCTCTGCTTGACTCAATCAGTTTGTGTCTAATTACTTCGGCTGCAGCCGACCATTGTGAACACTATCGTAGATGGCAACGTACTTCATGAATCATGATTCATTGTGGCACAACATCTGGCTAGTGTTGCCAGTTCTGGTCGTGGGACTTGTCTTCATCATCATTGAGTGCTACAATGGCACACATTTCACTAACGAATATCTCGTCATTTTCAACTTGTTTGCATACAACTTTGTTCTCGTTCTGGTTATTGTTGTTCGACTGCTCACCTTTACGGATCCAAACGACATTGTTGTTTTCTATAACCATCCATGTTGTAGAATGAGCACCAAATCGTCTCAGACCTGGCTTGCTTTTACCAGTATAAAGCCATTCACACTGGTCATATCGATTGACTTGCTCCTGGTGAGGTGCACTTTGCAATTCTGCTTGCTGCTGCTTGATCGCCACATTTTTAGCTTTTATCTCGTGTTCACAGTGTGGCACCGCACGTGTGTGTGTGTGTGTGTGGACACAATCCTAAGCACCGAGGCTTGGTTATTCTCGATTAGCACTCCCATGGTGCACCAGGTCGCCTTCGCCAATATTTTGATTCGCCTGGCCAGTCTGTGACAAAGTGCCAGACAGTCCACTAAAGTCCAATCGTTGTCTCGATGTCTCCGTCAATATCGCACATGGTCACAGCAGTAAAATAGTCGTTTTTAGTTGAAACTTCACTTTGAATTCAACAAATAAATTACACTCCCGGCTGGTGTTGTCACTTAGAGAGTGTGTGTAGAGTCCTTATGACACACAGACACTCACACTCACACCACTTCCAACAGTGAATTTGTACCCGATTAACCAGTGCGACAGTGAATTGTGAAGCACACTGTGCATTGTGTGGGACAGAGTGGTGTGCGGCACTAGACCAGACACTAGTCCAGTTGATCGTCTTCAATTGAGCCATTGAACAAGTGAACCAAAAGTGAGAACAAACTGAGCTCGAGTCAAAGGAGTAGTCACAGTGAGGCAGTGAGAGGCCGACCCATTGTAACGCCTCATTGGCCAATGCCAGTGCCAGTGGGACTGTCCCGTCGATTCGCTCGACGAGTATTAAAAACGTCACCAAATGATTTGCCGCATCCTGGTGACTTGCATTGATACTTGTTCTTTCCATCAGTAGTGACAGTTTTGTGTCGTTTGTTGTTGACAGATCGAGATGTACTTGAGGATTGGCGTTTACGGTCAGTTGAAGTGGATGGTTGATTCACCAAATGTGCATGTTGTTGTTGTTGTCGAATGCTTAGATCGAGTGGAACACTCTCCACTGATGGATCGTGGATTTATGACAGTGCCTGTACGCATATATCTCAAGAGGAGAGGAGAAATTGCAATCCACAGAATTCTGCAAGAAAAGTCTTTTGCTCAGTACTGCAAAATTGCCAACAGCAAGTGCAACTATATCCACCAAAACAAGTGAAAATAGTTAGTCTACTTGTTCAGTTAGTGAGTTGTTGTTATGACTGGTCTTCGAGTTGTGGTTTGTTTCTACTTAAGACAATTGTCAATTCACTTGTGTCCCCCTCGTGCCTTTCACCATGCCTCGTCTCAGCCGAGTGCACTCGTTCCTGGATCGATTCGAGCAACGTCTCGAGGTGGATTGCGAACAACTGAAGCGTCAACTGCTCGCTCAAGTAGATCAACAATTTGGGGCGCTACGACAAAAGGTGACAGAACTGCGAAGTCGATTTGGTGGTAACCCTCCTGGCACTGTCAACATCGATCCATGGATTGACGATCCACCAGAGGAGACTGTTCCACTCGATCTGTGCATTCGAGAAGATGCTGCTTTGGTGAATCAACCATCAACTTCCAATGGTCGTAAACGAAAGTCTACTTCTCA
Source organism: Rhizoglyphus robini (assembly GCA_023373905.1). Lineage (NCBI taxonomy): Eukaryota > Metazoa > Arthropoda > Arachnida > Sarcoptiformes > Acaridae > Rhizoglyphus > Rhizoglyphus robini. The sequence continues at coordinate 255,664 of JAKIJQ010000066.1, read as the reverse complement.
ATCACGTGGCGACAAAAAGAAACTCAAACCCACACCAAACCGAAAGTATGTCTGCAAGTTTGTTGGATGCGAGCGATCGTTTACTCTTGACAAAGATTTGGCTCGACACGAACGAATTCATCTCAACATCAAGCCATACTCCTGCACTTGGCCAGACTGTAAATATGCTTCGGAACAGCATCCTGCAGTTATTACACACATTCGTTTGGTCCATTTCAAGTTGCCTCAATCTGTGAAGAAGCAGAAAGAATTGAACATCGAGGACGATCGTGATCCGAACGAGTTTGTTCGTGTGGATCAGCAGTTGGCCAATCGTCGACTTTGAATTGGATTGTAACACTAAGTGTACATTCATTCAATAAATAATTTGAATTACTCTGTAATAATGTTTTACCTACATATGTTTAATAATATACCTTCTCAAGCATCTTCAAGTTATATTCCCTCAAAAACCGACATCGGAAATAATTTATCGTATCTAAACTAATTGTACTCGTACTTATTAATCAGAGGATTATGAGAAATTCAAGTCGAATGCATTTTTATCGTATTTTACAAAGGTATGAAGAATATATTGAAAAATATTTAATCTAACCTTATCTATAATTTTCATGTTTTCTGTCTACATAGTGAAGCATTTTGATTGAATTTCATAAAACTTTGAAACATATTTTGTGTATCTTTGGAAAATAATCATTTGCCCAGTTTGCATTACACTGGGCCTCACTGAGTTTGTAAATTTAATATTAATCTTAATTGACTATCTATTGACCCTTTGACTAATATTTTTCTTCTTTCTTTTAGGTAAATGCATTCGTTTTATTTCGACCAACACTTGACCAACATTTGATCAGTTCAACTTCAACTTCAACAACAGTGAACTTCACGCAAGTCCATTTGTGTATTTGATTGATCCCCCATTACCAAAACAAGCCAAGTGGATACAACATCTTGCGGTATTTGCATTTTTTCTGTCTGATCACGCTTCTTTTTTATTTTCTTCTTTTGTCTGTTTCGATTGTAACTCTAAGATTGTGTGTAAAAGTTACAATTAACTTATTGATAAGATGATTTCTCTCACTCTTACCCACTGTCATCTGGTGCATATGAGCGCTAAATTTAGTTGAGTGTAGTCTCCTTTTATGATCTTTTTATTTGCCTTTTATTAGCAGTTCATTTCACGCTTATTTTTCCTTTACTTTTGTTGTGTTTGTCTGGTTTGAATGTATTCTTATTGATTAATAAGTGAGATGATTTGACAACGAGTGAATTTGAGTGGTTACTTGCTACTACGTCTCGACTGTCTTGACTTTATTGTCAGCCTCAAATTGGCTCGATTTGACTTTTATTTGTTTAGCTAGCCAATTTCAATTTTCTTTGAGAACCTAAATTAAAGTGCAGCAAAGCTGGCTGTCTACTGACTGCTCATTAACAGGCTGAACATCGTTTGCTGGCGTACTTATTTATTACATCATTCTCTATATTATCGAATATTTTTTGTTTATTCTAATGTGACACTTGAGATGTCTTGTCTCGCAATGAAATAATCTCATTTGCCAGACTGCTTCACTAAAGCTTTACTTAAGTGAGACATGCCATTGTGGTGATTGCATTCGAATGGTCTCAATCACTATTGACATTATGAGGTGACACAGCGCCCTCTCCTAGGAGAACTGTCAGTTAGTCCTCTTGGTTGGCTAATTTGGATCGATGTGGCCAAGCTCTGCCAGACACGACACAACTGATCACTCCATGTCTTCTTCCTATCTGTCAGTGCAATTATCCTCAGTGACGGCCAGTGAGAATTGATAACTGGCCCCGAATGGATGGCAATTTGCATGTCTGTGCCAGCAATAAATAATAATTTGCGCCAACTTACGTTCTCTTCTCGCGATCGTCAATCCTGGCGCCATTCATTCCGATCCCTTGCCTATGGCATTCTATCGAAACCGAACTTGTCTTCATGATATTTGTCTTATTTATGTTATTTGGTTATTTGTTATCTTCATTTTAGTCATGCTCATAACCAAATCAAACCGTAAACTGAGCAATTTGTACCTCTCACTGCTGCACTGAATGAATGGTCATTTTGTGTATCGTAACTTTCTAGGACCAGAACGACATTGTTAGTTGTCCATTAGTAACATAGGAGTGCTCTCTTAATTGCCAGTGAATAATGTGAGTCGTTTTGTGCTAAACCTGCTGTCTGTCTCATTATCCTGTAGGTCGTTAATTGAATATCCTTAAGTGTCATTCATAATTAATTAAAATTGTATCTTCATCTTAAGCTGCGACAGGATTTTTTTTCATTGGTCAATATGTGCACGGAAACTGCAATGAATGGCCATCCTGTTCGTGTGTGTAGTCTTGTCCGCTAACGATGTCCAACTCAATTTGGTCTTTGCATTTGTTGCCATTTGTTGAACATAGTTGACGTTGTTGACACATCTCGCATTCAGCAATGCACTCGTAATTACATTACAATTAATCATAATTGTCCGAGTGGTGTCACTCATTTCCTTATTGGTTATTTGAGAAGTCTCATAAATTCGAATGAACTCCTCTTCGTCGGGTTTGTTTGTGTTATTCTTTCTATCTGGCAAATCGATCTACGGACACTTCAAGTGGTGTTGCACTTGTCCAATTAGTCGGTCAACCTGTTCATTCATGTCTTTATAGCAAGCAGGAGATGTGACCATTTGATGGCAAGAGAGAATAGCTTGGTTGTCTGTTTGCCACCGGCAACATCAATGCGTTCGCCACTTGGAATGGTCCACTCGGAAACATTGTCGAGTGCATTAGCATCGACATTGTCGACAGTATACACCTCGTCCAAATCGGACTGGCTCGGTGTATCGCATCGTTAGCATTATCATCGCCTGTTGATTGATTTATCTAATTATTTATATTATTTATATCATTATTTGCATTGTCTCCTGTCGTCGCCGTTTGCTAAGAGAATTGGCGAATTTTAGAATCTTTTCGTGGCGATTCAATGAAATGGACCACTTCTGTGTGTTGAGTGTTGCTTTCTAATTCTTGTCTCGTCTCGATGTCACATACAGGCAAGTGCAAATGAATGTGTGCTTTGAGTGGAATGGTCAGTATACCGCGTCAGTCGCCATCACAGTGACCAAGTCGTGCGGACTCGTCCCCATTCGAGTTGTGCACATTTTGTTCGTTATTATCGCCCTTAGTTTGAGTTCAATTAAAGTGACTCCTCTAATAAGGATCTATTCTTCAGCTTTCCACCGAACCAAGCACAAAAAATGTTAAATTTGAATTTGTTGTGCTCTTGTCTATACAGATTTCCAAAATCTTGCCCGTCAAAATAGTCCAATAGACTTTGGCGCCGACAGCTAGCGAGAGTGCGCACCAAAAACCGACTAGTAGTGGCAAGGTTGCTTGCCAGTTGTTGCCATCATGTTTTCTCACATTGATTTACACTTTGTTTGGACTTTGCCAATTAACTTTCCACTTTCGACCGCCCTCGACTCATGAGTCATTGATCAATTGACACTGTCAATGACAGTCCGTCTGACCACAAGTTGTTTACTTATCCTCAAATTAACCGACATTGGTCCTTGTTTGTCTTGGATGTGTCTCGCATTACTTTTCCATTGCCCGACCTACCGAGCCACTCAATTAACTAATTAGCTAACTTAGTCACTAATCACTAATCATCACTGTTAAAATCGATTTGTGCCTTTATTTGTTTTATCCGAACACTTTTGCTTGACCACAATCTGGACGCGCTATTGTTGTTTAGCATAGGATTTGTCTGTTTGCTCAAAGTCTCAGGCGGAGTGTGTTCATATCGGTACCTTACCCTTTTGGCTAAAACAATTATAATAGATTGGCTATAATTAGCACACGATTGCAATGGACCAATGGTAACTGCCCATTAAATGGTGCTGTCATGGTTGAATGTCGAGTTTCCTGCACGCCGATTGTTTTCAAAGCACTGTGAAATTTGTTTGGTGATCACATTCTTCAATTACGTCTGTTTACTTTGCAGGTGACGTTGTATTGGACAAAGTCATTCTGTCACCCTGATGAGTCGGTTTAGTCATCTTGCCGATATTCTTGCACGTCAATCGATCGGTCGAATTTGTCCGTTTGTCCTTAAAATGTGAATTTCTGGCGAAACTATTTTTGCTCCTTGATTGATCTGTCAATAAAAGCAATAAGGCACCGAAAAAATGCGTCTGTGTTGGTGGGTCTACGTAAAGTATTTCTTTTGCATTGCAGTCTAATCTAATTTTAATCTTAATCTGAATTATATAGCCTCGAGCGATCGCTATCTGTACCGATCTTGTCCCATTGCAACTTTACAACTGGTGCTCCCATTCTCACTTGATTGTTTACATAGTCCTCTTTAGCCGATTATCGATGCTGTCCAACAATGTCATCGCCATTTGTATCAGAACACTCGCAACATGTTCACAGTCAAATATTTACGTGCGTCTGTGTCTGTCTGCGCAGGGCGCCCATCTGCCCATCGTTCAGTGTGCAAAGGCAAATTGTGCTTTGTCTTGTTAACGTTGCCATTGTAATTTATCGTTTGTGCTGACATCTCTTAATGCTAATAATCGAGTTGTACAAATTGTCTCTTTTGCTGACACTCGTTCCAACAAACAGCACCATTGAGAGGCAATAATTTGGTTAGCAAATGGGTTTTAATTGATCGAACCAAAGGGACATAACGATCAGTGGCATGCCACTAGGCGACAATGTCTACTCTAGTTACATTGTCCATATTGTCCACTCGGTCTCGATGCGGTAATCGTTTTCCAATTGTACACTACCGATAAGCCTGTTTGAGTGCTTCAATCCGAGCTAATTATTATTGATGTTTCGAATTGACTGTGTCGGAAAATAGGCACTCCCACACTAATCTTTCTGTGTTACACTAATGATTGGCAATGTTCGTCCGTAGCTAGTCCGATTCTGTGCTCATTTTGCCAGTGCTAAATAACCTTTACTAATTAACCTAATGAAACTGTCCTATTGCCAATAATTTATTGGACCAGCTCTACTAATTCGCTCTGTTTCGGTTCGATGACGGGCACAGTAATTGAATTAGCTGCATAGAGTGGCTCGTGATTTGGCTAGAAGTGTCGGCATTCAGAATTGACTTGCATTGATTGTGGTGAATTTACAATTGTTAATTGAATATCGCCAAGCGACGTGTTTGTTTATTGGTGAGTCGACTCGATCGAGTCAATCTGTTTTGGATGTGGCTTAATAATTATTACATCTCGGTTGTTATGTCTGCCAATGCATTGAGCACAACTGAGCAGTGGTTGCCACCGAGAGATGAGTTCAGATCAGATGACTTCACTTGTGTGCGCATTCGATTGGCTCGACTCGTTGGGTGATAGAGAGGGACAAACTTTTCTGCTTGGTTATGCTTGTAAAATAATTATATTTTTTCTCACCAGGTGGCGATACGCACGCTAATGGCGTCCAATGCCATCATTGAATCAATGGTGTTAATGATAATTGGCAGCCCAACCACTTTTGGGTCTCATCAATCTGGCTAACTTTTGCACTTTGGCACCATCCTTGTCTGGCTTTGTTTGCTCTAATTCTACAGGCTCTCTGTGTGTTTTGCTAACTCATACCCGGGCGCCCTTCGTTTGGCTTCATTCAAATTTGCATCACAGCCATTGAACGTGCTTCATAGATTGCCTCTTTATTTATTCTCTTTGTTTATTGGCTTTCCTTTTACTTTCTGTTTGAAAAATTTAACAACAATAGTCATTTGATAGATTCATTGTCAATGAATCATTGACTAAGTGCATTTTGTGCGTCGACTGTTTACTTGATCATTGCCTCATTGCTTCAATGACTCCTTTCCGTTGTTCATTGACAGATTGACTTGGTGCAGAGTTAGGGTCTTCTCATTGCCCTTTGTGCATTGTCATTGTCTTTGTGGTTCATATTGACGACTTCATAAACGTCTTCATATATCTATGGGGCACAATGTACCGGCGGTTTCCAGTATAGATGCAATCTATTTGCCTAATGATTTATTGTGATTCTCAATTGAGAAAGCTAGCTTTACCATGCTTTAAATGCTTAGAGCACCTTTGTGCAAACAAACATATTTCCAGTGTTCATAAATAAATAAGCAAATGCTTGTGAAAGTGTCCATTGGTTGGTTACTGCACGGGACACTCAGTCCAACTCTGCCTCTTCACAGTGCTGCTGTCCTGACCTTGTGCATCCCAATATTGGGATGGCAATTAATTGAGTCTAATTCGGATTTTGTCCTTTTTGCTCTCTTGCTCTATTGACCGTGCTAGATGCTTTAGACTTGTCTAACTGGAACAAACCACCACTATCCGAAGACTCACTTCTGATCAGGAAGGCCAGACCGTATTGTGCCTTACCTCGAAGGGATTACCATTTGAATTGTCTCCAATTGCTCCTCTCTAATTATGCCAGCACGTAATTAATCATCTTTCTTTGCTCGTTAAATGGTCAGCGTCTTTGCATTGTCATCTTCCATCTCTGTGTCTATAAATGGAAATACCATTGGCAAGTAAAACATATTGCTGACTGTCCCATCTTCCATCGGTTTGGTATCAATTTGTCCACTTGACAATGGACAGTTCAGTGCAATGGCCATAGATCGTGTTAATGATAGACTCACGTTCACTTGTGCTGCATCCAAACAAATTCTGCCAAATGACCACTTGTGCTGTTGCATGCGTAATTTAGACATTCATTGACTTGTGTACACTGTACACTATACACGCACAATTGTCACATATCCATGCACTCACTTCTCCACTGATGGCATTCGGTCCGACACGCAAGTCTGGCTCACTGATCGATTTGTGTAGTCATTTACCGATGTATTCTGTTGTACTCTGCTTGGCCTATAATTGCGTTTTCCAAGTCTAATTTATGAGTGAAACGTAATTCAATTAGCCACTCGATTCGATTGACTGCTCAGCTCACCTTCTCACTGACCTCCATTTGTCGATTGCCCCAATCAGTCGGACAGTTGTCTATCTGTTTGTTTTAATGTTTGTAGCCAAATCAAACGGACACTTGCTGACTGGTCATTTATATATTTTTCATTTGTTTGTTCACGCGTGATACTGCTCACCCAGTGAACCTTTTAATTGCAAGTGTTACTTCTCTTCACGGCGATGTCTCTCTTCCGATTACATCTGGCGCGAAATGTTATCTATTTGCACCTATGCTCTAATTGACCTCTAATTGACCTCTAATTGTACTGTCAGTGGCAGTCTGCCACCGATTGATGCTTAAGCATATTTATCATTAATAGATAATTATCAGCTGTCGGTGGTGTATTTTGAACGAGTGCCTAATGGTAATCATTTGGTTTAATTATATTAGCTTTAGTGAGCGCTCACTTTTGAATGGTTCCACCTGTACCATCGAGTCGAGTCGAGCTTGTCGACTCATTCGTGCTCAGATTTGCACCTCAACGTGCCTTTCGTGCCTCGCAGCTCATGCCTCACTTGACCCACTTCACTGCCGCTAGTAACTGCACTCTCTCTTGTCTCACTGATCCAATTGTCCTTATCTGGCCAATCTTGGTCTAATCAATCGGTTCCGATGCAGACTGACTGAGTGACTCACTTGGCGGTTATTTACGGGTTCCGCGTTATGAGTAAGTGAAATGCTCTGCTAGACAACTGACAACAAGGAACTCACTTGTGTGCGCTGAAATAAAGCCGCCTCCGTGTGCCTTTGCCACTACACAACAACATCATGGATACATACATCATAGGTGTTCGGTTTGAGCGTGCAAATACAAGCAACACCTAAGAATTCGCACAAGTAAAGTGACTCCAGTGAAAGGAAATTCGCATGGTGGGCCACTAAATCACTCCTATCTGTGTTGGCTCATATTTGCGGCCATTGTGCTAATTCAACTCAGCTAGCATAATCATGCCGCATGACTCATGATCAATCTCGGTTAGAGCAATTCAACTCAATTAACACAAATAAATAACATGCTAATCAAGCCTAATAAATAGTCCGTTGCAAGGAAAGCCATTAGTGAGCCTGTTCACATGAATGGAAACAATCAAGTGGCGATTAAGCCGACAACAAAGCGAATTTGCTTGCGAATGAAAATACCGCTCAATGCAAATTATCGCCATTTGTGCGACATTAAACTCTAATTTTAACTAACTAACTAACGTTAATCTCTAATTTCTGTTTGCTCACTGAATGCTGAAATTCACACAACAAATGCTGAATGGATGAATAGAGACACTCGTCACATTGTCCAATGCGACACAAGACTACAAAAGCAAGGCAAAAAACATGAAGCATTGCTTGCCAAATCGACGATTTGAAATAGACGACATGATAGACGACACGAGCACAATTAATAGAGTCGATTGTCTTGTGATGGAGGCAATCCGTTTCACAGCTGTTATCACCTATTTGACCGTTCGCCTATTACGCTCAGATCGTACCATAATTCATAATCGACAGTGCGGAATTACCGAAATCGAGTTTCGGACGTAATTGCATTTGACTTGCCACCTGAGCACCGCATCACATACTAACACTAGAACAAATTCACACCAACACACTTTCTCTAAATATAGAGTGCCTAAATCAGTAGATCTACTCTGATCGATATCGATGTTCGAAACCAACTGCCCGAACACTGTCTCACATTGTCGCATATCGAACGGGTTTGCCAGTTGGACAGTCGAGCTGTGAGATCACCACCGAATGGTACGGGCTTGAATGGAGACAAATTGAGACAGGCGAATAAAACAGATCGCACTAGTGGCTTAAGTTTATCTATACAGATATCATTTTCATGTGAATTACGATGGCAAATGAAGGTATAAACAACGAAACTACCAAACGATCTTTCCGAACGAACCGTTCGTTCTTGGTAATGATGAACAGCACAGAGGAAACTCACAATTGCTCAAGCCGTTAACTCTAACTCTCACCTCGGCTGTGTGATAATTATGAATTATGAATGGACAAGCCAGTTCTGTACCTATAAGTACACTGCTAGCATTGGTCCAATCAATGTAGCACAATGTAGGCTCGATTAATAAGTGGATAAAGCAAGTGTTCCTCGCTCCAAACTGACACCACAACACTCACCAATACACACACCGACACAATATTAATACACGAATTGCCCACGGTGTGTAATTACGCAAAAGTGATCTAAATTGAACATTTGCCATTCGATGTTGTAGGTTCACTGTTGTAAGCTTAATGAGCAACGCGCGCACAAAACAGGCAACATTTTAGACAAGGCTAACCCCAATTGCACCGGGCAAGTGAGCACGAAGAGACAGGAAATGTCAGTGCACCTGTCAGAAGCTTTGTACACTGTACAGTGTACAGACCTCGGGTGTGACGAGACTGGCCGAATCAAACTGTAGTATGGTCAACGCGGACTGGTCATTCGCTGACCAAACGGTTTAAGCGATCTAAGGCAGCCATCAGACAACGACCGATCGACCGTGAAAGGTATTGCAGTAAGGTTGGATGAAGAACTGACTGACAAGTGAGAGTGTGTGAGTGAGCCTGTGAATGCTTTCAATGCGAACAAGGAAGAAACATTGAACAACGCCAAAAGGAACAAGTAAAATTAGCCAATATTATTGGCGAGAAACCCCATGTTATTTGCCTAAACATTTCCCTGTTAGTTACATAGCAAATTCAATTTACTAAAGTGAGAGCATGCCAAGCAAATGGAATGAACTGAGAGCAATAAGCCAAAAGAGGTCGGTAGGATCCGCACATGAACCAATTAGTACAACATTTGCCATACACTTGGTCACAAATCTTTAAATTCTCTTGCTAAAATCCCTCTCGCCCTTGGTCACACAAAAGAATGAACCGAAGGTCGTCTGCGTAATGTTCCAGAAAGGAAAATCAATCAAGACAAGTAGAGCAAAGCATACAGATGATCGCAATTAGAGCAGACGAGCAGTAACAACGATAAATCGTCGATAATTGGTGCTCGACTTGAGTCACACAGTGGCCAGTCCGGTAGTTAGCGACAAAATGAACCAAGCTGGATGAGAGAATTGCAAGAATGAGAAGAATTAATGCAAACTGACAAGGTGCAATGCAGTGGCTTGTGACGTCGCAACATAAATTATTGAGTAATTACAAGCGATTATCACTGTCCATTGCAGTCTACAATTGATCAATAAGTGCGTTCCAAATTGAATTATTGCCTCGGTGTTTGCCGTAAGCATCGCAAGCACAGCACAACTGTCAGGTCGTATTTCTAGGTCAGCTAATTTGCACGCTTCCAGTAATAGATTCATGCACTCTCGGTGCCAATGAACAGGCAACAGGCACTGGCCCAACCAACGAGGTACTTTACTCGGCCAAATAGCATTTCGCATCGATGCAGACAAAACTTTAGAGGCAAATAGAGCGGTGAAGCTTTTTATTACGCCAAATGGTTCGATTTGACAATTAATAAACCGAGAGCATACAAGAAACGACTTTCGTCATTGGACAATGGCTCCGTGATGTGCCCGTCCGACTAATAATATAGTTTCTTTGCAATAGTGTCTTACTTAGCACCTATGTTAAACTGTCATTTCCAATACACAACCATTCTATTTGCTTGGCCGTCTAGCCTGTAATGTCGATTATTTAAGCAGACATTTACAGAGCGGGCATGAGGACTAAGTTGCATTGTCCCAGGTAAGTCCAGGCAGGCCCTGCAAACGCTTTCAATGCAAGTGCTTCAATGACACAGGAAACGTGAGGAAAACCTAATGAAAAACGCCAAAGGAGATGCATCGCACAAGGCACGCTCACCTCAGGTCAACAGGCACAATGCACCCATCAAACGACCTGTCCCACCAATGAACCAATGACTGTTCTATCATACATGCATATTCAAGTATAATCGTTATTATTTTATTCAATGTAAACAATGTTGACATTTTTAATTGACAAACTAAGAAACGGTTAGGATAGGGCAAAGAGACTGCATTAATACTTGTGAAGGATTCACCAGAAACAGCAGTAGCAGCCGCAATTTCGCCAATAATTTTTGCAATGATGTTCACAGGTCGCGTTGGCTTGTCGAGAATGGCTTTGGGCAGTATGGTTGCTATGGTCGCGTTGATCATCGCTCAGAATAGACGATGGCTCATTGTGCACTTTTAGAAACTGGACTAAGCTTGACTAAGCTTGACTTGTAACAGGTATATCACTGTAATTATTGTCATCCGAAGACTTAGAAGAATGATTAACTTCGAACAGAGCTATAGCTGGAATTTGAATGTAACGGAGACTTGTTGGAAAACAGAACTCATGATTTGACACCGTTAGTAGATTTACCGTTCGAGCTAGTTGAACTGGTGTTTCGAGTTTTGGCATTGACTGCTACAGTAAGAAACTGTGCTGGAAGTTGAAGCAGAATTAGCTTGAGTTGGCAGTAAGCAGCAATCCAACCAGAAACTGACGAGGATGAACTCAAGTTTTTGGAATTTGTCGGTTTTGAGTGTTGATAGCTAGAAAAGTTAGTAGTGAAGACCATATTGCTCAATGCGATAATACTGATGGGTTGTAGTTGTTACCGCCTTGGTGCTGGTTGATTGCAAAGTACGACTAGTTGAGGGTTAATTGTAGCAGTTTGCTGAGCTGAATTGTTTTGAGACATGTTTCTATATTTGAAGTATCTGAAGTAACAGTACTGATGGATGTGACTGTTCAAACAGATATCACTGATGTTTCACTTGCAGTGACAGAAGAAATTGAAGATGCGGTTGTAGTTGGGATTGCAGTTGGTCTAGATCAAGTTCCCGAATAATTTCAGAAAGATCTTTCTCTTGTTCTTTAGTGTCGTGAAAAGCAGATTAGAATGACAAGTAGTGACGATGAATTGTGTTAATGTTACATCCACCTAGCCCGATAACACGACTGATAGCATTTGCTGGTACTACAACTCTCTTGGATTTAAGAAATGACTTCTTTCCAGCCTTTCTTTCTTTTGGCCGATATTCCAGGAGATGTTGAATTTTGGTTGGGGCGACAAAAGCATCGCTTTTTTGTTTGTGTTGAGATTTTTATTCTTCGAAACATTTGATTGACTTTTTATGGAAGCAGCTATCTAGTTAATTTCTTCGATGAAGGAAACAGATTCACTAAGATAAAAATAATTTTAAAATAACTATCAATATCAATAATATTTAATACGTACGATTCTAAAAGTTGATTATTGTTTTTGGATTCAACAATTTTGGCCTCAGTAGAGTCCAGTTTAGAATTATCTTCAGTTTTTTTTGCTTTTAGAAAGAACTGAAGTATTTTGTTGATTAAGTTGATCAGCAATTTTGCCTAGCCAACATCGGAACTGTCGCTAGCAACTTTGGTCTTTTCAGGAGCAGATTGTGGCTTGCTAACTTTGGTCTTTTTACTAGAGACGTTTTTTTCTCTGGCCGAATTGATTGGAACTTGTCGCGTAGAGTTTGTAAGAGAATAAACTTGTTCAGACTTGGGAGGTTGTTGTACAGTCTCCTGGGGTTGTGCATTCTTTTCAGTTTCGTGTTTTGACTTATTTTTCTTGCTATCAGTCTTGACAACTTCAAGAGTAAAAGGGGTAAATAGTCATATTCATAAGCAAGTTAATGGATGGGTTTAAGTCTAAACTTTCAAAATCTTCATCGTCAATAATAAAATAGTAAAAATAGTGTCCTCGAAACAAGCTAATGTTAGGGCAATATTGCGATTCGTCTCAATATATGCATTGATGTCACTTCCCTGGTCTTTAGTAGTGTCAGTGTGTGTCCATTGATTGCGGATAACATAAGAGGAAAGATTCCAAGTTTTTAGCCAGTTGGTGAATTAATTTCAGCACCATAACTCAGTAACAAGTTGCTAATAGTGACGTGACGTATCCTCCTGAAGCAGCAAGACTTAGAGAAGTATAATCAGATACCTTTGGTGTTATTTGTTGGCACCTCAAATCAAAACTTTAACAACTTCGTAACGACCACTAGTGATTGAGATACTATAGATTGAATAGTTGCGGAACAATCTGAAAAAATAACATGAAATAAAAGTAATTATATTAATCAAACTGACAATTAGGTTGAGAAACAAACTTATCAAATGGTTTGAATGTGATCGGGAAAATCGCCAATGTCGATACTTTCCATTTCCAAAGTTGAGCCGAAAAGGTAGTTGTGATTATTAATTCATCTGTATCATGTTGCAAATCAAGAACCATGAAGTGTTTGAAAATGATGAAAAATATTGATTATTCTATTTGTTCAGAGATGTCACTGTTTTATTTTCCTAGCTAGTGCACTGTTCAATCAATTTATCGGATAAATAATTTGTCAAAGATATAGAAGCGTTAATACCGATTAGTGTGACCACCCTTTGAAGCCTCAATTAGCATTGTTGAGTTATCTTTTAGACGATGAAATAAGTCAGGGCCTGCATTCAATAAAACCTCCACAACTTGCGAATGACCACCGCTACAGGCCATAGAGTGTCTATGGCATAGACACTGTCTCGTATTAGACAGTGCTGTCTGTTCATTGTTTGTCGTAGAACGGTCAACATCATCTTTTGAGGATATCAACAAAGAAACAGTTTCAGCTTGGCCCATTTGTGCAGCTTTCATCATCGCACTTCGGCCTCCTTCAACACAGTGATCTTCTCTTCTCGGATCAAGCTCTGCGCGGAAAGAGATGAAAAGTTTTAGCATGTTAGTGTGGCCATTCTCAGCTGCTACCAACAACGCAGATTCACTAATACTGTTTATAGAGTTAACTTTGGCACCAGCTTCCAAAAGCAGCTTCACAATCTCTAGATGACCTTCTTGAGATGCTTCCATCAAAGGAGTACTCCTGATGTTGCAAACTTGACTAACTAAAAAACGGGCAACCTCTCCGTGACCAGCACTGACGGCTTCGAAGCCATCATGGATCCATCGATGATGTCCGTTTTGGTTTTGATCTTCAATACATGCGCCACGACTAATTCTTGAACAACATCCAAATGACCCGTAGCACAAGCATACATGTACGTACATTAAAGAAGAAATCAGCTCCATGTTCAATGAGAATTCGCACAATGTTAATAAAGCCATTTCTTAAAGATTCAATTCAAAGAAGCAGCCATCTCCTTGGCACCACGTTTATCGATGTTAATTTTCTGAGTATATAATAATAATTTGGCCATACCAAAGTGTCCAGAAGCAGCGTACAGCAAAAGTTTGTCAGAGTCTTTATGTTGAAACTCGAGTTGCAATGAGTTCAACTTCCTCAACAATATAGTTGGATCGCGTGTGAGGCGTTCTTCCTGAATGTCATCTGCCAAATAGTCTTGTTCATTGTCACTCAAGTTGGCATGGATGATAAATGACACTGTACTCAAGCTTTAAACTACGACAAGCGGAAGATATGTTGGAAAAATTGGAGCTGGCAAAACTTAAGTTGTTTCGGTTATGGCCTTGAGTGAAACCTTCTTGTACATCTTATGGACAAGGCATTTGGTTGCTATCATCAATTCTCATTTTAGCAATAGTTACGCCAACTTCGTCCAAAACGCAATGAACACCTGGAAACGCAATTCTTGATATAGTTGAGATCTTAATAAGATTTTAAAAATTTTAAAAATTTAAAAATTTATATGTAAAAATATGGACCTGGAAATTGATCCACCCCGGCAGTTAAAGTTGAGGAAATATTGGGAAAAAACAATTCAATGTCTATAGTAAGAAGAATTAGTATAAAAATTATTTATTGCAAAAATATATACCATCCTTGAAAAAGACTTGCTGAAGGATCAAGAGTTAACGGCCAAATGAAATTTAGAGTCAATCGAAGATTCGTCTTCTAAGGTAAACAAATAAATAAATATAAAGAGAAAAGGTATTGCAATGCATATATAAGTTCAAAAATCAATTATCACAAATGACAAACTTTGGATAAATGTACTCGAGTATGAACATCAATAATCAATAAATTTCACAAGTGTCAAACATAAAGAGACACACCAAAGAATTTTCCAGGCAAAGCAGACATGTGCCCAACAAACAGATCTAAATCAACACCATCCCCATGTGGAAATGCAGGTAGAAAGCTAAATAGTTGCACAAGTTTGTGGCCACGGGACGCGGACACTTTCATTCGAATAAAAAATTGAATAAATCTCTGTGGAGAAGAAATACTAGACAGAAAGAGACAGCAAACGACGAAGTAATGAGCTATTGCAAAAGTAGTTGTTGAATGTTGCTCGAGCACATCGTCAGAATGGGACTGTTGTTTTTGCTTACTTCATTACTTGGCCACTCGATGATGTTGCGGTGTATTCGCTGATGGCCCAAGTAATGGATCGCAATTGTCAAGCACGATATGTGCATATCAAAATCAACTTCTTACTCGTTGGCAAGTCATTGACAGGATCAAATCAAACTAACAATAAATATAATAATATAATAATAACGAGCATCAGTGTTTGTGTGAATAGTTAATAAAGTGATCGGCGATCAATGGCCAAATGGTAAATCATATACTACAGTAGCCAATTGATTAATTGTCTCTACAGGTTGCGACAACAGGCAGAACAGGTTCGAGGTGGCAAATTATTTTAGCTTGCTCTGTTCGTCTTGCCAATCGAGATGGAAAGAGAATGAATCTTAACTTTGCAGTGGTAGAGCAATGGCTTCTTATCCACAAATATCATAAAAATCATAATATAGATGACTAGAAAGGGTTTAAAAAATAATTATTACGATAACTGTTATGACGACTCATTGACGAGTGAGCAGTTTCTCTCTTTTCATTACAATACAAAACCAGTTACGCTAAACTAACGCCATCCCTGTGACTTGCTCATATTTCCAATTTACCAGCCAAAGCAGTTCCCACAAAATACAACACATAACTAGCTTGATTGGACAGACTGCGTGATCGGTTGAACAGCTTCTCAGTGAAGAATCGTCCAAGCACCCAATCGTCTCAAGTCTCGATATAGAAACATTACTTTAAAAAAAAGTAGTACCAACTATAAACTGCCAGTTAACAAGCAGAAACTGAATCGTTAATTTTGCTATAATCATTTCCACAGCGTTCAAAGGAAGCGATGTATCAGGTATTGGCGAATTGGAGAAAATCCATGATAGAAAAAAACGTTAATAAATAAATAAACTTACAATTTGTGAAGATCCAATAAAGTGGTCAATCGATTTACCAACGTTTGGTATAGTAGGACATTTTTCTCATTGCTTAGAAATTGCTCATTTCTATCAATTTTTAAATCTGTATGATTTCCTCACTTGAAGGGATCTTTAGTCTTGATGGTCTTGTAGAATAATAATGAATAGTCAATTATCTAGAAATAGATTAAATACTTTAATGGTGCAAACCAATTTCAAATACAACATTGACAACGTTTAAGTCAAAATTCTTACCTCAATAATCAACTTAAGTGTCAAATTATCCGATGGTGTTTGTTTTGATTTTCCAAGAATTTCACTCATCAGAAGAATGACATCTTGCCTAAAGTTTTCCCCATCAAACAGATCAATTGCAAACATGGTAAATCAAAATATTTATCATCAATTCTAAATAATAAAATAAAATTATTAAAATCAATCAAAACAATTTGCAATCGCATTGCAAACAAACATTGACTTTCATTAGGCATCGCACACAACCAGGAAAGCTGAGAGTAATTGCCAAGCACTGACCTGTGAGCAGTGGAAAGTTCCAATTGGCCATCTATCCATAATTTGAGTGAAATCATTTTGGATATGATAAATTGGACGAACAATGCTTTGGCAAAGCCAATTTCATCCTGATCAGGCACTAGCCAATGGAATGGAGTCAGTCGATACTGAATTAGAAATTCCTGTTCCAATAACATATACCAATATAATTGTATATGACTTAGAGAATAAACACTCGTGAGCATAAAAGAGAAAATGTCGGTAATCAAATGAATGTGAAAAATATAGCAAAAATTACCCGAAAGCATTCTTTGCCAAAATTGAAAATGTTTTGGTCAAATATAAGAGTGATTAAACATTTCGACAAATAACTTCATCAAATCATCAAACCAAATTCGTACTCTTCAGGACGCAAAACAGTTGACAAGAAAGTGATAACCATACATAAAAGTCTTAAGGCATCGACTTGAGTCAATAGACTTTGGACAAATCAAATGTCTCCATTCGGACAACAATTCACCTGTTGATTGTTTCGAAAATAGAGCTGACAAGTGAGAGAGCAAGTTGTGAGAGAGAAATATCAATCACGACAAGCTTATTGACAACCTTTTTGGCAGACGAATGGCTTGGTTCTTGTGGTTTGACGAGAAAGTTAACTGTACTGTCGTGTAAGTAAGCTTGGCTAGCTATAGCCTATAATACCAATAAATACAAATAAAGATAAGTAAGAAAACCTAAATGCTACTCACCGAAATGATGTTAAAAGGACTTTTCTCAACATGTGCATTCTCTCGAAATCGTGCTAGATCTATCAGTGTTTTCATTTTTATGAGTTTTTAATTTTAATCAGAATATGTTTTTTCTTAGCGAAATCAAAAATCCATTGCAGCGATATATCTGTAAGAAAAAGATGCCTTCACTTAATTAAGTTTGTAAATAAGCAAGCAGACAGCCTCACTTACTGATTAAAGGCAAAGATCCATTCCTGAAAAGCATCAGCCTGTCTGAGATTCGCACAGATTAGCCTCCAGTCTTTGTCACAAGTCGAGTCTTGTCAGGAGATGCCTCTCCAGCTGATCACAATATGGCAAATGAGACAGGTACAGTTTTATTCATTGCATTTACGACTTCTTCTTGTTCTCTTCATCTTCTGTCCTTGGCCTCCATGCCATTCCTTCTATATAGTCTAGATCGTTTCCAATCAATGTAAAATGACCAAGAAAGCACAATAATTATTGTTATCATTAATTACAAATCGGCGCTAACCGATTTGTATCGCCTGCCTTTGGCTGTGCATTTGCTCTAATCACGTACTTTGTGGACGCGTGTGGCAATGTTTATGAAATCGTCTTGACAGTTTTGTTTGTTTGTTTTACATTCAGCAGCTGATTCATCTGACATTTGTGAGTTAGTCTAACTGTTAGTGAGACAAACAGCAGCTTCAGTGAAGATGTGGATAACTAGTTAAAGCTGATGAACTGTATGAATGTATAATATATGCATAAACATTTGGTTATTGTATGCAACATAGTACCAACAACAGATTAGATATGATTTTTTTTCGGTAGTAAGTATTGCGATAAGTTAAAAAAGTCTAACTTTATTTTGATTTTAGTGCAAAGTGGCAAAATCGTGACAATGTTGAAGCAAACTACTAACGCAAAGTTTAAACGTAAACGTGAACGTGAAGTTTGTTTAATATTAAATTGACAATCTGTACATTGAAGGTTTGTTCTCTCGGTGGTAAACAAATCTGAAACTGCCCTAAAATGGTTCATTTTTAAATGTTTATTTTTACCATGATTACTATGAACTTTTAATCTAGAGAGAACTTGTTGCAAACAGTAAAATCATTCGAAATAAGTTACCAATTTCGAACTGGCAGTTCGGTCATCAGTTCGAACGCGAATTAATTCTCAAGTCACCATAATTGACAATTAATGCTTAATAATTGTTTGTCCAAGTTTGTTTTGAGTTGTTCAAGTTGCTTTTGCTTTATTCACAGTCAAGACCAGAGTTTAGTTTCGACGTACAGTCATCATGAGTGATGAAGAGGAAGGTCCCGAGTCAATCACGCTCACCATTGAACCCAACAATGAGATTTACTTCCGAGGTGAGTTCAGTGGGCCGGACTGTTTGTCATTCTGCATTTAAGTGCGACAATATTAAATTAATTTATTCTTTAGGCCCTTACAACAAGCCCGTTCAAGTGCAATTTCACTTGCGCAACCCGACCGATATGTTGATAGCGTTTAAGGTGAAAACTATCGATCCCAAACGTTATCAAGTGCATCCAGCGAATGGTACCGTGGAGCCTTCCAATGCCGCAATCATTCTTCTAGAATTGCTGCCAATTGCTGATGAGGAAGTCAAGTCATTTGTGAAAAGCAAGCAAATGTTTCTAATGCAAACTGTCATTTCTAGAAAAGGCGCCACTATTGTCCAGGATATCGTAAGTCTATCGCCTTTAGTTTAGAAGTAGTTGTTTAATCGTTTTTTTTGTTCTCAAAGTTTGATAATGCTTTGCTGGAAGACATTGGAGAGTCTAAATTTAATTGCGTTTTTGACAATCCTGAGCACTACAAAGAAAGTGCTGTGTTCACTTTTCCATCTTCGACTGGAAAACAAGATCCGAAAGAGTTTGTCTCCTTTGTGGGTGTGATTACATCTCGAAATGGTATTCCACGGGTCGAGTCTACTGCCGCAGTACTTGACAATGCTCGAGATATAGAAAAGGTTGTCGTGAAAGCTGATTTAGACAACTCAGATGATGCAGCAAACGAAAGTGGCACTGCTGCTAAGGATGAGCAATCAAAGGCTGAAGAAGCAAAGCAAAATGAGCCAATCGATTCAGAGAATGTTCAAAACTCGACCAGCGAACACTCTGACCATTCTGTGGCAAACAATGTTCAGTCAGAGAAAGTCGATCTTTCCCTTACTGCCAAGGGTGAGGATACTAAAGTGAATGTACCGAACGATCTCGATGTGACCGAACGTTCAAAGAATATCCTGACAATTGAGGATTCGAAAGATCCAGAGAAAGATAATACTTTGGATAATACTTCAGACGATGAAGAAGATACTTGCGACGTGGATCCACTAGTCGTGCAGGGCAATATCAAACCTGACGCCAACGATGACGATGATGTCCCCAAGCAAATGTCAATCAGCACTTCGGTTGATGGATTCATTCCACGAAGGAAACGTAGAGCTTCGAGCATTGTTCAAAATTATGTCGATGCAAAACTTACTGATGTACACACGTCCAGTGCTGACTATTCTGAAGCCAAAGTGACAGACAATGCGCTTGCTTCAAACAAGAACGACGACCACAAGATTGAAGCATTGGTTAATGCTCCAAAAGTAATCGCTGCTTCACAGGTGGCAGTCACAGAAAACTCTGACAATGTCAAACTCACTTCCAATGCTGACAACACTAAAGTAGAGTCATCGAAAGTTTTGACGAAAGAAGATGTCGAACTTAAGGATGCTGCCTCGACTTTAATCTGTGCACTAAACGAGCCAGTCAACACACTCCCGACCAAGAACGATTATCACAGGACCGAAGCATATGACATTGCTCCAAAATCAAACACTTCAGTCACTGCCGAGCACTCAGACAATGGTGCAGAACTCAAATGTCCATCAAAGGTTCAACCACTCAAAGCGAAAGTCTACAAGCCGTGTGAATCTAGTGGCAATGTTGCCGTATCCACCTTGGAAACGAACGTTGCAAGCCATTCCTCGGACCAACAGACCGATTCGACCAACGCGGACGGTGCCATGTTTATGAGCATTGCTGTTGCATTGATTGCGCTCATTTTTGCATACTTTCTATTGCGTTAGAGCATTCATTTGTAATGCAAATTGTTAACAATTCAATTTGAAAATATAAATTATTAAACTGTTTTCCTCGTAAATGATTGCTTTAGTGTATTTGTTTGTTTGGTTTGACACAATTTTCCATCAACTGCACATATTGTCAATTGTGTCAATTCAAAATACAATTTTGTCATTAAAACAAATTGATAGATATCGTCTACTTTACTGCCTTTACTGTAACATTAAATTATTGAATCATTACTGCAAAGTTTCAATAATTAGGACGTTTGTACAATTGTGGTTTGCTGCTGATCAGCTCACTTAATTCAATTAAGTTAATTGGCTGCACTCGTTCCATTCATTAGATGTCTCAAGAAATGTTTGAATTAATGATTGACTTTTGTTTGACAATTGGCCGAATTAATCACAATTAGTTTGAAGACATTGCCGACCGTGATTTGGACTGATTGGAGTCGATAGCTGCCTCGACTCATCACAGAATGAATGACAATCGCGAATATGTGGATCGATTCTTTTGTCACTGGCCCTAATGCGAAGTGATCTCTTCATTATGGCAATTGTGCCACTGCGCAGTAATTATTTATATTCATTGTTAGTCAGATGTGCCATTTGAATGAACCAGGCGACGGCTGCTCACTCCATCAGAATTATCGACGCGTTCATTGCGTTTAAGCGTGACATTGGAAAGATGAGTTTGGTTATCATTTCCAACAGCGAATGTAACTTAAGTTAGGAAGGAATTCCTTTGCAGTGGCCAATAAATCTTTTTTCACAAGGTGGCACTCCTGTGGATGGCAACATGCCAGCAGCGGAAACCTCATTTGCTAAAGCAATCGACAAGATCAAAGAAGAGACTCGCAAAGGTCGAAAAGAGATGGAACGACTGCTCAAAGAAAAAGAAGAAACCAACAACAAGGCCAACAAAAGTGCCAAGTGAGACTATGATTACAGTGATGTCTCACTGACCACACTGTAAAAAATGATTCATGATATAACATGAATATTTCGTCAACTTCATGATATATCATGAATCTTTCATGATATACCATACCTTCTGAATTGTCATGATATATCATAAAAGATTCATGTTATAACATGAATGTGTTTCATTGTATATCATGGTTTAAAGTTTTCATAGTATATTATAAAAGAATCATGTTATATCATGAGTGGAATTGAAACTTTAAATTTTTTTTCATTGATTCACGATATAACCTGATCATTAGAATTAATGATATGCCATGGCTAATTCATGAACTGCAGTGTAATGGTCACTTAACACTTAGAGCTTAGCATCTTTCACCTGTTCCGTAACTTTGCCTTTTCAATTGATTCGATGTACTATGGCAAGCCTTTTAGGAAGCTTTTTATTTGAGTGGTCTGTGATTAATTGCAATTGCATTGTGTATGGCTTTTCGTGCTACTTCGTGCTGTGTTTCGAATTGACAAATGTGAGTCAATACAATCAAACAGATTTAAGTTGCAATGCACAAACACAGAGTCACTCAGTAACATGAACGTGCACTGTCCATTGAACAAAACGAAAGCAATTCATTACAAATGTCAGTTAATGAAATGGAACATCTCATGTCGAATTGAAATCACTGTCTCGAGTATATATATCTTCCCTCAGCGACACAACTAATTGAGCAGCAGTACTTTAGAGCTTTCTCCTTTGCACACGTGCTCCAACTGTCAACTTTGATGATGGTGATCACTTTCATGTGCTCAAAGTCGTAGTCAAAGCCTTAGCCAAAGGCCCAGTAACCAGCCGCAACCGCAACGAGATAACGCTCTCACCCCACTGAAGAAGAAACTGGCTGTAGATCAAGATTTTCGAAAACTGCAAAACTCGTCACTCTTCAACCAGCAAAGAGCGATACCCACTGGTGCTGTCGGTGGTGGCACTGATGGTGGTGGTCAAACACAAGCCCATGCCCAGATGCAGCAGAACCAACCAAGACAACATGGTCTGGCACGAGTGGCGATCAACGTTGAGATCACACCAAGCCAACTCACCAAGTCGACTCACAGTCCTAAATCGTTCAAATGGCACGTGCCATTTGAACTCACTGAGTGAGTGCACTCAAACTTTCATTAGGCCTGTGCCCTGCACAAATTAGCCACCAATGCCCTAGTCAAATTAAATCTATTTCAAGAGAATGTGTCTTAATTATTTATTGACAAAATGAGAAATGAGAAATAAAACTTGAACAAAACACAGAAGTGTCGAGAGCAATGGTTTGGCTGACTGGAGTGGCCACACTGAATGGCTTTCTCCAACAAACACTTGATTGCATGATTGGTGTTATATCAATTGGGTTCGTCTCGTGTGACCAACAATCGAATGTAATCACCGAGATGGTCACTAATGATGTCTGGTAAATACACAGCTCGAGTTTACTCTTTAAGGTGCTTACCAATTTGAATATTGGGCTCTTTTGTTACCAATTATTGTTGGCTCACTCAGTGCCATTCGGACAAGACTGATCCATGTGTAATTACTCACATGTCAGGGTCATTGATTGGAGAACCCAATGACATATTTGGTCACATTAGTGCACTCCACTGTGAGCGTCCCATTGGGCGATAACGTGCTTTGATGCAACGAAGACTACTGTACTGTGTCTTAAAGGAGCCGAACAAAACGATCTACATGTTCCAGGAACGATTCACACTGGATTCACACAGTTTGTCGCATCATGTCTTCAAAGGCACCATCACTGTATCACTGGCCAAGCTGGCGATCACCGAATTGGCCGATGCAGTCGAGTATTTGAACATGCATGGTGTGGCTCGTCGACTTATTCGGCCGGAGAACGTGCTGGCCATTTTGCCCAAGGACAATAACAACAAGCCCGTGGTGAAGCTACATAGTCTGGCTTTACTGGGACGCTGTCGAAAACTGTTCCATTGCTTGCGCCGAAGAAAGGACTGCCACAAATGGCACTCAATCTGTTGGACCATCTGCCACCCGATGCCTTCCAGGACAAGTACGTACGACTGTTCAATGGTTGACGTTTGGAGTGTGGCCACTCTGGCTTGCATCCTTCACGAGACAATCTCTTTCTGGTGGACCGTGAGCAGCCCGTTGTAAAGTTACATCAGTGGAAAGACTTTGCACCAAAGTTGTCCGTTCAAGATGCGCTCACTTCTGGACGACATCTTCGTGCAGGCGGATTCACGAATGATAGGTGATTTGGCCAAGGATAAACGACTCGAACTAGCCTCGGAGATATTCATCCGACAGAAGCTGCCTCGGTACAATCGAATCGACCTACCTAAGGTAAGTGCATACTCACACTGAGCTATGTCACTGTCACTTATCAAATGTCTAATTTCAGAAAATTAACCTAGCCAAACCCGAAATTGCAAGCAGTGGTTCACTCTCATTGGGCTCACTCTCGACCGATAATTTCATCTCAACGTGCAATGATGTTTGCGAGTGCGCTAGTTTCAAGCGACTGGAGAGCAAGGAGAACATTACCGAAAACCAAATTGTGCCAGCAAAGTCGTTTGAGGAAGACCTCTCATCGCAAGTGATTGTCATTGACAATTTGTCAATGACCATTATCTAAAGGCGGTTAAGGTAGACATCGAACTAGAAGAGGCAGTGAGCACCGAGAAACACTGTCTAGTCAAGATAATACAGCAGTCCAGTGTGCCACTGCGTCACTTTCATCAAATCCTCGGAGAGTCATCCAAGATTATGAACTACATGTCCAACACTGAGCCATACAGCCCACTGCATTCACCGAGTGTTGGACATCTTTCTGGTCAAACAAGATCGACTGTACATCTTCTACGAACCTGCACCAGCACCAGCCGATCAATCAGATTGCCACTGCTCAGCTGGCCAGTGGTCATGTGCTCTCTTCTGATCGACCTCGCCACAGCAGTTGACTTTGCCAAATGTGCAAAAGTGTACCAGTTGTACCAAACGGTGCACTACATCGCAAGCAATGGACTGCCCTTTCCCCCCACAGATCCATTCGGCCCGAATATGTGTTCATTACACCTGACAATGGCGATATCAAGTTGACTCACTTTGAACTGGCCTTTTCCGCGGATGGAATGCCCGAACATTGCTTCTTGTGCCACGTCGAAAGACAATCCAGGACGAGTTGGCCCACCAGTGGAATCATTTGCCATCCGAGTGCTACGAACCACAGTACAACTGTCTACTGGTGGATGTATGGAGTGTGGCCGTTCTGTTGACCATTTGTTTCACTGGCCAAACGCCATTCGAGGTGCCACTGGCGCAGAGCAGTGTTCAAAGTCAATGGGAACAGTTCAAGCACTCGAACAAGGCACAAGACAGTTTGATGAAGTTACCACAATTGGTGGCCATACTAAACGAAGTCTTTGTACCTGCCGAACGACGCCTTCCCACAAGCACCCTGATGAACAAGTTCACTCCCGCAAATTTAAAGCTGACCACACGGTGACAAGACTCATTTGGTGGGAGGCAACTCAAGAATGACAACCAAGATTGGCCATTCGAAGAAGTGATTCATCACGATTTTCATTGAGAAAATTAGTAATAAATGTTATTATTTGACTAGTTTGTTTTTTTTTGGAATCATTAAAAAGTTCGCCAAATGTTGCCAGTTGTGCAACTGCCACAATGCAACTTCCAATGGCAATGTTGACGGAATAATTATTATTAACGGTGGCTTTCAATTGGCTCTCAAAAAGGCTTAATGCCATTGATGTGGGTGTTCAGCTCTTTGCACTGCTTCGAGACCGTCTTGACGAACTTGAAGTTGCGTTCGAGCTGACTGGCCAACAGTTTCTTGGTGACACGATCGCCGAATGGAAGACGATTCTGGGTGAGCACAAAGAGCACCACACCATTGCTCCACACGTTGCTTATCATGGCATGGTAACTGTTATCCATACACTAGCACAAACACATAATTTTGGTCACAAACAGTTTTCAGCTTCTGATGAATGATGACTTACGATTAACAGATTCTGTTAATTGAATTTTCGGTAAATAACTTCTGATCTTTCTGGACAAACGAACTTTCAAAAAATCATCTTTGAATCCCATCTTGATCGAGCTCTTGAATAAATTTGATGTAAAGTTGATAAAAGTCAACAAAACAAATTGGCTATTTCTACTAATGTTAACATGTTAGCCAATTAATTTAAATAGTCAATAGACAGATTCAAATTTAATTAAATGATTTTAAAAATGATTTTTTCAAACTGTTTACAAACAGTTTTTAAACGGTCCAGTAACAGTTTATTTCCAAAAAATTTTTGAAACTGAAACCAAACTGCGGTCTAGATGTAGTCCCGAACTGGAACCGCAAAAAGTTTAACTGTTCAAACCTGATAAGTCAAACCGTTGGGGACCTTAGTGCCAAAGCCATCAGCCAAAGCCAAGCCAGTGCCTCGTTCAGTGACCGAGCGGGTGAAGCCAAAGTCAGTGAGCTTGGTCACGGTGCGAGCCTTAACAATTGTTGAGCAGAATATTCTCGCACTTAATGTCGCGATGACTCGTGCCGATGATTATGCCGATGAGCGAAGCTAACCGAGTGCATGTAACGGAGCGCGTCACCAAATTGCCGGTAGAATTCTACTTAAGTAGCGTGCTTTGTCTTCCGCCAGTGCCTTGGTCAACGATGGCAACAAAAGGCAGAAGCAAATCGCATGGAGTTTATTGTTGTTTGAGGGAAGAATTTAGCATTGATCTTTACTTTCAGAACAATATTATTTGGTCCATTGTGAAACAACACTTAATATACAAAAGTTGATACAATTTTACCGAATTGATGAAATGGTATAAGAAATGCTTGCTAACTTGCTTTGCTCGTTTTGAAAATGTTTATATTTGTTTAGGTTTGCTTCTTACCATTTTCACATTCCGAATAAGGCTGAATAAATTGACTCGTTTGGAGCAATACACTAAAATAACAGTGTTCAGCCACTAATGTTGTTCAATTTGATGGCACTCGATTTGAAGCATTTACATTTCACTAATAATGCCAACCTAATTGCTTATTACTGGGGCAGATCAGCTCGTGCACAACTCCAGAACTGGCTGTCAATCTCACTCATTTCATGTTTGTATTTGTGATTGATTTAACCACACAAATTAATTGATTGCATTTCAGATTTCGATATAATAAATGTGATTATAATTATATCATAATTCAAATTTTCAAACTGCCCGTCAAAACTCGTCCAAAATAATTCTGCTCAATTGATTGTAATCAATGTATACATAATCTTAGTAAAAGTAAACAGTAGAGAATTGTTAGTAATGATAAAGAGTTGTATTATTATAATTATTATATTATGACAAATGATAAACAGTAAATTCAATGTTGAACACATTGATGTACATGATTGTATACAAGTAGCATACAAAACAAGACAATGTTGGAGAGAGACATTTTGCCAATTGAACATTTGTCTGTAAAATATATCACAAGAGGAATGAATATTTGATAACAACAAAAGTGCATAGTATAATAAGTGAGTATATAGCAAAATGCTTACTTAGCTTATATTATATGGCAGCAGGATTGTCCTTCTTGGAGGACGTTTTGGCAACATGGGTCTTGTCTTGTCTGATACTAGGTCTTGAAATGCATAATGAGACCACTAGCAATATTGCGGCTAATAAACCAAAACCAAGTAACACAACGAAAGGTATGTACCAATGAATGAATGAATCCATTTGAAATTTGATATGTCCGAACTGGGCAAGAAGGATCAAGTAGTAGACAATCTTTTGAGAGGCAATACTGTCGGGACTGAATTCCTTTCCAGCGAGGTACATATAGAAATCGGACCTGAACCAATCGATTGCATCATTGAAGCTCAAAGATGATACATTATGTTCTTGATGGCTGGTCTTGAAAGGAATTATATTGGACGAATTTGCCATCAGTTTGGCCACAAAATGTTGCATCTCCTCAGGTACAATCATTTCAATATCATCATCATCTCTGAACAATATCTTCTTGTACCTTTTTTGGGCAGTATTATTGCTGCATTCATCTTGATTGATCAGTTCAAGTTGCAATGTAAAGTTATCCTTGGGACAGATTGAGGAGAGGTAGCTGGCTAGGGAACGAGCTTGTGTGGTTGGGCTGTGTGTGGCAGCAACATGAGTTAGAGAACAGAGGAAATAATTGCGCCGAAAGGGTATGGTATCGAACCATTTGAGTGTAGTAATATGATGACTAAGATCGCAAAATGGATTCAACAATTGGGCAAGAGTGACTTGCTCTGTGGAGAATAGTCACAAAATAAATAAAGTCTCATTAGGTTTGTCAAAACATGTAAACTTACCAAAGTATGATCCGACCATAATCATTTGTTCCCACTTCCATAGTAAGGACACGCTCAATTCCACCTTTCGTTTGTACATCTCTTTCGGTACAAAAAGGCGCTCATCAAATTTGGACTTTTCCATCATTTCCATTTTGTTTCGCCACTTCATTGCCACTGCTCGATAATTGAGTGCATCAATGTCGCTGTGGAAGTTGCCAAAGCCTTTGGGTCGAGGACGAGCCGAAAATTGACGATCCAGTTTGATGGCAGTGGCATTTAAGTCCGCCGCAAAAGCATTGGTCGGAAGTGTAACACCACAAAGTCGAAACCAGTTGGCCACCTTGTTCCAATTCGACATAATACGATAATCATAATCGTTGCCACCATTGGAAGTGTCATTACTAGACTCATTAGAGTACAAGTCGTGTATGGTCATTGCCACCAGAAAATTCGCTTCATGGGGATGCTTCCTAATACGAACGTTGTACTCGTCCAGTGAATGTGTGATGGCATTCTGAATAGGACCGGTTAGTTCATCGGAATTCAACGGGAAATCACTTTGCGAATGAGTTAGTAGAAAGATGGCGAACAAAACAATGGTCACACAAAGAGCCCACGAACCAAAGGAAGCAGCCATCTTGGGCGCAAAGTGTGAACAAAGCCAGTCAAAGTGCTGTGGTGTTGCCTTCAAGAGACGCCAAAAATGAACTCGTAAACATACACAAATGCACTAATATAATTATATCTGAGGGAAAAGTGCACACACATTGCGCATGCTTAGATCAGCTTTGGATTTTTCCTGGAAAATGCTAACAAGATAAGGTAGATGCAAAGTAAATGGCAATTTGACAATGCACACAAATGTAGTTTGAATATACAATTTGTTTGTTGTTGAAACTAATTTAAGGTTCCCACTCATTTTGTTCTCTTTCTCGCAATGCTAGCTCAATTCAATCGAATGGACTCGCGATGATAATTTACCGAGAAATCGATGAACGAGAAGAGATAAATCAAGGTACATAAAGGGAATTCGCGCTTATCAAAACAACGCAAAACTAATGCGCACATTGAAATTTTCAACACAGCAATATGGAGCCGATCGGTATACAGTTGATTAATTTCGCTTTCAATAATTAAACTCCTCGAGTGTCTACACCAACTCGACTCCTGTTGAGCAGAAAATGATCGCCACTCTGCATCGACATCAATCACGCAGTCCCCAAGTATACTTATAACCAGACCACAAAGGCCAAATCACCCGCTAGCAGGTCTTCCACCAGTTTAACCAAATCCCGACAGTAAGTATACTTGGGTATACACTTGGGTTGATCAGTTTGATGGCAAATGTTCCGACATGAACCAAATGCACGTTACAATCGACAATTCATCACATTGGACCGATCTGCAGCAATCGTTCTGTTCGCTGACATTTTGGCTTGTCATCTTGGATGGCAGCAACAGTTTCCTCAGAGCCACCAGTGCCCTGCGTGCAACATTTTCTCATGAAACACCACTTTACCAGCAAATTGCACTTGGCGGCGTATATGCAATTGCGCGCACGTCCCAAACATAGCACAAAGAGTTCGGCAATTGACTTTACTCGATGCTCGTGTCTGTCACTAAATGGTCCGCTTTAGTATGTTTAGTAAAAGAGTCATG
The DNA here is from genome assembly GCA_023373905.1 of Rhizoglyphus robini. Lineage (NCBI taxonomy): Eukaryota > Metazoa > Arthropoda > Arachnida > Sarcoptiformes > Acaridae > Rhizoglyphus > Rhizoglyphus robini. The sequence continues at coordinate 226,182 of JAKIJQ010000066.1, read as the reverse complement.
ATTTGATTAGGGAGCTCATACGGAACCAGTAGGACACATTGCGAAGTGACCAACGGACATATCGTTTACAGTCATTAGGAGCCATACAAATTGCCCGTTCCACTAAACACTATAGTCAACCCAGAGTGAGTGAGCTGATCGCAACTGGATTTGACATTTGCAACAGATTAATGCCGATGAGTGATGTGTGAACGTGCACACTGGACATGAATCGATCGAGTCAATGAATCACACAGTGATCATCGACACTGCTCGATATGTTGGGCTTATTTTCTTAATGCCACTCTGTGACCACTCGATAAGCGTTCACTCTACACTGTACAGAAAGCATCACAGTGCCCGTATCTGATGGCACTCAATACCCAGAGCCACAGAATGATAGATTGTGAGAAGACATTTCCCAGTGTTCGTGTTCGCTGCTGATAAGTGCTCCACACCATCGCCATTAATGCATCCGCTTGTGACCACTAATATGCACTTGACAATTGGCTAATTTATATTCCTCGGTGGTGTCCAGCCACAATCAGTCTCATCAATTTGAGCTGACATTTTTGCGTCATCTTTAGGAAAAATTGATGTGTGTCCACTCATCGGGAGATGATGTCACCTCAGGGTGAGCCTGACAATGAGAGTGTGGCCCGACAAACATTGCGACACTCGGTGGAACAATTTGTTCGGATCGATAATGAAAGTTGTAACATTTGCATTAATTCGGTCTGCTTTGTGTCTTTGATCCTGGGTCTTATGATTTGCAGTGAAGAATATATTTGCCTCTAATGAATATTCCAGCTATACGATAAGCAAAATTGGACGACAATTAATGACAGTGTCGTGTCTGGCTGTGATATAGGTCAAAGAATTGGTGCTCGATGTGATGCTAGTTAGTGAGTTAGCCTAACATCTGGTCTCGTCAGTAGTGCTTGTAATCGTGCTCGTTATTAACGAGTCAAAAATGTCCCACTGCACAAGTCTGCAGACTGTTTAGTTCTCCTGTAGTGCAATTGTAGTTATTACCAGTTGCACTCAGTAATTCGTAGTACCATTTCCAAATTGGATCACTTATCACACTCGAAATCACTTTGCAAGTCCAATCGTCAGTGCGTGCAACTCGATGTACGTGCTCGCAAGCATAAAAAACACGCCAAACTTGTCTCGATATCGTCTCATGCCCAATCACGACCGAGCATGAATGAATAGCTCAATGCAAACTTGGTCTCTGTTTGTCACAATTAGAATGCCTGCCAATTGGTCGGTGAGATGCATTCGAGTGGCCATCTACTGTTCTGTGCGCCATTCGCCATTATGAATATAAATATGTTAATTTGTATACTCACTCGGACCGACTAAAGTCTCACAGTGCCAGTGTAGCTCACTTGATATGTCCCTCTTAGTTTGTTAGACTAAGACTTACTGCTCAAGTGCCAATACTTGATTTCCTCAATTTTTTTTTGTCACAATTGACCGTCAGTCAATCATCGAACAGACAAAGCAAAACAAACGTTGATGTCCAGTGGACATTGTCCACTGTGAAGTATGTTTGGAGTGTCTTGGAGTAATTGGCAAGTTTGCATCAAATGATCGTTCCTCGGAGGCCTTTTTCATTGCACTTTGCACAGACATTCATAAGGCACCGTGATGTGACAATGTACAGTATTATTTCCAATACAAAATATGTGCATGCAAATTGATTGCCATCCGAGTAAAGTCTGTTGTGTGCTAGAAATGTTTGTGCACAGGCAGGTCCAGTGGATCGGTCACTCCCGGTTTCCCGTGATGTTGGCGCTCGAGTGGTGTCTTATGGCCTGTCACTGGTCAGGCGAGCCATCTCAATCAATATATTATATCATTAATGAGAATGAGCTGATCATGAACGTTATGATGAGCATGATAAGAATGAATAGATGATGGGACGAGAGGTGAGCGTGGCTATAAATAATGACTGCACAATGTGTCGGAATGTGTCCACTGAGTCGTATGCATCACTCGATCCATGTGTGATGTGCTGCAGCTATGAAGCTGTGGAAAAGTGTTGCTGTACTTGCTGACCACTGCATTTGAATGTGGTGTGTTATAGTTATGTTAAGTGTGCTGTGAAGAGAATTCACATATTTAATTTTAAGGCATCATTATAATTAATAGTCGGGGGCTTGACCAACTGAGAGACTCGAGTGGGCAGATTGGACTGGTGAGGGCTCATGAACGAGGTGGTTTAAAAAAGCAAAAGTCGCTGTGGAGCATGTTGATTATGTAATGTCTAACTAGGAGTCGGCTGACATATGAAAAAAGCAAGAAGAATTGACCCAAAAGTTATGATGCGAAATGAATTACCTCGAGTGGCATTTTGATTTGAACAGTTACTGAAATACGACATGTCGCACTCGGCCGACCGTCGCACTGAACCGGTGCACTTGTCACAGCATATCCTCCTCATTAGTTTGACAATAATGAGTTCAAATTGATTCGTACCGTAAAGCAGCCTTTAGTTGAATAAAGAATAGGCCACAATCAATATATGATTTTTTCCTGCTAATAATAACTTGCACTGAAATCAAATTAGGGAAGGTGGCTTGACTTGTGCTGTAAAGAGATCGCCTGAAGTTAGTTTCATCCTTTAGAAGGCGATGCTCAGTCTGTTCAATGCTGTTATCTATTTAAAATTGGCGCACATCTTCATCCTTTGCATCAAATCGAGCAGATTTCCCTCAGTTGCTTTATCGAATTGTCTTTATTTCTCGATAAGGGCAGGCCGAATTTCAATTGACAATTTGAGCACACTAATTACTAATTATTTGAATATTTGTTGCACTTTGTTGTTTTAATTACAATTTCTCGGTATCCTTTTAGCCATATCGCCATATTGCAATTAAGTCTCACACCAAATTGTGATATAATTGCAATAACTATAAACTAATTCGGACAACAATCAAATTCGTTCGTTCGACTCGAAATGCAGCTATTACAAAATGGCATTGAGTTTGAGAAAAGTTTTCTATTCATGAATCAGTTGCATCAATATTAACGCGACCAAGTGTTTATTTGTCAATTTTTTGAGTGCTCTATTCGAGCATTGCTGTCCCTTTGAAAGCAATCGTTCTATTTGCTTTGCGTGGCCATGTCAAGCAAGTACCAGCACTTGGACCAATTGATGGAGCAAGCCAATCCCGACTACTTCAGTCTGTACAATCAACTGCTTCAACTGTCCACCGCTCAACCATCTACTGTGAATGATGTCGAATTGTGGTGGCGTTTTGCTAAGGTAACCTCACTCTTAACATCAACATGCATGCCGAGCCAGAGCGGGCTCAACAAAGGCTCACTGAAGCAAATTTAAAGCAGCACGGCGAAAAGGCCCTGGCACTGGCACCGAATCACTTTAGTGCTAATCTGTGGATGGCAATGACCATTGGAAAGCTGTCTTTGCTCGAGAAGGACCAGCAACGTATGGTGGACATGGTTGTACCACTGCTGACACATCTCTCGGTGTGTGAGGCACAGAATCCTGATGACCCACAGTTGCTCTATCTGGACGCTCGCATCAAGGTGGGTCTGTGCTGTTTCACTGAAGAGACCAAATCGTTGCTTCTTAAGAACTCTGCCACTGCTCGCCTCTTCCCTGTGGACCTGAACACTGCCGAACAAAAGCTTGAGCTTGTTGATCGGCCTCTGAAATGTTACGTCACTCTGGCCCATTTGCTTGCATGTCACATGGACAAGTATGAGCAGGCTAAAGAGGTTGCGCAACGAGGCTTGAAGCTGCAACGATACACCACCGAAGACTTTATGATTGGTTTGGTTTTGAAAAATTGCGTGCGACATTAATTGAGAACGAGCTCTCTTTCTCACTTGAGAGCTTCATCACTGACGGATTAAGTCAATTTATTAATTTAATTCATTCATTAAAACATTTGTTTATAATTCTACCATCTCGTGCAATTAATAATCGTCAATTATCGATTGGCAATTGATTGTGAGCCTAATTAACCAAGTAAGGCAAGTGAGCATAAGCATAAGGTTTCTAATGCCTGGTTTCAATGGTACAATTTTGTCTCTATGTGGTATTTAACAGAATTAAAATCTATTTGAACTTTGTATAATTTCGAATTATCAAACCACATTAAAATGGCCACTACTAGTCCAGTGCTTCATTTAGTGTTTAGTCGTCTCGTTTTGACCTCTCTCTCCCTCTCCCTCTCCCTCCCTTCCTTTTCTTTCTAACCGAGATGTCTATATGTTGATGTGACATGTCAAGTCCCAATCCGAACGAAGTTGATGCAACGGCTGGTGGTGGTGGTGGCAATGCTGATAGCAAGAACAATCAAGTGACCGTGTTCAGCAGCAGCAGTAGCAAACCAAGTTCGAACGAAGCCTCGTGCGCCAACAAGAACGAACCTAACAAAGATGTGCCTGATGGTGGTCTAGTCACTGCTTGCGGTTCCAAGCCTGAGAGCACCTTCACGTGGAAGATGAATCCACTTGAGAGCAGCTCCACTTATTCCTTGGAGAAACCAGTTACAGCTGATTACAGTCACTGGCTCAAAAACGAAGATAAGCCATCCGAACTGACCGTGGAAGATCAATTTACGAGTGCCAAAAAACCTTCATCGACTTCATCACCATCTTCATTACCGCCTCTGCATCTCTCTGGCTATCCGAGTGCCCATTCTGGCAATAACGACTGCCAATGTGACAAGTCGCCCTGTGTCCGCTATCGGTACATTGTCCTTCGCAATGAAGACTTCACCTGCTACTCTAACTCGGTCTTTCAGCTAATCTATCTGTACGACCGATTGCGAGAATACTTCACGTCGGACAGTGCCGCTCACAAGGGACCCTTCCACGCTCATCTACACAAACTCTTCCAGGACATTGAAGTTCGATGTTTGGCTACCATCTATGCAACCAACTACCCGACCGTCAATCTGGAGCTCTTCAATGCAGCTTTTCGTGCTGTCAAACCAGACTTTCGTTTGCACCAGCAGCAAGATGCCCAGGAGTACTTGACAGTGCTGTTCGAATTATTGCATCAAGAGGTGAATCGTGCCAAGAAGGCTCAACAAGCACTGCCTCCACAACCAGCGACGTCTGATGAAGCATGGACTTATCATCTGGCACATGTGGACAACAGTGACCTGTCCGACATGATGATGGGCCAAATGGAGAGCACCGTGACTTGCATGACCTGTTCCAATCAAAGTCACACTTGGAGCGCATTCTGGCAATTACAACTCGACCTGTCCGATGTCAACAACAACACCACCACCACAAGTGATGCCACTGACCCCAAAGCCGAACCAAAATCGCTGTCCCTTCAAGATTGCATCCGCGAGTTGCTCTCCGAGGAAACTCTAAAGGACGATTGTGCTCCGTACTGTGACCGTTGCAGCACCAAACGTCCATCCACCAAACGGCAATCGATCTGTCGCACTCCAGCACAGCTGTTGATCATTCATCTCAAGCGCTTCTCCCCAACTGGCAACAAGATTGGCCGCACCATTGACATTGACGATCAAATTGAACTCGGTGGTGTGCACTACCAACTGCACGGCTGCGTGGTTCATGTTGGCACCGAACTGGCCAGTGGCCACTACATTGCACTGGTGCGTCAAAGTGCACGCCACTTTGTCGAGCTGGACGACGAACGCATTCGGGACAATGTGCTCGCACTGGAGGCACACGAAACTCAACTCTGTCACTACGCATACCTGTGCATGTATGTCACTCTCAAGCCAAATGATGAGGAGTACGCTTTCAATGTGGCCCTCGACCAATTGATCGACATTCAGGTCACAAGTGATCCTAAGTGAAATTTGTTCAATTTGCACAAATAAAAAGTCTATTTCCCAATGAAATTTTGAACTACACTCATTATTATTAATTTTAGCTATAATATGGCCGAGGTGTCTTAGATCACTCAAACCTCAAATACTGAACTGCAGTTGCGATCGTGTTTGCCATTTGATAGGCTTTTATAGTGCAATCAACTCGAGCCACAAGTCGCTTTGTGTGGCTGTAACAAATGCTTAAATTATTTTTCATAAGAATAAAGCTAGAAAACAGTAATAGCACTTCAATAACAATCGCAACGTAGTCCTCCGTGGCCAGTTCGACTTTCTCGTTGGCATCAGCACTGGTGTGTCGAAGGATTGGAATGTATGAGGATTGTTTAGTCGTGTCGACCAGTTGGCCCGCTCAAACAGGCACACACACGCACACACACACCGAATTGAAAGTGTCTTCTTCGTGTGTGATCATCGACTTGGGTCGAATGGCACAGGCCAGAAAGTAGAGCAAATAGTGTCGCTTGAGGAGAGAGGCGGCATGATCAGTGAGCAATGTCACCACTCCACTGATGGAGGTGTGTCGAATCAGGTGACCTATTATTTTTGCGTTTTGACCACCTCTACTGAGAAATTGCTTTCAAACACTTGCAATTAATTGTGCAATAATTGTCCAATATTGGTGCAGTTGCACAGTGGAAGTGTTGTGTCAGTCGTTCAGTGTTGCCACGTTCTTGATTGTTCGGTGCTAATTAATAAAGTCCTTTGGTGAGTGGAGACAGTATGAGAGCACCAATTGTGATCGAACCAGCCGAATTTGTCAAGAATGGTCACATTTGGTGGATTGTCACCAAAGGCATGAATATTGTCAAGCATCCAATGCAGTGCCATCATGCAGTCAAAAATGATACTTTCAACATGGGCCTGGAAACGGCAATCTCAACGAGGTGACCATGGCAACCATTTTGTTATTCGGCGATTGGCACCAGTGGCACTTAAATGGCAAACGAGCGTCGCTCTCAGTGTCAAATGGCACCGAACTAAAACACTCACAAACGTCATGACTGTCAATGTGAAACGATTTAATTATGATTGAAATTATAGCTAGTCGGATGTTAGTCAATTGTTCACATGGTCACACCATGATTGCGTGTGTTAGTGGTGAGCTTTTCGGTGTCGACCAGCACTTCGTACTTGTTGTGACGCCATTCAGTACCATCACTGGCAATGTACAGCATTTTGTTTTCAGGAACAATTTTGCCAGATATTGCGAATCCATCGTGATATAGACGGCCAATGTAAAGCTTTACGCCATCAGACTGTCCACCAAGCAGTGCACCATCAGGAAAGTGTCCATCACGGGCGGGCATCCACTCCAGTTTAGCTCCGAACGGATTAGTCAACACTTGGTAGCGGGAGTATGAGTACTCATTGCTGCTATGTCCCACGTAGCACTTCTTTTGAGAGGGAACCACCCTGCCTGGGATCAGATGAGACACAACAATTTCTCGATTCCCATGAGTTGTACGTGTACCGTGGTAATAAGTAGCACCAAGTCGAGTATTAACATTGCGAGTAGTACCATGGCGAGTAGTTGCATGAGTACGATAATTTGATTCTTGATGACGTTGCCGAGTTTCGTGTTGAGCTCGGCCCACGTAAGTTGGCTCGCCTTCAGCTGTTATTCCGCTCTTGACAGGATTAAGTAGGCTGTCGGGAATTTGACCATCCTCACAATCGATCCACTTGAGAGAGGACATGTCGGAAAGAGCCAAAACTTCATACTTCTCGATGCGGTGTTCATTGCCATTGAGTGCAATGTAGAGCACTCTGTGCTCGCGGTGAACTTTGCCACAAATTCCGAAGCCATCGTGGTACACACGTCCAATGTAGAGCTTGGTGCCATCCGCCTGTTGACCACCGACCACTGCTCCATCGGGAACGTGTCCATTCTGGTCGGGTACCCATTCCAATCTGGTTCCAGGCTGTTTAGTCAACAATTGGTATTCGGAGTACGCATGTTCAGCTACGCAATGTCCCACGTAACAGGTGCTCTTGGATGGAACCAATCGGCCCGGAATGGTGTTGTCTTGGTGTTTGGCACGAGCCACATAGGTCGGTTCGCCATTCTCCACGCTTAGTCCACCAAACACTGGATTGAGGCCTTTAGGCAGCAGTTGTCCCTTCTGGCATTTGACCCAAACCACCGGAAAACCAAAGTTGGAGAGTAGATCGTAGTGATGCGCCATTGAACTGTGCTTGTAGTCTAGAGGAGCGAACAAACGAGCGAACACGACAAATTTCACCAAAGCGATTTGTCTTATATAGTCTCTAATAAGCGTGCAATGTTTCGACTTAGGCAACAGAAAAACCTCGAACCAAATCATCATTTCGACTTATTCGATATCGATTCGATTCGATTTGGATATGAGTTGGCTAGTCAAATTGAGTGAATCGAATTGTTGTACGAGCCGTTGAGTTGCTCGTTTGTTGTCAACAGTCAATAGAAATGCACAAATTAAAATAAGAAAATCGTCAACGTTAATGCATCGAACATGAAATCAGTCTTTTAGATTTAGCGAACATTTGACCGTAATCGTTTTATTCGTTCATTTTCGAAACTGTCTGTCCATAAAAGGCACAAGTCCAACTCAATGTCACTTTGTAGCACACCAATAACGCCATCACTTGCTCCTCATCATGGGTGGCTTTTCAATAGCGAACAAGTTGACCAATCTGTTCAAGCGTCGTACGAAAGAGCAACGAAAGAATGTGGAAATGTTGCGAATCAAGCTCAACGAAGTGGAGTACTATGTGCGACGGAGGACGGCCACCACGCAGTTGAAGACACTCAAGAATCGTTCGAGAGAGGTGAGAGAGTTGGCCCGAAATGAGTCACTGGTGGTGTATCAGGTGGATCGACCCGGTGGTGGCAGTGCCACATTCGAATTGTGCTTCGAAATTGATCAATTTGGACTCGAGTTTGGACTGCTGCTCACTACTTCTCAGGTGATCGCCCAAAGAGAGCTCAAATCGAATGCAATGGCCATTCTCAACGTATTTGTGCCTTATTTGGTCGAACAAGGGTGAGTCTATTGTTCGACAACAAGTCACACACCTTAACCTTTGACTTTCTCGTATAGCAAAGAGAAAGTGTTCAAGAACATAGCCGATTTGCTCGAATGTTATCGCGACAATCCCACCTGGTCAATGGCACATTTTGCTGCCTACTTTGCATGGAAGAGCTACTTTGTAGACTTGCCACTCGAAACACTCGAAGACACCGACAATCAGGATCAAGTGAGCACTCTGCATGTGGCAGTGATGGGCGGTGATGAGGAGGTTGTCAGTGAACTGGTTCGTACCGGAATGAACGTGTTCATTGTGGACTCGATTCGACACTGGACAGTGATGCACTACGCGGTCATTGGCAACAATGCGACTATGGTTGGCAAGTTGGCCAGTATGCCTGCCTTCTATGAACAGCTGAGCCATGTGGACGTAAAAGGTCGCACACCAATTCATATTGCCTTTCTGCGTGGCTATGTGTTCAGCATTCAACGACTCATGATGCAGGGCTTGACCAGCAAAATGTTGACCGTCACTCAGCCCAAACCACCGAACCATCCACTGGAGATGTACCAGGACTACAGTCGGTTTGTGCGCTTCAGTGCCAAGGAGGTGACCGAGGACTTTGATCTGACAGCTTTCGAGTACGGTGGCTGTCCACTGCACTGGGCCGACAAGTTTGACCTGTTGGATCGATTACTGGGACTGAGAGCGTTCAAGGTGAATTTGAGAAACGCAAAAGGCGACACTCCACTGATTACATTCATCAAACGACTCGACCACGAGCAGCACAACTACCAACAAGGTCGCCATTCATCGAGAAAGTCAACATCAAGTCTTAGTTTAACATCGAATCGAGCCCTGGATCAGTTGGCAGACGATCGACTCTGTTGGCTACTTCGACTCATCACCGCAGGTGGACGAATCAACGGCCAAAACCGAGAGGGCAACACTGCACTGCATTATGCGGTGGCCAATGCTGACGTTGCCAGTGTCATGATGTTGCTCATCTTTGGTGCACGCAAGAATCTGACCAATCACTTCGGGGAGAGTGCCTTTCACCTAGCCTCCATTCGATTGGCCTACTTCAAAAGTCTTTCAAGCCGAGTAATAGTGGCAAAAAGAGAAGAGATCAAACAGAGCTACCAAACGATCGTTGACCTGCTGATCGAATGTCATGCCCGCAAATGTCCCAAAACGATGAGTTCAAAGTGTGGAGTTGAGTGTGCCTCTCACAAGAACAACAAAGCAAGACAAGAAAGCAAAGTCAGGAAGAGCGAGACAAACAATCTCAAGATTGAAGACCTTTTCGAGATTTGTCTCTGTGAGAGAGATCAAGAGAGGCAAACAAATGGCACAGAAAATCAAGTGAAAGTAGAAAAGAATGAAGACAGGGATAAAGTCATGCCAGTCAAAGAAGCCACAGAGGAAGTGAAGCCATCGGTTGAAGTGACAACGAAAGATGATCTAGAGCTCACAATTGTCAGTCGTAGTGACAGTGGAACCAGCCTCGACAAGGACGACAGTAATATGAGTGTGCTAAGCTTGACTGACGACAGTGACACAGACGAATTGACCAACAAAAGAACTAAATCGACCAAATCAATTAAGGTGACCAAGAAGTCGTCCGAGACGTCATCATCGCCCAATGTCATTGAAGTGAGCGCACAGACTGAACCAACTGTACAATCCCAAAAAAATTTCATCAAGCAGCCAGAACAGCGGAACATTACACCACCAGCACCAACACTATCCAGTATGATTGTGTTCGATGGTGGCTTCAGTGAGCGAGGCATTAAGCCACTGATTCAGGCATTCATCCTCAATGAGATCTCCCTCCGACTGGACCATCCCCTTGCAGACTATTTCGACATTATGGCTGGCTCAAGCTATGGCTCAACTATGGGCGCCATGATTGCGGTTGGCCAAAATCCAATGGAAACATTTCTGTTCTTTTTGCGATTGAGGGAAAAATTCAAAAATCCAATGATGCAAAATCGTGATGCAAACGGTGCCAAGGTGGAACAGAATTTGAAACGAATGTTTGGCAGCTCGAAGTGTCTGAGTGATGTGGCCAAAGTGGATGGAAAACACCTCATGATGATGACCACTTTGATGAATCGTAATCCAATTAGACTTCGAGTGCTGCATTCGTTCGGCTCACAATCCGCGTACGAAAAGATTGGACTTGGCCGAACAAGTGCTGACCAACGGATGATGCCAGTGTGGAAGGCTTGTCGCGCCTCGGGCATTGGTCTGGCCAACTATAACGCTTTTGGAGAGTACTACGATGGCAGTCTACTGTCCGCCAATCCAACCCTAGACGCACTGTCTCACTATCAATCGGTTCGAGATGTGCTTGCTCATGCCAATCAAGTGAATCAAGACATCATCAAAGACGATGGTTCTCTGCAACCACTTGGATTGGTGCTCTCGGTGGGCAGTGGCTCGCCGCCCACCAAACTTAACGTGCCAATAATCGACACAAACCAGTTCTCCTTCAATCTACTTCGAATGAACATGAACATTCAATATCTCAACTACCTGCGAGGCATCATGCTCGAGTCGATCATTCAAGTGGATGGCTTCGAGACGGAACGAGCCAAATGGTGGTGCCACAGTACCAACACCAGCTACGCTCGAGTCAACTTCACCATCAACACTGTGGCGGACAATAACAAGAAGAAAAGCCACCGAAGTCAGGTCACGGCTGGCACCTTTCGTTCGAAGCCCACCACACCTGTACGCAACAAGAACGCCACTGACTCGCTGTTACATATTCTGTGGAATGTTAAAATTCAGATGGTCGAGAATGGACACAAGTTTCGGCGATTGACAAAAGTGCTCGAACACCATTATCAGTTGCGTCATAAGGCAAACTAATAGCACAGAGAGGCAACAGGCAAAATCTTTTTTCAAAATATTAACCAAATTGCAATAATAAACTCAGCGTAACATTGCTAAAGTGTGTGCATTTTGGTTTGTACCGCTCTGCCCATTACTCCCACTCACCTATTCAGTGAGTTGAGTTGACTTGCTCACCACTGTCATGTTTGTCCAGTGATCTCAAAGAGCATATTTATTGACACTGCTCACTAAAAACGAGACACATCGGAAATTAAGTGCTTCGAATGGCCAATTCATTAATGCCGATTGGCCTCAAACTTTTCAATTGTCAATTGTACGACAATAACCACAAGGAAGAAAACATTTACCGGCTCGGACAGTCACTGTACGCTCCTGGTCAGCGTCGACATAGCGGTTGGAGAGTTAAATGTCACTTACTAACAATGGACAATAATTAATTGGTTGGTCAGTGGGTGTCGCGGAACGCGCCACTGTCGCTCTCATCAACTCGTTTAACTTAACTTTGTTTGCGTTGAATGTCAGTGTTATCAAATAGTTCAAGTTAGTCATTTGACCGAGGAGTGAATTGACATTATGTTGCTATATATTTGCTTGTAAGACCACTAAAGGTAAAGTGGGTCAAACCAATTGGAAATTGCACTCAAGGAATCACATCGGAAAGCTAATTAAACATTTACTAGGCGCGATGTGTGCATCAATAATTCACATTCATTGAACTTGACGTTTGCGGCAAACACTGACCACACAAGCTGCGCCACTAGTTAGAAATGAATTGCCTTCAATGCCACCACAAACGCACAACGCAGTTGGCAAATTACTAAATTAGCATCACCAGGACGATGAAGAGCAAGGCGAAGCCGACGAAGCTGCAGCAAAGTCTGGGCTCGATGTCGGCGATGACAGTAAGAGCAATAGTTGCTTCTTTTGAAAAGCTGCCACAATCCTGACCAATCTAATAAATGGTCATTTGCTTTTTGTTTGTTGTTAATTTTTTCAATCGGCGAGTCGGGCAACAACGGTTATTGGCTATAGCTAGCTAGCAAATTAGTTGAAATGTAGCTAGCAATAAGACATAGAACGAGTTGGACGCGAGTGCAAGTGAGATTGTGGCCCGGACAGAGAACAGAGCCCTGTTTGAGTGCTTGCTTATCAGTTTTATTTACATCATTTAGAACATAAACGTGCTTATATATAATGCTTACATTATAATGGTCAGACATTAATACGATAACAAGCGAGGTGTGCTATGTTTGATCACAGGTAAAATGGATTGACAAGTAAGCCTTCAATGCTAAGTGAGACAATAAATACAACAAAGTGCAAATTGAAAAAGTCCAAAGTTAAGAGGCAAACAGGCGGCAAATGATGAGTCGTTTGTAATCCTAACCACTGCAGTCAAGGAGGAGCCAGAAGCTAAACTGAAAATAAACAATGGTCAGAGTTAAACATAATAATTGTAATTAGCCTAATTGAATACCATTCCTGTGATAAATCGAATGTAGTAATAGCAAACTAAACAATCCATCTCAAAATAACACCATAATAAAATCCAGTGCAATTGCTTACTCTGTTCAATGTGTTCTGTACTTACCTTTCGTTTCGAGGTGTCCGCGAGTCTTCGTAAAGTATCCGTCAAGCAAAGGAATTTTTTTCCGTTTGAGATTTGAGCATGCAATATGAACGGCACAACATTTGATAAAAGCGGTCATGAACAAGATCGCACCGCACATCATTAGTGTGCAAGTCTGTAAGCAGAAATGTCAATTAATTACTGATTTACTGAAAGAAAAATCAAAAGTTTGTCTACGCAATGTCAACTAAAATATTGAGATTAGTAATGATGCAGTGCATCGAGATAGCTCTACACTCTTAATTCGGTTCACTGCAAATTTGAAGAGAAACTTGCAAAATTCAATTTGATAAGTTCCTTAGTGGGTGAGAGTTAAGTACAGTTCCAACATGTTGATTTATGTAAACTTTTCCAATAAAATCCATAATAATGTGAAATAACTTGGAAGACTGACAAAATGACAGACCAGCGAAATGAGCCAAGTAGGATTGCATATGTCGCACAAAAAGCCACTCTGCCTAATCCAGTTGGCACCGTCAATGTTGCCACATTCCCTTTCTCCAATGTCTAGCGCACAGACCCAGTCGAGCCGATTTGAATAGTAACGGGCAGTGAGCACTGCTAAATGAAAAAGCCTACTTCAAATCAACATCGAATGCATAATCACTGAATATCAATCAGTGCTCTCAAACAAGCTGGCCAAATGGACCCATCAAATAATTGCGACAAAGTGTGCTGACAGGAAAGGCAAAAACTGGCCTAAAAAACAAGTGCTCGTCCAGATGGGCAGTACGACAAGACATTAACCTCCAGAGCGGACCATCTAATGACATTGCATACGGTCGAGACAGACTGGGGAAGACTCACTGCCCATCTGGACTGATTAGCCACACTAGATATAATTTATCATAAATGCCCCAATCGGAAAGATGTGAACCGTCGAGCAAACGATGAAAAGAACACTGCAACCATTGAAGTGCTCCAAAGACGACGATGACATTGTAAGATGACATAGGTAGTAACGTAGGTAAGTCATGGTAATCACCGAGTCTATTGATCGCAGACTTGCACATCAATGACACATCAATGATCAGTGCTTGTACTTCACCAGAATGCCATGCCTGTTCCACTATCCTCAAAACGATTATTACACCATGATGCAACATAGCAATTTGTCTGCAATGACCAGCAACGATCGCCACAAATTTGTTTAAACGAAAAACAATCGACCCAAAACAAATGTTATCTCTGCCGAAGAATTGGCTCGAGCACTGTGCTACTGGTTACCGCATTGCAATGGTCCATGGACCACAAGACTCAGAGGAGATGATCGTTATGATGGCAAATAACAAATGGGCGATAATCGCGAACAAACAAACAATTGACAAGCTTAGCGCACCACTCGAGAAGAGCATTAATCGAAATGTTCATACATCAGTCGATTATGGCAGCTGGCTCGCTGTGACATATTCGTGCAGAGTCAATCACACCGATGCAACGATTAAGTAAAGTTTACTTACTTACTGTAAACAGACCGGCCGTGTACCGATTGCGATATGGAAATGGACCGATCTGTCTGCCACTGCTATGCTAGTCAAATTATTTTTGACTCAAATATATTCAACAATAATTATAAATACTAACAATAACAAAGACAATAACAATAACAGAAATGGCACAAATGAAAAATTGAATCGCTTTAATCCACAGAAAAAGCATGCCTAGCCATATGTGAAGGGTGATCAGTGATCACCTTCACGTCGATGTGACTGATGCATGAGTGCGAGAGCCACCGAGTGCGGTAACCGAGTGGCATGTTACACTGCAACTCTGTTCACACTTTACACCGTTCGGTACGCCGATGTGATCTATTCGCAAAGATATCATTAATGATTGCAATTGCAATAAGGAGTCGAATACATTTGCATACGATCTGCAAGCGTGATCTAATCGATCAGACAGACACTGCAAAGTGAGAGTAGTTATATGCAAACAAAGTCAATTCTAACACCACAAATATATGTGTGCCACCAAAGCCACCGAACAAGCCTATTTGATAGAAATAAATCATTAGGTCACATTCGGGAGACGTTTGCAATTTTTATTTATTTATTAGGCTTTCCATTCGAGATTGCTGGATTGTATATTCGCAGTCATTGTCAATTTGTAATAGTGTAATAGAGATCGATTTATGGTGGCAAAATGTACTATTAAAAAGGCCATTAATACGGACAATGATTTAGGGCCACTTTGGATCGGTATCGGATTAGAAGAGACGTCCAGCCATTAATGGGGCGACTTGTGAAGATGCAGGTTCTCATTTAATAAGTCGTATCGTGCGAAATAATCTATTTGATCACTAAAACTTGCAAACTAGACAAATGGTGCGCCCACAAAGAAGTCGAAGCGAAACGAGAAAATATATAAAGGCGTTATTGTGTGAATGCAATAAATCAAACACAGCAGTAAAATAGCGAAGACGGCAATGTGGCTAGATTGATCGAATCGCTCTTGGCCACAAATAGATTTTGGTAAAGACACTTGTCACTATCGAGCCGATATTGATAAGTGGAGATCACTGAGCACAGTCGCACAGATTTACACTAACCACCCAAATGTGAACGCATTCAAACATTTGCACAAATTTGATTGAAAATTTCACTGGAATTAGCATTATCGGTCATGTTGTGCCTCAGCACGTTACTCGAGTGATGTCATTCGATTCGATAGAAGACAATAAATATATGCACTGATAAGTACTGACAGACAGGATGAGATGATTGCGCCATTGCAATGTCGCAAGACACAATCGGTCAAATCTCGATTTCGTAAGAATTAGGCACCAAGATATGGGGCAAAGCTGCTCCTATCCACCAGGCACTAACTCATTCCGGCGAACGACCTAATTTCACTGAATATATGAGCCCCGATTTGGGTAAGCGTATAAATGAGAAACATAACGAATAATTCAGTAGTAAATGAACATAAGTGAACAGAGAAGCGAAGGCTCAAAAAAGGCAAACTCGCCATCGGTGGTTATCGTTCTCGGTAACGGTCACCAAGGTCACTTTGCTCGCTTAGCAATTTGTCACTCAATATAAATAAAACTCGATTGCTCACAACCATCGCTCCATTTGTATCCTCACCGGACAGCAACAATAGCACAGCGATTTGTTATATTTTGCTTTAATTTTGCTTAACAATAAGCAACAAAGCAAATAGCCTATTTGAAATAAGTAGAATTATGCAATTGCAATTATTCGCAGCACTGCGCCCTGCACGGAACTGTCCTAACTGGTCGTTTAGCTTTGATTGCACAGAGAGCGGTACAGACCACGACCAAATATCAAATTGGACTGTGATTTCGGTGGCAATGCGGCACGGTGACAAGTGCCACCACAGAAAAGATTACACAGAGGTCACAACATTACAACAGCGATACAAATGGAGATACATATGGCAGAATGCAAACAAACCATTGAACCTTTATGAGAATTAAATTAAACGACTATCGACAAGTGTCGCTTGCTTACCTGCCATTTTGAGGCCCGATTGTAGATTGTATACGATGAAAAGGCCACTATTAGTTGGTCGGTTATTTCTCCTGATTCCATTCCGGGAGGATGAGACTAGCCATTAATTAGCAATGACATTACACAATGACGAACGGATCAACAATTTGTTTGTATCTGTGAGACAAGTTAAATTTGATTACTCATTGATGATGATATAAATTGTTAAAAGATATATAGAAAAGAAAAATGTGTTGATCGAGACAAGAATGCATTGGAATGACTCTTGTGAGCTTGGAATGCGAAAAAATGCAATGTGTTTGCTTTATAGGTTGGCAAAGCATGTCTGTGTTTTGTTTTTGAGTCAATAGGTGACGGCAGCGGCACAAACAAATTGGTACTTTGAGCAGGCTTTTTAGCTATACAGGTCTTTGTAGTTGGTGTTTTGGCAAACACAAAGCAAATCGTCTTTTACTGGGTTTCTATTATTTAGGCAGAGTAACACCGTGTCCAGGTATGGTTCTCTCTATCGTTTTGACCGGTTTTAAACTGACTTTTTCTCATGTTTAGAATGAACACACTTGGCCCAGTGCATTGCAGCCCCAGTAATGTCGTCGCAATTTCAACCAATTATATCTTTTCGCTACATATATGCATAAGTTATGCAGCATAACTACGCAACATCTAATGTCATTCGATGTTTGTCTCAAAAGATACAATTTGTCATCACTTTAATGGTGCAAGAGGATGATGATAAGTCATGATAAGATGACCAGTAAGTCTGTAGAATAACGCTAACATAATTGGCTAACTCTACTCTTTTCTCATTTTATGTCATCATGATAATTTACTTTTAGCCAATTTTTAACTTTGTGTTTATGAGCCAACAAATGCCTCAATCACTACAAATCTATTTGCCAATTATTAATCTCTTTACGCATTAATACCATCATCCAACTTTCTCCATCTTTATTGCTCCTATCATGGGGTAATAAAGAACAGAAAATTCTACTATTCCGAAATTACCGCAGATATTTGCAGACATGCCTCTTTTCTGTCTCTCGATTCTTCTCTTTTCTGCACCGAAAAAGTTGTTGTCTCATCTTCACCTCAACCATCTTCATCTTTTGTTTACCTAATTTCAGCCAAATCAACAACAAAATGAGCTATCCGTGTTGTATTTTTGGTGCCTGGTACCGCTGTACTGATGGATTTATCGTAAAAGTTCTCCGCTGAAACATTCGTAATTTATCACAATGAGTTCTCCCTAACCAGGACAGAAGAAACAGGTCTGCTATAGCAACTTGGAAACTACCAACAGACTCAATTATGTCTACTTTATTTCTATAGATTCGGTGGCTATTACGCTAAAAGGATTGAAGGCGAATAAACGTGCAATACTTGCAAACACTACTCATGCATAGTCTGAAGCTGTTAGAGTAGAAATATGGGAAACTGGACCGTAAAAATATGAAAAATTTCAACAGCACTCGGTCATCAAATAACTGCCTTGGAAATGGTTGAAGTCGATAATTTCAAATTGGCCAACCTGGTTATGGAAATGTCGCCACTTGTTGAGGCTGCCAATGCAACAAATGGCAACAGTTGATATTTAATGATGAAGACCCACCACAACATGCAAGCAAGCAAGCAATGTTCAATCATAAGGCAATTTGTGTTCCTGTCGGTTGCATTAAAGTGCAGTGTAATAAATTTATTTACATTTACAGCTTTTATTTCATTCCATGTAAATTTGATTGCAATCTTTCAGTGCGTAATATACCCCACAATAGAGAGGCCAATTCTATTCGCAACTAATTCACTCGCGTTTCGTGCACCCGCACTGTGCTTCCTACTTCTGATACCATTTGTTGTTGTTCTTTCATGTCTGTTTACTTTCACCTGATTGCCCTGAGTCAATGTGATCATGATCCATTAAATGCACAAAACTTACTGTCACACACGGTATCAGTTGATCGCGTGCGATCTCTTTACACCGGTAAGTGTCGCAATTCTCTTGATCACTTTTCTCACAAAACATTCAAATGCCTTACAGGGCGACTATTCTCGTGTGATGATGTCACCTTGTCCGTGATATTGAGTCAAACTGAACTTACTGCACTGTACTGCACACAAACTGAACTTTGTCGTGTTTTGGCACGACATGTTCATACTGAGTTTATTGGCCTAGTCTGTGATTTGTAATGCAGTGAAAAAGCAAATGTCCGCCTTAACTGGAGCAAATGCCTTTTTTAAGGATCAATTCGGAAATGTGGTTCGTGCTGGCTGGTATTAGAGTCACGACTGGTTCTGGCTCTCTCATCAACTGATTAGCATCACAGAATCGAAGTGCCACACAGAATTGCACTTCCAGTCGAGTCGAATCCGAGTTGGATTGCACTGTTAATTTTTTCTTTCATTGAATGTACGTCAAAGCGCACCCAATAATAGAGTCGATGTATTATGAACTAAATTTCACCAACCGGCGAGCAAGATCAGATATGGACACCGAGCTGCTCATTAGCAGCCATGTCAGTGATTCATTCCATTGCTGTCAGTGCAATGCAACTCAGCTGGTCCTACAACACAAACAAAAATATCCTCGATCTGTGATATATCATTAAAGCAGTAACGGACTTGTAACTTGCCAGTCGCAATGGCCGAAAGTGGTGCTGTGGATTTGTTTTCCTTCAGATGGCCACCAAAAATATGCAAAGCGAAGCCTGCGCCGAATATGTTTAAGTTGTTGTTTAGTGTTGACAGCACCGTTGGCAGAGTTGTTTATGCGAATTGTGTCCGAAAGAACATTCGTCAACATCTGGCACTGCGTACTCGAGCTCAGTAATCGTGTTTGAGATGGTACTGGATCCATGGAGGTAGAGCTAAAGTCTTTGGGCTTATTGGTTTGAGCGATAATGCGTGACTACAATGTATACAATGTCTTTCTTGTATGAAGTGCAAATCACTGAATCGACATTTGGGTTGCCTTGATCAAGTCGCTCGAATCAGTTGTGTCTGTCCGCAGCAGTCGAAGAGTTGCCACCTCGCCAACCACTCCTAAGGATTTTCTTTCCAAAAATATTCCCAATACCACTCTAGTCAAATCAACCAAGCAATCGGTCTCAACTGTGAATAAAGTGCCAAACGCAAGCAGTACTCCATTTGCAATTTACAATTGCATGCGTCCACAAAAGATAACCCGATCAGTCGGTCAAACGAATTTGATTATGTCTCTTCCAGGTGTACCGAATAAAAATATAATTTGTTATCAACATGAAGCACCTATAGTGTTCAATGGTCAAAGTCGTAAAGTATTCAATCAATTCGATGACATCATTGGCAAAAATTGATAATCGCGATTTGAGTGTATTTAGTCTGGTCACAAGTAGTCAACGAAGAGGAATGCCATCGATCGGACAGATAGTGCTACCTAGCTAGACACACCTACTAGACTGCATATGCTGACCTATTGAAATGCACTGACTGATGAGAGGAATCATTTGCATGTCAAAGTGGACTGCCTTTTGAGAAGTTAATCAAGCAAACGTGTGCTGCTGTGATGTAATGAAAGTGGACAAATTAAACTTAAGTTGCTGCACAGAGCGGCCAGTCAAACAATCGACACATCAATCGGCATCGCTCCACTCTCACATATTCAATGCAATCTTTCTAGTTGAACTCTAAACAAGAGCGTGACAATTGACAAAGGCAAATACATCAAATCAGTCATACACTTTAGGGTAAACATCGAATGCAGATTTGTTTATTTGGCATGCTCGTTCCCTCGCACTGCACGTACTGCATCGAAGTGCAACCTGACGAGTGCCATTTGCATTCCTGTGCATTAATTCATCCAGAGTTATTAACGACCAATTTCTGCGTCAGTCACTCGAGCATAATGTTTATCGGCGTTAACAGTCCACTGCACTGGACGTGTAATATTGAATTTAGCATGGTATATAAAGTGGCAACGCATTGGTAATTGTGTATTCGATTCAGTTCCATAAATCAATTGCTTTGATAATTAAGACGAGTTAATTAGGTGCCACTACTATGCACACACATTACATTAATGTAATTACGGCCATTAGTGTGCCATTCAAATAAAGTGAGTCCGACTGACCCTGCAACGCTATATGCAGTCAATGCCAGTCATCAGCCGTTCTTCATTGAGTTAGCTTGCGTCTCCAATAATTTTGTTTGCATCGGGTAATTTATCACCAGATACACGTTGATGCATTCTTTTCCTCCAGTCAGCCCACTTGTGATCATGCAAACTTGGGTCCGGGCAAAGCCACCGAAATACCGGCGCGGTGTGTATGAAATACGCGGTGTAAAACGTTGAATGGAGCGTTGCAGTGATTTCATAAATGCCTTTAGTAGCACTAATCAATAATTAGTACTTCTCGTCATTACCGAGCCATTATAATCGAGTAAGCAGCAAGTGAGTTGTTGCCAACCACTTGCAGAATGGTTCATTCGGCCATCGATCAACGGAGGCCTGACAGAGTGAGTCAGTGCCTCTGAGTGACCCGTCGGCGCAGAGGCAAAAGGAAGCGTTTGTTGGTCAAACTAATTAGAGAGTTCATTTGTACTTTTTCTTTATTAGTAACAGAAGCAACAGTGTTCGCTATCGCTTTAGGGATTTAGGGAAATAATTGTTTTTTACCTTTGCAGGTCCACAACAGGTCAGACTTGAGTGAGCTTGCAGTCTTGCCAGCCAGTGATGATTTGCATCTTTGCATAGAATTTATTTGAATTGAGCTGTAGTGCTAGGCGACTGCTTTTCGGTGTTACTTTTGTCGCTCCAAGCGTTTCCCCCAAGGTCTGTGAATATAGATAAACATGAGTATCAGTTAAGATATAATCTGTCGATCAATTTACCTGTAATTGGTGGTAAGTGAATTGAATTTATATGAATATTTCGAAACGCCAATTTCAATTGGCCATTTCACTCGCAACTCAGGACCGAACCGTTCAAGTTCAGCAAACAAGTCAATAATTTATCTATTGCTGCCTTGCAGCGTTCTCCTGTTCATCTCATCTCATCTCATTTCCTGATATGGTTGTCCTCTCGATGCAGTGTTAACCTAATTACCGAGTGGCAACAGATTGTCACTCGTTGAATGCGTTGGGCAATTCGGGTGCCTATGCCGCCAACGATCCATGCTTGACTTAAGTGAATTCAGCCGCAGCCAGTTCCAGTGGCTTCCCAAACCACGTAATAGTGTGCCTTTGAACTCGCCACCGATTGGGTTTCGCAGCATCACACAAGCAACACTACATTATCCTCACTAACAGTCTAATAGTCATGGTCGTTCTTCGGTGAAGTGCCACTCTCTTGTCGCTGCCTACAACTTTCCGTTCCATTTAGTCTCCCAGATTTCATGATATTAACTGTAAACCTGTTCAACCTCGGCATGATAATTGAACCATTATCATTACTCATTACTGCTTGAAAATCTTCTTGATGTAATTCCTCTTTGTGAACAAAAATTCCTAAATGACATCACCATGGAAACAAGAGAATCGTTGAATTGAAATCTCCCGATACTGACGTTTTGTTTGTTTTAGTGCAATTGCTCAAATACATTGACATTAGCAAGGTGAAGTTGTTGTATCAATGTTGTGGAACTGCTGGCTGCTGCTGATTAGGTAGTCACTCTTATTTACCTACATTCTAAAGCAATAATATTTTTTACTGTTGTTGAATTTAATTAATTACCAAATGGACAGTCTTGAGTGCATCTGTAAACAATTTAATGGGACCCAAGTGATGACCTCAGAAAAATAGAAGTAATCGCTGCCAAATTGAATGTTCATATTTGTATTTATATTTGGAAAAAACTTAATCTGCAATTTTCAGCTGAACAAGTGAAGCAACACTCGATCAGATGGACACTAATCTATTCATTCATTCATTTGTTTGTTTGTTCGTATGCCTTCGAGACTTTGTTATGGTATTACGAATTATTCTTCTTTGTGTATCTGCCAAATTCGAGAAACGTCAAATTCACGAGAAATTCAAAAACAGAGACTTTCGAGCTGACCGGGACAGGGATCAGTCAGCGTATTGCTTCATTAGTAATGAATCATTACCATAGATTATGTTCAGAGTCTGAACTTCAGACCGACCGAGGTGAGACTGACTAATTCACTGAGCGACTGTCTTTCGGAAAGACTATATTCGAGCGATAGAATATATCCAAGCGAAAAATGTGAACGTTCTCGGCCAATCGAAAGTAATTAGAAGGCAAACACATCGACAAACAGACTGACTGGCGTGCCCAAGCTTTCATCGAGGCCAACTGTCTCGGACTTTTCTGCTCTACGTTCGCTCGCTTCTACCAGGCGCCTGTTAGCTATTCTGTTCTCCATTCTCACACAGAGCACAACTCTACTCGAGTCCAACCTAATGGCAATTTTGGCGTTGTCCTTCGTTGTTTTCTCAATGAGAATGTATCGCCTTTCTATTGAGCATTGTCTGTGCTAATTAACTTAAGTTATTATGCGCGTAAAGTAATCTAACGAACCGATTAGCACTGAACACAATGCAAACGCAAATGCAAATGCAGACGTGGACCATAAGAGTGATGTTAATTGCCGACAGTACAGAGAATGGTCAGTTGTCATGGTCATTCACTAAAGGGCCAATTAAAGAAGTACACTTTTGTTCATCACTGCAGTCAACTTCTTAATGTGTGTGCCATTCACTCGGTGCAATGAATGAGCATCTAATCGAACCAACTAATTATAGACACACATTTCTGCTGGCTCAATCAATTTGTGCTTACAGGACTTCGGACGATTGCCTTCATGCAGAACGCTATTCACCAGACAACAATTACGAATGGTTCGATCCTTCAAAAACGTTGAAATTTGTATATGCCTTCTAGTAATGCCTGGAATTGAATGGTAAACAGTTAACAGTTAACTTAACTGAATGAAAGCCGATTACCTCGGATGCAACACTGGCGCTCAAAAAAAAGAGCCGTAATTTGTGGCACACTCGCCGTTTGACGATCGGGCGATCACCAAAGGAAAGGCATAACGAGTAAATTACGATTTACGGCAATCAATAAACCAAACAAGTACACACGGACAGTGGAAGATGCCTTCCATGAACCAGCAGAACCGGTACAAACATTATTAATTCGACTGATTCACTTTATTAAAGTCTTTAATATGAACATACCACGCGGTCAGTGCAAATTATATTCAAAATTCACAATTGCTAAAACCCGGACACATTAATAAAACGATATACAATGGCTATGGTGTTGTTTGGTGTGTGTTAGAGTTAGGTCATAGTGGCGGAGTGTTTCAGTGTCCCCTCATTATTGATCTGTTTCATTTAATTCGTTATTGAGTCATTTCACCAATTGCGCCTCTCTGTGGATCCAGCATCACCTATAATGAGAAGCGAAATCGAGGGGCAGTCAAGTGAAACGAGGGGAGTTCATCAGAGCAGAGAAACACCAGTGCAAGCCTGTGCTTATTAATCATTATTGTGTCCAATAATCGTGTAATAGCTAGTAACCAAAACTGTGCAAATTGCACCTTGACAAGTGGAATCACGACAAGCAATTTAGTGAGAATGTGCAATTGAGCATGGACAGTCTTTCAAATGGAATTCGGACAAAGAATGATCGTTGTTGTCATTTGCCTTCTCGGAAGTCTCTTCTTCATCATTCAAGTCTGCGTTTTACTCGTCTTTATCAACCAGTCCATTCTATGAATTGATCGCTTCATTGATGTTTACTCGCCACTCGACGGGAACACTTGTCTCGGTTACTCGTCGATAATCTCTGCTTGTGCATTGATTGGTTGTCCATTTACTTGACTATCACCAGGTGAGCACTGTGGCAGTGTGACAATCTGTGTTATGCATCACTTTACTTCATCACTGGTGCTGGTGATGTCGGTTACTATTTGTGCAAATGGAAATATCACCGCGACAACATAATAAGTCTATTATTAATATTTATAGCATAACGAGCGTGCATAGCCATGATATCTAGATCGGACGAGACGAAACGATCGCGCTAATGGAGACACCGAAAGTGTGGTCATAATGATCGGCTGACTTGTGGTCTCTTGAAAGACATGTCTGCAAGTACTTAAGGGCTTTATTCATGATGTACCCGGAAGAACATAAACCAAAGGCATACACGCACTCACTCACGCACCTTCGACCATGCCACCCAACCTTAACCTCAATCAATCACTCGAGTGCGGCAACATCACTAACTTAGCCACACAAACACTCGCACACTACTATTAGTAGTACTAATAACCTCAATTTGAAATCTTTCTGATGGTCTTTCTCTGGGTTTTCGTTCTACGCTCTTCTACATTGTGTCAGTGTCTGTGTGTTCGGGAATCTCTGTCAAAGTGGATGTATGTCTGCTGGAGCAGTGCTGGTGTATGTTGCTATTTTAGTCCTTTCATTTCTATTAATACGATTCTCGAGTGTGTTCGGTGTCACCACACTCGCCTTCCAGTTGTACATTTCATTGCGTCTTGTTCGGTAGTGCACAGTTTGTGCCTTCGTCAGTTTCGTTCGTCCGTCCGGTGGTCGTCATTGGTCCGAGTCAGTCTCAGTCCCTGCTGAGTAATAGAACAATTCCTGTCAATTATATTAAAAATGTAAAACCTCTTCGATTGGTGTAGAATATTCTTCCACACTTTGTGCCGAGAGAAGGGCGATTGTGTGTGTGGAGGGCCTGTGCTTTCAATAATAAATAACCGAGCTGTCGGTTATTGTGTGTGTTGGTCGTTTGGCGCTTAGGAGTCGAGTCCACTTGTGTCTGTACTCGGATTTGATCAAATTGCCCGTTTGGCCGTTTCGTTTATTTCTTTCATTTGGATACTTTTTTTTGAGTTTGTCCTTGTGAATGGCAGTGAGAACCAGTGAGGATGAGATGTGCTATAAACGCTGGCGTGTTTCTCTTGTTAGGTTCTCTTGCTAGTTCTTTTAAAGTGGGCATGAAGCGTAGTGGACAACCTGATACTAAGAAAACGTTCAGCTCTTCGTTCATTCGTCATTCAGCAAACGTTCGTTTGCTATTATAATGGCCAATAGTCCACCGGCAATTCGTAGGGTTAGGATAATCGATTGTGAAGCAAGTGTTCTCTCAAGTAAATGGAAATTTGCTTGTACAGCATTGCCCCACTCGCATAAAGTGCCCATAAAGTGTTGTTCACTCTGGTAGGTTGATCTATACTCAAAGTGATACGGGCCGATGTCACACCTCAAGCGATACACACTCAACAAGCTTGCCCATCTACACAGCCATTCACAGTGCTGACCAAACATCAGACCGGTGTGAGGCATTCCCTATTTGTCAGACTGTAGTGATATTAGGCCAATCCTCACAACCGTCTGAGAAAAAAATTTTCAGATAGGTGTGAGAATTGATCACCGCCAATAGGGAAAACCTGATGCCGGTGAAAGCGAAACTAATCAGGTTTGAAGAGTTACAAAAGCGTTTCCTTTCGCCTGCCAGCCCTCGTTCGTTCACAAATTACTCGATTGATTGAGTGGGTTCTGGCTAAAACTAATAGAAAGATAAAAGCCACACTGTGGCTCTCGAGTCGACTGGAGTGCATCCAGAAGTATGCAATTTATTTAAGATTTGGGAGTTGTCCAACCGAATGTTCGACAATTTGCCAGTTTGTGCTCTGGTGGATGATGCTATCTTCGGTGCCAATGGAGGCACTCCATGTGCTGTCACTGTGATACAACAGATCGAGGCGTTTAAGCGAGACACAGGCGAAGCCGAGGACGAGTCCATCATTGCTTGAGAAATTCTCTGATCCGAGCCGTGCCATATGCAACTGTTCCTGCAAGTGTCCGAGATGCGTGGCCTGACCATGTTTTCCATTTTGGGCCAAAGCCTTTAGCAACAAATGTGCGATCATTTTCTCGAGCTCAGCTCACATTACTGTGGTCTCATACTTGTTGACAACACAAAATTGCGAGTTATCCACTGCGCAATTTGATGTAATATAAGCGATGTCTGCCTATTACATCTTAATCTGCTATAAAGCGCTAATAACCAGTGGGAAGCAATGAACGCTACTAATTGATTCGATGTCAAACTATTCGACATTGGCGTCGCGCCATTTCCATTGTTTGCTCAAATCAATTAAGCTACCCTTCCTGTTCTCACAGTGGCTCATTCCGTTTGTTGTTCGAATCGATCCAGGAACGAGTGCACGAGGCTGAGACGAGTCATTTTAAAACAGAGAGAAGAGAAGAGGAGAAATAGAAATCAACAAAGCAGACAGTTTTGTCAGTCCTGCAAAAATAACAACTTCAAGTGCAATTATTTCCACCCAACCAGTGAAAATAGTTTGTTTTTTTGTTCAGTTAGTGAGCTGTCGTTGTGACTTGCCTTCAAGTTGTGGTTTGTTTCTACTTGTCACTTCACTTGTGTCCCTTTCTCGTGCCTTTCACCATGCCTCGTCTCAGCCTCGTGCACTCGTTCCTGGATCGATTCGAGCAACGTCTCCAAGTGGACTGTCAACGACTGAAGCGTCAACTGCTCGCTCAAGTAGATCAACAATTTGGTGCACTACGAGAAAAGGTGGCCGAACTGCGAAGTCGATTTGGTGGTACTCGTCCTGGCACTGTCAACATCGATCCATGGATTGACGATCCACCAGTGGAGACTGTTCCACTCGAACTGTGCATTCGTGAACAACAACATGCAGATTTGGTGAATCAGCCATCAACTTTTACTGGTCGTAAACGAAAGTCTACTTCTCAATCTGGTGGCGACAAAAAGAAACGAAACCGAAAGTATGTCTGCAAGTTTGTTGGGTGTGATCGTTCGTTTGTTAAACCCAGTGATCTTGCTCAACACGAACGAATCCATCTCAACATAAAACCATTCTCCTGTACTTGGCCCGATTGTCATTATTCTGCTGTTAGAAAAGGTCATGTCGTTCAACATGTCCGTACCAAGCATTTCAAGTTGCCTCTACTCCAGAAAGACCAGGTACGTCTCAACATTGTGGACAATCGCAATCCTGAAGATTACGTACAGGTGGATAACCAACTGCTGGAACGTCGACTCGAGTGAGTCACTTTATTCATTTCTATTTGGCATATATAATGTTATGTTCATGTCATTCTTTTTAATCCTTAAAATTTAAAATAAAAGTTTACATTCTTCGTTTGTGAGGTGTAATTCAAATAATACGATATATTAAGGAAAATGCAATACACAAGTTTGTACATTTTAATTGGAAAAGTTCAATTAGTGTATAAAAAGTTTGTGATCATTGGTCACATTTCAAAAATTTGTGAACAATTTTTTTCGATTTTGAATTTTCGATTAATTCTAATAAATAAATTGATAAAAGTTTCGAATTCGATGTCAAAACGAAGCAGGTCGAGAATCCATCTGCAAATGCACTCCCAGTGAACTGGACCCTACTGATCAACCGTTGCCCTCTGCGAAGGTAACCTCGAGTATGGTTGGAGATCAAAGCAATTCCAAAGCTTATTCTAAATCGACGAAACCAAGTTCAAAGACAAACAACAACAATCCACCTCAATCGGTTCGATCCAACAAAGGTTCCACTAAATCCGCACCACTAGGTGGCAGCACTTCACTGAGCAAGAAGAGCGACGAAAAGGATAAGCGGGAGGGCGGTGAGGACCTGAACTCGGCCTTGGATCCAGACGATAAGAAGAAGGAGGACCAGAAGGATCAAAAGGATCAAAAAGATCAAAAGGACCAGAAGGACCAGAAGGATCAAAAGAAAATAGAGGTGGAGCAGAAAGGGGAAGACGATGACAAGTCAAAGGAAGCGAACACCAGCAAGAAGGAATCCACCAAGAGCGAGGATCCCGATGATGAGGACTGAATGCGGGGGTGGGCGACTTTAGTGTGCCATTGCGCATGATCAATAAAAAGAATTTAAGAATATAACTTCAGAATTTTAGCATTTTAATTAATTTATTGAATTAACAAATCTGCCTGAATGTCAGCGAATGACATTCAGGCAGAAAAGACGGACCTTTCACCGCACGCTTTTTATACCAGACTCCTCTATCTCTTCCTTTGCAACGAGTGCTCCTCGTTGTGTCCTCACCGTCATTCTTATCAAGTTCTACCGTAACTGTGCCCTTGATCTTTTAGTCGTGCCATTCTAATTGTTTCCTATTTTGACGTTAGCTCGTTCATCACCATGTTAATTTTTCATCCTCCACTCACATCCCTATCAGCACAAGTCCCGTCGACTTGGTTTCATTCGACTGGCTCGACCGAGTCAATGCTCAAATGTATCTTTTCGGCTGTTCTATTCAAATTGGCTCTTTCGAGTGGACCTTCTGTTTTAACAAGTAATACATTCGCACTATGCTTTTTTAAAACTAAAATTCCGGATGAGATAGAATATAATTTTCAATTTGAATTTCAAATGACCGAAATTTCGGTGTAGGTCTGTCTTTAGAAACATCTCTGAGGCGCGATTGGCCGAACCTGTTCATGCTCGTCCTCAAAGTGAATCAATAATTTACATTCACTTGCTTTTTCATGCCTTAGGCAACATTTGACTTTCATGATTGACAGCACTTTTCACTTTAGGCAATTGTTTCTGTTTAGCATTTTTAGTTTAGCCAAATGCAACTTTGCAGTGCCACTTATGTACTGACCTTGAAGCGATAGTTGATCTAGCCAGTGCCCGTCCATTGCACCGAATGCATCATCTGCTCGGTTGTACGGCAATAATTAGGCCTAATTCGTGTTTAATTATACTTTCAGTGTGTTCTTCCGTGCCGACGACACTAGTGCCAACATTAGTGCCATTGTTCAGTGTTTGGCTCTCATCTACGTATTAGTACTCACAATTAGCATTGTCAAGCATTAATTACAATTATAGTTACATTTGCTCACATTCATGCAACCAACTTGTCCATTGTGGCACTGTTCAATGACCGGGTGGCTTGTTTCGTTGCATTGTCGAGTCCATTTCTTTATGTTGCTTGATTAATCTCATTGGTCGATGAGAAGACTCGTTTTTGTGTGATGTTTGTCTGTTTGCCTCTCGGTTCGGTTCGACATACCGAGATCGAATCAAACATCTGGCGTGAGTGAGGCAGGAAAGGCAAATGCAGCGAACTGACTTTTCGGTTCCGATATTGTGTCTATTAAGACTTAATTTAAGTTGTTTGCTCGTCACAGTGTCGACTGGCCACAGGAAAGCATTGCTCAGGTCGATCATATTATTAATATTATTAACCTTCGCCTATTAATTCTTTTACTGGTCTAAATGACTTTTACAGTAAAATGGCGCGGAAGGTTCTCTATTCGCGACTAGAAGTCTATCATTCCGTTACAGAGAGTCACTTCTTTGACTTTTTCACTGAGACTATGTTCTCTTGGGTTACAAATTCAGTAAAAACTACTCCGGCAGTGTAAATTGAATTTTGCCTACTAAACTCGGCTTGGATGAATTTGTATGTGTGTGCTGGTTTGACTGATGTCGCTGTGAACATAATTTATGTTACACAAGCAACTTGGTGGTTCGACCAAGCAAGCATCGTTATGTGAACCAAGTGGAGCATTGCCTCGTGTGGCAAGCAATGATGAATTATTTCAAATAAACCACTGACTGACCACCGAAAGTGGTGACACTCTTTTCAAAGATCTGTTCGAGGCAAATGATGATCAAGGTGACGCCCATTAACCGACCTGAACCTTTGAAAGCAGTTGACTCAAAAGACAACCTTGCAAAGGGGGAGAACAAGCCAAAGGACAAAGTGAAGGAAAAGAAACACGACGAAGAGAAGACCAAGGACACGAAGGAACGTCACGAAAGTGGTGGCATTGCTGCTGTCGATGAAGGCAAAAAGAGACAAATGACTCTAAGGAAAATAAAGTTGGCGGAAAGTCAAAGACTAACAAACTAACAGACTAACATTGTAAGCTAGAAAAGCCACCGAAGGAGAAAAACAACAAAGACAAGACAGACAATCACAAGCCTCGCTCCAAGGACACCAAGGAAAAAGTGGACAAAGAAAAGGAAAAGGACGGTGGCAGCAAGAAGAAAAAAAGTGAGACCACTGTGCACTAAGCACTTGTTTTCCATTTATCTCCATTTATCAAATGAGAATTTCAGTCAATTCCATTGCTCTTAAACATAAATAAAGCATTTCAAATCAATTGAGCAGTATTTCCATTTTGGAATGTAGAATTTAGACATGGCCCACTGGCCGACTAATCAAACAATCATCATTCAAGTGTAAAATATTTGTGTCACATTGTGCGAGTGACGTTAATTGTATCCATCCAGACCGATGATGGCGAAAGGCTTGCTGGTCAATAGCGCACCTCGGTGTCAATTATTGGCCTGTTCATTTTGCTCAATTTGGAAAAGTGATTAAAAGTGATCGAGTGTCAATTCACTCAAGTGCACTTTTGTCTCTGTCCTTAGCAATGCATATAGACTGAGGATACCTGACACATTGGCACAATGGAGATGTGCGGCCACTCGCCATTCTCTCGAGATCTATTGGCTCGATACGAGACAATACACGGCTCGACTAGACTCATGTTAGACCATTAACTCGCCGCAGTTAAATCGACGGCGGAAGTGTGCTGTATTGATTTATCAGGTAAATTTTCCCTAATTAAATGAATAAATAAACTTTATTTTGTTTTCATTTAGCCAGCTTGCCGTGTCGTGCTAATTTACTCGTGCTAATTCGTTCCGACTCTAGACAGTCAATTTTGTGACAATTTCCTCGGTTTCCATTGACTACTTCTACACTCGTCCCCGGTGATAACGTTAAAAGCATTTGCGAAACATTCTCAGTGAGTTGTAAACTAAATTAACTGAATTGTAAGTTAATTGAATTAATTTGTAATTCAAATTAGATTTTATGTGACGAACCAACAATGTGCAACTTAACACCGAGCCAAAGTGCTCGTCCAAAATTATCAGAACGTCTCAAACTGAGCACAAACAAGCTCTGAGTACCAAACTGGCGGGCAAGGTTGTTTGCTCGGGTCTTGTGGTCACTGGCTGAACTGACCTAATGGCGCTAATTAACGTATCTATCGGCGACCGCCAGAAAAGTTAACGATTTTCTCGAGCGCCAAATCTAAGACCAAGTAATACTGACCAAGGGCGTTAAGTGCGTGTGATGGCAAGCTGACTTCATGAATGGCGCATTTGTCGTCCTAGCATCAGTCCGATACTGGCCAAGTGTCTTCAATGATTGGACAATTGATGCGGGCGCACTTAAGTTACCATCGAGTAATGGAACGGGCCGATGAACTTGCCCTGAACTGGTCTGCTCAGTAGTGTCAGTTGGCGTCTTTGGATTGTTTGTGCACTCGCCAAAGGTGCACCGCGGTTCACTCCATTTGAGCGAATGCACTCTTGGCATAGCCATTGTCATTTGCAAGAAAGTCAACATTAACGAGCAATGCCGCCCAGTGTTAAATGGCAGTGCTTCGATGGATCGACTGTGGAATGGCCAATGGTGCAATTGCCTCACTCGCTCACTTACGGTCGATTAGCTCGATGTCCTCAGTCTATCATCTCTGCAGTCATAAAGAAAAATTGCCATAATGGAATTAATTCTATTGATCAATATATCAGTATATCGATTTATTTACGAGTCGAGTGCGGTCTGCAATCGATTCGCTTGGGCTGGAAATCACTTGCCTCCTGCGGGTTTTCGGCATATTCTGTTTTCACAACCGAATAAATCATTAACCACTGATGTTGATTGACCAGTAATGCAGTGGCCCCATTCGTGTAATCGTTTATTGTCCCAAGCAGCTGCTTGGGGCTGATTTGAATGGACAGCACTAATACCGTCAACTCAACCATATTGTCACATCAATTTAAGGTCAATTTTCCTTGCACTGATTTTAGCGATTACAATTGCAATTATCTGTAGTGAACTCTATCGCATTGCTTCATTGCTCACATTCTCTCTTTCACTCGGTCAGTCGTGTTGATATGCTAATTTGACGGTCACTTGATGCATTTCAGAAGTAACTGCTCAACTTGTCCTAGGCTGGTTCACCTCGAAGTTGTCCCTACTAGAACGTAATTGTCACTACAGTTATTGTAGCAGAAAGTATTGCAATCGCAGGTAGTCGCGGCCATTGGATGTTCACTGGCCATTCCTACATTGGCCAGGGAAGCCTAACATAATTAAGATATCGTTATGACAAGTTCGAGTGTACTGCAGTGTGTTTTTTTTGGCAAGTCGTGCAAAATCTCTGAGAGCTCTCTGCCTGATGGCTTTAATGTGATTTCGCCACTGGAAAGACAATTAAGGTCCCGAGTTTCATTGGTCCAGCGGAAATTAGCTTGTGAACCATTTTCTTGAATTGCACATAATTTATGTGACATAAAGCCATGCATCCGAGTAAACTAAGCATGCTTGTGTGCACACAATTAGGCGTTATTGGTGACTCAGTTTGGCGCGGTGCACTTGCACTAGCCGGACACCGTTCACTCGATAACTGATTGACAATTGCACTTAAGTGCACTCATGAGTGTCACCAGAAAGTGCCTCATTGACCACATTTAACACTTCGCTATAGCGACTATAGTAACTCGTGGTCTTCATTTGGCGTTCATTCATTCGCCTGCATAATTATTTCGACTGTATCGGTCACAGTGACATTCCACAACTCGCGAATCATTCATGAAGGCACTTGACATGTACCTTCCCCGATAATGCAATTAAGCGGTCAGACTTTTTGATAGCAACTATTGTCCAAACGGACTGCCTGATGGATAGCCGAGTCAGTGGGACTTGGGATTCTAGCTGGAATTATGCTGAGCTGTGAAATTAATTAGCGGTACAATCAAGGCAATTCATCGGTGATGAGGATGCTCAAGTGCACCAGTTTCCCAACAAATTGCGGACCTGTCGGTGAGCTGCGGAGAGAATGACGTGCCTGGTTCGACCGGATGCAGCTCTATTAATGAGCCAATTCACATGCAAACCAACACGAGCCAACTAGCCATTTAATACTGCTCAGCTGTCAACCGACTGCAAAGTTAAAATGACGCTAAATGAGAATAATTAATTGAATTAAACTCACTGCAGAGTTTATAAATACGAATTAATATGAAATACATTGGCCAATAACGAATAGCCTTTGAATAGATTTAGCACTATTGGTCAACCACCACACTTGTCACAAACATTTGAGCAGTAACAATAGAGCAAGCAGGGATGGCGTGCATGCTTAAACGGATTATGAAATGCTTCCATCCGAACATGGCAAATGCTCCAGGGATGTTTCACTGAATATATCACACAACTGACGAACGGAAGCAAATCAATGAGAATTAGTGCAATCAATCGATTTGCCTGTATAATTTGACAGTGGCCTCGGTCTGGATGAATAAGGCTTCGGCACTGGGGGCAAACTTAGACAGTGACTAGCTCAGAACAGTCTCGATGAGTGAAGTGCTTGCTGAACGTTGCAGAAAAAGCCAATTCCAAAGCCAAGCCTACAAGACAACAAGTGAAGCCGAGTGCATTGCAGTTGAATTGAATTTGTCTGGGGAAAATTGGAACAAGGCAACAGCGAAGAATGCGAGCCACCAATTATGCAGGTAGTACTGCTGGCACACCGCACTCAATAGACGAACTGGTACAGTGCTAATTTAATTACAGTCGCACCAGAATTAATCAAATGACCCAGTCATTTCCGCGTTTTCTCAATGCAACTTGTACGGCCACTAGGACGAAGATCGTTGCTTTTTGTGCGTCTCGACGTAGAGTCCAGTGCCGAATGGCAACTCTGTTGCCGGGCTGCTAGGCTTAAATGTCATTATTGCAGACAGATGCCGAGAGTTAATTAAAGACTTATGAGTGTTTGTTTGGTGTGCATACGCAGACTCGGTTAGGCACTTGAAAGTTGCCATCAAGTGGCAGTTGATTTGACGCCTAATTGCCAGGCCAGAGTGGTCGGACATTTGGACCAGCGATGGCACAACTATATCATGGCCCTATCTGCCAGTATTTTCCAAGCTCAAATTCACCACTGCAAAATGTTTAAAGTAACAAGAGAGCAATAGTCAGAGACAGTTACCAAGAGTATCTAGATTTATTTACCGAGATTGGAATTATCTGGCCAGGTTCTGTGAAGAAAGTATGCCACTGCGCTCATTGCATCGGCAATGTCTCCTCAGCTCTTTGTCTCAGTTTGGTAGCATAATTTCCTTTCGCTCGACTCGAGATTTATTCGGCCAGACAAACGATATTTCTTATATCATTACTCAACTTATCATCAAATTACTTTTTTAAAATCGCTTTTATACGTAAACTCATCCTTGTGAATGAACATGCGAGCTATTTGTTTACTAACGCAATGTAGAGATCGAATTGATCTCGCACTATTTATTACTGCCCTTTGTGAGTGTATTGATTGTACTGTTGCTGTACGCGAATTGTGATACAATTCAATCGGTAAAGGTAATGCTATCCAATTTTTTAGAGTTGAAATTAATTTTCATAAAATGACCGAATTAGCATAACAATGGAAGAATTGGGTCGAGAAATGCAAACTCAATGCAGGCACCGCAGTTGAGGTAGTCCCTGGAAGAGGCTCATGCCTAAAGCTCACACCATCGCGATGGAATATCCCAGCTGAATATATAGGCAGGTTTTATTAAATTACACCAAGACAAAGGGCTCGGGCAATGCTCGGTACAACAAGTGACAAAATATGGCTCTGTCAATGACTCAATGAATAGAACGAACATATTGCTGTGAGCTTGGACCAACTTAATTGATCACGGCAAGAATCACAAATCAATTAATGTCAAATATTAATAACCACCACATTAATAGAGGCATTTATAGTGAGTTCGAGTGAACCCATTTGAGGAGATTAATTTAGCGAAGACGCGATCGAGGTCAGACAATAGGTCACTGGCAATTGTTTCACTGGAACAATCAAGAAATTATTACATTAAGACATCATCATCAAGACATTACCCGGTGAGCAAGTACTGGACAGAGTCAAGTGCTCGTTATTGGACTATTGTCCGTTGCTTTGATATCACTGTCGAAACTGAAAGCTGCAATTTTTCCGGGCAACGAATCAATGAGCCAAAGCAATTGACCAATCGACTTCTGATAGAGGACAGCACGTTATGAGCAAATGCACTTTGGAACACACTCACTGCTGAACACGACTGGTAATTGCAAATTTGTATTAGCTAATGAGCTTACACAGCATAGTCTCAGTGGGACTATAGCCTAAATGGTTCGTTTTGTGAAAGATGGCCAATCTTGGAAAGGGACACTGTAAATAATTACTCACCAGTTAATTAAGGCCTCTCAGTGACTGTATTGTGAAGTGTACTTTTGTCCGCAATTGTAATCCGTTCAGAGGCAATAATCGAATAAGCACATCGATGTAATTGGTCACAGTACGATTGACAAACTTTGGTCTCGATCTTCGATCAGTAGAAGTCGAATGGAGAAATGCTTTGGACGCACCTTAGGAATAACAATTAATAATTAAAAAGAGAAATTCCGATAATTAAAATTATAAATCGCGTCTTGTCTTTGACGGTGCCAATGGGCAAATGATAGATGAGCCACGGAATTAGGACACCGTTGCACTCTCTTTCCTAATTAGTGATTGATTTATTAGCATTCTGTCCGGTTACTATTCAGACTGGTCGAGAAGTGCACATGTAGTGCATGTAGCACATTGTCAATTCGATTAATTAAGCATCGAGCACGGGCGAATGGTGCCGCATAATTAACACAGTGAGAGTTAATTGATTCCACAAGTCCGCACCATTAAAAATTGCACTATAAGTGGACAGAAGCAAAAAGACTTGGAGGTTCACTTTACAAACTTTACGTCACAGATTACTAATTGAGATCGCCAGTTTAACTTTGGACAGAGTGTGTACATTGTATTATAAACTGTTCAGTGAACATTCAAAATACACAAACACGGACCACTCTGCATAGTACATTCGTAAAAGAAGTCTCCCTCTGAGGCGAATGACGCCCAGCGCCTACTGGTACCACTCCAGTCACCGAGGATCGGCTCATCTTGGGTGTCATTTTCAATGCAAATGACAAGCAGTGCTTTTGGTAAATTGAAATGTCACCGAGGAAGTAATGCCAAATTAAAACAGTCCAAATTGATTGCACTCACCTAATGAAAGAACGAATGAGTCGAAATTGCCCTATGGTTTGCTTGCTTTATGGTTCATATTTTGATGGTCTCAAATTGAGTTAGTGTAGCGGTGCAACTTGAAGTTGTCCATTTGTCGTATTCTAATTTGCAATCGTTCAGCAGTGAAGAGCGGAGGTAACAAGCGAACCAAAGTGACATTTCAGAATTATTCGTCTGTCATGTGCCAACTGCCAAGTTCGAAAATTAATTATTTGTAATGGAAAATAAATGCTAATTACCTCGGGAAGTACAAACAGTGGAGCAATGAACTATTCTCCGATCATCACTTGAATGGATCAAATTCATTTGGAGGACAATAATTTATTGTCAATAAACAAACAAACAGGCCAATGATAGATTGACAAGTAAATAGTCTGGAATCATTCAGTGGAAATTCCACTGTAGAATGGCATTGCCGAGGTGGGAAGTTGGCTTATTGGCAAGATGAGGTTAATTGTCAATTAATAATTGATGTAGATGAGATAAAACAGGCGAGACAGAAGTGTCTTGGTCCAGAGATGGGACCTGAGGGCATCTGAAGTGAATCCATCGTGCACTGCTTGATGGACAAGGACATCGATGATTGGTGATGAACGAGTGTATCGAATGATTATCTCGCTAAAGTAAGTTCTCGCTCCATGGAGTCCACTCAAATGAGCAAGTGCATTTCACGATTACTATACTGTGGTGCATGTACATGTTAATGAACTATTAATGGTCTATTAGACCATGGTCGTCCATTTCACCTAATGAATGGCCCACTGAGGATCTTGTTAGTTTTCAATGCTAACGAGCTAACAATTTACTTCACTTGTTATGGCAGAAAACAGAACGGCGACATTTCCAATTAGTTAACTTGAAAGTTTAACTTTAATTCAATCCAATTGATGCATATTGAAAGTGGCCAATCGCACTTTGTCACGCTTAGTCAGTTTGTCTTAGTGGCGGGCTTAATTAGCAATGCTTGGGAACCCACACAGTGACATTTGGAGATAGATAAAAAGGATAACCACTAGATTAGCTTATTGACAACCAAATTGCCAAATGAATATAAATGTATGCCAAATCGGTTTAAACATGCCAACCCAGAAAATGTCAGAAGGACTGAGTCGGCAATGAGACATTTTCATTTTATCACTAGAGAACGTGTTTGTGTCAGTGGAGCGTGTTATGCATTATACTATAGTTAACTATAGTTTACAATCGAGTCGAATTGGTTGGCCGATGGCCAAGTGATCGATTAGGGCCAGATTGGCAGCAAGATTGTTCACGATTGTATTAATGCCATTGGCATGACTATTTGCTCGGTGGTCGGTTGTCTCTGTCTAAATCAAATATCGAGCTATTAGTAATTTAGTTGATAAGGTTCTGTCATTCATCAAGCAATTTAATATCAAGCCACAGGTCGACATCGAAAAGAGTGTTGCAATATCGTCGATCATCGATCATCGTTTGGCTGTTTCGACTCATTGTCACCGATGGACAAATCAAATCTCAGGTTTCAATCGACAGTTTTGTAGCCTGTGTGGTTAGCCAATAGATTTACACTTTTGTCTAATTGCCTCAGTCGGGCCAAGCAATCAAGTGGCTCATTAGCTGTTGATGAACCATTCATTGAGCCAAATCGAGCCATTACAATAAATTAATTAAAAGCTTAATTTAGCTCGACCAGACAGTGTCAATCGAGTACTACTGAAATGGCGCAGTTCTCAATTCGAGCACACAAACATGGGCACATATAACATGAGAAAGGCTTCAATCGATTTACGACCTGCACCGGCTAGATGATGAACAACGCAACACAAACCAAACCGACTGGGCGTGTTAATATCGAGATTGGTCAAGTCAGTTCGTTTGTGTTCATTTGCAGTGAGGTGTTTTGGGCCATTGGGACACATTCCAATTGAGCGCTTCATAGTCCAATTGCCCACTGTTGGCATTACATTCAACAGCCTAGGCTGAATGTGTCTCTCTTGGTAATTTGGCCACTTCACTTTGGCACAATCTTTGAAAAGTGAAGTTTGCTAATCTCCCACTCAGAAGTCATTGGCTCACACAAAACGCACACAGTCCACATCATATTGCCGATCAGTGCATTAACATACGATGGTACAGTCAGTTTAATTAAATGACACGCAAATCTTAGTAAGTCACTGAATTGCCAACTGCACCGAGTGATAAGTTCCAATTGGCAAAACAGCCTCATAACAAACAATAACAGCACTGAATATAGTTTAAAACGTTTTTGCAAATATATTTCTCAAAGTCG
The DNA here is from genome assembly GCA_023373905.1 of Rhizoglyphus robini. Lineage (NCBI taxonomy): Eukaryota > Metazoa > Arthropoda > Arachnida > Sarcoptiformes > Acaridae > Rhizoglyphus > Rhizoglyphus robini. The sequence continues at coordinate 186,916 of JAKIJQ010000066.1, read as the reverse complement.
AATAGAATGTTCAAATGACTTGCAACATATTTGGAAGCATAAAAGGGATCAATCACCAATTGGTTTATTGTTGTTGCCATCAAATCGGTTTGTGTTTCTCTCTTGGCAAGACAAATGTCAACCAATTTCGAACCGACCGAGAGAAGTTACAGCGGGGACATGAGCTTTGACGAGTCACCAATGGCTGAGTACCCAAGACAAGTGGGCCAAGTAGCTTCGATGCCTTCTGTGCCAAGTATCTCACGAATCGGTCTGCCTCACTACGACTTTGCTGTGTTCGCGCACCAGTTGAAGACAATCGAAAAGTTGCGTTCGTGTCCCGAGACGATTGATCTTGTTCTCACAACTCGTGATGGTGGAAGTGAGCCAGTGCACAGCTACTACTTGGCACTAAAGGCACCAAAGTTTTGGTCTAAAATCGCGGAACAGCTCAAAACCGAATCTGTGGACCACTCGGCACAAGACCAACTCGTCATATTCGGTCAACTAGACACCGTGGAGAGCATAGTCCTTTCGGTGGCACAAGTCGAGGTGGTCGACATCGATGCTCCACTGTTGCACACTGTGATCAGTGCCATGTACGCGGGTAAAGTACCGCTCGACTATGACCTATGCTGGCAGCTGCTTCCAATGGCGCACAAGTTTGAGCTCGATTTTTTGGTCGACTCGTGTCTCAATTACTTGCAAGGTCACTTGTCCACTCAGAACTGTGTGCATCTGATGCAAACTGGACTCAAGTTTGGTCATTGTCTAGCTTCGACTGCTTATCGTTACATACTGTATCACTTTGTAAAGGTAAGTAAGATTTAATTGCCAATACATAACATATAGAAGTAACACACTTCATTTTGTCTCACCAGATCGCCACCAATCGCGATGTGCTAAGCCAACTGAGTGTGCACCAGTTGAGCGCCATTCTTTCAGACAACAATTTACAAGTGCAAAACGAATTCCTAGTTTGGCGCGTAGTTATCAACTGGATCGAAGCCGAGTCCCAACAAAGACTTCACTACTTTTGGCCACTCTTTTGTTTGGTTCGATGGCAACTGATGCACTCGACCCTTTTTGATCGGATTTTATCTGACTTTTGTGGACTCAATTTTAGGACTGGTGACTTGTTGGCTGACCAAAAAGTGCTCAAAAGTAAGTTTTCTGTGTTGATTTGTTTGATTTGTATCGAATGTTGTTTTGTGTCTAGATTTCAAGTATCCTCTCAACACATTCAATCCTCGAGTGCCCCGTCAGTTGGTCTTTGTCTACGGTGGCTACGAGCATGGCCTGCCATCGAGTGCTTTGAAAGTGTTTGACATTCGTACTGGTCTGTGGTTTCGAATGGACATTGAGGCAAGCCAGCCCAGAGTGCACCATGCACTGGTCCGCTACGGACGAAGGCTTCTCATTATTGGCGGTTCCGATGGCCTGCAAGTGACCAGCTCGGTTGTGTGCTTCAATCCAGTCACAGGTCGATTCCATGACCGTGCCCCAATGAGTGAAGCTCGAAGTGGCCACTGTGCTCTGCTTGTTGGCCATCAGATTTTGGTCATGGGAGGCTGCAATGGGGCAGAACGATTGCGCTCCTGCGAAGCATACGATCCAGTGGGCAATGTGTGGCACAGCATTGCCCCTTTGAATTCGGCTCGAAGTGACGCCTCGGCTGCCATGCTCAACGACAAGGTCTACGTGGCCGGTGGTACGGAAATGTTTGGACTGAGTTCGGTGGAGTTGTACTCGTTCGAGTCAAACAGTTGGACCATTGTCTCGTTCATGTCTGTGTCTCGACTGGCCTTCTCGCTGGTGGCTTACCACAATCATCTGTACGCCATTGGTGGGTGCACCGATTTGGCTGAACACAAATTGTAAGTGTGCATTTGACTATTGTGCTGTTCGAGTCAATATAACACGATTGTATATTTAGTTTGCGTACAGTGGAGAGAATGAATTGTACCACTAACCGGTGGCAATTAGTGAAACCACTCACCAAAGCCCGTTCTTCCTTCGTTTCTTGTGTGCTCGAAGGCAAACTCTTTGTGTTTGGTGGATACAATGGTGAGTTGACACAATTGGCATGGTAACATTCAAAACCCAATCTCCTTTTCCTTCAAAGGTTACTCAACCCGCAAATCTGCCGAGTGTTACAATGTAAAGACTGACCACTGGGAGATGACACCTTTTCTTTTGAGCACTGAACTGTCGGGTGCAAGTTTGGATGTGATCAGTGACTTGCCCAACGCCCTTCACTACACCTATTATGGACAATGTGCCCAGTCGAGTGGGTCTAGCAGTAGTACTCTACCAATTGAGGCCAATTCTGCACGCAAACACAAACAAATTGCTCAGTGGATGGTGCGACACAGTGTTCACAAGCAAATGGACGACAACTGCAAGCACTCGGTGAAAGGTCTGCTACAAGCCATTAAGCCGAAGTCTAGTGGTCAGTGACTAAATGGTCATTTAAAACCAGTGTCACCATGACAGTTTTACTGGATTACATCACATGACTTATAATAAACAACTTTAATTTGCCTGTTTGCTCTATCAACTGATTGCTCGTACCAAATAAATAAATTATGTATTATGTTAGTGCACTCAAGCAGGGTGTAAAGTTGCGACATAAAATGGCCTTTCTTATCAGAAAGCATCTCCTTTGCACAAGCAAATGACATTTCGGCGGACAGCAGTGCCAACAAATGCACTTGATTGGCCAGTTGGATCGTCTCTGGATTCGATGCCCACAGTTTGATTTTTTTCTTTGTAGTCCTTTGGTACAACTTGAGCCAAGTTCACAATAGAAGTAGCATTTCTAGTGACCTGTTGTATCAATCCTCGAATCAATCCACCAATGCCAAGGGACACTACGTTGTGCTGGGCTATTGTGAAAAGCAATCGAGCCAACTCGCACACCATTGAAGGCTTGTCTTCGAGAATACAAAAAACATCTGAATGTTCTGAATGTTGATGGGCAAAAGGTCCAATTCCAAATGTATGTACCGTAAAGAAGACGAATTTTCGCGACCTTCTTGTAACTGACCACCAAACGTTTGTTTATCCATAGACATGCGATTATCTTCAATCTCTTAAACTCTTTTGACCAAATAGCCGTAACTTTTGAACAGATTTGTGATAACATTGAGCAAACGACTGCAAGTTTGCGTTCGAAATTGTTGAAGAATTTCCACATTTTATAATTTGATAAGATAGTTCTCAAAGCAGAATGAAGCTGTTTTAGTCCGAGCCAGTGACACTCTGCCACAATGGTCTTTAGTGATCACTGCTCAGTGATTTGTGGCGTGCCAGAAAACCTTTTGCACGTTTTGAGCCTTCTCAAGAGAATGGAGAAACACGATGGTGTCTTGAATCAATGCCAATAGACAGTTGAGGCAATTGAAAAACTTGTGAACGTTAATATATTAAAGAAAAGAGCATCAAGACGACCATTGGCAGGGAGCACTTTGTCATTGGTTGAGGAGTCGCTAGAATTAAGAAAGACAATTTGTGTGCACATCGCACAAAGGCAATTTGGTCAATTGTGAGAGTGCTCTATGTTCTATAGAGAACTGATCTCAACAAAGACAAGTTTTGCTTTGCTTAATTGTTACACAAAGCCAAAGGCCAATTCTCTGATTCGATGCAATGGCCCGACCAGCGGACAAGGAGCTTCTGAAAGGAAGGGATAAACTCGACATGATGAAGTGCACTGCCATCAGCCATGGTTGTTGGGCCATCAGACAAGGAGAGAGTGGCCACTTCGGTGTCTAACAAGGTTCGCTCACGAAAAAGAAGGTAATCACGGTTAATCCGACAGGACGGATCGTCCGCCGAGTGGGTAGCCGATCGCCAATCCCCAATCAATCAATTAGTAAATCGAGGTTGTGGGCTTAGCGGTAGAGTTCCGTGGAGTGAAACTGGCAGCATCATCCATGGATGTCACAAATGCAGACTGAGAGGGCTCAGCAAAATGATCTGGGAGAAAACTAGCAATTTCAGGACTGGAAGCGCAGGTGCCTGGATGGCCACCAGACTGGAAGATGACACCGCCGCCATAGAGAATATTAATGTATATACATTAATGTATATCGCAGGATATTCCTGGGAACAAATTGCCAAGTGGACGGAGAAGAGTCATCTGAGGCATCATAGTGTTCTGATTAAAGTAGACGCGGTTTTATTGATAAGCCCGAGATAGGTGATAAGTTGTCACTGATAACGTACCTGGAGAGTGCATCGATGGCTAATGAGGCACATAAGTTAGGTGCGAATTAATTCGACCAAATGGTCTCGTTCATAATGACCTCGACCGTGCATGCCTTATTATTTTGACCAACTTGAGTGTACAATTGCCTCGCTGTCGGCGATATGTGAGCAGAGCACATACTGCCGACCACTGGCGAGTAGTGATGAATTGTGCTGTGAAAGCGTTAATTTTTACACCTCGAAGCAAGGCAACAAGCCAATCACTATTGCCGCTTAATCGACCGTTGCCGCCACTTCCGAATATACAGGGCGCTTCCCTATAAAAGTAGCTCTAATTTACTTTTGGAGAATTTTGCGGTTTAAACTTTTGACAAAGCACGACAGAGGAGCAATTAATGATTTACTCAAAGTGCCATTTCCAACTGCATTACGCAAAATTTCCCAATTTATGAGAGATTGATAAATGGACAAAGCGACTTTGCACACCGAGTCATCGCATAGAAAGCCATTGATAAATTAGCGTTGACTCGTCAGGCACCGTGCGAGTCATTCAGTCATTCTGCTACAATAAGTCACTCTACCCACACATCGACTGGCACTAATTGGGTCCAATCGGGCCCAGTGCCCTTTGCAGTACAAACGCCAATGGCTGGCACAACAACACACTCCGTGATACACCACAAGTACACTTCACTCCAGTCGGACAACTCACTCGCCTAATAATTGAGGTGGACTGCTCGCGCCTGTAAAATTTGACCAACAAGCCGATCGCCCTTTGCACATTAGCACCAACACTGGATGGTGCTAAGCCGAGTGCAATGTCTACTTAGACTCTACTACTTGAGTACAGTTATACCAGTGAGAGGAGAAAGACAATAGTGGAAATGGTGGCAATTAGTGTTATAGCTAGACGGCCAACACTGCCAGTTTGCGATCATTATCAAATTAACACATTTTATTGAAGGCAGTCATCTAATCGTCAGAGCAAATTGTTCACCTCAACTACCTACAGGCCACTGACATAATGATGCCCTGGTTCGAGTTGGTCGAGTTGGTTCGAGAAGTCAAACCAATGAAAAGTCGCGATTGCAAATGAGAAACCAACAAATCCGTCGGACATTGGTTTATGCCGGGTTCCTGTAGCCTGTAACTGAAGAGCTGGTTTACGAAAAGAGCTTGTATAATTATAATGTAATTACCAACATTAAGTAATGATGTAATTTCGCTTTAATCATTAAATTAATTCCTCAATGTCAGATGCTCGTTGCAATAGAGGTAAGCAAAGGAGCGAAAGTGTTACAGATTTAACACAATCCAGTCGTTTGCACCGAGGATAAAATGATGCCACTTGAATAGCACTAGTGAATCACTGGTAGTGACTATGCCATTTGACTTGTCTAGGCAAAGTGCACCGAGCCACTTGCTTTTTCGTTAACTCAAGATGCCTACACAAGTGCCTTTTGGTATGACCCAAGTCCGAAGATCTAAAGAATCATTGCTGGAACAGTTTACAACTTGATCAACTCGCTAGCACCATGAACAAATGCTGCCTCTAGCAGGGCTGGCTGTATGTCATTTTGTCATTAGTGCAAATGCCATTCATTTTTGTGCACTCAAAACTTTGTTTTTGTGATTTTAATTAATTCGCACCGTCAATGAGCTTACAAGTGGATTAATCAAGAGATAATAATTCAATGTCTATCTGTTATATATTTAATGTGACTAAAATTAAACATTAGCTAATAAATTTACAGTGTTATGTGATGTAAGCTTATTGCTAATCTTGTTCTTATGCCTACTTTTATCATGCTATTATTTATCATGCTCATCGTGACTTTGATTCTCTCAATTGACTAGCAGTGAATCATGCTCGTGCACTGAAAATATCATGTTCTAATAGTCAGTCAGACGATCACTAAGAATGGTTTCCTCGACGGTGTTGGTTTGAGGCAATTAGTAGTCACGCAATTGACATTAATCGGTGCCAAGCATGCATTTGATGCAATTTAATTTTACTCTAGACTTATGTGGTCAGTTGTTTGTAGGAACACTCATAAGCTTGTATGAGCACTGAATAAATGGGAAATCCAAAATCAGAAAAGAACAATTTAGATGTGTCCAGTAGATTGATTTTGAAAACACTTTTCATCATGTGATTTGATAATCGGCGATTGATATGTTCGTATTGATTGAAGAATGTTGTTAATGAAATTAATAATACAACTCGACTTATTAATCAATTAACTCAATCTTTTTTTTGAAGCAATCGTTCGGTTTAACTTGAATGAGATAAAGATCAGGCACAACTTTGTCAAACTGATTTCCAAGCAACTTTCCAGGTATCTAGATTGACCAAAAATCAAACGTCTTCAGCTAAAAATGTAATGCGCACAAAATTGCCAACTGCAAATATCGCATTAGTTGTACATTACACAACATTAGTTGAGTGTCAATAAATGGATAAGTTCATCTGCATGTGTGCAATGTGGAACATTTTGCACAATGCGTTAATGCAATGAATATTGGTAAATCACGATTTGATTGGAGTTTGTTCGATAATAAAATAAACTAAAAAATCAAAATCGCCTCTCGCATAGATTCGATGCAACAATAAAGGCACTTTGACTTTGTATTACTGCACTTTTGTTTGCCCACCAATTGAGCAACTTGTAGTCTTCTTGGTTTCTTTCTCTTCTCTGTGCCAATCTGTGGAAATCTCTACACATGTTGACTCGATTGAGCACTGCCTTTTTGGTGGCCATTCTGATGCTGATGACGCTGCTGGTGGATTGGTGCCTGTGCCACACGACCCAGTCAAGTACAACTACAAGTACTGCCTCTCATCATTCTGGTGACATGACCTCGCTCATTGTGGTGCTCTCCTTTGTGGCAGTGATCGCTCTGATCGGTATGGCTGTTCTCCTCTACTACTGCTACTGTGCATCGCCACCGGACAACAAAGACAAGAACAATGCGAACGACCTGGAAAGGGGCACTGCTTCGTATGAGCTTCCAAGTGATGAACAGCAAGAACGAGTAGGTTTGGACAAACAAGCCGGTCACATGTTGTTGGATGGTGGCTTCAATGAAAACAATCGTTCTCCAATCAAACCAAAGAAAAAGAAGAAAAGGAATAAGGATGCCTGTGGCGACAGTAAGGAAACACTCCAGACCAGACAACGACGACCAACTCCGCAAGAGTCGAACTCGAATGAGCGCCGAGCCAAAGCAAAAGACGCCCCAAGGTGCACTCCAAAGAAGGCACATGACAACAACAAACCAAAGGAACGACAGACTTGCCACAAAAAGCAAGAGGGCGACAAGAAGAGAAAGATTTCCTCAGGACGTGTGCAGCAGCACAGTCCGTTCTGGATGCACCGGGCCAAGCCCAAAGGGAGAGAACACAAGTCACGGGACAGTGCTCGCAAAGTTAGTGGTGGCCGTCACGGTGGTCGCGAACGTGACTCCAACAAGATGTCCAATTCGAAGGTGTACGGAGAGGGCCTGGACATGTACCGACGAATTCTCAAGTCGGTCCATTCGGTCAAGTCAGTGTCTCAGTACTTTCAAAACAACAACTGACCACACTGCACAAGATGGCACACGCCACTACAATAAACTCTTTTATCATTTGATTTTATTGAGCAATTTAATCGGGTGTGACACTGAGCGATTAGTCTCAGTTCACTTTTTAGACTTTTGTTCTTTCTTCTTACGTTTCGTGTGTTTGATGCAGACAAACCAAAAATAAGTCTTTTTGACTCATTGCCTCTTATTGATTGCAACAGTGTGTTCAATACAGACAAGCAAACATTTAGGGTTTTGGCAATTACTAGGACGGCAGTAATCAGTTTAATCTGTAATGTAATGCATTAAGAACTTTTACAGTAATGTGTCTGCAATTCACAAAAGCCAATCACTTGTTCCATTGCAAGCAAATAGAATTGATCAACTGCAACTGCAGCAAGCAAGCACCACCTTTGCTGCCTTCTGTACCGCCACCACCATCTCCAGGCTCCGGTGGATCATCTGGTGGCAAATCGGTTCCGTAGACTCTTAGCTACAACATATGCCGAACCCAAATTATTAGCAAATGTTTGCTATTAAAACTTGAGTTTTACAAACATTGTAAGTTAGATTTAGTCGCGACTGAAATGCGCGCGTGTAATGAAATGGCCAAATGGCCAAATTGCTTTTGCATTACTTTAAAGTTGTTATTTATTAATTATTGTACAATTCCAATATTATTTTATTGTACACTAGCTATAATGTGAATAATACATGTGAACAAATGGCCAAAAGAGTCGAATTAAATATTGGCTGATAGCGGTTTCGAATGTTGATTGTTCTTTAGTGAGCTCAAATGAAGTGAACATTGAATTCGACTTGCTGTATATTTAGTCAGTCCAGTCTTTTCTCACAGTTAAGCTGTTCTTAATTTAGCTTTTCCCTGTTCGTCTTCTTCAAAGTGCAAAGTCTCTCCTCTAATCTGCAATGAGCGACAACAACAACAACAACAACGAGCCATCAGAACCCAAGAAAGCGGAATCTTCAAGCACCGGTGCAAGTACTTCTGGTCAGCCATCCGAAACTTTTGCAGAGCCAACCCGAGCGAATCTAACTGGCGAACCTAACTCTCCCACCATTGTGAACAAGCCTTCTGAGTCTCGTGCAGAGACAAGTCAGCAGCAGTGCTCAAATGAAAATCGCGAACATGACCACCAGGCCGATGGCAAGAAGCCTCAATCTACTGGATTCGATGCTGTGGTGCAAGCAGACCGCGAAAAGCGAAAGCTAACTTTTGGTCCGAACAGCAAAAAGATTGTCAAGCCTGGCACCATTCTGATTGACATCTACGGTGTCATCTCGTCCTGGTCCTTCGGTTCTGCTCTCAAAGTCTTTGCAAAGCAAAACATAGAATCCTATGTCAAGGAGAACTGGAACTCGAAGATGGTCAAGAACGTTGTGCTTCGTCTGCGAGAGCAAGCTGTGACTGACCGCTCTGCTGGACTGGAGGTGCCTCTCATTGCTGAGCCAACCGAAGATGTACAAACTCAGGTGGAGTCCGCTGTGAAGAACATTCTCTGGCAGATGGACAAAAAGATCAAGTCTACCAAGGTGAGTTGACTTGTGCCAAAAGTAGCAACATTGAGCTAATTTCATTTTAATTAAGCCTTTCATCGACCGCCTGTGCACTGACCTCTGGTCAAAGTCGTACGAGAGTGGCAAACTGAAGACTCATGCCTACGAGGAGATGGCGGACGTGTTTCAGTACTGGCGATACGAGGAGTTCATCAAGATCTACACGTACGCTTCGGGCTCAGTCGATGGGCAGCGATTATTTCTGAGATCCTCCTCGGTGGGCGACCTTAATTCGTACATTGCCAACCCGCTGAATGCTTCCGGTGGATACAAGTACGATCCGGACAAGTACAAATGTGTGGTGGTAGCTCTGCGTGAGCCAAATCCTCAACAGCTCATGTACATCACCGATTGCCCAAAGAAGGCTCGAAATGCGATCAAGGCTGGAATGAGAGCCATTGTGGTGAATCGCAACGAGGACAGCCATGGCAGCAAGTACAGTGCCCAGGCCACTGAGGGTCTAGTGGTGGTCAACAGCTTGGCCGAGATCCAGTGGGTTGATGGTGATAACGGTCCAGTCCAAGGCAGTTGTTGCTAATTACACATGAGCCAACTGACAAGTGCACATTGAATGCTATTCAATAAACTTTATTACAAGTTTGATTTGATTTGTTCTTGGTGAAACATTGTACATCGGCAGTTTATTCAGTACACTTACAAACTTGGGTGTCTGTCAGAGCGCATTAACCAGCGAACATTTTCGCGTGCGTACGCCGATGATTGAAATTGTTCAATCTTACAAACAGTTTTGGCGAACATAACTAATCCAAAATGGCCTGTACAAATCGAGTTCGAAAGAAACATTGTAAGCTTGTGTTGCATAATATTGCACTAAATACTTTTGTCATCAAAGTTCAACATTTAATTTCGGTTCAATTCAGTTTGACTGCTCAATCAAATGAACATACAAACTCGTTCATTATGACATTTACACACACGGCTAGTAAGAGTCAAAATTCATCACTTGTCAATTTGACTCGAACAAATGAATCGAAACAAATTAACTCGAGTGAACTCAGTGGCATATTCGAGCACAACGAGCACGAGCACGAATGTACGAGTACTTTGGTACTATTTAAGCATTGACTTGTGCTGTGTGAGTGTTGTATAAGTTTGAGTGTCTGTTTGCCCCTTCAAATGGCCGATCAACAACTTGTTCGTGTTCTCCGTCCTAAAGCGGTTCTGTTTGCCTTTCAAGGAACTATCTCTCCTGCCGACTGGGAAGACAAGTGCCTCTATCCGTACGTTCGAAGCAATCTGCTGTCCTATCTCAAGTCACAATGGATCATCGACCGGGACATTCGTCCACTGCTGGACAAGCTGTACTACCAGTCGTTTGGTGAGCACTTTGGCTTGGAAGACTTGGAAGTTCCGCTGATCATCGCCTTCGACAGCGCCAATTCCAACTGGGAGACTGTGCTCGAGTCAGTCAACGAGTATGTCTTGTGGAACTTGGCCAAAATGCGAAACTCGGCTAGCAGCACTTCTCTGGTGAAAAAGTGCTGGATGCAAGGCTATCAAGAGCAGGCCATTAAGACTTTGTAAGTTTATTATCCTTTGTCTTTTACCATTTGTCTAATTAATATTGTTATATTATTTATAGGCTCTTTGAAGATGTCATGCCAGCAATCAGACGATTTCGCTCAATGGACATCAAGATTTGCATCTTCACCGCCATGAGCAAGAAGATCACTCGCTTGGTGCTCTCTTCAACCACTGCGGGCAATGTGGCACAGGTATTTTCAATTTTAATTACATAATTCAACCTAAATGGCCAATATTTAATTTTATAGGAAGTTGATCACTTCTTTGACCAGGAAACTGTGGGTTCTTCTCGAAAAGTCTCCTCTTACGACAAGCTTGCTTCCACTATAAATGTGCCCACGTCGGCCATTTTGTTCATTTGCGACGATGGACAAGGTTTGTGCTTGAGGATTGATTGATTGATTTATTTACTCACAAATGTTTACTTTTCAGATCTTCGCACTGCAGCTGACATGGGCTTGAACGGGGTGATCAGCATGCGACCAGGCAATCGACGACCTAATCGAGAATATCTCACTCGATTTCCATTCACCTCCAACTTTGAGCTAATCCAATTTGAGAATCCTGCCCCAGCTACGGTGGCTCCTGCCGGTTTGCCTGCGCCTGAGGATCCTGGTCAGGCCTGATGCAACATACCGAACATGCAACTGTTGCAACATCCAACTACTCAAGCCATTTAATAATTTAAATTATTAATAAATTAATCAATTTATAATTAAAGCTTGTACTAAGCAAATGTGCGACTGACATTTGTCCTTATTAGTCATGAGCGTTTAGTTTTTGGTATATTTCTGTGACCGCCTTTGGTCACTTTTTGCCTGAACTTGCCCGAATCGTGCAAATACGAGTTTGTGCTGTTTGTGTCATGTCACTCACTCAATTGAATTGGAACTAAAAATTGTTTATTCATGGTCCTGCGATTACTGGATCGATTGTCCCCGCCAAGTCGAACCTAATGGTCTCTACACAGACAAACCATCCGCATGATGTGTCTCCTGTTCTATCGAATTCATCATTAGGCAGTAGTGCAATTCATTCTATCCTATCATACCAATTTGAGTGTTCTTGTTTGAAGCCAACCAATAGACAATCAAATGACCAGTCAAACAGCAATTCGAGTTTTGGAGTTTCAAATCGGCAGTGCATTACTTCGTTCGATTGACTCGACGGCCTTCAATATTGTCAAGTTATATTCCTTTTTCTTTTGCACGTCTACATTCGTGGTAGGTTGTCACAGTCTCTAACATTAACCGGACCATTCAACAATGTATTTGTGAGTCCTTAAAAGTGACCACATAGCAACAGTGAACCATTGAAGTGTTTTGTCTACTTTTGATTCGACAGTGACCAGTGATCTTTCAAGTCTACTGTTGCCGCTTCTGCTCTCCTGCAAGTTTGTTCTCTTCGTACTCGTGTCCTTCCTTTGCTGGTCTGAGGTTAGTTACAAGTCATCTTGTTCTTTTTCATTGACATTTTTCTCTTTTGTCCCTCTAGACACTTTTGTCATCATGAGCGCCTACCCAAACAAGAGGCGTGTCACTGAAGGGGACTATCGCTCTCTAACCAACTATGGCCGTGGCCGTGAACGAAACTTTGGCAGTCGCATTCGCAATGATCGAGCTGGTGGCGACCGTAACCGTCATGAGGACCGTGGCACCACCCCCCGATTCGATCGACATGATAGTGGGGATTTTCGTGGCGGTCGTGGAGGTGGATTTCGAGGAGGCCGTGGTGGATTCCGACCTTCAGGAGATCAGGACGGCTTTCGCAAGACCGCCGGTGGAGATATGCAGCGAATGCCCGATTCGGTCGAGAACAAACAACTGGTCCGCCAACAGATGGCCACTGGCACCGAAGGGACTCCTGTCGAGTTAGTTGGCAACTTCTACAAGTTCCTACACTCGAACATCAAGGTCTTCCACTACGATGTGGACATCACCAAGGCTCGTATGCCTCGGCCCAGTCAAGACAGTCAGTCATCCTCTTCTGGTGCTGATGGTGGTGATGGCAAACGACACGTCTCACCTGATGACAAGTTCAATAAAGAACTTTGTGACGAGAAGGCCGAATCTCAGGAGCGCTTCATCAAGAAGTTTGCCGACAAGATCATGCAAGACTGTGTGTCCACTAACAAGGACATCTTCCGATCTGTGCCCTTTGTGTTTGATGGCTTAAAGAACGTCTACACCACCAAGCATCTTCAAGTGCCTGTAACTGATGCTCGCGAGTTTGTCCTAACTGTGCCAGTCACCATCGATGGCAGATGCTCCACCTTTAAGCTTTTGTTCAAGTTGTCTGACGAAGTGTGTCTCAACGAAGCTGTCGAATACTACAATGGCACTTCGAGTAAGCCCATTTCAGAACGTATCATCTCCGTCTTTGAGATCATCTTTCGAGCTGTCATCGGCAAGTCTTATATGCCATATCAGCGAAAGTTCTTTGATCTCCAGCAAAGTGAACAGTCACCAAAGACAAAACTGGTCGACTTTGTTCAAGGATTTATCAACTCCGTTCGAATGACCGAGTTTGGCCTGGCCCTCAATGTGCACCTCAAGACTTCGTGCACTATCGCCAAGTCGTTCATCAAGTTGGAACAGTTGGTTGGTGCCATTCTGAACATTTCCGAGCGCGACATTGGACACCTGAACCGGCAACAACTGTTCAGTGTGAACAAGATGATTCGACACCTCAAAGTGGTGACCAAACATTCAAATCGTAGTGTCACCTACACTGTCGACGGCCTAGTGGACAAGTATCCCAAGGATGCGACTTTCACTCACAAGGGCGAGAAGATGTCAATCGAGGACTACTTCAAGACAGAGTACAACATCCGTCTGCAGTCCTTTCCCCTGGTGAAGTGCAGTGGCAAGAAGAATGTTCATCTTCCACTGGAGTTGTGCCATCTGCAGGAGTCACAGTTCCTCAACAAGAACAAGTTCGACAGCAACATCGAAAGAGAGTTGCTCTTCAAGTCAACTCACCAGCCAAATGTGTACTTCCACAAGACGGCCAACATTGTCAAACGCATTCAGGAGGCTGATTCCGATGGCTTGCTCAACAAATTTGGCCTTGACTTGATTCCAAAGGCGGCTCGCTTTGAAGGTCGTGTCCTGCCCGCTCCAAAGACCATTTGTGCCAACCAGCGAGACAAGTTGCACCACACCAGTTTGAAGCCACCAGAATGGGTTCTGTTCGTGCTCGACGATCGCCAGTTCAACAAAGACCACTTGATGAACTTTGCCCGCCAGTTGATGGCCAAAGCTAACGAGCTGGGACTTCGCATGCCAGAACCCTCTTCAGTGGACTGTGTCCGCATTCGGTGCTTCGATGACATTGTGAATGTCTTCTACAATGTGGCCAAGAAGACCAATGCCGAACTTGTGCTTGTTGGCATTCCAACCAGTAAGTGTGCAATCAATTGTACAAGTTTGCCTCAATGTTTACGTGTTTTGTTTACTTTAGGACACGACGCAATGCCTAGTTCGGACATGTATGGCATGGTGAAACACTGCTGTGATCAGAAATTCGGAATCATGTCTCAATGCTTCAATGCAGACAAGCTTACCCGAATTCCCAATGGCTACTTTGACACTTTTCTGCTCAAAGTGAACGGCAAAATTGGTGGCCAGAACAGTGCACTGCACTCGACCGAATTGAGCTCACTGCCATTTGACCTGAAACGGACCATGCTGGTCGGTGTCGATGTGAACCATCCAGGTGAAACCGAAAGAGTGTTCTCTTCTGTGGCTGCCGCTGTTGGCTCGTACGACGAAATGTTCTCCCGCTACAATGCGTCCATTCGAGTGCAGATGAAAGAACGAGACGAAATGGTCAAACAACTAGAGGAGATGATGGCTGAGTTGCTGGCCGAGTACAACCGAAAGAACGGATCGTACCCCAAGAATGTGATTCTCTTCCGAGATGGTGTGTCCGAGGGCCAGTTCGACAAAATTGTCCAGACCGAGATTCCTCTCATCGTTCGCTCCTTCAAACGCACTGGCAAAGAGATCAAGTTGACTGTGATTGTGGTCCAAAAGCGACACCACACTCGATTTGCCCTAGCCCAACAGAACACTTTGGGCCGAAAGCCAACATACAATGTGCCCAGTGGCACTGTAGTGGACAAGGCCATTGTAGACCCACGACTGAAGATGTTCTACTTGAACAGTCACTTCTCACCTCTGGTATGTCCTCTAATATTATCAATGTACAATAATAATAATAATAAATAATCAATGTTTTAATTTCTTTAGGGAACCTCCAAACCCACCAAGTACGTCATCCTGCGTGACGACCTGAACATGTCACCGAACGCCATCCAGAAGATGTGCTTCCTTGCGTGCTTTAACTGCATCCGAACTCGCAATGTCATCTCCATCCCGACCCCAGTCCGATACGCGGACTTGTGTGCCTATCGATCAAAGTTGCACATCGAAGCCCAACGTGCCCTCGACGATAGTCGAAGTGATGCCAGTCAGCGAAGTGGCACCGATTACGAAGATGCCATTATTAAGACCTTAAACGATAAGGCCAAGTTACATGATCAGATCAAGCATCGACTCTTCTACTGCTAGATTGCACTACTACCAACCATTAACCAATCAATTTGACTGTATTGGTCATTGATTTTAATTATTATTAAAACTGTTATAAAACAATGCGTATTTTCACAATTTATTGCTCACAAACGATTACGATTTGCACTATTGGTGATCAACACAAGTGATCTTCTGTTACAAGTGCGCAATTTTGTCGGCAAAGAAAGTGAGAAGTGGTACAATTAATGAGAAACGTTTTAATTGTACAAAATGTGAACAGCCGTGCAGTGTTTGCTGTTCATTACTTTTTGACGAGCTTCTTGGCACCTTCGTAGTCCGACGAGAGCCAAGGATGGCTAGCCATCTTCTGAATGGTGAGTCGTTTGCCTGTGTCTGGACAGAGCATTCCTTTAGTGATGTCTTTGAGTCCATCGGAAGGTGGCGACTTCATGCCTTTGCTCCATTCCCACTGGCCGGCCTTCATCTGTGCTGCGCCATAGTCTTTCTGGTTGGCGTTGAAAGGAGTCCGCAGGTTGAGCATTGCGTACAAAGTGACGCCCAAAGACCAGACATCCACCAAGTAGCAGTTGTACTCCTTGCCAGTGATGATCTCTGGTGCCATGTACGCGGGAGTGCCACACTGAGTGGTGTACATCATGGGGCCACCGTTGTCGTCCTTGTGCACCATTCGACTCAGGCCATAGTCGGAGATGAGCACAATCACTTTGCCACTCGAGTGATTTGCCATGAGAAAGTTTGCCGGCTTAATGTCACGATGGGCAATGTTCTTGGCGTGCATAAACTCCACTCCACAGACCATTTGGGCAAAGTAAAACTTGGAGTCTGTTTCATTGAGTGCGCCATCTTTCTCGAGCAAATTGCCAAAGCAGCCTGCATCTGCCAGTTGCATGAAGATGTACAGGGTTTGGTTGACCAAGAAGTGCAGGTAGAGACGCACCGCGAATGGATTGTCCACCATTTCCATAATGAAGAGTTCGTTCTTCATTTCGAGGATCGCTTCCTGGTCTTTGATCTGGACCGTTTTGCAAGCGCACATGTCACCCTTCTTGTTTTTGGCCTTGAAGACGACCGCGAAGCCACCTTTGCCAATCTGGTTCAACACTTCGTAGCCATTGAACTCGACCACATCCTTTTCGGTCTTGAAATGCTCATTTGGGATCGAGTAGATGGTGGTCATCTGATCCGGCAACAGTCGTGAAGGTCCAACAATGCCATCCTTCGCTTTCGGTGGCAGTTTGCCCTTGAGTACGAACTTGTGCTTGCTTCCACCTCTGCCTTTAGAGCCTTTGGAGCCTTTGGAACCCTTCTTCTTCTTGTTAGAGTGAGACTTGTGACCACCTTTCTTCTTTGCCTTGCCGTGTCCCATCAATTGAGAGAAGAGGAGTAGCACAAATAGAGAGCAAGTTAGTGGCTTACAACAATCACAGCCAACCAGTTGGTAGTGAGTGGCCAATTCAATGCAAATCAAAACATTGTTGACTGTCAAATGACGAGTTCGAAGCAAATGATTACAATTCTACAAGGCGAATTGAACATTCATTTGACGTGTTCAATTCACTTTGAGAAATGTGAGACGTGGCCCGTCGAATTGAACAATTGACACAATGACACTCTCTAGACAGTGCTCTCGAGATTGTGCGAACTTTTCTTGTTGGTCGTCAAATTGGTTCGAATCAAATGGAAATACCAACTCGAACTAGTTGACTCACCTAACGCAACAATAGGCGAACACGAAGTCAAATGTCCAATGCCATTTGGTTCATTTGGTTGTTGGCTGTGTTGTGTCTAGTTTGCCTTTGACCAAGTCTACCTCTCCATTCTTTCTTTTACTGTCCCATGGGCTCCAGCAAAGATGACAAGAAAAAGTCGACAAGTTCAAAGAAAAGTGGTGGCAAGAGTAACACCAACAAGACTTCCGGCAGCAACAAGAATTCCAAGAGCAACAAAAGCGGCAAGGGCAGCAGCAAGAGTCTCAAGAGCAAGAAAAGTTCCAAGACGTGCAGTGGAAAGCCGCAGCAGCACCACCACCACCATCATCATCACCATCAGCACGGCAAAGGGAAGCCAAGCCACGGTCCGTCAATTAGCTCGAATGCCCGCTCTAACCAACGCAAGGGCAGTGCCAAAAGTTCACGACACAGCGACACCAAGAAAGGCAACTTCGTGATGAAAGGCAAACAAGCCCCGGCTGGTAAGGAGAGCATGCTCAGTCCGTCCCGTCTCTTGCCCGACCAGATGACCACCATCTATGCCATTCCCAATGAGCACTTCAAAACGGAAGCAGACGTGTGCGCCTTCAATGGCTACGAAGTGATGGAACAGATTGGCAAAGGTGGCTTCGCGGTGGTGTACAAAGCGAAGAATACCAAGACTGGCCAGATGTGCGCCTGCAAGACGGTCCAAATCAAAGACCAGGACGCAATCCTCGAAATGAAGAACGAACTGTTCATCATGGAAATGGTGGACAATCCATTCGCCATTCGACTGTATCTGCACTTTCTGGTCAACGAGACACTCTACATCTTCATGCAACTGGCAGACGCGGGCTGTTTTGGCAAGATGCTCGAAAAGGGTGGCGTTCTGGACGAGGAACAGTCCCAGTTCTACTTTGCCCAAATGTGCTGTGGCGTGAAGCACATGCACGACAAGAACATTGCCCACCGCGACATCAAACCGGCCAACTTCCTCATGGCCGAACACCCGAGTGGCAAGAAGATTGTGCTCGTCTCCGACTATGGCCTCAGTCGTGTGGTGCACAAAAACGAGAAAGGTGGCCCAGTCATGTACACCACCCAGTGCGGCACTCCTGCCTACATGGCGCCCGAAATTCTGTCCGGCAACGAGTACGACTGCTACCTGGTGGACGTGTGGTCCTTGGGCGTGACACTCTACGCAATGCTCAATCTGATGACGCCCTTCAACGTGGAGACCGACGACTACGGTGTCAAGGAAATGGTCGAAGGCAAGTGGGACTGGATGACCGACGAGATGAAGGCGCCACCCTCCTCAGGACTGGACAGCATCACCAAAGGCATGCTCGAACCAGACCCAGGCAAACGACTCAGCATGAAAGACACTGTCGGCCACAAATGGCTTGCCGCACAGTTCGAAAGCATTCAGAAACTTGAACCATCTCGACACAGCAGCAAAAAGTGAAACACTCACTTCACTGTGCATTGATTCAATGGCACAACTGTCCACTCAATCATTAAAGTTTAAAACAAAATGTGTTTTGTCAATTTTGTCAAATCGAAACGTCAGTTTAACCCGGCCATGCCAACAAGCACCAAAGAAATATGAAGAAAGCGATTATTAAAGTGCACTAGAACTCACAATTATCAGTGCATTGCTTTGAGCAATGGTTGGGCTGAGGCGAACAAACCATTGGCTACGTTGACACACCATCAGTGCACTCACAATGAGTCACACGGTCACTGAGGCGGACACTTTCAAGCGATTGTTCAGACAAGTCGAGCCAAAGCCCGATAATGGGCCAAACCATCGTTGCTAACTGCCAACTGACTTCAGTCGGCCGACCAAAGGAATGCTGCCATTTCGGTTGGCATTGTTCGTGTGCTCAGTTAATAACCACCATTGCTTATGTTATCACTTAACAGAACAGGCGAGCTTAATAGACAAGTAGTTCAATAAATACAAAATTATGGTTTTATCTGGTGTAAATTTTATTGTTAGAAAGATGGTGCAGTAGAGATACGCCTCCTAGTTCACTTCTTCTGACTGTTGTTCATCTTGAAACATGAGTGAAAGTCAGAGGTTGATTGGTTGGTTTGGGGAAATTCTGACGAAGATTTCTCTAACTTCCACATCTTGTTGAGGTTAACTTAAGAATTCTTGTGCCACGCCTCCATCTTGATTTCTAAAATGAGGCCGTATGTAGATTTGTTCAATAGTAGTTTCTTCTTCAGTTACGCTCTCTTCTTGTGTCAGCTCAAACAGATCAATACAACGAGCTTGCTGGCGGAAAAGCTCTAGCTTGGCTTGTTTGTTCCGGATGGGATCAGTGTTGTGCCAGAGGAGCACTCGTCGGGATTCGACACGACACACGGGACATCGTCTCTGGTGATCGGTCTCCTGACACACGAGGATGCATTCAGCACAGAATACATGGCAACAGTGTTCCAGCAGACCGAACGGAGAGTCCATTTGCTGGAGACAGACAGCACACTTGAGGTCGTCGTTGGCCGCCTGATCTTGTTGGACTTGATCTTGTTGGGCCTGGTTCGACTGATGCTGCTCCGAAGAGGTCAACTTTTGGTGCAACATTCCGAGATCGAGCAACTGCATCCCGGTGGGATGGTAACCAGCCGAACAACGAGCTAACCAGTCATGATTGATTGGCACTTTCGAGGTGTGCTTGCAGGTGCACTTGCCAAGCAGATAATCCACGCAGATGTACGGTGGAATGGGTACGCAACAGGAGGTGCAGTGACCAAACGGGCAAAAATCTTCAATCTGAGAGAACTGACACAAGTCTTGATCGTCCACTTGGAAGGGACACTGCAGTCGGCTAACCATCACATTCAGTAAAGTCCAGTCAGAAGAATGGCGCACACGATTGGTCGACATAACGAGAGGGCGACGAGAACTCGACAGAACAAACAGACGCACTTGAGTGTTCAAAAAAGAACACCTACACAGTCACACTAAAACTCCAGTTAGTTTGCTTGGTAAATAAATATACAAAATAACTCGAATTAAAGATTAAGTTGTATATTCGAATGCAAAAGTAGATCTTTTAGTCCCATGTGAGATGGGCAAATTGTTCAGCTGCTTCAGTTGTTGTGACAGCTCCAATTGGCAATTGCTGATTTGTTTTGACCTATCAACTCGGGTCGTTGCATCCTCGTTTGCATTCGTTCTCTTCCCTAAATCTCATTTTCAAAATGACCCAATTCGCAGAATTTGCCCGACGATTGTTACGATCTTTGTCCGTCTACCCAACTCGACTCTTTTTTCCTGTCGTCATATTTCTCAGGCACACCGAATCTGGCTTGGGCCGCTTGGCTACAACTCATCTGTCGGCATTGAAGAACTTTGATTCTGCTGCGAGGAAATTCAGTTGTAAAGTTGCTCACTAATTCTCATTTTCAAGGGACATTCATCACACAAGAAATCCACCAAAATGGTCAACAGATGGCTTTTGATCAATTTCTGTTGCACAACAAAGTTTCCCCTCATTCGATTTCAATCATTTCTTGCCTGAAATTTTTCCTATTATTTGGACACACTCTTTATTGTTCAGTATCGGATTTTATCCAAAGACGTATCGAACAACCGATTAACTTGCTTACTTTACCACCGTATTGTGGCCACTTTGAGAATGTATTTCGACTATCAAAATGACCCAGCTAAAGCAATTCTACTCTTTGACGATATCACCTGGTTGTAATGTTGTGCTACGCAAATTGGCCACAGACGGAGGTTGTTTCTCAAATCAAACAAATTGGTCTTGGCCTAAACAGATGTGCTACATATTGACCATTCAATCAATGGCCTTTGGATAATCGCTTTTCGCATTTTTCTATTCATTATTATTACTACATCATTGAGGGCATGCAGATGGAGTGCATTGCCTTACGCTCGTTCAGTCAGTTGCTGCGCAAATCGAGCCTACCAAACCGACGGATGGACAAATGGAAACAATGCTGCAATGAGACAGAGCTGTAAATTCAGTATTACTTACCTATGTTGTCTGCAGACAATGAAGCCCGTCGGATGTGAATAAATGATCGAGTTCGGTGTTTATGACACAGTAACGGCTAATGAAGTGGTGTTAAACCAATTTTGGAGGTGTGTTTGCTTATGGACACTTAATTGAAGTACTGATTGATTATTTAATTAGCCCGAATTAAAGCAAACCGATGGACACAAACTTGCCTGGTTTGATTACGCTAAACAAATCTCACTTCTAACAATTTAACCACTCGCATTTCAATAAGTCATTGTCAATGCCCATCGTACAACTATGATCAACTAACAAGAGCCACAGTCAGCCAGCCCAATATCAGGTTAACTCTGGTGTAAAGCACTGTAGGACTAATA
Source organism: Rhizoglyphus robini (assembly GCA_023373905.1). Taxonomy (NCBI): domain Eukaryota; kingdom Metazoa; phylum Arthropoda; class Arachnida; order Sarcoptiformes; family Acaridae; genus Rhizoglyphus; species Rhizoglyphus robini. Next base: position 165,416 of record JAKIJQ010000066.1, on the reverse strand, counting down.
AGTGAATCGTTTGACCAAATTATCATTCAAGTGGGTCTGTTGGTCAAGTAAGTGACTGTGAGAACAGTGTGGTAAAAATTTACTAACGCAAACAGCAGCCACAAGTCAGTCAAAAGGCGTGCGAGCTCAGCGGAACAGTAAATCGAGCCTGCCAAACCGACCAATGGACAAACCGCTTGAATGGCAATAATGCCACAATGGCCAAGGAAAGTGAAAGTGAAATTGACTGACTTGGATTACATAAATAACGAGACAACAGAAAAACAACGAATGAGACCAAGCAACGAAACAGAATCGAATAATCTTGGGTCAATAATGGGACTTGCAAATATTGAATCACAACATGGTTAGCGTTGTTGTCCTCTGCTCGGTAGTCAGCAATATTGCAATAACCATGGTTAACCACACAGACTCAACGAACTTATTTATGATAATTATCATTACACATTGCGGCACGTTTACGCCGAACAGAGCCCATCATATCGATGGAAGTCACATTTTGGCCATTGAAAGTACGATATATTCAACATTGAACCAACAAATAAATTGTAGTAAGAAGTTAGTCATATTACTTCAGTTGTTCACTCTAATTTTTCTTCACGGGCTGTGAAAACAGAAAACAAGCGAAATTAATATGTATTGCTTTGTTGGGCAATGACATGCGATGGCCAATCTGTATCTTTTAGGGTCGGGAATGCTACCCTTAATTGTGATTATTAATTGCGCCAACGGCATAATTACATTTATGAAAATGTCTTCACACATATTCTGAGAGTGCTTCGTGAATGTTTCATTTAGACATTGTGCCCATACAGCTACAGAAGGCCACGGCCACGGTAGAATTGATTTGTGTCACTAAGCAAACAAAGTTTTTTTTTCTGGTCTAATTGTCTTTGGTTTTCCATGGTCAGGTCACACCACAATTTCCATTATACCACAGGTAGGGATGGTGACGATAATGATGATGAAATGATTTACTGGCGGCAACATCAATATCCAAAAAGCACGTTGTGATAGAGGGAAACTGTGAGTGCTCGGTAGTGATTGAATTGAAAAAGGCGCATTAACTACAAAACAACTAATGAGAGACAAATTGATTAGCCCAAATTGAGGTAAACCGATACACACAAACTCAACTGGTTTGAATGCAATAAACAGCTTTGAGAAATTAACAATTTGATTTGCGTAGCAAAATAAAGAGACAACCGAAACGACGAAGCAACGAGACAGAAGCGAGTAATCAAGTGAAATGGAGATACGATCGCTCGAGTAAGTGAGTTAATTAGTTAGTGGTTGCGTGATCAATATGGAGCGCGCTTATTTGCATACACTTGCTTGTTTGGACGAAGCGAGCATCAATGAAATCAATTGATTTACTGCAGTACTGCAGAACTGTTTGCATAAGTCACATCGGCTACCATGGTACCAAGTGCACTTAATTCGGGCGATGAGAGCAATATTGCCCGATGACATTTGTTCAACTCCTGAAGCGATTGTTCCTTGCTTGGTGTGTTGCGTGTTTTAACTGTTAATGTCGTTGGCCAACAGTTTCACTCATTTAAGTCATAGAAATGACGTGCACCTCATTGGTAACCGTAACTTTCAATGGAAACAAGCCCGAGGATAAACACAAATAAGTGCCGAGGTGACAAGAGCAACCTAATGAGCGGCGTCGATTGGCGTAAGGTGACAAGCACTCACCTGCAAGCACAGACATATTAGGGCTATAGCCCTAATAATTATTCGTGGGGACAAGTGCACAAAACTAACAAACGCGAGTAATGAATCAAGTGCACTTGTAACAACAAATAAACACACACAAACACATTGCAATGTCCATTCCTTGAAATGATGAAGCCAGAACACATCTTACAAGAGCAAAAGTCAATTTACCTTTGTCTAACTAATCTACTTAGTGATCAGTGAATAAATCAAACGAACAAACCTCACTCGCTGCATCGATTACCCTCTTGGCTGTTGCTTGCTTTCTGTCGCTCTTTCCTCTCTCGAGGATATCCAAACTGGCGACGACTGTGTGCGACGATGATGATTACCTATTTCTATCATCTTCACCGAATAATATCCAGCTAAGTATATCGTTGAATATGCACGCTAAGCAGGCAATCGAAGGCATACACATTAGGGCAGCAGCATCTGTGATAAAATTGGCTAAAATTGCTTTTCCAAAATGATGAAATGTGCGACATTGACACAGTTGGCAGCACACCTAAATCCCATCAATTCAATTATTGACTAATGCTAAGGACACTCCGATGTAATGTTTTACTCTGTATTTAAGACATATTTGTTATATCATGCGAATTAATCTAAATTATGAATAAAAAAATATGCCTCAAAACATACAAATAAGCGCTAGCACTTTAAGCGATTACTGGCTGATTTAGTCGCGGGCAGCACACCTTGAAGACGACCTTCATACTGTGTTTACGACAGTTAGCGCTCGGGTTCGGCTCGCCCGGCTTGGCGGACAGTCCGATGAAGTAGTAGTTCTGACCGGGGCGAAATTCCAGTCCGCCCGGCTGTGGCGTGAAGGGACGAAATGTGATCGTGTAGTAGCGATTGAGGAAAGGCTTATCACAGACGGAGATGGTTCGCGCTACTGCCGGATTCGCAATGTGGCAGCTGTCGTACTCCTCCGATATATTCGTCTCAGCACCGGCCATTCACTGTCTCGATGTCTGCGCGTTGTCTCTGTTGGTTTCTGGTCGATCTGGTGGTGTGGTCGACTCGCACTGGAGCGAACTGATTGCTTGTGTGTTGGTCTGACAATTGAGCAGTGCTGCAGTGAACAGAGAGACGGCACAATTGCAAGCACGGCCACTGACATCTCCATCCAATGATTACCACTTTGGCCTGTCCTCCGCATCGAAATGGATCGCGACAGATTCGCTCATCCATCCTTGTGCGAGTTGACTGGAGCCCACTCCGTTCGTACCTCATTTTCTGGTTCACGCTCATCTGCAGTCATCATCAGACTGAGTTGCATCGATTTAACAGTCAGTTCAGTTCAGTTCGTTTCAATCAATTTGCTCGCTCTCCTTCGAGACCACTTGGCTTCTTGATGACTGGTCTGTCCAACTCGGGCCGACCGTTCCGTGTTCAGTTCTGTCCATTATGACTAGGGCGCATTTTTGCGGAGAAAAATCTTCATCCAATCCGACCGCACATGCGCAGTTCGAGTTTACGCAGTTTTGTTTATGTAAACGAGCATCGTGTAAACTCGACAAAATTGAATAGTTGCGCTTTATTGCAAAGTTGGTGGTTTTGACTAATGCGTGTAGGCATTTATTTCATTCATTTCGCCAAACGTCACCAAATTCATGAGTTTCGTTGTATTGTACGAGGTTGTTCGTCATCATTCAAAAACAAGTCCGTGGTCTTATCTACTTGCCATATTATTTCTTTGTTTGGCTTAAAGCAAAATGTTTTCCTGTCCTATATGAGCTAAATGAATCATTTTCAGTCCTCCAAAATTCATCAAAAGCAAATGGTACTGCATGTGGATAGTGCACTTTTACCAACAAAACATCTGTAAATTCCGTAAAGAAGGCCATTTTCGCTGTACCCATCGTGGATGTCCCTTAATCGCAATATACCACTCGAAATGAAATTTAGAATCATCGAGGCAAACATCCAGGATTATCCATAAATGTATCCTTAAATGAATGTTTAGCTTTTTCGTTTTTTATTGAAACTTTTTGACTTTAGACTCCGAGAAAGCCTGTTGGTTATGGCTAATTAGATTGACAAGTATTGAATGAATTTGTTTGGAAAGTTACATTTTACGGATACAATAAAATGCATTAGTTTGTGCACTTTTGGTAACATGCAGCTCGCCAGTACAGCTAAAATTTGCTGCCAAATAACTTTTGCACTGAACTTAATTCAGTGAATTAGCAATTAAGCCATAAATTAAACAAAGTGACAAGTGGCAAGCAGAACTTACAGTAAGGGACCCTGTATGATAAATTTCAAGGCTCATTTTCAAGTGAGAATAATAGCCTTTTGATAATTGCTTATAACTTCAGACAATATCGAATGTGTCGAATGCAGAAGTGATTGTTGAAATATTCAATTGAACCATAAGTTATTACTTACTTTTTGAAGTTGATGTTTTGCTTCTCTGTTCACACGAATAGACAATTGTTTTAAATTGGTTTAAACCACTACCACAAACCGATCAATCGGGTTTTCTCGAAAAACAGTAAACACTGATAATTATAAGTTATAGACACACAATGCATTTCTGAGCTCAGAACTCGAGCTGACCAGTGATTACTTCAGCAATAGTGTTCCTTCTTAATTCAACCTTTGCATTATTCCATTACTTTGTGGGTTGATTGCAGTAAAATTTGTTACGATTTTGTTATTATTCAATGTTCGGTCTCGGTAAATTGTAAATGAACTCTTCTATCTCAACCAATCATGAAACAAATAAATCGGTCAAAGCAACTTTTAAGTGGTGAATGTGAACCTTGTACCTCCTCTCTAAGCATCACTCACACCTGGCACATTATCACGAAATCATGTTTTATCGTTTTGGAATGTTGTTTCCCGTGCAAAATAGATTAGAACGCAATGGACGAGTCCACACCGACGCGAAAACGTTTCAACGTGAACTGTGCAAGTCGGTTGGATCATACCCGGATAAAACTCATAATTTGTGCCGGGATCATTGAATCGATGCATTTTAAATGAAATGGGAGGATTTATATATTTTGGGTTTGTACCAATTATTGGTCTAGGAAATTGTCTTGACTACTAGTCGAGACAAAAACTAATTAGTTTAATTGTTTTGATAATACTTACCTTTAATCGTTTTATTTGTCTTTTTCATTCTGATCATTGGAAATACTTTATTTCTTGTATCGGTTTTCTGATAAAGTTTTTGAAATGTCTTTACCACCAGATGATAGCCGATCAATATCTTTAGAAGAAATTAGATTACAACTTTATTTCGGGATTTATCAGCAAAGTTCTCCAAATCCAAATCGACCCAAACAACTGTACAAAAACAATCGTCTTCAATTCTTCTTTCTTCGCTTTGGAACACAAGGTTCAGTTGATTGCTTCTTTGGAGCCTGTTCTTTGTCGATGAATAATTGCCTGCTGCATCGTTTCTAAAAATAAGTATAGTTAATAAAATATTAATTAATTAATTGTTTAAAGTATTAAAGTTGAAATTGAAGACGAAGATGAAACATGGTGGCTTTTCAAATGTGACAGGTTGAAGTAGATGAGGTTGATGAGGGAAATAAAAGGTGTAGTAGAAAGTATTTCGAAGGTTTAGTGGAAACAGCGATTCTGATAAGGTAAGATATTTTTTGTATAGATTAAACAATTGTTAACAACAATATCTTGATTGAATTAATGTTTGACATAATTATCTTCATCAATTTTGTCAAGCATTAATTCGCAAATGTTTCCTGTAACTATAATAGACAGATTAAATATAATAGAAGCTGAAGTAGGTAAATAGAGTTTGCCTTCTGTGTTTGAACAAACAAAACATACAAGTCAGCAGTCAAACATATAATTTAAAATATTTACCTTTTGCTGATCTTTCCTTTTGGCTAGATTTTCTGATGAAAGAACAAAGCAATTCAAGTTCTTATCGTTGCTGAAATGTCTTTGGCTAGTGATAATCCGTCGATATCGAGAGAAGAATCGCTCGATCCTCATCGAAGTAATAGGTGAAAAACTCAACTGTGGATCATGTTTCAATTCGTCAAGCAAACTGTAGAGTCCACTATTCTTATTCATCACGTAGCAAAATTTTTCAAATGCTTTGTGAGCGGGTCCTTCAGTGTCTTCCTCGTCTTCAGCAGCAAACTCAATGTAGAGTTGTGCCTTGTCGAGTGTCTGCATCGCTTCCTCAGCATCCAAGTCGTTAGTTTCAAGTTTACAAATGTAAACCAAAAGCAGTGAAAATGACCTATAAATCAGATCAATGTCTTTTTTGAGCATATGTCCTTTTTCGTTCATCAAGTTGATCAACTGAGCAACTTGAGATTTTCCAGTTTTATCAGGAGCTTTCAAATCCTTGACAAAGTTTACGCTTCGATACCAGAAATGGTAATAGAAGCAGACACATCTAAGCCAAGTGCCGAATCGAGATAAAACTGGATGTGGTGGAAGTGGCACTTTGTCTTTGTCGGATACCTTCGAATCCTTGTCTTCATCATCATCATCGTCACCCAAAACAATTTCACTTCTCATGAAATACTCCAATGCGTCTTCATTGGAGATCAACAAATCATCCCATTCGGCATTTGTCGGATCAATGAAGAATGCATCTGGTATGTTTGGGTCAAGTTTCAATCTCTTGGTAAGTGAGTCAAGTTTGTTGTTGGTCATCTCGATGGTTGATGGATTCGAGTTCTTTGCCTTCCTGAAGTCTTCTTTATGGGCATACGAATTCTTCATTACCTTTTTCATTAATGAAACAAACTCGCTGACATCCTTGAAATGCTTGCGAATCTCCTCACAAACGAGATGCAGTGCATGAGTGACACATGTCACGTGGGTTAACTTTGGCAATATCTTCCATTTCACCAATTTGTTTCCCACTGCTTTCATAGTGTTTGCTGAGTCTGATATGAAAACTTTAAATCTGTCACGAGGACAATCACCATTTGGCCACACTTTCTTCAAGCCTGTCTTGATCATCTCCACAATTTCATCCGAATTGGGAGTTTTCTTGGACGTTTCAATGTGCATGATGTGCTCCACGTTTGTCTTTTCAAGTGTTCCAATCATGATGGTGGTCACACTCTCACTGTCGTTGGTCGTTTTGCTTTTAGATTCATCCACCATCAACCACATGTCTTTACCTTCAAGGACACGACTCTTGACTTGGAGATCCTCTGTAACGAAACTAATTTGTAATATAAGAAAATCACTGTAACTTACGCTCAACCAAGCCGGGAAATCCTCTCCGAGTGAGTGTTGTTGCCGAAACAGGTCGTTTGGCGAACATTCGGACGTTGTCCTTCATGTAAGTGTCCGCACTGCGAATACCAGCGATCGGTATTTGTGCCATTGCTTGAGCACCTCGACGACACTGGAAGTCAGTCACCAATCTGGGAACAATCATCGTTTCCACTGGTGAAAGAAGTCGCCGCTTGCCGTCAGACATATGCTCCATCTTGTACTGCTTGCTATTTGGTGTCAAAGTGTCGAGCTTTTCCTTCAAATCTTCTTGAGCTTTAATCTGCTTCATTGATTCGATGTGCAAATCGGAGAGAAAATGTTCTTCTACATGAGGCAGATAAATTATCGCAGATCGATTCTCAAAAGTGACTAACTGCACTACTGATAAAGCTAAAGGAGAGAGTCCAGCGGACAGCGGACTGCAGTGAAGTGACACACTAAACAAAGCCAGCACAAGTGCGCTTGACACCTGAACGTGGTCCTGTACAGATAATAAATTATGGTCCATAATTACCAACAATTAGATTGCTACAGGTAAGCCACCGAAGTTTAAACTAGTGAAGCCACTGTCAGGCACAGAAAAGTCTATATAAATTCACTCTGACCATGGTCAATCAAGCAACACTATATTGATGGTCCTATATGCCGTGAGAAAGTGCATCGCTATAGCGTATACGGACAAGTCATAACAATTAATTTCACTAATTGGCCTGTTGATCGTTGACAAGTTGATAAGTCAAGAATGACATTTTGTTCATTGCCACTTCATTACGCATTGATTTGATCCACTGCATCGGTCACCTTCGTATGTCATCTTTAGTAAGTACACTGGTAAAGTATACTTGAAATTGCAAATTGGTCAAGTAGCTATTAGCGAGGAACACGTTAGAGGTATAGCCATAATATACACCTTGTTATTAAAACACAGAAAAATAAGCCAAATACAAACAATGAACAAGCATTGCTAAGTCAAATTGTTCGTAAACAAACCACTAAGGCTATATATAGTTGAAATAATCTTTTCCATTTAATGCAAACAGTTGAGTGGTTTATCCAAACTGGACAATATTTCCAACCAACACCAACAATTTCTATGCGTGGTATTATTCGTGAAGAAATATTTAGCGGCCACATTGAAGCAGGAAATTTCCTGGTTTGATCGAAAAAGCTCACAGGAGAGTTTACTTCGCGAATTACTAGATAAATACGGAAACATCAGAATGCTTTAATAATAATTCAAATTGCCTACAATTAATGTGTAAAATTGAATCAGCAATTAATAAAATTCTAGGCATTCTTACTTACCACATTTCAACCATTGTAATAATGCCATTGAATTTTACTACGGAAGTTGTCACTGTAGCGATATTGTCATTGGGGCCATTGATTGGAGCATCAGGATGATTCCATCAGCAATAATCCACAAAAGTGAATAGTTTATCTCGAATTAATTCCGAATTAACAAATATGTTTTATAGCTTCAGGCAAAATATAAAATCAATGGAATCCCAGAGGCAAGTTCAGTTGAAGAAGAAGCCATTTATGCCATACGAACAGTGTTTGCATTCAGTTCAATTCATTTAGATTAGTCGTCTACACAGAAGGGAAAAGATTGAATGAAAATTACAAAACGGACATTGAACTAAAGAATGTTCATTTCAAATTACCCAACAAGATGAGAAGTGCCCGTGCCGTGAGTGGTCTCAACTTGAAGGTAAATTCATTTGGGTAACAGCAGAAATTCGATAAGAAAAGACCTAGATGACAAAAAAGAGGATGGTGAAACGGTAGACGAAATCGACGAAATTATTATAATATAATTATTATACCTGAAAAAAAATAGTAATCGTTTTATTGTAATCGATTTTGTTCATTTCGTTTAAATATGATTCACTTTAACTTTATCGATGAAAACTCGATTCACTTGCACTGGAGTACATCCGAGTTTTGTTTGTTAATTTATGATCCGATGAAAATTCTGAATATTCTTGATTCGAACTAGTTTGTTTGTTGGAGTGGACCTGTAATTGGCCAATTAGACGACCTTGAATTTGTAACACAAATCGCTCAGTATGAAGTAAAATAAATAATTTGGATTACATAAACATAAATTATGTATTTTTAATGTAAATGTTAAAGATTACATGAACAAGGATGACTTTGAGTCAAATTGAAAAAAGTGACCATTTCTCACTCGAGTCGGCGTTCCAGCAGTTGGTTATCAACACGAATGTAATCTTCCGGGTTACGGTTGTCCACAATGTTAAGTCGGGTCTGTTCTTTCATGAGTATGGGTAACTTGAAATGCCTGACACGGACATGTTGAACGACATTACCCTTTTCCACTGCCAAAAAACGACAATCAGGCCAGGTGCAGGAGAATGGTTTGATGTTCAAATGAATGCGCTCATGTCGAGCCAGATCAAAATTACATGGAAATGATTTGCCGCATCCTGCATATTTGCACACTAACTTGTTCCGTTCAGCAGTCGATCCAACAGACTTCTGTCGTTTGTTGGTGGATTGAGATTGTTTGGCAGTGGATTTGCGTTTATGTCCAGTGGAGGTTGATGGAGTATTGAGAGATTCTTCTTCAGCAGCAGCACGACGTTGCTCGATCCAATCGTCCAACGAGACAGTTTCCACCTGAGGATCATCGAGGCGCACAGAAAAATTAGCAACACGACCAGCACTTGCTCCACCGAAGCGGACTTTCATTTCGGCAACTTTTGTATGCAAACCACCAAATTGTTGATCAACCTTAGCGACGAGTTGACGTTTCAGTCGTTCACAATCCACTTCGAGTCGATCGGAGAATTGATCCAGGAAGGAGGTAAAACGGTGGGTGCGAGGACGAGCCATTTTGGTGGCGAGAATCGAAAAATTGAAAACAGACAGAAACGATTCTGTGCAGCTGTTTACAAAAGCAACTCCAACCGAAGCACGTCTATTTCTACAGCGCTCTATTTCCACTTGATTCAAGTGACTTGAATGTAAATGTTTTCATTAAATTATTTCTCTGAGAGAAATTCTCTCGCTTGAATTCCAATGAATTTCATTTTTACGATTTTCACCACTAAAATGACTCGTTCCCTCGCTGATCGTTTCACCTCCTTCCTGGATCGATTTTCCGAACGACTCGAAGTGGATTGTGAACGACTGAAACGTCAACTCGTCGCTCAGGTTGACCAGCAATTTGGTGTTTTGCGTACAAAAGTTTCCGAACTAAGAGGTCGTTTCGTGGTGATCGTGGTAATCGTAATACTCTTCTTTATGGCCATCTCGATGATCCGCCAGTGGAGACCGTCTCGTTTGACAAGTGGATCGAGAAACGCGCTGCTGCAGCAGAAGAAGAATCTCTGAATGCTCCATCAACTTCTTCTGGCCTTAAACGCAAATCCACTGCCAAACAATCCACCAACAAACGACAGAAATCGGGTGGATCGACTGCTGAACGGAACAAGTTAGTGTGCAAACATGCAGGATGCGGAAAATCATTTCCAGATAATTATGTTTTGTCTCGACACGAACGAATCCATTTGGGCATCAAGCCATTCTCCTGCACTTGGCCGGATTGTCGTTATTCAGCCGTGAGAAATGGGAGACGAGTGTGATTACTTTGACAAGTGAGAGATTTATTCCTTCACAATATGACCTTTTGTCATCAACTGTACCATCTTGACCAGACCGAGTCGTGATTTAAATTGCTGACCTCAGCGGCATATTTATTTATAACGGTAATGGACTGGTAAATCTCAAGTGCCTAACGGACACATAGTCATGTCAATCGTCCACTGCCAATTGGAAGTGCACGATAGTTTCAAAATAGATTAGCCCACCATTGTCGCTTGTGCAGTGCCTTTCACCAGATCACCAGAATAAAGTGCTACAAAGCGACTAAGCGGTGTCGGGCTTGTCAGTAAAGGCAATCGATTCACGTGCACATCACTGAAGCGAACAAAGTCTGACTTGCACCGATTGATTCTAGTTATGTGTCGGTGTATTTGACAGTGGCAAGTGGCAATGACACGAGTACGGCACAATGGTGATGCATTGGCCTGGGACAATATACACATGCATGCACAAATTGATTATGTTGTAGTGATATTACTACTATAATTGCCTTAGTGGCAATCGTCGAATCGAATCCGACAAATGTACGGCGGTGAACCGATTTCTGTCAATATGGCTTTTTCGTCCATTCGTTATTTCGGTCAGTGTGCACAAGGAAGCGAGCGAGATGAGTGTCTCATGTGCGATTATCGATGTCGATCGATTAGTGCTCAACACTAGTTCCTTTATCATTGCAGTGTTGAGCAGCCACATTAGAAACCTTGTTTGACTCGGATAAATGCGAACATGAACCACACGTTGTTCATCAAAATGTATTTACACAAATTGGCACAATACAGTTGTCTGTTTTGTCACGAACTTTCGTACCTCACAAATGTCTTATCAGCTTGTCAGTAATGGCGATGCAAGCCAAGTGCACTTGGCCATGGCGAATGTAATTTTGAGATGCAATGTTCTGCAGTGCAATGTAAAGTATGTTGACTGTTTGAATAGACATAAAATGTGTTGACCAACTGCGAAAAATTCGCTCTCCACCGGACATTGTACCGGACAACGAAGCACGAATATTGCTTTCATAAATGGTATTTGTGTTGATGAGGATTGGGCTCGAAATGATGATCATCAGTCAAGGCCACTTTACCCCAAGACTATCTCGCCAGGATTGCTTTCTCTAGGCAGCACTTCCCCTCGAGAATGATCTCTCTCGTGTGTCTAACACAATTTATCTCATTCTGGAGAAGGTATTCCTTATTTGGCTCGCAATCCATCGCACCATTGGTTGTTTGGAGGAGAAGCTACCTCAACCCCTGAAACTGTATTATCGTCGATAATTTATCGAGCACATAAAGTGTCTCATCAAGGAATAAACTAAGTTGGGCTACGACTATGGATTATTCCTTTAAAGTAATTACTGTTCTCACTATGCACACTCAATTAAATTAGTGACTAATTAATAAGCACAATTGTGCTCAAGCTGATCTGCACAATCTACATGTCGCTTAAATTGACTCCCCTTGCGAAATTCAATAATGTGTCAAAGTAAAATGCGCTTGTTAGCATTGACTGAAGTGGAGTCATTTTGGTATTGCTCATTTGTGCTCTATTCATGTAATTGCCACTTTTAAAGTACCACAATTGCACAGGAATAGAACAAACCGCGGTCTGGTTTGTAGTTGTAGTGGTTGGTAGTACAAATTCTCACTCACTAAATAGATTTCGTGTGCCAATGCTCAAAGGAGTCTGAATCGAAGTGATGCTAATTTGACATAGAGTTTATACTACACAAACCAACATATCCGAAAATGACAGTGAGACAACTCTGGCGAGTAGAGCCAAAAATGTTGTCCTGAATGGTTTGATAGCCCTTGGTTTAAAACAAATCGACATTTGCAGTGGATTGCGACGAAATATAAACGACAAACGACAAATATAAATGAGTCGGTCGAAGAGTCGGTCAGCAATTGCAATGATTTAGTAATTTATTCGTATTCTGCCTGAGTAGTTTGTGGATAGCCCCGTTCATCTTCAGAATTTGATTTAGTTATACAAATGATTACTTCAAAATACGAATTGACATTTCATTGTCAGTCCAAATATCATTGAGAAAAGATCGGTCTCTCGAGTGTGAACGAGAAAAAGCGAAAAGAAGTAATACTTCATTCATCAGATGGACAATTGCAAAGTATCTCATCTATGAAAGCGCGTTCAAAATGTGTTAGTAATGCCAACTTTGTCCCTCATGTGCGAAAGCGATTCACTGCTTATTATAAATATATTTGTCTATTGCATCAACATGTTGATTTCAATTGATTTAAATCAATGATTTGTGTTGGTCTGTCTGGTTTGGCAAATATTTGAGGCACCAAACGATTAACAGCGGCAACATAACTTTGCAGCAACAACCTCAATTATAATATAATTTATATCAATTTAATCGACCAATGAAAATATCTCGTTGTGCCTATTTTTCACCGCATTCAACAAACTTTTTCTCGACGCGTGTTTTATTTAGAATCGAGGTCATCTATTTGCTGCATTCCCTTATCAAGAGCTGAATTATCTGGTGGCAGACTCCTTATGCTTCTTATCTATTTTTCTGAAACTGTCAAAACAATATAATTTAAAAAGAACCAGACTAACAAGAGAAAGAACAATAGAAAATAGCTGTACAACTACCTCTCCGTCTGTGATATTATTTTCTCTTCGATTATTAGGACTTTTATTTGAAATTTTTTACTTTATATCTGTTGGAAACTATTCTTATTTATCAAAATGTCTTCTCAAGAAGGTTCAAAATCACAAAGCTCATCAAGCTCCGGGAGCAATGCACCGCAAGAGCCAGTGTCTACTTTGACATCGATGCCCGACACTGTGCCTGTATCGTCGAATTCGCCAACAAACAATTCCGTTGGAACGCCAATCAGTACAACAGCCTCGACCAGTGCAGAAAGTGACGATAATAACGATTTCCCCCTTTGTGACGATGTAAATAAATATGAAAAGATTACGAAAATTGGTCAAGGAACTTTCGGTGAGGTATTCAAAGCTCGTCACGTGAAAACTAAAAAACTTGTCGCTCTCAAGAAGGTTTTAATGGAAAATGAGAAACAAGGCTTCCCAATTACGGCCCTACGCGAAATCAAAATCCTCAAAGAGTTGAAACACGAAAATGTGATAAAGCTGATCGAAGTCTGTTGTACCTCATCTAACGAGCCCAACTACAAGGCCACCTTTTACTTGGTTTTTGATTTTTGTGAACACGATCTCGCTGGACTGTTGTCAAATGCCAACGTAAAATTCACTCTCAGCGAGATCAAGAAAGTGATGAAACAACTATTGGATGGTCTTTACTATGTTCACATTAACAAGATTTTACATCGTGACATGTAGACATCGAACATACTGATTACTAAGAGTGGGGTGCTCAAGTTGGCTGATTTTGGTTTGTCGAGAACCATTTCTGATTGGAATGCTAATTCCCAGAAATATACAAACAGAGTTGTCACCTTGTGGTATCGAGCACCGGAATTGCTTCTTGATGAGCGCAACTATGGACCACCGATTGATCTATGGGGTGTTGGCTGTATCCTGGCTGAAATGTTTACTCGAACACCGATTCTACAACTGTATTATACCAACTAATTAGCCCGACATTTCGAGACCTGAGATCTTCGAATATACTTTTCGTTAAAGTGAAGTGGCTTCTCACTTTATGGCTCTTCTTTTGCCTTCAAATCTAATTGCATTATGGTTTACAATCTCCGATCTCGAGAGTAAGTTGTTTTTTAAATTTAATATTCCTTGTTTTAGCTTTTTAAAAATGTAATTTTATGTCTGTCTTTTTTACTCTTAATCAGCTCTCATCGAAAGAAATTTTGTCAGTGCGAAGAATGTGGTCTGCAATTCTTTGCCGATAAAGTGAAGATGTACGTCAAGTCTGTGCCCGAGGTCGTTACTTTTGCAAGAAGTGTGGTATTCGTTTTAGTCTCAAAAGTCAAAAACAAGCTCACAAGAAGCGATTCCATGCTTTTCATTGTTTGTCGCAAGATTTTCTACAGCAGGCGCCTGTACGAGTCTCACGAGAAAAATCACTTGTACAACTGTGGAAACTCAATTGAGCCAATTGACAATTTCAAAATTAAAGTTGGTGCGTGTTTTTAGTCTGACATTTAAGGTGGTCTCATTAATTAATTAATTATTGAAACAGAATCCACTGCGCAAGTCGAATCAATTGCATCTGTCTCAGAGAACCTAATCGAGGCAAAGGGGGTTTCTACCCCCAAAGTCCAGAATGACATTGTTCCGGTCGAAGAAAAGTCGAAGGATGACTCTGGTAAATCGGCTGGGAAGCATCGCAGTTATCTCTGCTCATTCTGTCCTTTCACCATTTCGAATATGCAAGTGATGATGACTCATTTTATCAGGAAGCATCCCTTTCAAGTGGTTGAGTTTACAGTAATTATCATAATTACATTGCCGACCTTATTTTTTAAATGAATAAAATTGAATTTTCAAATTTCGCTTGGAAGCAAGGAGAATCCAATGCTGTGACAACGAAAAGGTTGGCATATTTTTCTTGTTTATTGAATAACTAATTTGTTTTTATATTCTTAGATTACTTTTTATTATTGCAAAATTGTTTGGTTTACCAATGTTGATTGTAGATACTACTACAATTCTATGCAAATTGTCGAAATGGCAAATACGACTCTGGTTGTTTATTTTTTTGTTGGTAAATCTATAAATGGAATTTAATCGTTTTATTTATTTTTTGCAGTGTCAACTGGAATATTAAATAATTGCGGTAGTTGTCAAAATGGCTTGAATTTTCTGACTCTAGTATAGTTCAAAAGAAGATATATCTTTGTAAGCAGCGCATGCTAGCCATCATTCTAAAAAGTTATTATCGCCTTCTTCAATGTCAATGTCTGATCGAATGTGCCTTCAAATCAAATTGCAACAAGGTTAGTACCTACATTTGATTAAACGTTGTGTTGTTTACTATTGCTAAATCAACTTGTCACAATCAGTAGAATGTAGTTTATATAATAAATGGCTTCTTTCTTTTTTTCTTTGGGAGATTATTTTGCTCTTTGTGTAAAATGGAATTATTTGTCTGCAAATGGACTACAACATTAACCAATTGGTTTGGCTAAACTCTTTTGATTGCATTATATAATGTCTTATAGCAACAGTTGTCTCGCTGTTTGCACGATTTATTGCATTGTAGGTTTGTCAATTGGATTTTGACATTTTGCCTTTAGGCTCATTAAAGTTTTGAAGTTTATTATTGCTGCCTGCTAATGAAGCAAGTAGTTTCCTTCTTCTTCTTCCTCTTCTCCGACAGGCAAATTGATTGCATAATTGTCAAATGGCTAAATCACATAACTTATTTCATAAGTAATTCAAACATTTTTAATTTTTTTCTAAGCTAAGATTAGTTTGCTCCGTACTGCCACATTTAGTGAGTTTGTCGAAATTAGAGGCCAATCATATGGTGCGCATCAATTTAGCCTCACTGCATTTCGTTCTCTCTTATTTTGTCCACTAGCCGTGATGCTTGCTAATGGGATTGCGTTGTCTTTTGAAATTGAATTTGTCCAGTTTTGAGTTTCAAAGTTTGGCTTTAGTCTGATCCAATCAGGGCCAATTAGATTGCATCGAATTGTGTGAATCATTGCTTTCATATTGGTCGGTAGCAGCAATCTTTTAACTTTTAACGCTAATTAAACTTAGCTAACTACCTCGCTTGCTAACTAACAAGTCTTGCAACGAATTATCACCAATTTGATGTCTGTACGCTCACTCGTTCAGCAAATTCTTTTGTATCAATGCACAATTTTTGTTTTGTTTTTCGAAAGCTTTTATCGTTTTTTCGATATGTGGCTGCTCAGGTTGGCCCATTATAAGATTATAATCTATAGGATTTATTGAGCCTGGTTTATCGTTCTGTTAATTATCGGCTCACAACCACAAATACTGTTCGCACATGTACTCATTGCTGTCACTGCATTGGCTCGACTCATCAATCAAAGTGACTTATTTCTTCTGCAAACTAATTTTCTCCGTCTCTTGGGGGCCCTACTTAGCCTCTCTGGTCAATCGTATTTCACTTTGCATCTCTGTACCGAATCAGGTCTCAATCATGACATCGTTTGGTTAGCATGAAATTGATTTCACTTCTACTGGACTCGAATCGGATTAGTGCAGCCACGGAATCTTTTCTGTAACATTACACACTCACTTTTTCTCTTACTTTGTCGACGTGAAATTATCATATTAACATAAATTAACATGAAAATTCTCTTGTTTTGTTTCGTTTAAATCCGTTCTCAGTAGAGTCTAGATTTGCATCTAATCAGTAAATCAGTAAATCAGTGGCACAGTGTAAACATATGTGTAAACATGCATACACAATGTGCTTTGTTGTTTTATTTGTTGTTTAATTGTGCAAGGTATGCAAAATTCTAAATACCGGACAAGGTTAGATTGGCTCGTTACGATTCTAGACCCTTGAGGTGATAGCCAAGAAAGCTTGACAAAATTTAATGACCAACTTTATAAACCTTTATAAATGTATGTTTGCCTATACGGGCGGCGAGGAATGCAATTCTGCAATTATGGAATGTACTGTTTGCTCACTCCAGCCACTCACAGACTCTTCCGGTCATTCGTGTTTGCTCTGCAGAACGTTCGTCCGAATATATACACTGCAGACTGAGGAGAATGACTTTTGAGTTCAAACTGATCGTGCCCAATGAGGCGATGGTCACTTTACGATTTAATTGTTTCACAACTCCACTTGGTTTGTGATTGTCTCCTATCGGTTCAAAAACTAGAGCGTCATTCGGAGCGCAGTCTGGCTGCCTAAAAGGCGTTGGTGTACACATGTGTGCTAAGCGAGCCAGAGAGTCTCGAGTCGAAATCATCTTTCTGCCAATGGCACCGGAATGCACCTTTCAATCGGCACCAATTTTTGGCTATCACAATTTTATTTAACGAGAAATGTTCGTTTGCCACCATCAGTCCGCACCACTAGCGAGCATGCTGCCACAGAATCACCAGACCAGTCCGAATTATTCACCATTAACACTCGGTGAGAGCATTGAACTGCACTCGAAGCAATTGCATTCGATTTACGAGTGCAATCCATCCATGAAATACACCAACCATAGATAGGTGTGCAACGCCCGCCTAGTTTGGTTTTGTTCTTCAGTATTGTCCCTTTTTGTTCAGTAATGTCGATGATTGTGCAATTCATTACGCCACTCATTCAGTGTGTTCGCATCTGTAATGCATCTCACTAATGCATTTCACTCATGTCTATAGTACAATTATTATTGCTAAGGCGGTTTGTTTATTGCTTTACATTTGATTTACACTCAGTTCAATATTGATGAGACATCTCACAATTCATTTGCCCAATTGGCTTGTTTGTTACTTCTCGGGCCAGTTAATGAAAACAACATCGCGTGTTGTGTACCATGTTTCCTGGTTGGATGTTGTGTATGTGTCTGTTTGAGTGTGACTCATTTAGGCCTCTCATCACTTGATTCACTTCATTGTCGATTGTTTACCCTGTTGGGCATATGTTCCGCTTATCTATCAGATCATTGCGTAATCTGAAATGATCTGACAAGGAGACTTGACTGCGCTCATGACTGCAGTGTAGTCTTGCTCATTCAATGTTTCTATTGGTCCTCTCTCGGTCACCCACTTTTCGCAATGCAAGTAATTCTTGTCTATAAATTAAGGAAAATCTGCAGAATTGGCCAAATGGACAGAGTGCAGCCATTGCTGTCATTGCTCTCACATTTCGGTGTGCGTTTGTGTCAGTGTTGCCATATCGTCATAATTTATTTAATAGCCATCTCACTAGCGCATTTAAAGTTTGAGGGCCACTAATCGATTGTCTATAAATGGTGAAGGACAGTTCACTCCACTCAATTAGCTAATTGCACTAATTTGTCTTGTACGTATCTGTCCTCGAATTGTTGCATCTCCACTCGAGATCTAAACGCATTATTTGTCCAATTAGGCAAGAGTCCATTGACTGGCAGCTTTACTGCCTTCCATTCACACTCAACTTATCGGCGCACTGCCTCATTGCCCAATGTGGCTATGCTAAATTGAAGAGCGAATCCATTTTTTATGTTCGTATGTTGTGCTCGGTAATGGCATGTGCAATTTGCAAGTCTTTAATAATAAATCCCAATAGACTAGCAGTGTTAATCTCCCATCGGCCTAATCACGCTATATGTAGTATATGAAACGCTAATTTATGGGTCTTTGTTAGAGCGAACTTAAGTTTTGACATATGTTTTGTACAATAATAATTTTAATTTGCCATTACTGTTTGGCAGTGAGAAGATGAGCAATTATTGCCAACGTTGGCATGCAATTTGATTTCGGTCAATGGAGTGCTTGGGATGAATTCAGTATTGAATGGCACATTGTGCCAATTTGATTTCGCCTAATTACTAGTGCCATTGAATTGATAGGCATGGTTTGGTGATGTGCTGTTATCACTGAAGCCATTAATGCAATCAAATTTGATCGTACCATGGTGCACTCTTAGTGGCAACTTATTAATCGACCACAATTTACTTTATTTAATTTATTTCCTCTCATTAATACATGGTGGCAATGTTCAATGTGTTTTACTTCTGGCCTCTTGATTTTTGTTTCCTGTTTGGCTGCATTATTTATTTGTTTATTTTGGATAGTCAGCAAAAAGTTCATTCACTGACAGTGAATCACTGTCCGTGCCACGTTGCTGTGTTAGGTCAGACCGTCAGAGTGGGCCTAATTGAGTCCTTTCCAATGGCGCCTAATTGGCCGTGTTTCATTCATCTAAAGATCTCTATCTTTTCCTTACTGTATTTATAGTCAGTGATTGGCTGTACTACTTGGCTTGAGGCCTTGTGTCAACTCAATCTAATTACGGGCAGAGTGTTCTGCAAGCCAGACTTAATGCCATCAAATATGCCTTCAATTAACTTTCATTGGCTCTCCATTCATACAACAAATATTCACTTTGCCAGACCATCGGCGAGTCTTATAATATATTTAGCTACGCGGCGTCGAGTCAGTCTTGGGCATTTGGCATTCATAGTAATCTCAAAGTGAATACACGCGCCAATCAATCTACGATCGAGAAAGGAAGAAACAAGACTTACTTCGAATAATGCTTGATGTCTCGAAAGACGCATCGTACGATACGCACTAAAATGTCCAATTTAACCATTGATCTAATCAGTTCGGAACAGAATGATGTCAATGCATAAGATAAAACTCGACCAAAGAGAGGCCATTTCGAGGAACATACGCTTTTTCGCTCATTCATGAAGAAATAGTGAACTATGGCCATATGGTTGTTCTACGAAGTGAGCTTTGAGACAACCAGCACGGCACCGCACTTGGCTTTATTGGACGTGTACGTACTGGTCATTACTCATGACAAATCAAATTCGCCTAATTAAACAATCCACTGCCTTGAATCAAAATCTATTGTTCAAGTGTTTTAAACTTTTAATTTAATAATAAAATAATAAAAATATATATCAATGTATAATAATAATAATAATGCAGCAGCAAAATTTACTGCATTTTTGCATTAAAGTTGGACTTGGCCGATTGGCCTTCCAAGATGGGAGCATTAGGTAGATGGCTTCTGCTCGGAGCTCCTTGGTTCGCTTGTTTCCAAACAAAAGTCCGGAAAGGTCTTTGTGAGAAAGAGGAACAGGTCGAGCACATTGCCGTAGACCGAATTGGCCGCTTGTGGCAGTATGAGAAGCGAGTTGGTGGTCGAATCGAATGAGAGCACTTTCAATCGTGCGCCAAAGGTCGACTCAATGGTGACCGATTTCCAAGTGGTGCTGCCCGGGGTGGACTGGGTTGCATGATCAAGCGCGGCTGGATCTTTCAGCAATGGATTGGTCAGGGGATTGGCCTTCTCCAAAATGTCGAGAAGCGAGTAGACCATCCACTTGCGAGTTGGCTGGTGACTGCAGAAAGATGCCACCACTGAATGGAAGCGAGCCCGATCGATCGAGTCGTTCTTGACAAAGAGCAGCAATAGAAGTGAGGAAAGATGCTTAATTTCTATCAATTGCGGTCCATTCATTGGCACAGAAGGCATGTCTGTGTGCACACTCGCTTGGGCAACAGCTGACCTAGGTCTGGCCGGTTCGGTTGGACTAGGCTCAGGAGGACTATCGTCATCATCTTCATCATCGTCAGGATCGTCTCGAGTTGGTGAGTTGACTTGTTGGTTAGTGGTCGCAGCAGTGGTTGCATTGGTGTTTGCAGCGTTTTCAAGTTCTTGCAACCTTCGAGCTGCTTCCTGACGGAGAACTCTCACTTCGGTGACCATTTCGGCAGGCAGATATCGCAATTGACTGTCGTCCATTTCTGCCAGCACTTGCTGTCGCACCATTGGTTCTAGTGACTGAATGAAGCTGACTATTTGTGCAGCTGGGTTTGTGGCATCATTCAATGGGGGCTGCTGCTGGCCTTGACCGACTGCTGGAATGATTGATGAAGCCACTTGTGGAGTGACATTCGAACCAGTGGCAGCACCAACAGTGGCATCTTGTTGCTTCATTTGTGCCTGTTGTTGTTTATGGCTGTTGATCTGTCTTTGTTGCTCAATCGCTTCCATTCGCAAGTCATCAGGCAATTCCACCAAAACAGCCGGATCGAGTCCTTCAGGGATTGGCTCATCACCGAGAATGGCTCTTTGCTCGGCAGTGAGGTCCAAGTTGGTGATTGGCGACTCTTTTGCTGGCGAATCTTTTGACAGTTCAAGTGGGACTGGTTCGATAGGTGGTTGGCTCTCTTTGACAGTTTCTTTCAAAGTATTCAACTTGCCCGCAAAATCCAAGACTAGTGTGTCAACTTGTTCGTCGTCATTAGGGGCTAAGGCAGTATCAATTGACTTAAGTGCCAACTGAAGAGATGTCATAGAAATGGCTTCCTTTGATATTGTTTCAGTGACTTTCACAACAACGTCTACTTTCGCTTGCTCTAAAGTAGTTTGCTTCGGAGTAGACAAATCCTCTTTGGTCGTATCAAATTTGCCAGAAAGGTTCACAAGTGACTTTTCACTAATTTCAACGATCTGCTGTTTGGCATTTTCTTGTTGTTGTTGTTCTGGCTCTGATGCCACCTTGCTTACAACTTGTTTGTTGGTTAGCACTTTTGTCATCTCACCGGTGTCTTGATCATTGCTCGACTGTGCTTTACTCAACTCGGACTGTTGCTCGACTTCATTCAATTTTGATTCTTTGGTCTGCTCGGACTGGATCGGCACGGCTGAACTCACGGCATCATTTGTCTTGTTTGCTTTAGCTTCAGGATCGTTGGGAGAAGCATTCGAGGTCTCTTCGAAACGCATGCTTGATGACAAAAGTGCCTTTTCTAGCTCTTTCACAGTTTGCTCAACAATCTTTTGCCTGTGTGCCAATAATTGTGCCTTGACCAGGTCGATTGAATCAAACTGAAATTGTCCATCCACCAAACAGCACTCCAGGAACCATTGACACATTGAACATGGCGCCACTTGTTTAGCCATTGAGCACATGCAACTTAGACCATGGAATATGACAACAGAATTTCCAAAGGAGTACGAGCCAGTGATTTGATCTTTCTGTAAAGCAAACTTGTTCTCCTTGGCAGTGAGCGGCACTCGACAGTTTTGATAGTGCAAGACAACATTGACAGGATTGCTTGCAGGCGAGCATTTGTCGACCAGCAAATAAGGATGCATTAGTGGACAGAAAGTGCTTTCAATACATTGACAACTCCTGGCCTCGTTGCTTCTGTCTTCATTGATCAGCCAATCTTTGAGGGCATTAGCCGATTTTGCAGAACATTGGAACATACACTTTGTTGAGCTTACTTGTTGGTAGCTTATGTCTGTCAAAGTTTGACGAAGGTTGGCTGGTGATCGAGAGTACAGGTTCGGGATTAGATCGGAAGAAGTGGCCAATTGAGGCTCTTGTACAGGCTGTCTATTGCCATCACTGGCATTGGAATTGTTGGCCATTGCTGAATTGGTTGATTTCATTTTGTTTATAAAACCAATCAAACTGTCAATGGTGTTGAGTGAGGCGTTGACACTTGTGGAAATGTAGGCAGAAGATAGATCCAACGAGTCAGTAGCGGATGCCAATTTGGAAATAAGTCCTCTCTGTTCGATCATCTTGAATAGTTCAGCGGCTAATGAAGGAGACACTTTGACAAAGTGTTCAGTGGTCTGCTCAATTAGTGAACAAATTGATTCAATTTTCCGATGCTTTTCGGCCGAATCGGCACAGGCCAGGGCACGACTCAAGGCTGCATCAATATGCCCAAACACGTTACGGAATGTTTGTTCGGACGTTCTCATTAGCTTCATTAGCACATTTTCAGAGAAACTCGAAACATTTTTAGATTTGGATGCGCGCAACATATTGTCGAGAATAAAATCGAGTGCACCGCAGTCCTTGGTAATTTGTTCAGTGCGACCTAGAAATAAAGCAATGAGGTTTGAGTATATATACAACTTAAAAGTCCATTCAAGTTAGCTCACCTTGTTTGTACTTGTGTTCAAGTATCACTTCATAGTTGGGTTTGCACAAGTGCGACATCTCTGCTAGAATGGCCAACAGTTTGGTGGTGGTAAAGACAAAGTCCATCTTCGGTCTGGTGGTGTCCTGCTCGTTGGCCCATCTGTCTGCCAGAATATTCAACATCTCTTTGGTCAATTCTTTCGACTGTTCACTTTGTTCTTCAGGCTTTAGCTGGCGCCGAACCACAACACATTGAGAACAGAAGCAAATCATGCCCTGCCAGTTGACCAGAGATTTGATCCATTCAGCGGTGAGAGTCTGGTCTCTGCACGCAATCGAATGTGCAAATTGAAAGAGAAAAGAGAAAGGATACTTGGTGTAGGTGGACTGTCGGAAGAAAGCCAGTACTTGGTTGTTCATTGAGCATCGCAACACGTGCTCGTTCTCGTAGACATGCCGAATGAGCAGAGTGGTCATTGGCACTAGTCCATCGAATTGCATGTTGACGGTGAGGTTGAGCAGGGCAGTGATGCCACCCAACTGGGCAAAGTGACATGCATTCGAATGATTTCGGGTCAATCGGAGACAAGTGCGAATGGCAGCTTCCACATTGCTGGCATCGATTGAGACCAGCTTCAGTAGAGTGACCATCGTTTCGATTGTCGACTTGGCACGAGATGGCTGCTCAGTGCACTGAGTAGTCAGTTGAGACATTTGACCGTTTGACTGTTTGGCCTTCATTTCGATGAAAATTGGTTCAACTTTACCAGTTTCTTCACAGTACAAATTCATGCTGCCAAAGTGCACCAAATAATGCCAAGATCCAAATTTGTAGCGATAATAAGGCTGACCATCTTGATACGCCTTGACAAATTGGTTATATTCATCATCATCGAATCTTAGTGAGATTGTCTTGTACCCATTGTACAGTTTCCAAGCTTGCTTTGAGCACTGTTTCATCACCTGTTGGCGTTGGCTGTATGCAATGGCGTTCTTCTCGTTTTGCTCGATTAGTAGAATGAGAGGACAAAGCCACTGGGGCATCAATGTCATTGAGTCACCAGCCATTGACACCAATTGAACGGTTAGCTCAAGCAGACTGTACAGTTTGGGCATAAGATGACATTTCTTGTCCGAACACATCTCTTTGGCACAAGCAAATGGCATTTCTGCGGAGAGCACTGCCAACAAATGCACTTGATTGGCCAGTTTGGTCGTCTCAGGATTCGAGGCCCACAGTTTGATCTTCTCTTTGTCATCGTTTGGCACAACTTGAACCAAGTTCACAATGGAAGTGGCATTTTTGGTCACCACATCTATCAATGCCCGAATAAATCCACCAATGCCAAGGGGTGCATTGTGCTGGGCTATTGTACAAAGCAATCGAGCCAATTCACACACCATGGAAGGGCTTTGCTCGAGAAGGCACAGAGCTGCATTCTGAATGTTCATTGCCAGCATATCCAAATCAAACAGCAAGCACCGAACTTGGACCTTCTTAGCCACGTAACCGGAACTTTTGAACACATTTGAGATCACATTAAGCAAACGACTGAAAGTTTCATTTCGAAATTGTCGAAGCAAATCAACATTCCACAATTTGGTGAGACAGTTCAGTACTTTCTACAACAAACAACAAACAAAAAGTTATAATCTCAGAAGATAATTAGCCAGTGCCAGACATACCTTTAGAGTTAAGCTAATGTACTCAGTCGGGTCAGTAATTGCTTGACTGCCAACCAATAAAAATTTCAGCAAAGAATGGTCAACAGTGAACTCGTTGGTCTGTAGTTCGAGTAGTTCCAGCCACGAGTCGAGAAGGTTCATAGTATCGTTCGATAATTTGCGGCCACTTTTCTCGTACGGATCAATGTCGCCTGTCATCTGTTCGGCCAACTCAAAGAAAGCGTCTTGAACACTTTGATCACGATAGTATAGATTGCGACTGGATTTTTCTTTAGTCTTGTCAAATAGAATCAAAATGATCTTAATAAATGAGACGCAGAATTTGGATCTATATTGAAAATTGAAAGTTGAGATCTGATAATTGTTGAGAACAAGAATGTGTCTAACCTCATGTCTACATCCTTCATTGATGTCTGCCAGTGGAAAGCTGATTTGATCAGTTTCATCAGTGCAGATGCAAGCACTGTGGGTGAGGTGGATTGTAGGACAGTATCACTTAGTGAAGTGAGTGAAAACTAAATAGTAACAATTTTCAGTTAATCTCAAAACATATGAATTATAATAAATAAATACCTGCACCAAATGAAAGAAAAGATTTTTGAATTGCAAATCAATTTGATCAATTAAATGAACAGTCTTCTGAGTGTGTTGGCGAACAAATACTTTGACATCGAATGGTGATGGTGGTAGTGTATTCAGTAAAAATTGCGCCTTTGTGATCGATTGATCATTGGAGGACAGTTCAGTGGCCAATTCAGCTAGGACCTTGTTCAGAATAAGTCTCTCCCAAATAAGAGTCCTGTAACATTTGAACAGTCGCTCAATGACGCTCAAGCCGAGTGGTGAAATGCATTGTCGAATGAAAATAGTCTTGAGTAACATGACGGCACTGCCATTGACGAAGCTTTTGTTCAGAACCAGGAGATATTTGAACAAACCGGACAGAGCCTGCACAGTGGGAGTAACCAGAAATGGAGCTTGATAAAAGTCTTGGTCAGATTTGATGCAGAGGCACAAGTCTTCGAAGAGGGCACTGCCAGTAGAGCAACAATTCATTTGATTCATCAATTCGTTGAAATGTGCAAGGTGGCTATCGAACTTGGCCAGACAGTCTCGAAGCACAGAATTGTCCACTGTGAGTTGCTGTACAGTGGCGTAAATTGTCATAGCGCTTGAATAGGTTGACACGTAATGTTCGGTCGGCGAAGCATTTGGCAGGTTGAGCACATTCAACAATGAATCCAGTCCACCACTTCGTAGAAATTCTTTGCTGCTTTCAGCAGAGGTAGACCGAAGAAATGTGTTGATAAACTTGGTCTGCAACAAAAAATAATAATAAATACATCAGTACAGCATCCATACAGTATACTTACAGAGTTTTTGATGTATTCGTGTAGAGGAATGCGAATTCGTCGTTCGGTCAAATTGACTCGATACTCGCCATTGAGAGTGGCCAGTGCAGTCATGAGCACTTCTTTGTTGTTGGCATCAATCCATGGCTGAGTGAGCGTTTGATGGTCTTCAAAGTCATCTGGCTCGTCTCCAGTCAAGTCAAACTTGCCCGAACAAATGTACTTTGGCTCAGTGCCCAGTCGACAAACTTCATTCAACAGACCGATCATTGCCTTTACTGCCATTGGTCGAAGGTTTGAGTGTTGTCGAATGAGCAAGGCCATCGCAGTACCAAATTTATCTGCAGTCTCCAGAGCCGATTCTTTACGTTGTTTGCGAAATTCACGAATAAAATTGACCGAAGTGAATAGTGTAAAGGTTTGTTCGAATGGCTTCATGGCCAAGAATGATTCCATTCCACGGCGATTGATACACAAAGCGCCAAACACACCAGGTATAGTGGTGACAACGTTCTTGCTGATTGGAAAGTTCATCTTGAGCAAAACGTTCAAAATTAGATCCGAAAAGCCATAGTCTTGAATGGAAGTGAGATTGAATGGATTTTGCTGGATGTAATCGGTAATGAACTCAAGTGCTTTCGAAAACAAAGTGCCTTCATAGAAGTGACCATAGCGGAAAATGTTCTCAAGAGTTTGTGGAAGGCTTGAGCCACTCATGAGTCGACGCAACAAGTCTGTAAACGAGGACTGTTTGATGCAACTCGACAGGATGCATAGCGCACTGCTCATCGTGTGGAGACGAGCCGGGCTATGGTACTGCTTTGATGGCGGATCGGTAATACCGTCGGGAAGCATCGAACGACAATTGTCTAATTCGGACTAAAAATGCAAAATTATTCAATCAAACAAACAAACAAATGAAAACAGATGACAAACCTCGAGTCGTTTTGCAATAATATTTAGTCCATTACTAGTTCGCATTGAGTTTGGATCCAAGTTGGTCCATTTCGATATGACGCACATTGCGTAGAGAACGGCCTAGAATTGGACAAACATTATATAGTACAAACAGTAAAGAAAATCAATTGACCAATTACCAGCAAATGTTTCACCGTTGGTCCTTCCCACTTGACTAGTTGAAGTAGAGAGTCCAATAGGCCACTTTGAGTAATGACTTTTTGGCCTATAGAAATGATGAATGAACGAGTAAGTGATAAGTAACGATTAAGAAGAAACTGTTGAATATATTCACAGTGTGAATACATGTATGTGCACTCACCAGTCTTGCTGTAGGAAATGTCCACAAGTAGATAGAGCAAACTCTCATGAAAAAAGGTTGGATCTTTGTCCGAGTTGACAGTCAACTCGTGAATGGTCTTGCGCACCAGAACTGACAGTAGCCCAGTGGGAGAGTCAATGCCTGTTGCCTTGAGGATTGCCTTCTCACGTGTACCGTCCTTGAAGAACATTAGCGCCGAAAGGGCATTTACCACGGCAAGCTGAATTCTGGTGAGGTCATATTTGTCGAGATGAGTAACCGAAAGTGTGTCGACCAACTCTTTCACCAGTGCCGAGTAGAAAGCAGAGGTGTCATCACGCCAACAGGCTGTATATGCCAAATGGCAAATGTTGTGAGTGATTAGCAATCTTAATAATCTAGCGAGCACTCACCAACAAAGGCCAAAGCATATACTCGGGCACGGACATACTCGAGTCGAGTGTCGTACTGTGCAAAGCACTGAATAAGTCGAATCTTGTTGAACAGCTCAAATTGGTAATCGCTTGGCACGTGATGCGCATCGATCAGTTCGGTCATGATGGTGCCAATTTGCTTGCTCACTAGCTGTGGCTTGTCCAGTCTAATTCGAATGGGCTGCTTGACCAAGTCATCTTTGCCAACCGCAAAACATTCGAAATTGAGTGTGGCAGTCAAGATTGGCAGTGGTACATCATCTTTCATGCACTCGACCAGTGCCACGTCTGCCTCTTTGCCACCCCAAGACTTGGCCACAGTGAGAACATGTTTGCGCAAATTGAGCCACTTGTCACCACCAGGACTTTGGAAGAAGCTGCTTAGATCGCCAAAGATGTACATGGTGAAGAGGGCCTGTGAGACAAGCTTCAGGTCAACAGACCAAAGTAAGGTGGTCAAGTGCTGCAAAGCAATGTGTCATTCGTATTAAGCACTATAAACAAATGATCAAGTGTATATATACTCTTACCTCGGTTGAATTAAAAATTGAGCCACCATGAGTGCATCGTGCTAAAAGTGACAGAAAAGACAGAATGGACATCACGAGGTCCTTCTTCTGTGAAATGAAGAACGTCAAAGTTTAATCGACTTTCAAAAGTGTCATTGCACATACTTTTGAGTTGGATGGCAAGTCCACTGCCAATGTGGACCACAGATTTGGCCCATCACGAGTGCAACATTCCTCCAGGACAGTGTCGAACTTGTCCAATACATCCGCCCAGTGGTACAAGTCAATCTGAAAAGAAACCAAGTTACATGATAAAGTGACCACCACTAAGAAAGCACTTACCGCTCCATACTCCCAGGTGACGATACTGGTCAAAAGAGCAGTCAGTTGGTTGTCATCACTGCACGACATCAACTTTCCAATTAACACTTTCGATCTGAATTGCTGCAGAAGAGAGAAAACAATGTCAGTGACAAGTTGGCAATTAGGCAACCAACAAGAGAACAAGTCACTTACCAGTTCGTAAGGGGTTTTCTTGATTTTTCCTCTGTCTATCTTCATGATGAGAGAAGTGAGAGGCAGAAGGGAAAACCAAAACAAGAATGGCCAAAGTCAACTGGCACCACTGTATTTGTAGACAAATTGACTAGACGCCATTCGAATTTGTTTGCTAAGCTACGTTTCTAATATTGGTTGTTCTCTTTGCAAATCATGATCAATTGCAGTCGTGTTCAAGTAGACAAGTTTAATGACGATTCACTTCAATACACAAAATAATGCAATGAACTATGCAATGAATGCAAATTGCACATGT
Source organism: Rhizoglyphus robini (assembly GCA_023373905.1). Lineage (NCBI taxonomy): Eukaryota > Metazoa > Arthropoda > Arachnida > Sarcoptiformes > Acaridae > Rhizoglyphus > Rhizoglyphus robini. Next base: position 136,282 of record JAKIJQ010000066.1, on the reverse strand, counting down.
GACAGCAGGAACGACAAGTCGAGAACGTCGCCATTCGATTTACCATTTAATAATAATAGCAATTCAAAAGCAAATCAAAATTTAAATAAATCATACACCCCCGGTAAACATTAAAATAGCTTTTAATAAAGCATCAATATAAGAAAGTGTCAATAATGTAACACTATTATCCTTGCAAAGGAGTGTCCATCTTGATGACTCGTATCTTAGAGTCATGTGCAAAGGCAATGGCCGCTTCGTTGATGCCACCAACGTAACGGGAGCAGCTAAAGATGGTGAGGCACTTGCCACCTGCGTGATACTGATAGCCTGATGGAATGCATTCGTGAGCCCGAATGACGTGGGTCAGTGAATTGTCTTCCAAGTACTCGCGCAGTGCCATCTCACTGTAAAAGCAGCCAGTGGAACGCTTGCTGTTGGCCATAAAGCCCGGCTTCAGTTTGGTTGAATCGGCGACAATGTCTTTCCTGTTCCTGACCAGATCGAAGTACTCCTGGTCGGTCATCGGGTCGTTCCAGAGCACTTCGTTGGCAATTTCGTTGTTGTCTGGGTCCGAGAGTGGCTCGTTTCGGGACACCTGCATAATTTGGGAGATCTTCTTGGCACAGGATGGAATCCCACCGTGAGCGCAGTAGATGGTGTCGTCAAGGATGGCCACCAGAGGCATCTCATCGAACACGTTGTGGAAGGCCTCGAACACTTCGGGGGCTCGCTTGCCAAACTTGTCTCGGCACTCGGTGGGGAAGGTGTAGGCGGCCTGTACTTCGCGACTTTCGTGGTGGCCTCGTAGCATAAAGATGCGGTCTGGGGCTTGCAGTTTCATGCACAGCAGATAGAGGATGCACTCGACCGAATAGTCGCCTCGATCGACATAGTCGCCCAGGAAGAGAAAGTTGGACGCGTTCATGTATGGACCAAGCTTCCAAAGGTCCTTCTCGTAGATGAGCAGATCGTGTAGATTGCCACGGATGTCGCCCAAAATGTAACAAGGAGAGGTGACCTTGATTACACGGCCACCCTTCTGGAACATTTGCTGGACCAGTTTGCAGATGTGGATAATCTTGTCCACACTGTGCATTCGCACACTTTCCTGGGACCAGTCAGGCAGTTCGTTCTGAGTGTCGCACAGTCCTCGGTAGATCTTGATCTTTGTGGCATACAGGCGAATGGTGTCGGCCAACTGGTTGCACTCGAGAGAACGGTTGAAGAAATTCTCCGATTGTTTGCGCTTGAGCTCACTAGCCATGGCCACGTCAGGTTGATTGTTCAAGGTGGCTTCGTAGATGATGCCATCAGTTGACATCTTTACCAGATGCATGGCCATGGTGTACTTCTTGCTGCGGCAGTTCTCACAGAGTTGACGTGCTTGAGCCAACTTGGCCTGAATTGCGTCCTTATGGTAGATGGTCTTCATTTGGTTTAGTTCGATCCGAGGGTAGGCTTGATGACTGCCAATGTGAGTGCGTGGAAAGACTAAGTTGGTGATAGGACAAGGTCGCTTTGGATTGTTTGCCATGGCCATCAGAGAGGTGATTGCCTTCGTGAAATTGTCCTTTGGGACTTGGCTTTTGACTAGCATGGCCTTCTTCAGCTCGCCTGCATCGGAGTGATGACTAATCTTGAATTGGGCCAGGACTTTGTTCAGTTCGGCTTCAGTCAAATAGTCTTGACCAGGCTGGGCGTAGTAACGGAACAAAAAGTCCGATCGATCCTTGGCCAATTTGGCAGAAACGGTGGGACCAGTTGAGCTTTGAGTCGCATTGAGCAGGTCTATCATCGCCAAACCAAGCAGGAACTCGTGGAAATTGATGTACGGCACTTGGTTTCTGGCGAAAGCATCGAAGAGAGAGGCCATCTCTTGGTCAGCAGCCAAGGGCAGTTTCAACTTTGCGAAGTATGACATGAACTGGCCCAATGTCATGTATTCGGAAGGGAAGCAGTGCTGGAGGTAGTCTCCATAGAAGAGCATGATCTCTTTTTCGCCATAGGCACTGTGACTGAGTAGTTCACGACCAACAGTTGGAACATCGGCCACTTGATGAAGCATCACGTCCGCCAAAGTGATCTCGCGAATGGCACTTGACTTGGGCCACTCGGGACTGCCAAACAGTGCCGCCTCCGGTCCGAGCATTTTGTCTCCAGTGCGCATCATACTGTCGAGTGACGACTCCGGAAACCAGCCGAGAATGGAGTTTTCGTTGCACATGCCAGCCTTGCATCCTGCCGGGGTAATTCTAGATCGATAGCACACGCGGGTGAGATACTTGAAAAAGCGTGGCAATTGAACGCGCAAAAGGTCCAACGACTCGGGAGTAGTGAACATTGGACCACCTTTGGCGACCTGGTTGTCCTGGCAAAGGACACGTTGAATGAGGCTAGAGACTGCCACCAACCATGACTCGCCTCCTCGGATTGGGCCATACGGAAGAAAGCGTCCTTTAGAGACGAACAGCGGTAGAGCCACCTTCTTGTGAGTGGGACAGGAGAGATAGATGACCACCGTGTCGTACAGATTCTCCCCATACTGGTCAATATGCTCGGCAGCCTTTGCTTCAGCCAACATGCCAAAGGGTTCCACGTTCTGGGCAGTGTAGCGGTTCTTCGACATGGGTCGGGCTTTGAAAGAAGACAAACACAAACAAGAGAGGCGGTCTACAATGGCACTTGTGTTATGAGTGCGCCTTTTTATAGTGCCAGTTGCGAGTCGATTTGGAATGGAACATTCGATAACAAAAGCTCTATTGCTCAAATTCGGAATACGCGTCAATGACGAATTGTAACTCTCCTCTGCTGAGATGTTCTACTTGATCGTTCATTCCAAATGCAGTCCTGACGAAAAGTAGAAAATGAGAACAAGATGAAGAAATGGGCACAGCGCAAAGTAGCTCCATTCAGATTATTAGCGTATTCAGAAAATGTCTACAAACAAAGCAATGAAACGAACTTTGCAAGTGTCACCTCGACAGCCGAGGCTCGCGAGCCGCGGCTCATCCACTCCTCGCAACGTACCACAGTCAACATTATCTCATATAGACAGACCCGTTTCTGCTATCATCTCGATCGTATCTAGTGATAGTACTCAAATGGATAGCCATATTTGTAATTAACAGGATAGAGTGAATCAAGTTGCCCTCAGGTAAAAGTATTATTCATTGTGTGATATTTATAAAATATATAATTGGTCTTTATTATATTATATTTTTTGTTTTCTGTTATAGGAAAGATCCACGATTGTAGTTTCAAATTTGAAGGTGGCCACAACTACACGAATCTTTTGACATCAACAATATTGTTATTAATATTAATATATTTCGATCTCACCAATGTCGTGAACATCAACAATTGCCCCAATATGGCCTGTTCGCCACATTCCGACTCTGGACTTTGCACTTAAGAATAAGGCAAGAAATTAAATGGAAGAATATTTTCAAATCAAGTTACTTGTATGACATGCCTTTCAAACGTAAATATACACGAGTTTCTGTGGACTATTCGAGTACAAATGATTGTTTCAACTTCAAATTGTTTCTTGAAATTGATTCAACTTTGGCCTGAAACTTTGATTTGAGTCCTGTTTGAATGAGCGCGCTTCCACTAGTTTGTTTTTTATTGTCTAGAGAAGATAAAGACTATCGTGATTTTGCTCAAAATTTGAACAACATTGCCATAATATTATATAAGTGGCAAGCCAACCGAAAGTATGCCAAATGCTTCCCTTTTGGAAGAGCATTTTTATGGTTTGTCGATTTGAAATGGGAAAAATGATTTCGCAGTCAAAGGGACAGTGGGCCGACATTCTTTGTTGATGTTTTTGTGAAAAATAATGAACAGTTTTTAAGGTATTTATTTATTTGCGCCGAATTCAATTAATTTAATTAAATATTTGTTTGATATTTGTCTCAATTTAGTCTCTCAATTGTATTATAAACGACAACCCGCATGAGAAGTTTGTTTTATTTTTTTACAAATTTTAAATGCAATAAATAAATAATATTTGTTTGATCTTTTGTAGGATTCGCAAATCGATGCAAACGAGAAGCTTAACGACATTTGTCCGAATATGCTTTCTCTCGCAAGCAAACATCAAACAAGCACATGAAATTGATGCCTTTGCTTTGCTTTGCTTTCCCGGCCTGGCCTATTGGTAATTGCATGTGTTTCTTTTTAGAACATATAATATACCTTAACAAGCGATACTTCAAGTTACTTCAACAAGTTACACATTTTAAAAAAATCACAGCAAAGATATATCAAGTATCAGGCAAGAAGTGACAGCGAAGATAGTGAACTATATTTTAGACTTTAATCACACTAACACACATTCATTGAAAATAAACTTTTCTTTGACCAATGTTTTCAATTTCATTTCAGTTTTATTTAGGTGTTTGTTTAGTTTGCTTGAGTCAAACTTGAGCATTAGTGCATTCCGCAGTGAATGTCAATTGGTATTGGACAGTGTGGGCCATCGACCGATCTTTTCGAAAGACGCGAATGAGGCGAATAAGTGAAATCTACCGACTGTTCGAGTCCTTTGTCAGTGTTTGCGTTGATTATACTATTTAACACTAATGTGCAATTAACTGGTTTTGTTATTGTTCCGGGCGTGCACTGCAGAAGTGGTCAATTGCAGTTACACCTTCAAAAGAAACACTTGTTAAATGGTACAAATTGATTTGCTATTTGCTAATGAGTTTGAGCTCGAAAATTCGCACATTACACGAGAAGATAACCAACAGTCGAACTGAATGAGCATATGCTAATCATTGAATAGTATTCAATAGTATCAACTTTCTCTGTTGAACACCTTTTCACATAAAGTTCTTCTTTTGCACCGAACCACAACCAAAAATCTTTAAAGCTCTAGAGAATCTGGGTGTTTGCTCGGTGCGACTTCCACCGCTGGCGTTGCCATTGCAACTCGATCAAAGGGCAGCGCTCGACTTCAACAAGTACCCTGCGAAGAACATTGTGGTGTAAGAGTTGTGTCCTGACTTATCCATCCTGGGAGTCTGGGGGACAGCATCGACATACCACCTAATTGGCCTCGTATGAAAATACTGGTAAGAGCGTCCTTGAGCTGGTGACCTCACTCGCAACTGGAATAGATCAGTGTAATATGTCCGCAAGTGAAATGCATCTTTCTCGATTTGATTTGTTCCGAATGAGTTGAATAGAGTTGCAAGGGAAGGAGAAGTGTTGTGCTAACTGAAAAAGTGCACCAAATTGTAGTCTAGGGTTTAGGTCTTCTTTAGGCGTAAAGGCCAACAACCAAATTTGAGGCAATTAATGGCAGCGTTCATAATTTAAACTCGTTTCACTGTCATCATAATATAACCTGCAATCAAACATTATCCCATTGATTATAGGTGTTCAGGACTATTGCAAAAGCCCTGCACCACATCGCAGTTGAAATCTTCAAAGCGTCATCTGTGAGGAAAGTGACCAAAATGACTCAACTGTTTTTTTGATGTTTTCAGTGTTGACATTTAGATTCAGGCTTACTGTAAGCCGCTTACATTGTACAGATGGGAAATGGACTTGAATGTACGGAAAAGTAAAGTAGTGGCGATGGCCATTGGCTCAACAGACAGCCGTTTGGAGTGATTCATTCTCGGTGCTGAATTGATTGCACTTGTTGTAGGTACAGTCCAACGTGGAGGTGAGTCACTAATGGTCCGCTCTAATTGCTCATCACAGAAAATTAATTCACATCGAGAGCAAACACGTCTCTCTAAATGGACCTTTTAGCAAATTCGTGCCTTCAACCACTCTGATCTCTCCGTAAGTGTGTGGCATTTGGTTTCCATGCATTAATTTATGTAAATCTATTCTCAAAGATATTCGACCCAGTGCAATAATCGAGACATTTACTTCATAGAGTGTGCCATTGCTAAGTGTGGCATCAATGTGACACACATTGGGGAGACCTTGTCGCCCAGTCAAAAAAGCCTTTCCTGGTTATTGGCCTTGGTTTGCTAAGCTCAACCTCGATGGCAATTACTTCTGTGACGGTACTCTCGTGTCACCCGACACCGTTCTGGCACAATCAACATGTTTCACTAGTGAGCAACACTCACTCAATCACAATCTTTCAGTGACCTTAGGCTCTGTTCGATTTCACCGAGATAATATCGAGGCTCAAAGGTTTGCCATTTCCCAATTGACACCTTGGGAGATAGCCACTTTTCCCAACAACATGCATTTGGTTCGTCTTGCTGCACCGGTCAACTCGACGCGTTTTATTCGACCGATTTGTCATAATAAAGACATTTCGACAGGCAATTTGTCTTCTCTACAATGTACCTTGCTCAATATGAACTTAGAGTCAGATCAACTGCAGTCCAGGCCTGTTTCAATTGTCACTGTGGACAAGTGCAATCACCAGCTGAACCAAAGCTCTTCTTCAAATTGGCACTTGGAGGACCGAAGCCGAGAAAAGCTTTGTGTTTATCTAAATGAGTCTGAGTGTATGAATGACTTTTCCGATAATGAACTCAATGCCGATTGTGCTAGCTCGGTCAGTTCGGGCCGACACCGGTACTGTCTGTTCAAGTTCACTTGGTACCTGTTCGCGGTGGAGTCCAATTGGAGCAGCAGCAAACCCACTTCATTCGAGCCAAACCGTTTCATCCTATTCGACACATTGCCCAGGCTCAGCTTGTAGAGTCGTGACAAGTGAAAAATTTATTGTTCTGTATATAAAAAACATAACAATCAACTTTTATTTTTGCTCCGAAATTGTATCAAATCATGTGACACTGATTCGGGTGTTAAATTAATTAAGAAAGATTCCATTTTCAATTATTTATTAGGTCGGTAGAGGTGGCGAGTAGCTTCGTGAAGAATGCAATGGGCTTCAGCCTTGTTTGCTTGGATCGAAATGTCCAGCACTTTGTTCGGGCAAAGTCGCCTTGGTGAGCATCGTGGTCGATGTTTGCTCACTTGTTTCTCTGTGCGCCAATTAGATCGATCGATCGGCCGGGAAGGAGGCTTGGCTGTGTCGGTGGCAGTGTGGCGTGTGGCCATTTCAATTAATATTCTTGCAGTGATTACAATAGAACTGAATTATGACACATTAATAATTGAATGGCCATAAACAGTGTCAGTGCCAACTGGAGACGACAAGCCAATGCATTCTCTATTTGTCTTGCCGCCGATGTGTGCACCACCAAAGTAAACTTCGCCGCCGTGCATTACAACGAACGTTTCCTCGCTGCTTGCTCGCCCTCTTCGCATTCGTATTCGTTTGTCTTCTTATCGTGGTGACTGTCGATTAGTCACACACACAACACAACACATGTGCAAACTCATCCCTACTCGGTCCGTGATTGACCAAACAGTTCGACTGCCTAGTGGATTATCTCTATCACTGACTGCACTGTACTCGCTAATTGGTCGGTATGGACTGCATTGTGATGTCTTTTGGAAATGGCTTCAATTGACGCACAATCGAATTCAGTGTTTTGTTCGGACCTGACAGCGGTCAGTGATGTATTGGCAAGTAGTGCCAATTGTTCTCGGAAAAGGTTAATCTCTTCCAAAGTGATGCCAATCGATGCATCAAACATTAATTCCTGTTAAATCCTAGCATTAACACAACAACAACCAGGATTTATTGTCCAATTAATGGTCGACAATGCAAATCAATTAGCGAACATAGTCACTAATGGTCTTAGTTGGTGGCACAGTGCGACTCAACTCGTGTGCTCACTATCGTCCGCAATGGGTGGTCATTAGTTAACATTGCCGAATGTGATTAGTGGTCCAATTAGAGCAATCTGCTACTCTGCTCATCTATCTCCGGTGCATTGCAAACTGAGTGGCGTCAATTTCTTTTCGGTCTTAGCAATTGAGTTGTTTTTGCAATTTTTCAAACTTCTTCCAAGTCATTTGAGTGGAGACTCTTTTGAGTGAATGCTGCCGAGAACGATTTAGCTGGAAACGAATTGTCCCACGATCGAGTGCTCTACTAAGTCTGTCCCGTCTGGCCGGACTGTCTGGTCGGGCTTGTGGTCGTCAGTGAGCTCATCCATTGCCAAATGACAATGTCTCTCTAGTCGGTACAGTCAGTCAGCCAGTCTATCAGATACATTCCACAGGTTTGCAAGTTTGTCCACAGTGCTTATGTGATGCCTAATAGTGCTCGATTTGACGGGAAGTCATTCTCGGTGGGGCACGATTTATCTGCAATTTTTAAACTGTTCCGTATTATGATAGTCAATGACATGCCATTTGCAAATGGAATATAGCCAGTCGACTAGTCGGCGAATGCGTCCAAGCACAAAGAGGCTTCAACAGCTCGTCGGCAATATGGACTCGATTGGGAGAACGAGTCGCCGACTGGAAGCAAGATGCAATTTATCCCTGAGCAGACTACAGCCAGTGCAATGCATCGTGGTGTATCGCTATATACATCGCGTCTGGCCGTGGTGACTCGTCTGGTCTGGCTGTTAGCAGTCTCATTCTCATATAGCATTCGACCTAGGCGACCGGGAGAGTAGCATGCACATTAATGCATTATTATCGACTGGCACACCATTAATGGGAAACAAAGAAATCGAAAAGTTGTAACGAGCCGATTCAGTACAGTGTGGAGGTATTGCGAGTCACTTCGGTGCCAACACCGCGCCACTAAATATAGCCGAATCAAATTGGACCGAATTTGTTGAAATCTTTGCTCTCACTCTCGATCATTTTCACTTGCTCGCTCATTTGCCTGTCTCGAGGATGCACTCGGCCTGACTGAAGTCCGATGTCGAGGCGCTGTCAGTTGAGTGCTCAGTTGGCTCATCCATCGACCGACCGACATTAGCAGCCAACAACATGATGCAGCCTCAACGGTGGACCAAGTCACTTGCCTTTTGCACCCGCCACTGGTCGTGCCCGAGTCGATTCGTTGCTGTCCGCTCCTTTGTCGGTTAATTCAATTAATTGTCTCACACCCAGTTCAGTGGTGTGTCTCATTTGAATGAAGCAAACCTCGCATTAGTGCAATCAGGCTAATGCATCTCAGCCTGCTGCCTTCTTCATCTTGATAAATCTTGTGGTTCTTCGCCATTTTACAGCCTTCAATCCTCACCAGTTTGACCACAATTGTGCAGTAAGATAAAGTGATGCATACTAGTGCCAGTAGAGTAGTGATGGCCATTCCGATCGTGAAGTGCCTGTGTCCCGTGCTGGCCAACTAATGTACATCGATTAATCGACCAATTCAATCAAGCACACTTATCGCTTAACTCGTTTCGGCAAGTTCAATCAGATGATGTACAAGTATATCAGATTGGCCACTCTGTCTCACAGTTGATCGTCCATTGCCTGTCGGCGATAGACTGAAGCAGCCTCGGTCCGTGGTGAAATTGTAGTTAGCCATTTGCATAAATTGATGGACTACAGTCAATCTCGGCCATGGACAATTTTGAAATTTTGTGGCAACCAATGATGCCACCAGTTGGTCTGACAACAATTGGTAGAGAGGCATGTCGTGGTACTGCAATTGTTGATCACACGTAATTTAATGATCAATTATAGCTAGTTTATATCGATTACTGCATCACCCATCATCGAGCACTTTTGTTCATAGTTTCTCCTTGGTACAAGTGCCACACAGTCGGCGTGGCGGTCACTTGGTGCACTTGACACGAATCCAAATGCGAGCAACACTTTAAAGAGAGTGAAAACATCGAAACGGGCTTCTCGATGGCCATGCTAATGATTAGGGTGATCACGATGACCACACAGCACAATAGATGGCTTGCAGGAAATTTCCGATTGCCATTTGTGCACTGCACAAATTCTGCACTGGCTAACAGCACTCGACCAATGACCAATGGTAATATTGGCAATAGTCTCATCGCTAGTTGTGCTGGATTAAACCAAATTCGATTGGTTTGCTCTCATCCTCAACTTTAATGGAATACACCGAGCCAGTGCGTTACTCTTAGGCGTTAAAAGGAGTCATTGCTACACAGGACACAATGCTACAATATCCATTATGCAAAGCCACCAATGGCTGCTATCAATGGACTACAGCGAAATCTGTCTCACAATGTTGATGGCTGATTTTGATCATAATCGACAGTTCGACTTTGAGTTATCCTCTGAGAGTGGCAACATTGAGATTGCATCTTCTCACTTTGAATGGAGAACGTGTCGAGCAGGCCAACTCAAGTAACGCACTGAATTGGTGCAAATTGGTAGTGAACGCATAAAATATATTGTTTGGATCGATTGAGAAATGTAGCCAGAATACCGATGAAGTCTGAAACTATTAGTCAGCAAAAGTGGTATCTTTAACATGGGGCTGGCAATTGGTGAATGGGCATGCACTTGCTTGTGGTTGGTGCTAAACTGAATTTGTGTTGTTTGCACATTAGGCAACAATTACAACAATAAAACGAGACATGGTTTGTAACATACAAGACTGAGACAACATCTAGAATGACGAGTGCGAGTGATTCATAGTCATAATGGATTGGCTCGGGTGTGGTCGGTGTTAGTTGACCAGTGTTGTGGGTGCACCTCACAGTCAGTGAACATTGTTCAGTGAATCGCTCACCTGATCCCTCATTCGACAGTATTGCTCGTCTCGTCTGCGAACGGGTGAACGATCTCTCTTAGATAGCACCAAGTTGACTGTTCGATCCGCGTCACATATGTTTAGATGCGTTTGTGTGCAGTTGGGCCATCGAGCATCCTTTCAGTGCAGTTGCAATTGGTCACTGGTGCGTCACTGGTATGTATTACTAAATTACTAATTACTATGTATGTAACCTTGGCTCGATTAGGCACAATGTGCAGAATACTCATCATTACTTACATTTGGGCAATTCAAATTGTCGCCTTTAAATTGGCTCATTCCTGTGTGTGTGCAAGCATATATAGGCACTTCACCGAGCACTAGTGCACAGAATGCTTACGCTTTGCGACACATCATTAATTTAATTAATATAATTAAATTGATTAATTAATTATGCAATGCAATGCAATTAACAATGCTTAATTATAATGCTGTGCAACTTACACTCACTCGAGCATTCAACTGCTCGATAGCAGACCATCTACTGAGTCACTTGCCAATCGATCCAAGTTGCTTCGTAAAATTAATCTCTTAATAACTGGGAGGAATCGATAGAAGTGCAAAGGGTCTATTGTCAATTTGCATTTGAATGTTGTGTGCGCTAAATTAATTGAATTGACTAGCTAATCGAATCTACTCAGATTAATTTCATTCTAATGTTATTAGCAGTAAAGCACTCGATACCATTTTGTCAAATTGGCCATTTCATTTGATACACTCAATCCAACTCACCGCGACTCTGTGACCACTCACCATCACTCGAGTGATCACCTCGGCAGACTTGATTACGCTTGTTACGGTTCCATTTAGGATTGCTTTCAAACATTAATTACTTCACTTGTCCAGTTGTTTTTCATTTGAAATTTATATTTTTCTCAGTCATTGTTTGACTTTGTCAATTTTATACTATTTGTATTTGTGTCGGCACGACTTTGCTCGGTGGATAATTTTTCTCTGCTTGGGGGCACGATGCTCGACGAGGCAGACATTTCAGGCTTGACTGTGCACACGGAGTGAACTTTGTTTTAATTAATTTATTCTAGTTTGGTCCCAGATTTGTTCTTAATTATTGATCATCCTTCTGTCTTTTGATGGTTATTATAAATTGTGCTAAACTCACTCATGTTGTATTTTCAATACGTAATACGATTGGCATTTTGCTGTTCGCACTCGGTGTCCATTTAATCATTGTGCATTATGCAATGAATTTCATTGCTCGATTCATTTGTGCAGCCATTTGAGATGTGTACTCAGTATGCCAGCTGACATGTTACTAATTTGGCTCAATCGTACATTATTTACATTGCTTACTTATTGGTTTTGGCTCACTTTGATTATTTCTTCCAACAGGCTCATTAACGATGCTTTGCATGTCTTACCATTTTTGCTCATCTAAATGGACGACAAGTTCTACATATGTTGATGTCTACCAGAAGAATTTCCTAAACAAGGCCGTAGAGTCTTGTGATTGTCGTGTGCCTAGTGGCTCACACCAACGAGCCAACCGAAATCACTGATTGATTGCTGTACAGTGTACATCAAAATCTTATTTTAGTGCAGCAACACTTAAATTAAGTATTAAGACTTAAATCTTAAGTCATAAGTCTTAATCAATTGATTGACCAATTTCACTGACTTCACAATAGTGCGCGCACTTGTGTGGGTCAATCGAGTCATGCAATCGGCATTGGTAGTGTGCAAACAATTTCTCATTGAATACATTAACTTGGTCGGTCTGAGGTGGCTCTGTCGGTGAAAGGACGATAGTGCACTTGTTACGATGTGCAGTTTGTACCCAAGCATGAGAGGCATGCTTGTTTTCTTTTGTCAACTTGGCTAATTAGTTATAACTTGCCGGTCTTTTGCTTTCATTATCACTGACTCTCATGAGATGGGCTCAAATACAAATCTCTGCTCACATCGTGTCTAATTGGCGAGGCACTGAATGGGCACAATGACATTCCCAGTTCGCAAATCATTGCCATTTCGTGCGCTTCTTACTGTTTTTGCCTGTTAGTTTCGTAATTGCCCCACTCTGTCTGTCGATGGATCATTTGTCTGGGCTAGAGGCCAAACAGTCACTAGTGACCAAACAGAATTGCATACATTAACTGCTCTATTTGATTGATGCGAGAAATATGAAATGTCGTCAATCGATTTGGCATTAGTTCGGTTTGTTTAGGTCCGTCCATTTGTTTCCTCTCATCAATCGCCAATCAATAAATTTGCATTGTTCGGTACTGCGTAATGACTCTCGCTAGAGTGCGAACGCCAACACTTGCCAGTGGTGATTGAATTCACAAATAAATTAGAAATGAGAGCCTAATCAGGGTGAACAGACTAGTGTGAGCTCAAATTAATTAGCGATCATAATTTGTATTTCTAAGTAGGATATTGTCAATACTATTGATGATACCGAGAAGACATTGCCGTGAGCAGTCAAAGCAGCCTGATTCACAAGCTAGACACCTCACATAGTGTAATAGATAATAAAGAAGAGAAGAGAAGATGCCACTGAACGTTACCAGACCAGAGTTCGGATGACACCAAACAACTGTTCAATGGGCACAAGAAATGCTAATGGCCAACTTGGGGGAGAGAACAACTTTATTTAGTAAATAATATTTATAAAATAAAGGATGCTTTCGGTTAGCAACTTTGTGCTCGCACTCCTACATATGTTACTCGATTAGACGTTGAGTTAGTCAATGAAAGACATGCTCTTTTACATATGTTTGATCGGATGTGAACAATGCCTTTCGAAGAGTGAAAGTGCAAGTGAGCTTGACGAGATAGGCCAACAGGATGGCGCACTCAAATACACTAACCATGCCTTGCAGCGCCCAATTGTCCCTCACACACGAATCACACATCGCACCATCGACACATGAACACTTAGAGCGAAACTCTAAATCTCTTACTTATTCAATAAATTCAACATAAATTAGAACTCCCATACTGAGACAGCACAAAGGCAACGAAATACAATTCGAGCCAATGATAGATGTAATTGATTTGAATTACTTTGTGATTGTATACTAGCTGTCAGTGAGCTCAGTCACTTCATTAGGCATTAGAATGGGAGATTATTAAGTCACAATATTCTTGGTAAGGTAAGGTAGGTAAGGTATTATTATTATGCCTGAAACAACGGCACAGACGCGTCGCTTGAATCTTTGTTCAGTGGGACATTTCCCATTCTAGAATGTGATCTGGCTCTTTTTAATCTGCTGCTCGCATCATCGTTTGGCCAAAGCGATTTCGCTCGGAGTCAACTCACTCACTAACTAACTCAACCTTTCAGACTGACACTCAACTGGCAATTGTGGAAGTGGCCAATCAAATTATTGTCGATTTCGGCGGGCCAAATGTTGTCACAGTCGATGGTGCGACTGCACAAGACGAATCGACCATTTGGCTAGTTAGTTACTAGTGGCATTACTTGTGTCACTTATGGTGTCACTATATAGTGGCCACTGATTCAGTGGCAGACTTTTTTGCTTATGTGGCGGTGGAAAAGTTATGGATGCAATTCAGCTCTGCACTGACTCGTTCACATGTATCGAATGGTAATAATAATGCAAAACCATCACGTTTACAAATTGCGCCAATCACTGAATTAATCAATACAAATCAATACAATGAATGAATGCAATGCACATTTCATGACCAATTGAATTTAGAAGGAACAGACTGCTCGCCGTAATGGAAACAATGTTATCGGTTATTAATCGGTTTAATTTGAAAACAGCCAACTAGCCTAATCTCGAATGGCTAAGGACAGATCGAAATCAAATCAAATCAGTCAACGAGGTACATTCACTGTACAATGGTCATAAACTGAACGGAGTACATTTGGCTCAAACCAATACAACAGTAACAGTTTGGTCGGTCAGTGGAACTTGTTTTACAAGTGAAGCACAGAGCTAGCACAACAAGCAGTGGACCAAGTGGACAAGCGAACAAGCCGATTAGGTAATTCTACCGAGTGTGTCACAGTCTCAAGCATGTCAAGACTGGCAATAAACCCACGAGAGTCAATGGCAATTCGAACGATCAACGAGACAATGAGTGACAAGTCGGAAACGAGTCATTAAGGAAACACAGTTTTCACCTCGTTTTGGTGGACCACTTGCCGAATGAATCGTCCGATGCATTTGGGCAAAGAAGCAATTAAGCCATTAATTGTAGAATTGGCAGATGACCGTTCGCTGATAAACTGGTGGAGGGAGCATACATGCTAGTGCAATTTGTTTTACCTGCCATCATATGACTCCATTACAAACGAGCTGCGACAGCATTAGCAACACTTTGGCCAAGTGGCACTATCGTCCATTATCGTTCACAAAAATGTATCCTTCGGCTTACAAGTTGTTAGCGGGCTAAGATTCGCACATCGCCACCACAAGCGAAAACACAGGTCTGTTTGGCCCACAAAATTTGAAATGAGGAAACAAAGTCACCTGCCCCACCCAGCCATTTGATAATCAATGAGGAATCAATTTAATTTATTCCATCTCATCGTGAGTCGTCATTTTCGATGATATAAATAAGTCGCCACTCGGAGCAATATGAGCAAATTGAAGTTGGCAGGGTAGAGTGTGGCCTGCCAACGAGTTCTTTTTGTCGCTAACACAGGTCACTGGCGAATTGGTGGTGATGTTTGTTTGGGTTTTGTTTGGTCAATCATCATGTGTGAAAGCAACCACTAAACTAAAATGTATCATTATAATGGAGATGACAAATTGCACTTCAGCGATGCAGACATGCTAGTGATTGAGAGGCAACAAATGACGGACAACTCCACTGTGGTGTGGACACCACTTGATCACTGTTTCGTTTTCGGTTTCGAGAAAAAGCATCATTAGTAAGCAAATGCAATGGCCCATTGGTGAATGGCACAGCAATCAACCCTTTCACAACATATTGACCGAATGCATCGATGCTAGTGCACTGTAAGACACAACACAACTCATCTGGCAAGGTGCACTGGTCGCCATCGAGGTCAGCTGAGGTTTAGCAAATGGCAGACACAAAGCGAGCCACCACTTGACCATTATCTGTTTCCTTTTCGCTCTTCGCTCAGTACCTTAAGGTGTTAATTGTGCCACTTGTAGATGAGAGCTCTGCCTCACTTTCCAGTTTGCAGTGCATCTCCACTAGGCACAGATAAGAGTCGTTAGTAATAACTGTGGTCCATTTTCAAATCACGGCCAAGCATTCACATGAACCCACACCCACGTTGCACACCAATAGGAAATCACTTTCCATTGCCATTCAGTGTCCTTTCCTTTCATCTCATGAGAGCACAAGGCAAATGTTGCTGTAGTTTGCAAATATGGCCAACAACAGCTCAGTGGCTCAGTGATATGGCAAACATGTGAGCATTGGATATTTGGTGGCAAATTTAATTAAAACAAGACAAATGAATTTGAATTATCATTTGGCGTTGGAGTGCAAGGCAACTGCCGAATCAGACTTTAATTCCAATTGAAGGCAATGTATCGTGCTTGAGCAAGCACAACACCAGCAAGTTCATGTGCCACTCGTTCTGGTGCACATCGCTCCATCGGAATTAATCTAAGTATAAAATCATTGCACTCAACAGAGCCTTTAATTAAGCATTTAATCGGGCCTTCAGAATTGGCAGATAATTATAAACAATTGTTGAAATTGGTGCACATCGCAACCGTAGACAAAGTAACTGAGTTCTCACTCAACGCAGAGCCATTTAATCCGAGTGCAATTACAAAGCGAGACCTTTTGTGAGGCAAGTGATAACTATGAATTGATCACAGAAGTGGCCAATCAGGAGGACGCGATCTTGATGACACCGACGACAGTCGAACTGACCAATGGCTCCAAGTAAACTATGGAGCAGGCTAAACGAGAGGATTTGCAGCAATTGGAGACAACTGGGATCGTGCTCGATGGCAATCAAGTAGCTAATGCATACTCTGGTAATGTATGCCACCTCTAGGTGGAAAGAAATTACTTTCAAATTAACGTAGCACAAGATGACACGCCAAATGACAGCAAGACAGATGCTTGGCCAATAGCAGGACGCAATTCCACTGGCAGACAAGTGCACCAAAACGATTCCGATGTCACTCAATTCCGATTGGACCTAATTGCCGCCAAATTAATCCTTCAGTCCATTTGTGTACATGAATATGCTGCATATTATATGCACGCACAACAAAATAAATGACACTCCGACATTTTGCCTAATCTACAAGAAGCAAGTCCTTAATTGTTGGCCAATCGAAACAAAAACAAACAGTAAGCACAAATGGAATGGTCTCACTCGGACTCTGAGATGTTTTGGTGTGAGCTGACATTGCCACTCGCCACTAGCAACTGTGTGCAGTGATGAGACGGTTTAATCAGACTCGATCAGGAAGAGAGTGATTGTCCGCATGAGTGTTCATATCTGTGCATCATTCAATTGATATTTCATTTGTAAAGCTAATGCTCATTGTCGTTGTTGGCAAAAATCCATTAAATTAAATATTCAATGGCTCTGGTGCTCAACCGAGAATTCTTAAAATAACCCTAAAAATAAATTGTCTAACAAACTGATGTGATTGCATTACTGGGTTCAAGTGATCCCTTGAACATGTGATCTGTGAATGAAGATGAAAATTGTGATGAGTCATTAATTGTGCCTGTCCGCGGCCATCACATTGCGTGCATATATACTGGTTCGAAGCAAATAATTACCAAATGCCTAATGGCCGTGTTGTGAGTACTACTGAGTAGGCCAAGAGAGGAGCAATGTCTCACTTGACCAGTAATTAATCGGCAATGTGAATCGTACCCTTGAAAGCAATACCAGAACAGACATGACAGTACTGCAGTCAGTGGACACAGGAACTGGTGACCAGTGTGTAACCGCTTCGAGGCTGCGGTGGCCATGGCGGTGCTCACTCGGTCAGTCTTGTGCGACTTCAGTGAAGCACAATTGGTGCATCAGCAGATGGAATGACAGCGCTTCCTTGGCAAATACCAATTATGACAAGTTCTAGGTATTTACATGAGCTGAGGAAAACAATCATCTAAAATTGTTTCTGACCAAAGGCGGCTCGATGTTTTTGACCTTATAGAACATTTCCTTCAGACGCAATGGCTGCAGAGAGGTACCACAGAAGACGCCGAAAAAGCAGTAGAAGGGTAAAAACTGTCGACAATAAATAATAAATAAATAATTCTCATTAACTGATTGCTCAATTGTCTCAACATTAATGAATGAACACAACAGAACAGTATTGTCTGGCCAACTTGCCTACTGTTCAGTGGTTAGTCGCGCTAATTGCAACTATTTTACGACTTGGTTATTACTCGATAATATAATATTCGTCGAGTAAACTTTATAGTGTCCCGCAAACAAATGAACAAATGAACAAAGCAATTTCACTAATAATTACTCTGTACTCGAATGATATTTTCAATGTCTATGTGCATGATTAATTGTCGCTGATGAGTGACTTTTGGTCAATTGACTCAATTTGCCGAATGGGCCAACAAGAACACTGAGCTAAACGATCGTATAAGCGTAAAGGTAATTACGACTAGAGATGTTTCGCGGTACCGCGCGCTAGCACGTCGATCTATGGGCCGGCATTGCATTTTATATATTAAATGAATAAATAAATTCGCTTGGCTCTGAATGATATATTTATTGGTAAATTAGACTTACCATTAATGGCGAGTATTGCGAATATATATAAACAAGGTAAACAAATAAGTCAATTGAAATCTTAAGATTTAGATTAGACGGATTCATCTGCACCCAGAAGTGATTTGTGGCTTTTCTTTGTTTCTTTGCCTTTTTCTAGTCATTCCGGTTGTGGTGATTTCTCACCGCCAATACGACACATACGAGCGAGAAAGAGAAAATCAATTTGTTCATTCTTCATAATAAAAAAAGAAATATTTTGCGATTGACCGTGGAATCGGATGTTGCCTTTGTGAGTTGCTTCCTAAATAATAATAATAATAAATATTAAAATTAAGAAACTTTATAAAAATAGAATAAATAAACTTACGAAGAAGAAAGCGACAAATTTAGAATCCCATTTATCCAAATATCGCGACTTGAGTAATTTCAACAACTTAAAAGCCAAATTACTATAATAAAAAAGCAAACATAATATAAATGTTTATAATCATCCAGATTGTTTAGAAATACACATTTTCAAATGGAAATCAAGTGCCACTTGATCATTTTGGAATTGGTATAACTCACAATAATTCAAAATCCATTTCGACGTAATTAGTCACGATCTGTTAGAATTTTCTCGACAGCTATCTCAAAGTATGATATTCTGAAAGCCAATTAGAAGCGTTGCTTGGAACATCAGAGAAGCCTGTAAACAATTCCAAATGGGACTAGACCATGTGGATTGGGGCAAGAAATGTCCGTTGCACTATCAATAGTTTGTTCAATTGTGCTTTCGTAATAATTTTGATAGCAATCCGAACATATATACTACTTAATGTAGTTTATCTTGGCGGCTTTGAACAATTCAGCCAATTTCGCTTCAGTAATTGAAATTCCATCACGAATTTCATTAACACGAGCGCGATGAATCATCTAGAGAAGACAATTAATAAAGAATTAATTAAGAAACTATTCAGAGGCGTACAGTCACTCACCAACTTAATTCCGAATATAAAATTGCTTACTAAAACGATAAAAGCCATTCTGTTCGGTTTTGGCGATGACAGTGTCCAAGCCATTAACTTCTCTGTCCCGATAGTTGGAAATTTTTGAAACAAACCAATTAATTGTCCTCCGCCAGTTTAGTCGCGGTAAATGCGGCCACACAATGTTGACATCTTCCTTATCCATGCAAAATTCGCGATTGGGTGTACTAACTAGCATGCATCGGTTTTATTTTGAATTGGTTGATCCGCAGAGACAGAAGGATTAATCATTAAGTGACATAGGTGAATCGTCAGCATGGTAACACCACGGTGTAGTGAAATTAATGAATTGCATAAACCAAAATCAAAAATTCATTAAAGCGATTTCCCCAAATAGCATTGCTATTATAGCAAACCAAATCAACAATAATTTACTGCCAAAATGACAACTTCATTGAGTGTTGCCGAAACTTTTCTCTCCTGTCTGTTATGTTTTCTAGAAAATTTTTGGCCAAAGCATTGTTTGACCACCTTTGAAAGGAATTTCAAATATTACATTTCAAATATAACATTTGGCTGCCAGAAAGCTGAATTTATTTATTTGTTTATCTATTTACTTGGTTACTAATAATTGGTATGATAATCAGCATTATCATATAATGTATCTGAGTTCAATTTTGAATATTTGAATTATAAGCAATCTTAGATTGCCAATCTTGAATGACTGGTTATTAATTGATGTGGACGATAACAAATGTTAAATTTTCACTATTTGGCGACCATGGAGTTTACTTTGGTAATCAATTCATTTCTACTTTGTCAAAATTAACAGTCACTTTGCTTACAGAACAGAAAGAAAGCGAATTCAAACAAAATGGTGGCTAACAGTATATATAATATTGGCGCAAGCAAATTGGTTCTCCTTCTTTTTCTTCCGTGTCCATTTGGTGGTCGATCAAAAAGAGTTTATCGCCCACAAGGCACATCCTCGGTCGGGCCGGGGTAATACAAATCAAAATAGGCCGAAAAGTAACCTTTTTGGGTAACCTTTTAACATTAATGCTCTTTGCAATCCAAATATTTATCCCTGCGAAATCAACTGAACTGACCAACGCAAACAAGTCTGAAACAAGCGATCGAAACAGCTTGCAAAACAGCGCTTCACGATGCAACCAGCAATCGAGTATCGTTCAACAACTTATCTTTTCGGTGTAATTGCGCGCAGCTCGACTTCAAATCCAAATGGATGATCGCACAATCGACGAACAAATCATGTTAAATTAGTTAGTATTAAATTTATAAATCACTCACAACGATTGCAGTCAGCTAGTTCAGTTCTGATTTGCACTAACAAGCGTGATCGGATTTGTTTGCCAATTGGCAATTGGCAGTGCAAGGGGCAAACAAAACTGCTAATACCTTAATGTTTCATGATGGCAGCTTGGTGATCACCAATCATCGATGAGCAGCGCATTATGTTTGAGTCTTACCAATTCGGTGTATCCGTTCTGTGTGCATGGTCGTGTGATGGCCTTGTGAAACTATGCGAGCCAATCGATCCTATGTTAGTGCACTCAATCGGCTGTATGATTGTAAATTGGTAGACTGAGACAAAGTATGGCAATAGATCGCCACTAGCAACAGACTGACAGTCAGTGGCAGGTCACAGACAATGACGACTCAGCCAGGCTTGTGTCCAAGCCAATGTACAGCCAAATGAGAGACAACATTCGTATGGTCTTCGGCCGTCTGGCTGGATTGTACATACGAAATGGTCAGGCTCAATGTGCACTTGTGCTTTGGTCAGTGGGAAACGGACAATTGTCCTTAAGGTTTATTTAGGTGCACTCGAGAAGGCAATTAGTGCATGCACTGCATTGTTAACGAATAAAATGCATTCAATGCAATGGCCAAATCAGTGACATTGATTTCATTTCAATTGACATTTGTCTCGATATATTAACCTGATCGCTGTCGAGTACCAAGCTGTTGTGGCTCTTGTGGCAAGCTATCGAGTTGCAAAAAGCAATACACTAAAGTGTACTTTCAGTTAGTCAGCGAATAATAGCAGTCAACGCGCAATGATTGTTTCATTCATAGGCAATTGCTCGATTTTATTGATTGTAATACTCGAGCATCCAGAAATGTGCTTGCTGTGTTTGTAAGCATAATATTATTTGAGCCAATTTTGCCCATTTGGCACTGACAGTCGATTAGATTTGATCAATTAAATTATAGACTTTAGATTTTCAATCTCATCGATGAGCACACATCGAGCAAGTTTTATCTCATAGTAACAATAATCATTCAAAGCAAGCGAAACCGTTCATTGGTTGCATTTGTGATGTGCTTTATTTGAAAAACAAATGGTTTAATCTTAAAGACAAACACTCGCCACTTGATGACACGTTGTGATCAATTGAGAGGACAGACAAATTGGCCAATTGATTGCCAGCAAGTGTCGTTTTGTAGCCGGTAAACAAGGTGTGCTCGACTTTCACCGTGCTTATTAAATTGAATTCATACACATTCGGCCTGAGCCTGTTTGCCCGCTAATGTGCACTAATCGCTGGCACACCCTAGTGACAGTTATAATCAGTTTAATCAGACTTGGTTCTCTCGCACCGTTCGATAGGCAACAAATGGGGCATCGTCATTTATATTCCAATTTGCTGTTTTGCATCTCGCCTCACAAGAGATCAAGATCAAGAGCCAAGAATCACAATTGGGATTAATTTGGGAATGTTCACTTCATTCAATGAGAGGTGTAAAGGCAAACGCACTTGGACCACTGAGGCACCGTCAAGGTGGGCAATCAATGTTGAGGCAACAAATGGACCGTGCAATAATGTAATGATTTCAATTTGCCATTTGACAAATTTACCTGCATGACACACTACAGCTCACTCACTCTAATGTGTACACTCGTGCTCTGGTTGACGATTGTTCGCGGAAAGTTTAACCTTTGCCAGAATGGTTTGTTTTGGATTTCTTTGTTTGCCCTCTGTGGATACTAATGGTTTGAATGAAACGAATATTGCAAATTAGTCTTCCACATCCTCATCAATGAACGCACCGTACTAATAGACTTGGCCGAGCCCAATGACAGCTCAAATGCGATGATTGCATCCGACAATAGAAACCACAAGACAACTTGATTATATTTCGGCAACTCAGGTTCGTCATCTCCCATTCATCATTCAAATGCCACTCTATTCTGTTCTGTCCTGGTCTGCATCCAGTCCAAGGATAAAAGTAAAAGCAAGCAAAACCACCCACGTTAGCAAACACAAGCCATCTGTCTGGGGCAAATTAGTTAGTTTTATTTGTATTATTATGCATCGCATTAAAATGTACCATTATGAATTGTTAATTACTGTAGATGAGTGCATTGCGATTTGTTGGGACTGGATTGGTGCCAACAACATTCCTCAGTGGCACTTGGTCTGTATTTCAATGTTTCAACATGAAACGATGTCGTCTTCTAAGATGCCTTTCATTATAGTCCTGCACCATGGTGGTTCGCACTTGGTACTCATATTGCTTAAGTTTGAGAGTGTCTTACTATGTGCACATATTGCACAATTGGTATGATTGCTTGAAAGGCAAACAGATGACAAATCTGCCAACTGATCAGATAGAGCCGAGCCAATGATAATGAGCATAAGCTCTGGACAAAGGCGTTGAAAAGGCCCTGTTTGGCCACACTCATTGGCCTGATTAGCATAAATATAACTGCGGGTGACATTGCACTGAACGAACAACTGAACGCCACATGAACCTGAAATGGCCTTTTAATGAAAGGCTAAACTCGCATAGCACATCATCACATTGATCATTAAATATTGGTCGAATAGAGTGCAGCTGCACTAGTCACTTGCTCGAACTGTGCCGAATAGGCAATTGCTATCTAGAGCTCAAATAAACTCAATAAATCTCAGTCGCCAACTCTGCGTTGTTATTTCGAGTGGACTTGTTGTTCAATTAATATTTGTCACGAACACAACAAATCAGCACAAAATTGGAACTCTCAATTAAATTCGTAATAACTGACTGCAACTGAGTAACTTGGAGTTAATGTCACTCATTCATTTTATATTCACTGTCCGCGCACTTTGCAAATGAAATAAAAATGAAGTAAAAATGGAAAATACAGTGCAGTAATAAAACAATTTTAAATTACCAAATTCGATAATCGTTTAACATGCATACGACTTGCCCCAAAGCAAGATCAAGAAGCTAGTGTACAGGCATTGGCCCATTAATGGCCATCTACTTGCAATATGCGCTTGTTTGCCATATTTAAAAACAAACCAAAAGAAGCATTTTGCGATGCAAATTCGATGATTATTAATTCGACTCAATCGATACCGCGCTGTAGTTGAATTGTTCTACTCAAATGGCATTTAAAAGGAAGGAACAAATGCCAACGAGCTCTCATTTGAGTTTAGCTATTTGTTTGAATCTTGCCAGCCATCATGCCACAGAGCACAATCGTATGGTAAGTGTGATTGAGAGGTTGATTGGCCTGTTCGCTAATAATAATATTATCTTTTGCAGCATCGACAACAGTGAGAACACTCGCAATGGAGACTTTTATCCAAGTCGTCTTCAGGCCCAACAGGAGGCGGTCAACGAGATTGTGCGAGTGCAACTGCGAACTTCGCTCGAGAATGATGTGGCTCTGTTGGCCATGGCTGGCACTCGACCAGAGGTGCTGGTGCCGCTATCGCGTTCTCAGGTGGCACTCCAGCGAAAGCTCTACTCTGTCCAGCCTGGTGGCATTGTCGATCCGTTGACCTCAATTCGAGTGGCACAACTCATTCTCAAGCACCGACAAGGCATTCAACACGCCCAACGAGTGATGGTCTTCATTGGCTCGCCAGTGTCGAAGGACACTCTCAAAGCTGCCAGTCGAATGGCCCCGCTCGGTCAGAGTCTACGAAAAGCGAACGTCAGTGTGGACATTGTCGTGTTTGGCACCGCCGAAGAGACTCAACACACAAGCGAATTGTTCAAGCCTTTCCTGAGTGCACTTGGAGACCACTGTCAGCTACTGACGGTCACTTCGCAATACAGTTTGATTGATGTCGTCTTCGGACAAGTGAACTCACTTAGTGGCTCGGTGCAAGCTGGCGGCGGACCTTCTGTGATGGCAAACGAAGACCCCGAACTGGCGATGGCCATTCAGATGTCACTTCAAGGCATGAAGAAAGACGAGGCCATTTCTCCTGCTGCTGCTGTCACTAATGAAGATGCCGATTTGTTGCTCGCTACTCAAATGTCCCTTCAGGATGGCAAACAAAGCACGGTCACGACCACTGCCGCCACTTCCAAGTTGGCTCCACCATTGGCCAAACAGAGTCAAATGGGTAAAACTGGCATGAATCCGTTTAAGAGTAAATCGGAATGTAAGTCTTATAGTGCATTGTACATTGTGACAATTGATATTTTTGGTTTAGATCGTCCTTCTGAATTGAGCAAGAGCAGTAACCCTCGAGCCAGTGCTAAAGGTGCACTCAAGCAAGACAGCAAGAGCCAGGCAAACACTCAAAGGGCCAGTCCATTGAAGGCAAAGTCAACTTCTTCTGTGAGCTCATCTTCGAGGTTGTCACTGCCATCCAACCACTCGACCAGTGGCACTTTATCACTGAGCTCCGAAGAAGCATCTCTACTGCAGAAGATTCTCTCCTCCAAGTATTACCAACAATTGAAGGCTAAACGACAGAGATCTTCTCTAAAGATTAAGCAACCACCAGTCTTTAACCCAAGCAAAACTCAGTCAGTCAGCAAGAAGACATCATCTGGTTCGTCGTCCAACTCGAAAGGGTCCAGTTTGGCTCAACTGGGTAAAAGTCCCACCAGTAACAAGACAAGCCAAACGAAGCTCGATGCAAAGTCAAGTGAGACGAAAGTAAAGACGAGTCTGATCAGCAAGAAGATCGAGGAAATGATTATCACTTCGAAAGCCAAGTTAAACAGTGACAGTCAAAAGGTGATGTACCCAAAGGACAACGTGACGAGACCGAACAAGCGAAGCGAGACAATCAAGACAAAGCTTTAGGTGGTTCGAGCCAGCCTGAACTAACTCAGAAGGCTGCATCTCTACTTAAAGAGTACAGTCCCAAGTCTGCTGTTCAGAAGGATGACACTCAGACCGCCCAGGCTAAATCGGAGCAAAACTTTCCCGGCAATGGCACTAACTTGTCGAAACAAGCTGATTTGGCCAAGTCAACCGGCACTGACTCGTCGCAGGAAATCAGCTCGAGTTCAACATATTCACTGTCGAGTCACAAGCGATCTTCCTCGTCCATCAAGGGCACCAAGTCAGCTTCATTCAAGTCTAAAGTGACCGATTCCACTCAGATCTGCTGCAAGGCCAACTCGAAAGTTGCTCCAGCTGAGCCTAAACTGAACAAGTGCAAGACCACTAAACCAAGCGATAAACATTCCTAAATGGCGCCATCCATGCATTGCACATGCTTGCCATATGGCACTACTACAATTTACTGCAATTAAATTGATTTAATTTAATGTCTAGACTTGTAATTTAGAATAATAATTTTTTCAATAGGCTCCTTAACCAATGACCAAATATTGAAATGCACTTATGAAGACTTTGTGTGCCTAATGTTTGCCTGACTGCAGTGATATGCCCGGCATGTGTCGTGCACTGCATCAATTAAATAGCAAACGTTTGGTTCGTTTGTGATGTACTTTAACGAACAAACAAAATGAATGACTTGCTGTGTCAAATTGGTTCAAATTCGAAACAGATTGAAAACCCGCAATGCATTGCTCATATTGAGAATGCGCCTTTGTGCAAAGTGGCCACTTGCCGAGTGCCTTTTTATGTTGTGTCGCAATGCCAATTCGTTGAATGTATGCAAAGTTCGCCTGTCGAACTAGTCGGCTAACAAGTTGTCAGTTTGATTTCAGGCCACATTTGCAGTTTGCACTGACGTTGCTTAATGAAAAATGTTCAATTATACGTCTACATAGAAACGTTCAATTTAGTGATTTGTTCCATGACCACGTTTAGTATTCAGACATTCAAACAATTAAGCTAACAAGTTCTTTTGCTGTTTCAGTCCGTTTGTTCGAGTCGACCCAATACTAGTATTGTGTATAAAAAGGCATCGATTGCTTTCTCAAAAATTGTTCTCTTGTCAGTATGTCTTTTTCCTATTGAAAGCTAAAGCCTATTGACTCTTGTTCTCGTGTAATCCGTACAAGTCATCATCGCCATGCCTGGAGACAAGAAGAGTGATAAAAAGAGCGACAAGAAGGGTCACAAGAAGAAAAGCAAAAAGTCGGAAAAGACAAATCCGCCAAAGGGCTCGTCGAAAAGCGTCAAGAAGACTACCAGTCCCGACACAAGTGCAAAGAAGGACGGAAGCAACAAAAGTTCTAGTTCAAATGGTTCCAAGACCAAGCCAACAAGTGCCGATCAGCCGAAAGGGCCAAAGAAAAGCAAGTCAGCCGACCAGCAAAAGAATCCCAAGCCAAGCAGTGCCAAACCGAAAGTAACTGATGAGCCAAGGAGCAAGGCCAAAAGTGGTGGTTCCAAGTCAACCGGTGACAAATCGATTAGCGGCAAGCGGCAAAACCTGAGAGCTTCAAAGAGAATCAAAGGTCCGGATGGTAAATTTCCTTCCAAGTCAAACAGAACCAAACGGCGAGGCCACACTCACAAACGGAAAGCTTCGAAGCGGCCAACTAAGGATGACTCGCGCTCCAAAGGCAAAGTTTCCAAGGCAAGTGAACCGAAGACTAAGGCAAGTCTGAGTTGCTCGAAGGCAACACCTCAAAAGAAGAGCTCAAACAAAAAGAGCGAGACCAAACAAGTTGCAGCAGTGCCAGAGGAGGACATGCCTACTGCTCTGATTGCACCGGAAGACTACGATCACCTCTTCCACGCGACCAAAGAAAATGCAAAGGCAAGACCTTCTTCTGATCCCAAGTCATCCGATGAAGATATGCCAACGTGTTTGATTGCTCCCGATGACTATGTTCACATTTTCTCGGATGCAAAAAAGAAGCCAACAGCTACTACTACTCCTTGCACTCCAAAGGACTCTGAGCCATCGGTTGACATGCCACTGATTGTGCCCGATAACTATCAGCTACCAAAGCAGTCACAGAAGCCACAAGACAAGAAAGCGAAAGACAAATCAAATGAAGCGCCTGAGAAGAAGGACAATCAAGAGGAAGGCGAACTCGACAATGATGAAGCCGAGAAAGAGGAAGCCAAACAGGTTGAAGAAACCGAGCAAAATGACGAAAACGAGACGGAGGAACAAACGGAACAAAGTGACGAGACCGAACAAGCGAAGCGAGACAATCAAGACAAAGCTTTAGGTGGGGAACGACGATTGGACTAATTGCATCAGCTGTCAGTAGCAGCAACATTCGAGCAAGAGTATGAGTCGACCATCTTCATCGTCTCACTAAATCTCTGTCAGTCTCTTACTAGGCCACATTTGTTGGCAACTCTTAGTTATTCTATTAAAGTTCATTGAACTATTTGTTGTATTGTTTTCATTTTCAAACTCAGCTATCTGCGTGTTCGTAATTGTAATATTTGTGCAAATGTTGGCATCACATTGAGAACTGCACTTCAGTTTGTAGTTCAAATAGAGTGCCCATTGGTCATGTGATGCTTGTGTTCGCCTTTACCAATTGAAGTTGGTCAACCAACTTGGCTCAACTCAATGCTAATGCTTTTGTCGCAATTAAGTCGAAAATAAAACCAATGTGCATCAACAAAGTTCAGTCGAATGAATTGCACAAGTAAACATTGCATAAAGCAACCATTCAACCAAATCAAAATTACACAAATCAACAAGACAAAATTAATAGAAACTTGATAAATAAAATCGAAATTTATAAAATTCACTATAAATAATCATAAATATTATAAAATACATGTATACGTGTAGATTCTACACTGTAGAAGGCACAACAAATTCAAGGTAATGCTTCCATCTCTGGCAATTCTCCTTCTTCTTCTGGTCCAGTCAGCACAGTTGTGTAGAAGAAATTAGCAATCAAATGTCCATTTTGAATCTTTAAATGTGGCACTTGAATCTACAAATATGAATTTATTATTATTATTATTAATTCAATTGACTCTATCACCACTCACCTTACGACCACTGTGAAACGGTTCAAGTGTTTATTCAAACACATTCACAACTTCAAATTCGAAGAAATAGTTAACAAACGGGTTTCTGTTCTGGACGGGCACTTCGTTTGCAGCACTGATGAGCTGTGAGCTGAGTCGACTATATCTGATTTTCTTGTATGACGAAACACGAAACTCGAAGCCACCAATTGACTCACGAAAGGTGCTTTCGTCCTCGCTTGGCCGTATTCGGACCAGAACGGGCAGATGGTCAAGGTCTGACTTGGCTTGAAACATGGTGCTTGCCAGAAAGTTCATTAATAGATTCTAAAGAATACATGTAATCTGTACTGTTAACTATTAAAATTGCAATTAAACTGTGTTTTTCTATTGTATTTTTTAATACTTTAAAGTAAAATATATTCCTCATTTATTCAAACTTTGAATTTCAAAGGTAGTCGCAACTGTAGTGCAATATTATTTTTATTTATTAATAATTAATTAATTTAATGGATTAATTGTAATTATTTTGGACATGCACACATGAAGACGATGAAGATGGTAAGTAAAATTTATTATTACATATTATTTTAAAATTTATATTTTACAGTTTCTCATTACTCAGACCAAATGCAACCATGATTTCTAAATGACGCCGCTGACAATGCTAGCAGTTACCCGCACACAGGCGAAATCATAACCAATGAGCCAATCGACTCCAGCACTAGTGATGAGCCTCTAACTTCGAATCAACCTGAGAAACAACAAAACTACGATTCTGAACTAAACGTGAACAAGTCAAATGCCAAAAGCAATCCGAATGAAAGTACCATTAATGTTTCAATGTTTAAATTCAGTCCTGTCCAACAGTGCAGTCGTACAAATCATTTTGTAACAAATGCAACTGGCCATCTTGTGAGCGATCATTCCGCCATAATTATACCCTCTTCGAACATCACCGAATGCACTGCAATGCCTCTGTTAACTCCAAACAGAAACGAACCAGTGCCAGTTTGTCTAAAGTTGGCAATCAAAAAAGTCATTTGAAACCGTTTTACTGCAAATGGCTCCGCTGTTAAATGTCAAGCAAACACAAACGTAATGTATTTCGTCACATTCAAATTGTTCATTACAAGTTTCCGTGCAAGTTGAATCCAAAAGTGAGAGCAAGCCTGAACAAGGAAAAGCTTTTGAATTATGTTGAACACCGAAACGACGGGAACGGTGTTGACGGATTTGCTTTTGCATTGAGATTGAGAGATTGCATAGATAATGATGCAAGACAATTTCGATATGGCCAACAGTAGTGGGCACAACAGACCGACAAACTTAAATATGACCCTGAGCCTGTGATATTGATTTATCTGACTTTATCTACCATTTTACGATTATATTTTCATCTTCATTATTTTTGCTGTATTCTATATCTATATGTACTAATTTGTAATCTTATGTGTATCTGTGTCCATCTCATTACAATAATAAAATACTTATGCATTCATGTCGATAATCATTGGTCGCTCGTGTTATTAGCAATGTTTGTAAATCAAATAGGCCAGATTATTTGAGGTCGCTTTAATAGAGTTAATAAGACTAACAGTGGTTGTAATGAATTCATTCATGCAATGTGTGCAAATCCAACTGCAAATTACATTTTCAAATTCCAATCAGCACTGTGTTGATGGTCTCGATATGCATTTGAAAATTTCATTATTAGGGTAGCCATTATTGCCATTTGTGGCGACACTCCGCCGATAATGGCTACTTGTAGTTGTCTGTTACTCCAAAAATGGAATTCTGCAATCAATTAAGAATGGTGTCTAATCGAATGGCTAAATAATCATCAGATAGCATAGCGTTCAAAGAGTTGAGATATTCAAGAGTTTAATTCACCACATTGTTCGCGTCTCGACAGGTCTTGCCGTGCCAGTAAGCACTTTACCTTTGCAATGTGATATGTTCGAACAGCTCACGTTAATCATTTCATTCGTGTGGCACCAGAATTACACTCACAATAAGTTATCAATAACCAACAAGATTGCAAATGTCAATTGCAAGCGAGAGGTCTTTCATTTGTGCACATGATCACTATTTAGTGCCATCACAATCAAATTTTAACTTGGCCATTTCGTGTGCTCAGACTGTGTTGCATGTTCAACTCCACTGTCTTGATCAACTTGATTATCACTCACGCTCCCAATAACTTAATTTCTGACCATTTGATTGACCGTGATGTGTTTCCATTGTTCACATGCCTCGACTATAGATCACCAACAGCTCAGCTTGTCAGGCCTGTATTATAGTCACTATTAACAGTGGCAATTGCTTTTTGTACCGTCCAATCAGCATGCTCATCACCAATGGACAGTGATGCACTGGGATGTCAATTGGTTGACTTGTTTGCTCGGTGATCGGATTCAGTGATTAGCATATATACAGGCAATCGGTCTAATGGTCTGATCAGTTTTCGAATCACCTCTCTATAGCACATCTCACCACGTCTATCGATTGCTACTAATTAATTCGCTTCACCTGTTCTCACTGAGAGTGACATTGGTACAGCTGGCCAAACTAACTAATTTAGTGGAAAATGCTGAATGATCTGTTGCTTGTTAGACTCGTTTGGTTATCGAGCACCTCAATTTGCATCTTTCCACACGAACCTATTCTATTTTGCTGTTTTCCTTTAATGTGCACTCACAGAGTTGACTTTTCACATTAAAATCACATTACAGACAGACAAGAGAAAGCACGAAGTGTATACCGTGAGATGGTTTCGCTTAAGTGATTGTCACCATGAAGAATCAGCGATGCTCTCACCACCTCATTCGTTTGAACTCGTCCTAATGAATATCCACCGACCGACCAACCGACCGACGAACACTTGAGTTTATCAGCAATTGGTAACAAACGGCAACATTGCACTTACTTCTGTGACTTGTCGGAAGGACTTTCCTGATTGTTTGCATTTGTTTGCATTTGCCTCACTGTGCTGTGTTGTGCAGGGAGCTCTCTCAAGAGGAGAGACTGAGTTAGTTTCATTCAATTCACACATGGCGCAATTAACTCGAGCTGTATTAGCCTTCATTCTGGTCGACACATTCTTCACTGTTAATTGTTCACTCAGATTCTATGAGAAAGTTAGGAATTCGGTTTATATCTAAACGGCTTGCCATTTCATAATTATAATGTTTGTTGTGAAAGCTTTCCGCTGTTCTGTCCCATTTCAAGGTGATCCATTAGTGACGAGTTTGTGGTCAAACTGTTCGCTCTGCATTCGACCAGTTAGAAGTTATCAGTTCGTTTGTGTGTTTATGATAATTGACAACTCCCTGCCAACCAAACATGACACACAGAGACATCGACATTGTAATTCATAACTCTACAAATCGATCGAGCCACTGTGAGCTATTGCTGAGGACGATCGTTTTCTTCTGAAAACATTGACTTCTTCTCGCCTTCATTCGGCAAATCAGCTGCTAATAGCAAACCGGCGTGGTTTGAGACTGTCCTTGAGGCTAATTCACATTGCGATCTCTTATCTTTCCATAATTTGTTTGCGTACTACATTATCAAGATATTATTATGAATGGCAGAGGGCGAGACATCAACAACTTTAGGTAAATATAACACTTTAATGCTAATTTAGTTTAGCATTAAGGTGTTCCTATGGATTTAATTTTTCTGTTTTTTTGCATAATCAAGTTTATGGGACAATATCACTTACTCCTAGTCAATTAAAAGCTCATTAAATGTCTTTGGAATTGGCCGAGAAATTTGGAAAATATTCAGAAGGTATAAAAATTTAATTAAAAGTGTTTTTAATTATTTTGTCTAATATTTTTAAGATCCATAATTTGTGGATTTTATTTACAACAGTTCGAAGCCAAGAAAGCCCGTAAGAAGGCAGTACCGATAAGATCTGTCTGTCATCTATGCGATATCGCGTCCCTGCAAGTTCTTCTGAAACGAAATCTATTATTAAGCCATCACATAATGTAAGTCATTTAATATAATTCAAACTACAATAAGAAAACTAATTACAACCTTTATAATAAGATAAACAAACGACTCGATGCCATTAAGTCTTGGTGGCCCTATTCAAGTCTTTTACAAAATCAAAAAGGACTATTTGAAAAACAAACTTGAGATTCGTGGTGGCCTAAGCAAAAAGGCACCTCGCATTGTTTGAAGTCAAAACAAAGCAAACATACTAATCCTGAAAAAAATTCTCCCTCTGGTTCAGATTGTGTGCAAAATTTACACAATTGTATAAGTTTGCCTGTTTGCAAAGTTCGGGTTACCTGATTTCCGAATAAGACCGACATTTGTAATGGACAGGCACAGCCGAAAATGGATGGAATGGCTCTCTACTAAGGCCCAAGCTAACTAAAGTAAGTCTATCGATCTCGATTTTTGGATTTACTTTGTATTGTTTTCGTATTATTTACATTAATTACTATATGACTCAATAAACATGAACTAATTTAGAAGTTATATCAGGAATGTTAGATCAATGAATTCACTGAGTAAGTGAAGCAAACCTTTTCTTAGGAATGAGAGCACTAAAGGGTGAATAAGGTTCAAACTGGCACAATTTTTGGTTTGAGAGATAGGTTCATCTATACTGCTCAATCAGTGCTTTGATGCTTTGACTCGCGTTGGTATCTTAGTGGTGTGGTGTGGCAGTAGAACGGTCGAGTAGACCAACCAATCGCTCACCATAATGCACTTGACTCTGACTTGGTGTTACTTCTGGAGCATTGCTTTGACACCTTATCGGTTGGGCAACACCTCGCTTTGCACATCAATCATAGTGTCCATTGGTGGAAGCATTCCACTGTAGTCCTGCCGATTGATCACTCTTGCTCAAATCTTTGATCCTTAAAGGTAACACGTATTAAACTTTAATTTAAAGTGCTAATTAATTAACATATTCAAATAAAGACTTCAAAATCAAAAGATGAAACCAAACTATTTTCTTATTAACGGAACACTTATTGAAGTCAATTTGCAATTGCATTCATCGTCGTAAGACAAGAAGAAGGTTAAGTTGTTCGTCGTCTATTCGTCCATTAAGGTAAATAGCTACTAGTATTTACATAATATTATTATTATTAGCATTATATACTTAAATGTACTTTGTTTTCTAATTACATTTTTCTTTGTAGACTAATGACTAATAGTAATTACTCTTTCGTCTCTTTATATTCTTCTTTGTCCTTATAATCGCTTATTTAACTGTACAATTTACGCTACGGAACATTTGGCCTTTTCTATTATTGGTTTTTTATTTCTACAGCTAGCCTTTATCATTTACCTGTCTTGTATCTGGTCTGTCTCTCACATTGTCATTGCCACTGTGGCCACAGAATTTCATCACCCTACATCTATTTGTAGTCAAGGTGAAATATATTGCAATATTTGAGGACAGCTATATCTCGTTGAGAATTTATTGTGACAAAATGGACAGACAAAGCATTCAACAAATAATCAAGTGACCAAAACGAAAATCTATTTTGTCCAATTTGCAAAGGCAATTTCACAAGTTGACAGCCGCAAAACAAAGTGCTTGTATTAATAGAATTACAGTTAATGACAGTGCCGGTGAGACACTCTAATTGGATCGTTCTAGTTTTCATTGAAATTGTCTCAATTTGTCGAGTGTTTGGTGTCAGCGCCTCTAACTGGCCATTCTCGAGAATCCAGTGGCGAACACTTCTACCAATGTGGTTAATAGACGACCACCACATTAATTAATAGGTTAATCTGGTTAATTAATTAATTGTTGATCATGTGAAAAGCAGTTCCAACACCAGCCACTAATTAGTTAACTAATTAATGCATGTGCTGGTGTTGGAACTGCTTGTAACAAACCCAATGCTCTCTGTAATTAGTGCATTATGGAAAGACGGGCAAAAATTTGCTCGTTTCAGCCGATGATCACATCTGACGACTGTGCGATCTCGCACACCGAATGTATCTAATTAGGCGGACGCTTATTTGGGCCACCGATATCAAATCAATTACGCCTGAAAGGTTGACTCTAACAATTAATAATTTATACTGGGCGAGTGCAGTCACTGCCTGTTAGATCATCTCTTTCTAATATTTGCAGATCGATTCTGCTAATTGGACATATCGCTAGGTCAAAATTGGTGGCAAGGCAAACATTAAGTACAAACTAGCAAGAGTGAACAACCACTTGACTCCAGAAAATACCTAAGCGATGCCAATTCAAGTGACCCAATCAGCAATAGTCAGATGAACTCGCAGTCCCCATTCCCAGGCAGTCTGAGTCAGCATCAATGAGAGATAGAACAACCATAAGAATATATAGTATCCTCCAACATATGGCCAGTGTGATGAGTCGATTGGTTGAGTTGAGTTAGCCTATCATGTCATTGTGTCATGGTTGACCGCCTCATTTCACTGAACGGAATCAGTCATTTCGAACGCTTTGCAACTATTGCCATTAATGTGAGTGCACAATGCCAGTGGTACAATTTCCAGTTGACCCTGCTTCTGCAGCTGACCTGTTTGTTCATTGGCGATTGCGGACCACCGCGCAATCAACCAATGAGTTAAATGAGCCAAACCGAGACTGCAATGCGTGTTCTATCATATGATAATTATAATACCAACTCGGTTGACTGTCCCAATTGTAGCTCTCCTCTGCCTTAGCTTTCGTCAACGAACCAATTTATTGGGAAAATGAGCTCGTTCCGAGTTTGGTTTGATGTAAATGGCAATAGTTTCAATTACAAAAATGTATCATTACTAGTCAGTTGGGAGTTCATTGTTATCACCCTGTTCTTTCACTGCCGTCGAATTGGTTCGTTTGTCATTAAGGATTGCCAATAATCTCGTTGGTTGCCAATTAATGTCGATCGGACCATGCATTGGGAAGGACAATTTTCTTTGGTGATGTTTATTCATAGTAATTATAACAAGGCCTGTTTGCCCACTACACGGACTAGAGACAACAAGACTGTGCGAAAGTGCACCTTGGATGTGCGGGGGAAGCTAACATTCAGTACAGTGTTACTGAGGGCTGCCCCTAAATGTTGGCTTTCACTGAGGTGCAGAAAGCACGCTTTTGTTGTCTCTAACACGGACACCTCAACTGGCAATTGCATCGATATAGAGTTAATTGACTTTGTATTAAATTTAAATCTCTCCACCAATTTCCACACTTGATGAGCCTAATTCCCGAAGTTTTTACCGTAATGCCGACAAGAAACGCTAAAGACCTCCACATGTCATAGTGCATTATTGGGCATTCAAATCAATCTTGTAAGCGTCAGAAGGTCTTTATTGGGCACTATTCACTTTGAATTAATGTCTCCACTCGGCTCGGTACAAGTCAAGTGCGAGTCAGACCGATCGAGTGCACTCTGTCCTACAAATTGAACTGTTTTGGAGGAAGCTATTGAACTTTAATGACTGTGTTAGTGTTAGTTCTTGTTTAATTAAATTCTTGCCCTACCGATTGGCTAACTCGACTCATCTCATGATTACCTCACTTCGTGTTTAGATTTCTGATTTTAGATTAGACTCTCACTTGCATTACATGTTCATGCTCGTTCAATTAGTGGAATTGTTTGAATTGTTCATTTGTTGTTCGTTACACGAGGTGCTTTGATAGTTAACCGTGTAAAAGGCAATCGGTTGGTTGCACTCGAGTGGCGCAAGTTCAGTTTAGTTACGCATGCACATGCCAAGAGGCACTGCCTGCATATGCATGCACAAATGATTGGAATCGTGTTCAATTTCACTTGGTCAGACTGGTCACTAATTTGAGTAGTTTAGCGCATTAGTGTTTACTTGGAAACGGTCTCACTTTTATTTATTACCTCATTCCGATCACGGTTATCACATCCGAGACGAATCGAGATGTTTTCCTGTAGCCACCAGACAGACTAAATAGACCAGACCACCAATCAACCAAGTACATTGGGCACATAGCGGCACTTGACTCCACTCGGCGACACTCCATTCTGTCTCCCTCTCCAGTAGTCAGTATCACTCGACATTGCTTAATTCTAATGAATTGTCAAGTGCAAATCAATGCATTCATATTTCTTTTCAGTGATCACATAACGAAAACTAGCCTATGGTACCTTTACTCCTCGGTCCACTCCACTAGATACCAGTTGTAGTTATTATAATTATAATATACACTCGAATTCATTAACCAAGTTAACTCTGAGAGGTGTCATCGTTTGACCAGGCAAGTGCTCTTTCGGTGTTAATCAACATTGGAGTGCACAACAATTGCAATCGGCAGTATCCCTTCGCCGACTCGTGCATTTCATTGCATCAACAATGAGACTTCTTTTGACTTGTCCTATTTAGCCGCTCGGATTGAGCTGGACGGTAGACCAGAAAGTTTAACAGTGTACATAAATACGTTGTACTTCATAAACATGCATTACCATCGCATTTGGAACGTGACACCCGAGACTGACAATGGGAAAGTGTTTATCATCTGCTTGATGGTGATTGCTGGACCGAGTACGACACCAACACACCACTCATTTAGCACTCACCACTGTGCAACTTGACTTGACGAACCAAATGCACACTAACTATCACTTGGCCCCACACCAAGCTACTTGTGACTCACAAGTTATGAACCATGATCGAAAGCAGAAAGCAAACAAGAACTCTACTCGACTAGACAAAAGATTCAAGATAGACCGTGCATTGCAATCGTGCACGACGTGAAAGATAGCGGACAGCTATAGTCGATTGATGCAATCGATAGGCCACTCGACTGATGACTGGATGCTGCCACTTTGGCAAATTGATCAATTAGCCGTCAACGAACATTGGCAAGTGCTTCAAGGTATGAGGCATGAGCTTTTTCTGGTTGGTTGATAATTTAATTCTATTACAGGTTATCTCCAATGTGATTGGCCAGGTTATCGCCCAACCTTCAATGGGGCAATATATTCCTCGTTTCAGTGCCCATGGGCACTTTGTGCATCTGACTGTGGACAAATAGCGCACTTGGTTGAACGTTTCGAGTCTTTGGACATGTTTGGCTGGCCATAGTCCGACCACCGTTGCTGCACTAGCTATTATGATGGCAAGAGGAATTTCAAAGGGCAAACTAGCCACATGCTTTATTCTGGTTACATGATGAAGCAAATTGCAGAAGTAAATGACGCAATTAAGCAATTGCTTTACTGAATCGACACTAATGCAATCGATTCAAATCAGTTCTATTACATTCGACACCAGTTCGACGAGTTTGACAATGATAACGTCAAGTCGAATCATTTGTTGACTTTCGACAATCGAGTACCTCATTTAGAACATTAACAGTCAACTTCAAGGCACTATTTAATATTGTGCTTGTAAACTCATTTGGTACGAGCAGACAAGGTCCTGTACTTTTCACTGTATGCCTCACTGTTTGTTGTTTGTTCTTCCTCAAGATGGCTTTCGAAGCTCGTACTGGCGCTTTTATGAGTCAAAAGTCGCAACAAATCATCACAATGGTAGTGAACTGTCCCGTGAAGGAATGCAAGCAGCCCGTGATCGAACGCAACGATTTGATGGACCACATGTGGAGCAAGCACGGCGTGAAACGGTTCACTTGTCTCTGGCCTGGCTGTGGCAAGTCGTTTGATGACTTGTAAGTAATGCTTTGAGTGTCCATTAGTTCAACACTAATTATAATGTATCATTTGCATAGTGAGCCACTCGTTCAGCACGTTCGTCGCGCTCACGGTCGCACTCGAATGTGGAAGTGTCTCATGGCCGACTGACCAAGCAATTTCGCTCGCACAACCGACTGCACCGCCACGTGTATCATCACCACTCGGATGGACTGTTTCGGTGTGGTCACCCTGGCTGTGGCTTCGGTCCGCATCGTTCGCGCAACACCATCTACTCGCACTTCCGTCGAGAGCACCGACCCAAAGGCTATAACGATCAATTTGCCGAGGCAACCGAAGCCGAGGTTGAGCGAAACAATCCGTGCTCCATCTGCATTCGTCCGATGTTCTCTCAGAATCGCCGACTGCCTTCTTGTGTCCATGCTTTCCATCTGCGATGCCTGCTGCGATGGATTCGCGGAAACCAAACTTGTCTCTCGTGCCGAGCTAACATCCCCGGAGTGGGAAGAGGAGGTCCACGGTGCACACGTTTGCGACAAGTTACTGCCCCTAGGGTCTCATTAAGACAGAATTTTAAAGCATTTCTTAAGGCTTCCAAAACGCCCCCACTCGACAAAAAAACCGTTGTTTGGACCGAGTTATGGCCGCCGGAAGGAGGCAAGGTCTGACATTGTGACCACTGACTTGAAGTTAGTGTTCTGCTCTGTTTTGGTGTGTTTCAACGCTGGTTTTGTTTATTTCTATGTAGTTTGTCCTAATTTTAGTTGATTTGCACAAGAAAAAACAATAAAAATCGAGTTAAAGATGGTGAAATGCGTAATATTTAAAAATTCGATTTAAAATGGTAGTTTCCTCAAATACCGCTAGATGGCGCTATAAGTTCCATTAAAATGTAATTTAATGATTAAATTTCTCTGTGCAATGTTTACATCTTATCCACACTTTCTTTATTGTTGTTTTTTGATTTTGGTTGTTTGTCGGATTGTTCATATTCTCTAATTGGTGGGCCAGAAGATTTCTCAAGTTTGTATATTCGGAAAAGCATTTCGTGTACAATTCTAATTTTCTCTCTCCTTATTATTGTAGGTTTGTTTTCAACTCTACTGATCAGGTTTATGATCCACTTTGACTGTTTGTTACCTTTGGTTTTTTACCGAAAATGGAAACTTTCTTGACTGAGTATATACTTTGGCAATTACGTTACCAGTCACCCAAGTCAACCAGTAATGCCTGTGTTTCACTAGTCCATCTCCACGAGTGATGAAGATTACACGTTACCAACCGATTTGTATCCGAAAAAATTTTACCGGGTATTGAATGTATCTGACTAATAAATGACATTTATACTCTTCTGTCGGTTCAAAAATTAAAGTCAACTACGGTTGCACAGCACCAACACACTCTGTGGTCAAGCAGTGGTCAGTCTCAGGCCATGTTGACACTTTACAGTAAACAAACAGTAACTTTGAAATATCAAATAGTCGACTTTGATTAGGCAAACTAGACTCAATCTTGCAGCCAATGTGGCGCACACACAATGAGTCAGTCACCTTGGTCACATTGTCGCGCGGCAGTGCATTGCATTAACCTTCCGATTACCAGGTGGGGTCATTCTGACCCCAATGTCCACATTATGCTCGTTTTCTAGCAAACTAAGCACCCAAAAAATCTGATTTTTTGGCTAGCTGACTTTTAACATGTTTAGTTTAAGATGAAATCGATAACTATGCATTTTATTTAGTGGTTTAAAAATTAAAAATACTTTCTGGCCAAAAGTCATAGCTGCAAAAATATAATTAATGCCCGGTACGAACATTTGGAACAAATTTTGGTGCTTGGGATACTTATTCTTATGTATTTTTGACCAAGAAATCCAAATATTTACTCAGAAATATCCAAATGTTGCTTATTTTCCAGGTTTCCAATATTTTAAAAAAAAATGCATTGCGGGGCAGCATATTCTATGACCCATTTGGTTGAATGGAATTTCAGCAGACGTAAGCCGAAATATCATGTTTTTAGTTACTTTTGCAAGTATTGGTTAGAGTATTCACAATTTAAATGAATTACACTAAAATTTTGGGCATAAACCTCAAATTTACATTTGGGGTCATTTTGACCCCACCTGGTAATCTACCTGGTGTTAGTTTGGTATGTTAGTTTCTGGTATGTTAGTTTTTTCACGTGGTAATCAGAAGGTTAATTGCAATTGCTCACCACACCAATTGGCTTAATTAAGCCGCTGAGTGGCCATTCTTCTGGAGTAGTCAATCAGGTTTGCCCCATCAGCAAACTCAATCGGTTTGATTTGGTCAACTATATCCGAACACAGTTTCAACTTGGTGAGATATGTTTGCAGTAGGATGGTCAATTCTTTCAAAATTGGCTTTGTGATTTGTAGTTGGTAGAAACGTTTTGCAGTTGGTGCGTCAAACAAATTGAATATATCCGTTCATAGTTTCAACTTGGTAATATGTGTTTGCAGTAGGATGGTCAATTCTTTCAAATCTACAAATAAACATTTAATCTCCTGCAACAATCAAGCTTGATATTGAATTGCTATGAATTGAGCGCAAATATGATTTCTACCTTTGAAAAAGGTAAATCTCGCTGCGCTGCAAACACTCAACTTGCTTAACTCAGTCGGTGCAGTGTAAAGGTTATTTAATATATTCCTCCAATGGAGAAGATGCCATATTTTGGTTTGAGATTGTCTTTTCAGTACATTTCAACGGTGCCAGCGCATTTCCTCGAATCAAATAGCCAATTGCCATCAATTTATCAAGCACTTTTGTTTTATTGTCTGCTTTGTTCCGATTCCGTATTATTAATTTACCCTACACCGCAATTCAATAGAAATAATTTTAATTAAACTTTAAATCCAATTGAACATTGACTGACAGAATTGTTTTGTTGTTTCTCTTGTCCTACTTTATTCA
This sequence comes from Rhizoglyphus robini, assembly GCA_023373905.1. Classification (NCBI taxonomy): domain Eukaryota; kingdom Metazoa; phylum Arthropoda; class Arachnida; order Sarcoptiformes; family Acaridae; genus Rhizoglyphus; species Rhizoglyphus robini. The sequence goes on along the minus strand of JAKIJQ010000066.1, from coordinate 95,362 downwards.
ACTTTCGTTGGTTGTCACCGTGGATTCCACGGCGTGGAACGATATTTTCAAAACGATATGGATGACAGACAGTTTAACAGTTAACAACAGTTTGCATTCGAATAAATAAATATTGAGCTAAACCTCATGAGCAGAGCAGGTTATGGGTGATTAATTCGAAATATTTTGCTTTTTGCACTGTGTCAGTATCGTGTGATACGCATCGTCCGTGCATCACTCCGTAAAGTATACTCGGTAATGCCTTCCAAGGCATGCCATAAATTTTCCAGTCGCAACACACAATAATTCGGAAATGCATTGTGTCCTTTCACTATGCAGCCAATCGATGACCATCCAGATTTAGTCTTGTTGGCTTTGAATTGATTGTTCGTTGGCTAATTTCACAGTGATTACTGTCTTATTCGTTCACAATTTAATTGGTCTTGTTCATTGTTTATTTATCTAATTTGTTATTACATTTGTCTCGTGTCAAATTGACTTGCTTGTTTAATCGAGAGAGTTATTTGTCTGATTTGAAGTGTTTAATTGAACACGAAAGCTTAATCAGACACATAATTTTGCTCCATAATTGGTGATGTGAGTGAGTTGAGTTGTACTTGTGATTACAATGCAATTTGCATTACTCCAATTGTCCCCGTCTGGTCAGGACTGTCTGCCTAGACTCTAGATACAGATATATATTCTGAATATATAGTGAAGGAATTACGCAAGTAAAATAATGGAGCAAGTGATTTGGCTCAAGTGATGCAGACGCATTACTTGCAAGTCAATTGATATGAATTGAAATAAAATAAAATAAATTGAATTCGAACAAGTGAGCCAATTTAATGCACGCTTTCGACGGGGTTGAAAGTTATCCCGATCAATTAAAAATTGACCAAATCATTGGCCAAGTTCTCAATGCTTGTTCGTCAAACAATTAGCCTTAAATGTCACCATTCTAATGGCATTAGTAATGCTCATTGTCTGTTTATTTGTTCAGCCTCAAGTGACCTTGACTTTTCTCTCCCACAACCGAGTTTCATTTCATAATTCATCACTGTTATTATGGGTTATTCAAATTTTACTTATTTCTTTCTACCATTAACTTTTCCTTGCTTCACAAAAACCTGAAAACTCTCCCCTTCACAAGCCTCCACCGCCCATTGAAGCGACTACCAGCGAAACCTAAACCAGAAAAGTGGACAAGCCTGTATCAAAGATTGAAACTAAAGATGGATCCGTCAACTCTGACTTCTATTCCTCTGCCACTAGCTCTACCCTGGACAGAGTCTGGATGCCACTGTCAAAGGTTCCAACTTCAATTACTGATAGCTTCGAAGGCTCAGTGTTTAATTATAGGAGAAATCTCCGCAGGATTGGCTATTTTGGTGAAAGGCAGTGGTTTATTTATTACCGTTGGATCTGCACTTTTCACTGGTGGTAACTCTTCAGCTGTCTTTGCATTCAGTGACGTTGGCTTTCCAAAGCTGGGTCTATTAGTGGCGTCACATCGGTTGCTGGTATCTTTAGCATCTTTGGATCACAAACTTGGAAACAGTGTTGCAAGTTTCAAGGTTGGCAGCGACACTTTGGGCTCATAATCAGAAGACAATTTTTTAGCTAAAGCATTTGTTTGAACGCTTCAATATCGGTGTTGGCTCTAAGGCGGGCTCCACCATCGCCAAAGAAGGCTCATCGATTGCAGGATAGCAAGCTGCTTCGAATCCTCGGTGGATCTACCGCTGTCATTTCAGAGGAAGACCACTTCTAAGGCTGGTTCAAGCGTTTTCTTCAATTGGCAGAACCTCTGTGACCGCACTGTCCGTAACTGGCTCAATGGCTAGTACGAGTACTGGAGGTTCTAGCACCAAAAAAGTTGTGCACCATTCAACAGATAAGCCATTCACTAGATTCTATTGTGTGCACATTACAATTGTGACCAATAAACTTTCTTGTTTACTGTCACTGTTACTGTTGTGTATGTCAGTCGAGTGAGTTATGAATCAAGCGTGTCAACCATAATAGCCAATTTACAAAATGAACAGTTAGACTTCGAAATTAAAGATTTACAAAGTAGATCTAATAAAATCTTAGTAATCAATTTTAACATTAAACAAGTTTGATTATTAATCACTTATAGCAAAGAGTCATCTTCTCGAATTGGTTTGAGTTGAACTTGGACATGTTTTGATCAATGCGTGCAATGACCACGCAATGACGATCAATTGAAAAAATGACAAATTGCATGACCCATTTTCTAGATTTTTTATTTATGAATGATTAAAATTGCCATTCTTTTTCGAATGAGATTGACATGATTTGTCATTTTTCCTGACGAACAGTGAAGCGATTGAAAGAACTTACCGAATGCGAACAGCAATGCGAATGCATGTCCATAGACTATAAAATGAGTCTGCTTCGATCTGTGTGGTTTACCAATTGGTCGTTCTTTTAGCATCACTTCTCTCGTTAACTTGACTCTCTTTCTGTTGCAATGGGTCTGAGCGACCATCTATTGAAAATGTTCGATCTCATTGGCAAGCCCGTCTTCTATCCAAACAAGAAGTTGCCCCGAAAATCTGCCCCTGACAAGAAGTAGCCAGCATCGGCCGAGTCCGGAAATTATCGCGCCCGATCTCAGATGTCTCCATGTAAGATGTTGAACGATCCCTTCAGTGCCCAGCCACCAGTTGGCCAGCGCAATGTCTTCGGTCCAAGCCTTCGCCATTTTGGGTCATTCGCCGCTGAGGACACTTCCGATCGGATGACTCTGGAATCGATGGCAGCCAACAAGTATCACAGTGCACTGCACCAGCGAGAGGCCGTGAGCAAGCCATCCAAACATCAGGCTTTATGGATGCCGTTCATTCCCATTCCCAACAATGGATCTTGGACTGACGCGGGCCTGGCTGGTCTTTTGATAATACTTTCTGGCGCTGATCTTATCGCTCAAAGAGAACTTGCCATTTTCAGAGAAACATTTGATGGAGCTGTTCGACGTTCAATTGCCCAAGACTCAGAACATCATCACTCGTCTCACCTGTTATGTTCGTTTGGACCAGTCTAAGATGGCCAAGACCAATTCACACTACAAGTGTTGCCAAGAGACGGACTCGCTGGTCTGGATCGCCGAAAAGGACATCCTCGAACAAGGCCAAGTTTTGGAATACCTCTGGGGATGCGAACTTTTAGTTCACTACCGAACAGTGATCGCCGCCTATCAAAATGGCATGACACCACAGTGCAGCTCGTACGAGGAATACAACCTCGAAATGGCTTTCCAATTTGCTACAGTCGACCTGCATCAGGTGGCCACATTGCCAAGGCAAATTCCCGATCCGGAGCATGAATGCCAAATAGCCTGGGAGATACTCTGGTCGGACCCAATTCATCAGCAGCATTTCCTCCAAGCGGCTCGATTTATGCAAGTCGATTTGGAACAATGTCATGGCTATCTGCCAAACAAGAAGCGTGGCACCGCTTTCGCATTCAACGAAGAGGCCACCGATCGTTTTCTGGCCACCAATGGTCTGTCACACGTGGTCCGTGCTCATGAAGTTCCACCCAAAGGATACCGCTTCCATTTTGGCAAAAAGTGCATCACAATCTTTTCGTGCTCGCACTACTGTGGCAACGGCAACGAAGCCGCGGTCTTACTGGTGGCTAAAGACCAAATTCGAATCATTCGTGTGGACACAACCAACAATGCATCGGCCACTGATCCACCAATTGGAATGGCACACAATATGCCTCATTGAACATGTTGAAAATTGTCAACAGATGCATCTTTAAAATTAAAACTTTAAATATTTGATCGTTGTTTGACTTGTTTGTGTGCAAATGTCGCTTTCTCTAACAAATATAACTGAAAGGCAAGAAGCGAATGTCATTGATCGATTGCTCATGTTTGGCAATTCAATCATACATTTATATTTTGCTGCTTTCAGAGCTGATTGTTGGAAACGATGGTGACCACCGAGCTCAAGTGTCAGACTCGACTCACTATCTCGGTTCGGTCGGTCTGGAGTGAATCGAGTCATGCTAGGTGTTGCTTCCCGATGCCTGCAGGCAGTTGACATTGCGGAATTGGCTTCGTTAATGATTTAGTGATTTAGTCTTTGATGAATAGCACTCCTTGCCTGGCTTGCCAACTATTGCTTGCCACACACACACTGGAACAGTGACACTCTTCAATACCGCACTGGACGGACACACAAACTTTGCAACAGTGCAGTGGAACACAGGCAAAAACACTGATTGCAAACACTCAATTGAACCTTAGGACCTCTACACTATTTTTTTCAATTATCGCTCGCCTCAATGCCTAATAAGTAAAACTAAGATACATCTAATAAGAATACATTTAATTGTTTTTCTTTTGAATAGAGACACACAATGCGAGGTGTGAATTGTCTTGGGCAGAGTCATCTTGAATGGAACTACTGCGGCCTTCCTTACTGTGAAACAGACTTGACCATCATTTGTTTCATCAGTGCCGCGTAGTGGCCCGATCCGGTGGACTTGATCGCACTAGCCGGTGGTATCGTTGATGCTGTCCTATTCAGAAGAAAAGACCATCTTTTGCTTGGATGCCTTGGCAAACGAATCCCGAGACTGACCGACCGGAGTGACCATTTTCGATTGAACTCCACTGCCAGCGGACTGATTCTTCTTCTGTTTGTGAGCCTGAGGCTGCAAGTTGATTTTCAAATTGACTTGCTTTGAGTGGAATTGTCTCTTTGCGGCGAACAAGAAGAACAGTTGGTAGACGAAACTGAATTCTGTTGTCCACCTGTGCTTTTGTCCTCTGTTGTTGAGCACCTTTTCTTGAATCTTTCCAATCTTCCTAAACAGCCACAGTTGTGCGCGTTCAATTTGCACAATTGGTTGTGCGAGAAAGCAGAGTGCCATCAACTGTACAGCGATCAGACCAACGAGTATGCCAATCAGGAGCAGTAGCCAATGGCTACTAGCCATTGACCGATCGTTAAATGTTCAAGCAGGCACACACGTTTTAAGTGAATGGAATAGCCAGCCACCGCTGAACGAAGCCATTTGGTGTCCAATTCGGTGTACTCGGGTGGAAAGCCTGTCTGTCGCAACTCATCGTCGCCATATTTGTCCAAAAGCTGACAAGCACAATATTGTTAGAGTTTAACTTGCAATTGGAAAGTATTCTCTACTCACCCAATAACCAAAATGGTCATACTCCATTTGTGCTTGTGTTTTAGTCTTCTAATGCAATGTCCAGTGATGTTTACTTTGTAGTCAATGGCACTTCAATGTACTTGTTGATTTGCTCAAATTGCAGCGACTACATTGTACAGTTGTAAGCCGAAATATATTATTGCCTCCACAAGCATCGATCGAACTTGACAATTTGAGCAGCAGGCGAATTATAAACACTCAAATCAAACTTAACTTGTTTGTCTGCTTGCAACGTGTGCTAATTAGAGAAAATGACTAAACTGACCGAAATGATTTGACGAATTAATTTTAATTGCGACACAAAGTGAAAGGCAATTGCTAATTTGATAGAAGGGCTAGAAGAACCCAATCTGAGTGAATGAGCGGGCAATTGGAATGTCTTTGCAGATTTCGCTTGCTGCATCGACGGCCGCTCCATGAGTGATCACCAAGATCACAGTCAGTCCGGCCTCGTCGGCCGCCTTCGCTTCCTGTAAAGACTTGGTAAGAAAGACAATGTCCGACGGCTTCTCCTTGATCTTGTCAATGAGCATCTTAAAGGTGGCCGGACTGGTAAGTGGTCCCAGAGAGGTGTCAAAGTGGTCCTCGATCAGCATGTTCAAGTCACCGTGGCTGGTCTTTGACATGAACTTCCTGGTGGCCTCGGCCCAGCCATTCGAGAAGATGTACAGCTTGATCTTGAGGTCGAGATGCCACTTTTGAATGTGCACCGCCACGTCCGAGTACACCGGGGTGGACATTTTGCCTTTCTCGTATCCGTCGAACCACACGTGAAAGCGAAACATGGTGTACGCCTTTGAGTACTTTTTCTTCTCTTCACAGTACTCGACATACTTGCACAGGGCGTCAATCTGCTGAGACTTGCTGCCGGCCTCGTCAACCTGTGGTGCGGCCTTGTCTGCCTTGGATGCAGCAATCAAGCCCTTTACGTCCTCCTTGCACTGGTCCTGGGACCAGCCGTTCTCCATGACCTTGTAGGCTGCCTTGTAGTACGGCATCAGATACTTCACCACGAATGTGTCTGCCACCAAAGTCAAACACAACCGCCACTGGCTTCTTCATATTCACTTGGACCATCGTGGATTAGTGCGCGTTCTATAACAAAAAGTCAAACATTAGAAGACATCGTTTGAAGTGAGACTTGTGTCAAATCTTACTTAGTGGAGGATTGAGAGAAGTTGTACCAAAATTGCAATAGAAATTGAGCTAGTTGAACAAGTGGAGACTGTGGAGCGGACCCTCAAGCAATGACAACTATTGTGCGATTGAGACCGATCAAGTCCGATTGTAGTTTCGATTAGGGAACTGTGAAAAGTGCACCGTGTACTTATCGATTCGATCGAGAAAATGTTCCAAATATTTGCAAAATGTTAGTGATGAGTCACAGATGGCAAGACCAATTGACTTGTTGTACATTGAGCAAAACTGTTAAACTTAGTTCTTTCAAATGAACTTCTTTGCAGTAGAATTGAAGTCGACTTGATGACGAACATGATCGATGGTCGAATTGTGCAACAACCACCAATGTTTCTCTAGCTCTATAAATAGAGTGCCTCTCCATTGGAGCGAGTGTTGTTTCCTATCAGCTTACTTTCTTCTCCTGTTCAGCCACTCACCACCTCGTTCGAGCCTCTTTTACTACTCGTACCATTTGATCTGTTGTTGTGTCATGATGGACTCGATCAAGAACATGCTTAGCAAAGATAGCCAAGTTCCTGCTGAAACAGCCGACGACGATGCTGCTGACCAGCCAACTGACAGCAAGGAAGAGACCAATTCTCAAGGATTAAAGATCAACAGTCGCAAGAAAGGTCGCATTCCTCGATTGGTTCCAATTTGCAAAGATCTGATGGCGAGCCAGCAAAATTACAACCGTATCGACACGATCGCGTACCTGATCCACTGTCCTCAACACGAGACCATCGCCATTCAGGAGGACAAGACCAGTGGCATCAAATGGCTCCCATTCACGCCCATTCTCACCCCTGAGGAGTAAGTGCTCGACACTTCTTCCTAACAGAGTCTAACTCACTTTTTAACCCACAGTGGTTGGTCCGAGTCCGCCTTGATTGGCTCGTTTGTGGCCTTAAGTGAGACTGACCAACAATTTCAAAGCATCAAGTCTGGCCCGAGTCCGTTCACTTCAGTGCAACTTCTAGAAATATTTCACTTCCAACTGCCACAGTCATTGGCCTTCCTCACTCGCAACATGTTCTACCTCAAACTGAAAGTGGACAAAGGCCAAGAGTGCTGCAAACCCATTCCGCGCAACTCAATCATTTGGGAGACTCTGTCCGATCTGGTGCAAGCCAAAGTAGACAAACTATGGGGACCCGAGGTGCTTCAGTAAGCGCGAGTAATCAACTCCGACTTTGACCAGTTCAATGTGCAATTTGACGAGTTCAGCTTGGACGAGATTTACAAGTTTGCACCTCGCAATCCTCCTCGCAATTCCGAAGAGACATTGCTGTTCAATTTGAATGTCTCGGAGAAGACCATCGAGGTGCTCTACAACGACTATCTGGACCACTGTTACACAAGCACGGGCCTCATGTTCGAATCTTTCAAGCACTACATGAGCAAGTATGGACTGGGCAACGACGACCTGCGACTCGCCCAGCTGTTCAGTGCCTTCAATTTTCTAGAGCCTGGCTATATCACCTTTCACGAGCTGCTCATGGGTCTGGCCGCACTCGAGCCCAACGCCAATCACAATGAAGTCAGAATTAAGTTCGTCTTTCGTTTCTACGATATTGGCAAAAAGTTGTACCGACTCAGTTCGTCCTACTTTTCCAATATGATCATGGACATATTCCCCGGCTTGGAAGAGTCTGCGAAAGAGGCTACAATGAGCGAGTGCCAGGAAGCGGTCGGAGAGGACAACGACGGGCCTGATTTGAAAGTTAAATTTGAAGCCTTCAACGATGCCATCAAAAGTCACAAATTGCTAGGCACCACTCGATTGGTTCGTTCCGCTGTGCCTGCTCGCCAACAATCTCATTCGGGCCGTTCGCATCGCCACTCAGAACAATGCCCCTGCTACTGGCAAGTGAGTCTCATCTTGAGACCAGTGAGCCTTCCTTCAATAAAAGACATAATTTCGATGCTCGTTGTATTATTTATTGATTTAATACTATTTCAATATCAATTGAGCTCAACTACCGAACTGCATTAATCCTCAGTTGATTTAGTCTTGCTGTGCATTATCATAATCAATTGGCTTGTTGTGTTGTGTTGTGTCTAAAGGTTTTTTTTGTTAACGAGTCTGCAAGTGATCTGTTTGCTCGGAACATTCCAATCTATATTTGGGCAACGTTTTGACCTTTTATTCGCCTCACTACGGGCAGGGCCAAGTTTGCATTTGTTTGCAGGTGTACAATTGCTATTGCAGTGCGGTGGCCAATGTTTTGCCACTCAGATTTGCTTACTGTAAGCCTTACATTTCGGGTTTGAGCTGGACACAAGCAAATTGTAATGATGTGCAAGACCGGCATCACATCGATCTGTAGGCCAGTTTCGCAGATTGGATATTAATTGCAAGACTAACAAGTATGTAGCCAATTTTGAGTGGTTGCCGTCTAATTAGATTGGCCGCGCCGAATGTAGCGAATGTCAATTGTGTTACTTTTGTGGCCACAACTCAACACACGACAATTACCAAGAACCAAACGCAGTAACACTGCAACACACCATAACCAACCGAAGGCGATTATTAATGATTGATGATTGTGTTGGAATTTATTGATGACTAGATAGTTGAACAAGGGAACAAGTACATGGACACAAGGCAATATGCCGCGAACTAGTCGCTAGTGATCTGATCAACAGACTAATTACTTCAGATAATCGGTACATAGATTGAACATGCTTATAGCAGTAAAGCAATACTGCTCTATGCATTATAATGGTATACCGCTCTGTGGTCTTCACATACGTGATACTACAAGATTCTCGACACTCCCCTGGCTTGTAGTATCTCCAAATCCCAGGAATAGTTGATCAATGTTCAATGGAACATGAGTCTTCGTCAGCATATCGGCCCACTGGTCCGTTGTAGAAATATACTTCACTTCTATATGCCTTCTCATTATACAATCATGTACAAAGGCGAGTTTCACGCTTAAATACTTAGCTCTGGTATTTACTTGTCCATTGTGTACCAGTTTCACCACAGCTTGGTTGTCCTCATGCATGATTGTCGGCTCGGTGAATTTCATTCCAAATGATACGAGTAATTTCTTGAGCCAAAGACATTCGTCTGTTGATGTGGACAAGGCAACGTACTCGGCTTCAGTTGTTGACTAGCTGATAGTATCTTGTCTTTTACTTGACCAAGACACTATGCTACCAAACAAGGTGAATATGTTTCCAGATTGAGATCGCATATCTGGCGTTGATCCATAACTTGCATCTGCATATCCAACCAACGACGAATCTGAGAACTTTCCAAGATGTAGTTTTCTACGCGATGTAGTTTGGAGATAACTCAAGACTTGTTTAGTAAATGTCCAATGCAGCTTTGTTGGGTTTTGCATAAACCTAGAGAGAAAATTTACCTGGAAACAAGCGTCAGGTCGAGTAATGTTGCATATGTACAACAAACTTCCAATCAGACTTCTATAGTGCTTCTTGGTTTCCTGTTTGAGTTGTTCTCCATCATAATTGATCTTTTCAACTGCTGGCAGCTTGAAAACATCTTTCGCGTCAGTAAGTCCGAATTTATCAATATAGTCCTTGATAAATTGATTCTGGCACACCGTAAACCCTTTTGTTTTACTGTCCTGTTCAATGTTGAGACCATTGAATTTCTTCACTGGTCCAAGATCTCGCATTTCCAGCTTCCTTCCCATTTCAGTCTTGAAGTGCTCGATCCGGCTAACATCAGTTGAAGCCAGCAAACCATCATCAACATAGAGTACGAAGAATGTATCTACGCCATTTTCTTGATTGATGTACACACATTTATCGACATCAAGTTGTTTGAATCCGAGTTCCCTCAGAACGGAATTCATCGTGTCGTTCCAACATTTGGGTGCTTGTCGCAAACCATACAAGGCTTTTTCAACTTCCAAAACACAGTCTTCCGGAATTCCCGGAATACCTTCAGGTGGCTTGACAAAGACATTGTAGTCTAAGTCACTATTCAAGAATGCTGTCTTGATGTCAATATGATGAACAGACATTCCTCGGGCTGCAGCGACTGTCAGAAAGCAGCGTATAGTGGTGTGGGATACCAAACCAATTGGTCAATAGCTAATGATCACGAAAATAAATAAATAAAACAAATTTTATATATAATATATTTCATTTAGCTAATTCTCGTTTCGTCACATTGGTGGCTTTTACAGTTGTTTGAAATAAGTTGAGATGAGAGTTATTGGTAAGTTATCTCAGATAATTCACTTTGTTGGTTTGTTGGGCATGCACAAGAGACCACATGCTGATCAGTACTGGATGGAATGGATAACACTTGTGCAGCATAAAGTAGAGCACCGTTCCAGCAGACCAAACGTCAGCCTTGAAGCCACAGTAGGAGTGCACTTTGTCCGCTTTGATCACTTCGGGTGCCATGTTGAGAAGTGTGCCACAAGATGTCCTGGCCATTATCGCTTTTCCAGTTTGTGAATTGTAGCATGTACGAACGAAGCCATGATCAGTGAGCATACATTTGGTCAGTGAGGCATCCAACAGAATGTTCATTGGCTTCAGGTCTCGGTGCACAAAGCCGACACTGTGCATGTATGTGAGTGCTTGACAAATTTGTTCATAATATTGTGCCGTTGTTGGCTCATCGAATCGTCCCACCTCTTTCAGTCGATCGTACAAATCACCACCTTCGGCCAGCTCCATGAACACAATCAACTGCTTGGGATATGTGAAAAAGATGTCAAACACTTGCACAAGATTAGGATGCTTGAGTGTCTTCAGTGCGGTCACTTCTCTCGACAGTTGCACTGAGCCGCGTTTTCCTTCGAGCATTTGGGTCAAGTCGATCACTTTAGCGGCACACGGCTGTTCGTGTCTCTTGGCCCGATACACAACTCCATAGCCACCATGACCAATTGCTTTGCCAAACGAGTAACCGAGTCTGGCCATTCGCTCTCTGTCCACCTCTTGTAGCTTCAATCTTGAATAAGTGAACCAACCCATTACAACACACACAGCACACACAACACACTTGTGGGTCGATTGATTACACTTTTAAAAGTACGATTTACATTTCAGTGAGATTTCGATTGAAGTCAAATGAACCATTGTGAGTTCAATTCTAAACGTTGCCAATTATGTCAATAAAAAGCTCATTCTTTCTTTCTTTCAATCATTTCGATGTATTTGGTTTTACTTGTTTACTTCAATTTTCTTCAAGTCTTCAATGTCTACACCTCAAGGCAATAAAATGGCGATCAAGCCAAGTCACATCGGCGATATCCGAACGATTACCGAGAATGACAAGCCTCAAGCAGATGGTTCCAAGTCTCAAACCGATGACAACTTCACCCGTCCATCTTCTGTCACAACTTCTCCTATCCCAAGCATAGCCCAAGCCGCACCATTATCCGTGAATCGCGCCAAGTCAATCGATTCGATAATTTCGAGAGAATCAATTAGATCGTTTGATCTAGCATCATATGAACAGCCAGACGTAATCGACTCAACCTCTACCAAACCGGAAGCTGCAAGTGCTCACCTTCATCCAAGTCGCACTGTGAGCTCGAGTTCGACTGGATATTTTATTGATGAATTATTTGACCTTACTGCCATTCCATCTCTGATGGCGAAAGAAACCTCTAGTCTAGAGGCAATCCTGGACGAGACTCTCTTCATTCGGCTGATCAACAGTCCAGTGCAAGGTGCTTCTCATCTCACAAACGGACAATTTGTGGGCTGCCTTTCCGTGCTGCAACTCACCACTGGATCAATGGCGATGCTTCAGGTTCGATACTCGTCGCGTTACCTCGGAGTGGTGGCCACACTGAGAACACTTGCCCAACTGGGTCTCCGTCCTGCCTTCGGCTCGAGTCCCGTGGATCAGACAATGGCGGACATGGCCAGTCACTGTGCTCAACCACCGTTGGTCAATCTGCGTATCTACTCGCCACAATTAGCCAATCAACTCAAGCAGCAGGGCTATCCTTACCAGATAGTGTCCTTCGAGCAGGTCACTTTACTGCCTTAGAACATTCAAGGTGCACGATGATTTGCATTTGCACTATCAAGCAATTTGTAATAAAACTCTTTCAAATTGATATGTAATAATTGAATTCATTGAATAAAACAGCAGCCCAATAGAAATAGATTGTGGTGTGCGAATCTGAAATTTCATAAGTGAATGCAATAGGAAAGTGTTTCAATTTCGATTGCTAATTTATCAAAGCTCCCATTTGATCCCAAGGCAAGCGCAATTTTGGTCAAGCTAAGCAACGTGCTTCAAGTTGACTTCTACATGTGCACAAACAAAGTGTCCAGTGCACTGGCAAAGTCTGTTGTGCGTGATTGGCAATGATTTGCTTCACTTTCTGCTCACTCAACGACCACTTCAGTGAAAAATGAGGCCCGTGATATTTACTTTATTGCCATATAAACTATAAGGCAAACATTGTTATTTTGTGCGGGCGGACCAACAAATTATGGTGCATTCTCTGTTTGGCCACCAATATGGAATGTACACTGTACAGTACTCAGTAATACTGAGTCAGTATGGTTGGTGCATGCCTGACGATCGAATTGGGTTGCAGCCCAATGGCAACAGATTTAGTTTGTACACTTTCAAGTAAGTGAACATATTTACTTTAGAGGCATTCACTTATACCAAATTATGTCCTGCATTCAGGCCAGTCAATAAAGGCAACGAGATTGGAATCGCTTTAGGTGCTTATGCTAGAGAGCCATTCTTTGAGCGTCTCACTCAAGCTGACAAGTGAGTCATAACAAGTGCACTTCTGCCGTTCGTTACCGTTGTGACCACTGTCTTTCTAAGGCTGATTGTAGTTTCTCGCTACGATGTACTTCGATGGACCAATACCTTTCGACCCTCCTGGGCACACACTCAACTTGTCTGTATGCTGGTTGAGCAACCATACGGGCATGGACTGGTCATATGGCCGTCACTCTCGAGAAAGACTTTTGCCACATGCCGTTTGGCTACTGCCCGAGATTTTAAAAATTAAGAGTTGAAAGTAATTGAGCGAAAGATGACCGCACTGGCAGTAGCCCATTAAAGTTTAGAGTCCAATCCCGCTGCAATGTCACTGACATTGTCAGGGCTGGTACTGCAAGGCAAGAAAGGCGTCTTTTCGTCCCAACGACCAGTTTTTTCATTGTATAGTTCTGCAGATTTGCAGGTTGATTGAAGGAATTTGAGACTGACTTTTGAGAATGCAATCAACAATCATAACTTACAATTGTACCCTCCAGACTAAGCCAAACACAAATAGTTTGCTTGAGTACACAAGAAACGAAGGAAGAACGAGCTTTGGTGAGTGGTCTCGCCAATTTTCACTGGTTAGTGATGCAATTCAATAATTATTCAAGAGAACAATCCATTTTTAGGCAATTTATTTATTGTAGTTTTAAATAAATCTCGATCATCTAGTGACTAGATTCAAGTCCTTTTTATCAGTGGCCAAACTGGATAAAAATTGATCTACCTGCATCATCTTTTCCACATTCTGCCGTTGATCTTCAAGCTTTCTGTATCAATCAAAATGAACTCGAATTAGATTAATCCGATAAAATGCGATCTGACTTACTTGAGCATCGAGTCGACCACTTTGGCCTTCAAATTGGACGCATCGTGCAAATTGGCCAGTGCAAGCAAATCCGAAAAAATTGGATTCGGTGGTGATGTTAGAGGATAAAAACTCTTCGCAGATGGACTTGAGTGGGTTCAATTGGTACTGAGTGTGGGTTACAGAATGGGAGTTATTGACTGATAGCTAATATCGGCACAGATAAGTAGATCCTGGGCAATGGAATCGAGTGAGGCAACTTTGCCAGTGTAGATGAACTTGAGCACCTCTTTGAACACTTCCACTCGAGTCTCGACTATCTCAATTCGATTGGTTGTGCTCTGGGCCATTCCCCATTTGAAGATGTCCCCAAAGAAACGAGATCGTGCAACCAGAACCTTCTTGTGGGCACGAAGTTCATGCCCACCGTCGTCCACCAGCACCAAGGTCACATTCGAGTGGGAGCCACTTTCCAGTAAATCACCAAACGATTTGGCCAAGTGTTCCGGTTGACAGTGCTTGTTCTGCAGTTGATCACACAGGTCGGGCTTGACAAGTTCGCTCATTAGAATGGTGGTTTACCTGAATGTTCACCTCACATTGAAGGGTGACATTTCCTTTGGACACAAAACCAGATAGTACAGTTCATCACGACGTATAGCGCTGCTGGTGCCCCATGACATGCTCTCCTCGTCAAAATTCATTAATGAACCTTAATAGAAAGATTCTAATCTCAATGTGTATATAACATGATTTAACTTACTTGCTACAACACGATTTTCACCATTTGTTTTTACCAGTGAATGTACAAAATATCCAAACCAGGACAATTCTTCATGCCCACAAAGTCTTCGTTGCCGTTGCCTCTTGGATAGAAAGTGAGCTGAAACTTCACTTCTTGTCTTCTGTGGTGATTTTGTCGGGTGGTGCAATGAAGATTGGCGAGCACAACGCTGGAAGGCCCGCAATTGTGGCACTGCACAGGCGGCAAATGTTCTTGATTGTCCAGGTGTGCTCAAAGGTGATCAAATCGGTGGAGCTTTCTGAGGACGGTTAGTACGGCAGTTGAGCGTGGGTGTTGTTCTCTTCGTTGACGGACATCGTTGGGTCAAAAGTGGCTCGTCAAAAGTGGAATTCAAGTTGTCCAATCAAAAGTTTAATCCTATATACCACAAAAGAGCCTATTGGAACGCACAAAAATAGAACAATTAATTTTCGAGTTCCAACTGGAACTTTTAAGCTTTCGCTTGCAGTGCTTATAGCATAGCATAGCAAACTAAAACAAATAAACAAATAATAAACTCGAGTTTAATTTCAGACAAGAATCATCCCATCTGAACTCCCTGGCCCGTATTCTGTAGCTGAATTTCGATGTTTCTGCAATGAAGTGAAACCAAAATTGGCATTGAATCGCCACACACATTGTGCATGTGTTCGATCGTCCACGTTTGGTCAAAGGTAATCTGCATGGCCATGGTGGTGCACTGTGAGAAGGATTCTTGCTCGTCGGGGTCGTTTTGGTTGGTAGCCATCATCTTTATGCGAGTCTCACAAACAAACAAACTCGATAAATCACCTACTCATGCACAAACTTGTTAATGTTATTATTAAGGTTATGAACTCAAACTTCCCAAGGGACAACGTTTGTCTTCAATGTTCTACTATTCAAACTATACACATAACCTTACGATTGGTACATAACTTGACTTATTACTTGACATTCGTTGTGCATTTGACGTATGTTCTCTCTTCTTCCTCTGCCACATCAAACGTAATCACTTCTTCTTTTCTATTTTATTGAATCCTTTTCGGTTAGCCAACTGCAGCACCGATGGCCAAAGGCAAAGGCGACAAGAGCAACAAGAAGAAAAAGCCTGACAAGAAAGGTCAACGAACTGATGAGATAAGTGCTGGTAAGTATTGTACGTCTTGTTCTTATGTAAAATTACAAATCTCCTTTTTATCAGATGACAAACCGAAATCGACCAAAAGCAAACCTAAGAAGAAAAAGAAGAAGGAGCCGAACCGGAATGTAATGATCGCAGGCCGTCACAATCCGGTCTATCTGCACAACGGCATCACCATTTCCAAGTACTCTCCACTCTCCTTTCTGAATGTTGCGAGAGAATATGCAGAATGTCGAGGATGTTGCTCTGTGGTGGAATATATGATGCCAATGTGGCCACTCGGATGGCACATTTGCATGCCCATTGCCTGGACAGAGATGAGCTTGTGTGTACTCAATTGGCCAGAACCGGGATGCACTTGACGAGATGAAATGGTGGGAGAGATCAAGATTGAGTACTGACACGATGAGCCAGATCAAGTTGACAAGTGCAGAATCAAAGTGTCACCAGTGTGGTGTGCAAGTGGTCCACTGTGGACACAATTGGATGGCACTGTGCGCATTGCGAGACATGTCACCACTGCAGCTTGACAATTAGCATCTGCATAATCGGCAATCGGACCAGGCAGGCAGGCAGGCAAGTAGAGATATCAAGAAGTGTCCTGTGCCAGCCAGACGGAGTGGATCGTCTTGAGTGTCTCTAATTGGGAGCCAATTGTGGTGCATTCGAACGGTGCATTTCGATGTCCGAGTGTGCCGAGTGACGATCCCGTTGATGTGTTGTCAGTGTCGCGAATGTCGTGTCGTGTCGTGTACTGGCAATATTACTTCATTTGCAGTCGAATGGGTCCAATTAGCTCAGTCGAGTTCACTTGGTCTCGGTCTTCTCACACGCACAACTCATCGGTTCAGTCAGTGTCAGTGTGATGCTCAGTCGGTCTGGCGGCAAAGTGCTGGCACACGCTCACTGGCTCGCAGTCGGAGCACAAATGAAACTTTATTTTTCTGAGCATGGGTTGCTAATGCCGGTGCCGCATCTTCTCTGATGAAAGTTAGCATTGACTCACACTGTCTGGTCAGTGTCAATGATGACTATGACGATCGATTGTACTCATCGGTCTACTCATGGCTTGGTGATGACGGTCCGACTAACCTCGTGCCTGGTGACTGGTTTGTGCTTGGTCATCGTATGGTGGTGTCGCCCTGGTGTTCACCCTCTCCTGGCTATATAAGTCGTCGTCTGCCAATGCCTCGTTAGTTCAGTTGGAGGCTTACTGTGCCTAGTAAGTTCTCAGGAAGTTGTGTGCCTTCGTGCTCGTACTAACTTGCCTTCTGTTCTCCTTGTAGGTTCTATTGTACTTTACCTTTGCCTTACCACCTTGCGCTGGTACCCTCTGCGTGTATGCTACCGAGACTTTATCTTAACCTTTCCTATCCCTTCTGTATTATATTTCCCTACTCTTTGTATTTTATCCTAAGTCAATAATTCCTATAAGTAAAATCTTATCATTCTCCACTCGCACCACTCACCAATGCGGCTCTATCTAAACTACATCTCGGTGAAGATCTCACTGTGCCGCTATAGACGAGACCACTTTCTTAATTCTTTGCCTCTTGGCTTAGACCGCCTGACAGTACAACTTTGTAAATATACAACATGAATTCTCACAGAGACAAAGTCCCCGTGCAGTGATTGACTGCACTTGTGGCCTGCACTGCAGTCAACATGACATGATGCCATCGGTTCGCCACTTGCGATCCACACAGACCATTTGCAAATTGTGAAAGTGTAATAGGAAACAATTATTGGGCAGTCAAAATCGATTGGATCAAGTCTCGAGCACACACAAACACACACATGCACATACCGAGCCGAGCAGACCATTGGTATGGTGTTGGTTGCTTGTCTGTTCAAATTCGGCGCGTCACTTTGCTTCAATTAGACTAATTTGGCCTAACCATTAGAAAGTGTTGTGTCTGTCTGGCTAACTGCTACCGAACTCGGCAGATGAATGTGCGCTTTATGGTCGAGATTGGCGATAGACCAATAATTTATTTGTTTGCACTTGTCTGTTGAAGTTAGCCAAAGTTGAGATTGCACCGAGAATGACTCGATTGGCGAGAATATATTCACAGTCACACCACAAAACAACAACAACAAACATCACCGAGCAAGACACCATGAATGGTCAAATTGAGCACACCGACCACACCGAGAGGACACGAAACTGCACTGAACCAATGCACTGACTGCACCAACCAAACCAACTGAACAGAAAAGGGCATTGCATTAGCCATTTTGCTATCGATTCGTTGCCTTCCTTTACAGACACTTGTGCGTTTGTTTGTGTTTGCGTTTGCTTTGATCGAATTTCATCTGCTCCACACAAACAGTCGCATTCGTATAGTTTCCCATGCACAAGACCAATAGTCATTAATATTAATAAATAAGCAGTAATAATAATTTAAAAAGTCAATTTTCAAATGTTTATTGCTGCACCATGAACTCCCAAATGGAAAGAGGCCAGTGTGTGTATGGGCAATATCGACTTGCAAGCATGCTTGATTATTCAAATGATGCAACAAAAAAACAAACACTAATGGGATAACATTCATGCAGATAGCGAGACGATTGGCTCAATTGGCGTGAGTGGTTGAGACTGAGTGCCACTCAGTGAGTGGTAAGTGCACGATAGAATGTACATTCGAGTGCATTTCTATACAATGTACATTTCGCTGTGCACGCCACTGCGAATTGAGTTTCATCGATTGGTGCGAAGTGAGATGGATTGTATGACCAGCAAAGGTCAACACGACCATCAACATTTGGACAGGCAAAATTTGACCGTCAAACTTGTTTCGGTGTGGCTGGTAATCTCGTCAATCGACACCTCCGCGGCAATACATGGTTCGGTGGAAGACTTTTCGTAACATTTCTACGAATGCGAACTTGTTCAATTGGTGCTTCGGGCCATGAGACTGATCCGGTATACTGTCGATATGGATGTGGGAAGATCGAGACGCTAAAGCACATCCTCTGTAGCTGCAAGCACATGTAGGACATGATGCACCGACGATAAAATTTATTGAGCTCTAATTGGAGATGAATGCTAGACTTGAAGTTTCAAAGCGTGCTCGTATGGACAACAAAAAGACACAAATTGGAGATGAATGCTAGACTTGAAGTTTCAAAGCGTTCTCGTATGGACAACAAAAAGATTTAAATTGGAGATGAATGCTAGACTTGAAGTTTCAAAGCGTGCTCGTATGGACAACAAAAATGACACAAATTGGAGATGAATGCTAGACTTGAAGTTTCAAAGCGTGCTCGTATGGACAACAAAAAGACACAAATTGGAGATGAATGCTAGACTTGAAGTTTCAAAGGGTGCTCGTATGGACAACAAAAAGACACAAATTGGAGATGAATGCTAGACTTGAAGTTTCAAAGCGTTCTCGTATGGACAACAAAAAGACACAAATTGGAGATGAATGCTAGACTTGAAGTTTCAAAGCGTGCTCGTATGGACAACAAAAAGACACAAATTGGAGATGAATGCTAGACTTGAAGTTTCAAAGCGTTCTCGTATGGACAACAAAAAGACACAAATTGGAGATGAATGCTAGACTTGAAGTTTCAAAGGGTGCTCGTATGGACAACAAAAAGACACAAATTGGAGATGAATGCTAGACTTGAAGTTTCAAAGCGTTCTCGTATGGACAACAAAAAGACACAAATTGGAGATGAATGCTAGACTTGAAGTTTCAAAGCGTTCTCGTATGGACAACAAAAAGACACAAATTGGAGATGAATGCTAGACTTGAAGTTTCAAAGCGTTCTCGTATGTTCAACAAAAAGACACAAATTGGAGATGAATGCTAGACTTGAAGTTTCAAAGGGTGCTCGTATGTTCAACAAAATGATTTAAATTGGAGATGAATGCTAGACTTGAAGTTTCAAAGCGTTCTCGTATGGACAACAAAAAGACACAAATTGGAGATGAATGCTAGACTTGAAGTTTCAAAGCGTGCTCGTATGGACAACAAAAAGACACAAATTGGAGATGAATGCTAGACTTGAAGTTTCAAAGGGTGCTCGTATGTTCAACAAAAATGATTTAAATTGGAGATGAATGCTAGACTTGAAGTTTCAAAGCGTTCTCGTATGGACAACAAAAAGACACAAATTGGAGATGAATGCTAGACTTGAAGTTTCAAAGCGTTCTCGTATGTTCAACAAAAAAGACACAAATTGGAGATGAATGCTAGACTTGAAGTTTCAAAGCGTGCTCGTATGGACAACAAAAAGACACAAATTGGAGATGAATGCTAGACTTGAAGTTTCAAAGCGTTCTCGTATGTTCAACAAAAAGACACAAATTGGAGATGAATGCTAGACTTGAAGTTTCAAAGCGTGCTCGTATGGACAACAAAAAGACACAAATTGGAGATGAATGCTAGACTTGAAGTTTCAAAGGGTGCTCGTATGTTCAACAAAATGATTTAAATTGGAGATGAATGCTAGACTTGAAGTTTCAAAGCGTTCTCGTATGGACAACAAAAAGACACAAATTGGAGATGAATGCTAGACTTGAAGTTTCAAAGCGTTCTCGTATGGACAACAAAAAGACACAAATTGGAGATGAATGCTAGACTTGAAGTTTCAAAGGGTGCTCGTATGTTCAACAAAATGATTTAAATTGGAGATGAATGCTAGACTTGAAGTTTCAAAGCGTTCTCGTATGGACAACAAAAAGACACAAATTGGAGATGAATGCTAGACTTGAAGTTTCAAAGCGTGCTCGTATGGACAACAAAAAAGACACAAATTGGAGATGAATGCTAGACTTGAAGTTTCAAAGCGTTCTCGTATGTTCAACAAAAAGACACAAATTGGAGATGAATGCTAGACTTGAAGTTTCAAAGCGTGCTCGTATGGACAACAAAAAGACACAAATTGGAGATGAATGCTAGACTTGAAGTTTCAAAGCGTTCTCGTATGTTCAACAAAATGATTTAAATTGGAGATGAATGCTAGACTTGAAGTTTCAAAGCGTGCTCGTATGGACAACAAAAAGACACAAATTGGAGATGAATGCTAGACTTGAAGTTTCAAAGCGTTCTCGTATGGACAACAAAAAGACACAAATTGGAGATGAATGCTAGACTTGAAGTTTCAAAGGGTGCTCGTATGTTCAACAAAATGATTTAAATTGGAGATGAATGCTAGACTTGAAGTTTCAAAGCGTGCTCGTATGGACAACAAAAAGACACAAATTGGAGATGAATGCTAGACTTGAAGTTTCAAAGCGTTCTCGTATGGACAACAAAAAAGACACAAATTGGAGATGAATGCTAGACTTGAAGTTTCAAAGCGTTCTCGTATGTACAACAAAAAGACACAAATTGGAGATGAATGCTAGACTTGAAGTTTCAAAGCGTTCTCGTATGTTCAACAAAAAGACACAAATTGGAGATGAATGCTAGACTTGAAGTTTCAAAGCGTTCTCGTATGTTCAACAAAAAAGACACAAATTGGAGATGAATGCTAGACTTGAAGTTTCAAAGCGTTCTCGTATGGACAACAAAAAGACACAAATTGGAGATGAATGCTAGACTTGAAGTTTCAAAGCGTTCTCGTATGTTCAACAAAAAGACACAAATTGGAGATGAATGCTAGACTTGAAGTTTCAAAGCGTTCTCGTATGGACAACAAAAAGACACAAATTGGAGATGAATGCTAGACTTGAAGTTTCAAAGCGTGCTCGTATGGACAACAAAAAAGACACAAATTGGAGATGAATGCTAGACTTGAAGTTTCAAAGGGTGCTCGTATGTTCAACAAAAATGATTTAAATTGGAGATGAATGCTAGACTTGAAGTTTCAAAGCGTTCTCGTATGGACAACAAAAAGACACAAATTGGAGATGAATGCTAGACTTGAAGTTTCAAAGCGTGCTCGTATGTTCAACAAAAAGACACAAATTGGAGATGAATGCTAGACTTGAAGTTTCAAAGCGTGCTCGTATGGACAACAAAAAGACACAAATTGGAGATGAATGCTAGACTTGAAGTTTCAAAGCGTTCTCGTATGTTCAACAAAAAGACACAAATTGGAGATGAATGCTAGACTTGAAGTTTCAAAGGGTGCTCGTATGTTCAACAAAAAGACTTAAATTGGAGATGAATGCTAGACTTGAAGTTTCAAAGCGTGCTCGTATGGACAACAAAAAGACACAAATTGGAGATGAATGCTAGACTTGAAGTTTCAAAGCGTTCTCGTATGTTCAACAAAAAGACACAAATTGGAGATGAATGCTAGACTTGAAGTTTCAAAGCGTTCTCGTATGGACAACAAAAAGACACAAATTGGAGATGAATGCTAGACTTGAAGTTTCAAAGCGTGCTCGTATGTTCAACAAAAAGACATAAATTGGAGATGAATGCTAGACTTGAAGTTTCAAAGCGTGCTCGTATGGACAACAAAAAAGACACAAATTGGAGATGAATGCTAGACTTGAAGTTTCAAAGCGTTCTCGTATGTTCAACAAAAAGACACAAATTGGAGATGAATGCTAGACTTGAAGTTTCAAAGGGTGCTCGTATGTTCAACAAAATGACATAAATTGGAGATGAATGCTAGACTTGAAGTTTCAAAGCGTGCTCGTATGGACAACAAAAAGACACAAATTGGAGATGAATGCTAGACTTGAAGTTTCAAAGCGTGCTCGTATGGACAACAAAAAGACACAAATTGGAGATGAATGCTAGACTTGAAGTTTCAAAGGGTGCTCGTATGTTCAACAAAATGATTTAAATTGGAGATGAATGCTAGACTTGAAGTTTCAAAGCGTGCTCGTATGGACAACAAAAAGACACAAATTGGAGATGAATGCTAGACTTGAAGTTTCAAAGCGTTCTCGTATGGACAACAAAAAGACACAAATTGGAGATGAATGCTAGACTTGAAGTTTCAAAGCGTTCTCGTATGGACAACAAAAAGACACAAATTGGAGATGAATGCTAGACTTGAAGTTTCAAAGGGTGCTCGTATGTTCAACAAAAAGATTTAAATTGGAGATGAATGCTAGACTTGAAGTTTCAAAGCGTGCTCGTATGGACAACAAAAAGACACAAATTGGAGATGAATGCTAGACTTGAAGTTTCAAAGCGTTCTCGTATGTTCAACAAAAAGACACAAATTGGAGATGAATGCTAGACTTGAAGTTTCAAAGCGTTCTCGTATGGACAACAAAAAGACACAAATTGGAGATGAATGCTAGACTTGAAGTTTCAAAGCGTGCTCGTATGGACAACAAAAAAGACACAAATTGGAGATGAATGCTAGACTTGAAGTTTCAAAGCGTTCTCGTATGGACAACAAAAAGACACAAATTGGAGATGAATGCTAGACTTGAAGTTTCAAAGCGTTCTCGTATGTTCAACAAAAAAGACACAAATTGGAGATGAATGCTAGACTTGAAGTTTCAAAGCGTTCTCGTATGTTCAACAAAAAAGACACAAATTGGAGATGAATGCTAGACTTGAAGTTTCAAAGCGTTCTCGTATGGACAACAAAAAGACACAAATTGGAGATGAATGCTAGACTTGAAGTTTCAAAGCGTTCTCGTATGTACAACAAAAAGACACAAATTGGAGATGAATGCTAGACTTGAAGTTTCAAAGGGTGCTCGTATGTTCAACAAAATGATTTAAATTGGAGATGAATGCTAGACTTGAAGTTTCAAAGCGTTCTCGTATGGACAACAAAAAGACACAAATTGGAGATGAATGCTAGACTTGAAGTTTCAAAGCGTGCTCGTATGGACAACAAAAAGACACAAATTGGAGATGAATGCTAGACTTGAAGTTTCAAAGGGTGCTCGTATGTTCAACAAAATGATTTAAATTGGAGATGAATGCTAGACTTGAAGTTTCAAAGCGTTCTCGTATGGACAACAAAAAGACACAAATTGGAGATGAATGCTAGACTTGAAGTTTCAAAGCGTTCTCGTATGTTCAACAAAAAGACACAAATTGGAGATGAATGCTAGACTTGAAGTTTC
Organism: Rhizoglyphus robini; assembly: GCA_023373905.1. Taxonomy (NCBI): domain Eukaryota; kingdom Metazoa; phylum Arthropoda; class Arachnida; order Sarcoptiformes; family Acaridae; genus Rhizoglyphus; species Rhizoglyphus robini. Next base: position 71,531 of record JAKIJQ010000066.1, on the reverse strand, counting down.
AAAGCGTTCTCGTATGGACAACAAAAAGACACAAATTGGAGATGAATGCTAGACTTGAAGTTTCAAAGCGTTCTCGTATGTTCAACAAAAAGACACAAATTGGAGATGAATGCTAGACTTGAAGTTTCAAAGCGTTCTCGTATGGACAACAAAAAGACACAAATTGGAGATGAATGCTAGACTTGAAGTTTCAAAGCGTGCTCGTATGGACAACAAAAAAGACACAAATTGGAGATGAATGCTAGACTTGAAGTTTCAAAGGGTGCTCGTATGTTCAACAAAATGATTTAAATTGGAGATGAATGCTAGACTTGAAGTTTCAAAGCGTGCTCGTATGGACAACAAAAAGACACAAATTGGAGATGAATGCTAGACTTGAAGTTTCAAAGCGTGCTCGTATGGACAACAAAAAGACACAAATTGGAGATGAATGCTAGACTTGAAGTTTCAAAGGGTGCTCGTATGTTCAACAAAATGACATAAATTGGAGATGAATGCTAGACTTGAAGTTTCAAAGCGTGCTCGTATGGACAACAAAAAGACACAAATTGGAGATGAATGCTAGACTTGAAGTTTCAAAGGGTGCTCGTATGTTCAACAAAATGATTTAAATTGGAGATGAATGCTAGACTTGAAGTTTCAAAGCGTGCTCGTATGGACAACAAAAAGACACAAATTGGAGATGAATGCTAGACTTGAAGTTTCAAAGGGTGCTCGTATGTTCAATAGGGTGTAACACTCATACCACTTTTGTCATGGATTGCAGCTCCGTTTTAGGAATCCGTTCGCTACCATCCCCTTATAAAACCCCCAGGCTCTACAGGTCGCTAGAATACGATTTTCTTAGGGCAGGCCATCTTCAAAGTTTCAATGGGAAAATACATAGGAAATGGGAACATTTTTTGTATTCAATTTTTTTGGATGTGTTCGCGTGTCAAATGTTATGGTCTAATATGCTAGAATGTTACCTACATATCCCAAAAGTATTATAAAAAATTCACAGGTATGCAGGTGTAATGATATTGGAGCCAGAGTCTTCGCATGGTTGATGAAAGTGAGTTATTTTAAGAAATTTTGAGGTTTTTTCGTGTTTTAATACTTATCACAGCCAAGTATGTAGGCCTTTTGTTTATTTTAACATTTAAAATTATTAATAACTATATTTAAAAAATAATTATAAAAATATATGTAAGCAGGTATTGGTTTACTTTGCGTCCGATGTTATTAAAGTTTAACAATAATGTAAAATCGCGATATTTTTCTGTTATCACAAATGGTCCATTCATCATAAAATCTCAGAACAATACCACCCATTTTTAAATCCGGACGAGTTCAGACAATTTATATTAAGGTCTTGTTTATCAATTTATTTAAAAAACCGAAACCCGAACCAAAACCGATAAAATTTTCATCGCACAGCACCGTAAACAGTATCGTAACCAAACCGAACCGAATATCAATTTAATTTAGCCGTTGTCAGTTTGCATTTTGGTAGTGATGAAATCAATTATTTTCACTTTAAATAATTATTCAGTGTGCTTCTTAGAGAAAACACTAGATGCCATTTCAAATAATCAAATATTAAAATCGAACTGGAGTCAAGAAATCTGTCAATAGATCAGTTACAATTGACAATTCTCACTTGCAATATGCCACTAACTGGTTAACGGCTTATCTGGTCACATAACAAATCAATTCAGATAGTTTTTAGCTTACTTAGGTTAGTTAATGCATGCCTTAATTTAAAAAAATTGGTATCGGTTTTACGGTTTCGGGTTAAATTATTTTTACAGTATTTTAAACGCCACAGCGTAACCGCGTCGTGGTTCGGTTACGGGTTTTACGGTTTAACCGGACATGGATGAAATTTTTGACCTGGTACAGAATCTTAATTTAAATACACCACATTTGGTTTTGTTTCCAAATTTCCCTACAATTGGATTTAATAATACAGTGCGCGAGAAAAGAGTTCGCCGTTAGTGCCTGTTTAGATGGGGGTTTCTACTTTCGAGTGCCCTGTGCCAAATACCCCTGGACCAAATACATATTATTTTTTCGTATTTCTTAGTATATCCAATCCTTAATATTTCCCACAAAAAATATTGAGGGTCACGATATATGTAGGCGTAACCCTGCAACTACCAACACCTCCCACTCACGTATGTGCATCACAGCCCTGTATATCTTTAATGTAATTATAAATTTTGCCAAATCTATTTTTAATTACTTTTAATTGGATTTATATGTCATTTTATATTTTTATAAATTATTCGTCTTAATTTTATTTAAATTGCCAGTCAAAAACCAAGAAATATGATATTTATAAGTCAAATTAGTTTATTACAACAACTTACAGTAGTGATGCACATACGTGAGTGGGAGGTGTTGGTAGTTGCAGAGTTACGCCTACATATATAGTGACCCTCAATATTTTTTGTGGGAAATATTAAGGATTGGATATACTAAGAAATACGAAAAAATAATATGTATTTGGTCCAGGGGTATTTGGCACAGGGCACTCGAAAGTAGAAACCCCCATCTAAACAGGCACTAACGGCGAACTCTTTTCTCGCGCACTGTAAATGTTCGGATAATTTTGTAATTCCACAAATGGTTTTAACCTTAAATGTCCGGACTATTTCACTATCCAACAATTAGTTTCGACTTCAAATGTCCGGGCATTTTCGCTACTCAACAATTAGTCATATCTAAGATTTTCCCAATAATTTATTTTAATCACAAATGTCCAAACGATTTCTCTACCCGACAATTGGGTTTAAACATAAATGTCACACCAATTTCACTACACGAATATAAATAACTGTCCCAACAAATTGAGGATTTACTAATTGCCTTTTTCTCAGGAATGACTGTCTGAACTAATTGTAGAACTGCAAATCTCTGGAGATAATCAAATTAGGAATCTAATTATTAAAAAATCTATCCATATTAGCTTTTCTTATTACCAGATCCAGATGCAAAAAATTTACCATTTTTGATGACATTGTTTAAAGTCAATATTTAAGAATTTAAGTAAGTTTCTGCAGAACTGAAAATTTTATAAACATTTGACATATATAATTATACATAATTAACATATTAGCGGACCAAAATCAAATATTTGGGATGAGAACATGTCGCTATTAAATAAATAACAAATAAACCCAAAAATATCTAATTTTCACTCGATTATTCAACTTTGATGATTACAAACTAATGGTAAGAAAATATCTGTGCATTTATTAATCTCAAATAATCGTTTTTACACTATATTAAGTCAATTTTAGCGTTTAAAATGAATAAAACTACAAATACAGGGACAATATAAGCAATTGAACATGATAAAACTAAAATTTTTTCAAAATTCATCATTATTGTCAACTTTAGGAATCTGCCTATACAAGAAAACAACTACCTGCACTCTTGTAGATTTTTTATAATACTTTTGGGATATTTAGGTAATATTTTAGCAGTTTAAACCAAAACATTTGACACGAGAACGCATCCAAAAAAATTAAATACCAAATTTTCACCAATTCCTATGTATTTTCCCATTGAAACTTTAAAAATGGCCTGCCCTAAGAAGACCTCCACCAAGCAACCCCCAGAGCCTGGGTTTTGATGAGGACATGGTATAGAACAAATTCTGAAAACGGAGCTGCAATCCGTGACAAAAGTGGTCTGAGTGTTACACCCTAATGTTCAACAAAATGATTTAAACTGGAGATGAATGCTAGACTTGATGTTTCAAAGCGTGCTCGTATGGACAACAAAAATGATTTCAAATTGGAGATGAATGCTAGACTTGAAGTTTCAAAGGGTGCTCGTATGTTCAACAAAAAGACACAAATTGGAGATGAATGCTAGACTTGAAGTTTCAAAGGGTGCTCGTATGTTCAACAAAATGATTTAAATTGGAGATGAATGCTAGACTTGAAGTTTCAAAGCGTGCTCGTATGGACAACAAAAAAGACACAAATTGGAGATGAATGCTAGACTTGAAGTTTCAAAGGGTGCTCGTATGTTCAACAAAAATGATTTAAATTGGAGATGAATGCTAGACTTGAAGTTTCAAAGCGTTCTCGTATGGACAACAAAAAAGACACAAATTGGAGATGAATGCTAGACTTGAAGTTTCAAAGCGTTCTCGTATGTTCAACAAAAAGACACAAATTGGAGATGAATGCTAGACTTGAAGTTTCAAAGCGTTCTCGTATGTTCAACAAAAAGACACAAATTGGAGATGAATGCTAGACTTGAAGTTTCAAAGGGTGCTCGTATGTTCAACAAAATGATTTAAATTGGAGATGAATGCTAGACTTGAAGTTTCAAAGCGTGCTCGTATGTTCAACAAAAAGACACAAATTGGAGATGAATGCTAGACTTGAAGTTTCAAAGCGTGCTCGTATGTACAACAAAAAGACACAAATTGGAGATGAATGCTAGACTTGAAGTTTCAAAGGGTGCTCGTATGTTCAACAAAATGATTTAAATTGGAGATGAATGCTAGACTTGAAGTTTCAAAGCGTTCTCGTATGGACAACAAAAAGACACAAATTGGAGATGAATGCTAGACTTGAAGTTTCAAAGCGTGCTCGTATGGACAACAAAAAGACACAAATTGGAGATGAATGCTAGACTTGAAGTTTCAAAGCGTTCTCGTATGTTCAACAAAAAGACACAAATTGGAGATGAATGCTAGACTTGAAGTTTCAAAGCGTTCTCGTATGTTCAACAAAAAGACACAAATTGGAGATGAATGCTAGACTTGAAGTTTCAAAGCGTTCTCGTATGTTCAACAAAAAGACACAAATTGGAGATGAATGCTAGACTTGAAGTTTCAAAGCGTTCTCGTATGTTCAACAAAAAAGACACAAATTGGAGATGAATGCTAGACTTGAAGTTTCAAAGCGTTCTCGTATGTTCAACAAAAAGACACAAATTGGAGATGAATGCTAGACTTGAAGTTTCAAAGGGTGCTCGTATGTTCAACAAAAATGATTTAAATTGGAGATGAATGCTAGACTTGAAGTTTCAAAGGGTGCTCGTATGTACAACAAAAAGACACAAATTGGAGATGAATGCTAGACTTGAAGTTTCAAAGCGTGCTCGTATGGACAACAAAAAGACACAAATTGGAGATGAATGCTAGACTTGAAGTTTCAAAGCGTTCTCGTATGGACAACAAAAAGACACAAATTGGAGATGAATGCTAGACTTGAAGTTTCAAAGCGTTCTCGTATGTTCAACAAAAATGACACAAATTGGAGATGAATGCTAGACTTGAAGTTTCAAAGGGTGCTCGTATGTTCAACAAAATGATTTAAATTGGAGATGAATGCTAGACTTGAAGTTTCAAAGCGTTCTCGTATGTTCAACAAAAAGACACAAATTGGAGATGAATGCTAGACTTGAAGTTTCAAAGGGTGCTCGTATGTTCAACAAAATGATTTAAATTGGAGATGAATGCTAGACTTGAAGTTTCAAAGGGTGCTCGTATGTTCAACAAAAATGATTTAAATTGGAGATGAATGCTAGACTTGAAGTTTCAAAGCGTTCTCGTATGGACAACAAAAAGACACAAATTGGAGATGAATGCTAGACTTGAAGTTTCAAAGCGTTCTCGTATGGACAACAAAAAGACACAAATTGGAGATGAATGCTAGACTTGAAGTTTCAAAGCGTTCTCGTATGTTCAACAAAAAGACACAAATTGGAGATGAATGCTAGACTTGAAGTTTCAAAGCGTTCTCGTATGTTCAACAAAAAGACACAAATTGGAGATGAATGCTAGACTTGAAGTTTCAAAGCGTTCTCGTATGTTCAACAAAAAAGACACAAATTGGAGATGAATGCTAGACTTGAAGTTTCAAAGGGTGCTCGTATGTTCAACAAAAGGATTTAAATTGGAGATGAATGCTAGACTTGAAGTTTCAAAGGGTGCTCGTATGTTCAACAAAAATGATTTAAATTGGAGATGAATGCTAGACTTGAAGTTTCAAAGGGTGCTCGTATGTTCAACAAAAAGACACAAATTGGAGATGAATGCTAGACTTGAAGTTTCAAAGCGTGCTCGTATGGACAACAAAAAAGACACAAATTGGAGATGAATGCTAGACTTGAAGTTTCAAAGGGTGCTCGTATGTTCAACAAAATGATTTAAATTGGAGATGAATGCTAGACTTGAAGTTTCAAAGCGTTCTCGTATGGACAACAAAAAGACACAAATTGGAGATGAATGCTAGACTTGAAGTTTAGAGAGAGATAGTGAGTGACGAGTCTACCCCAAAAAATTGGGAGAATTGGATTTCTTGTCCGGATAACTCCTCCGAAACCACTGCATGGATCGGTCTGAAAATTTAATACAGTGTTCTGATGGTAGTGAATATGTGCAGAGCGAAAATAGGTCACTGTAGGTCAAAGGGCAACGGAGTTATGATTTATTGAAAATTCCAAATTTTGCATAGAAATGTGTAGGGCCAGAGTATCAACAGTGGGTGTGAGACAGACAAGCACACACGCAGAGCAGCGCGCCCGCTGTGCGCAAAGAGGATGCGCAGTGACAAACACACCCACACTGGAGTGCTGTGATTCACATACGAGTAGTAGGTGTTATTGGGCTTACATTGGACCGAATTGCTTTATGTTGACTGTAACTGTTTATGTTGATATCAAAACATTGAAAAAACATATTTTGCTGGTTGTGGTAATGTATATGTTTTCGCAATACCTTTGATTCAATGACCTTTGTGATGTATAATGTTATATTTAGCATTTTATAAAAATATTTTTGATAAGTCGATTGTATCCGATTGTGATTATAAGCTGCAGCTAATGAGAGGGAAGACTAAAGTAGACGATTTTTGTTTCAAAATTGTTTAAAAGAACGATTTTGTACTTCACGACTAAACGAACAAAAATTCACTTTCACTACTAGAACTTCAGAGAGTAAAGACAGTTCTTCAATTCAAATTTTTAACCTCAAAAGAAGCTTTTAAATTATTCTAAATGCTAAAGCATTTTCCATGTTTTAATTCCGTTAGCTCCGAAATAATACCAACATGATCACTTATCTTTTTTTAATCAAACAAATTCATTACCCCAGTTGTTGGTTGTGATGGCATAATATGTCATACTAATGTATTTGACCTTTACAGATTTGGACCTTGATGCTACCCAAACTGAATACGAGATGTGATCTGTTTTCTGAAGATCTTTTGATTGTACTTGGTTGTGAGAATATGAGCGGAAATAGTTTTTCCAAAGTAGGAGAAGATGTCTTTGTTTTATATGAATAGTCATGAATAATTTTCAAAAAGCTCAATACATAAATTTTAGAGGATTTTTCCAATGAATTTTTGCAAAATAATCTGTACCTCAAATACTTGAAGTTACTATTACTTGAAGCGAGTGATATCTAATGAAAAATTTTCTATAGACTAGACCGTTCGCTCCGACTTTACGCCAACGGCGTTATTTATCTTTAAAATTAAGAAAGCAAGAGGGCTTCATAACGCCTGGTGTTTCTAAAACTAGTTTCTAATATATTCATTGATCAGATGACATACAGAACGAATTTATAAAGGAATTGGTCGATGATTTAGAATACTCAATGGGATTTGGATTACCATAGTCGAAGTATTCAAGTGGATTCAAAAAGACTACATCAAGGCGGTGCTCACGGCTCTAGTTGGAGACAACCTCGGTAAGTGTTGAAGTATCTGCAAATTTTATTTATATTATTTTATATTATTTTTATATTTGTTGGAAGTGAAATGTGCCATTTCCCTTCTGTGTGCCACCTCCACTCAAATGCAACCGTTCAAGTAAGGAATCTCGCCACTGTAGAAGTGTTTTGATGGCAAGTTCAAAGGTCAGTCATAAAGCAGTAGAAGAACATGATCGAACGTTCACTGGCACGAATGGCCGACACATGAGAGAAATGGCGCCAAACCTTACCACTCAACACAACACAGAAGCAGACAGACCCATCTTGATTGCTGTATGAAGAGAAAGAGAAGAGCCACCAGGCAAACACACATACTGACCACTGCCACCCACTGAAGACGATCACTCATCGTACACAGTGATTGCCGCTACCCTAGCGCACCAAGCGAGAGGGAAGAAGTCGAGGAGACAAAGGCCCTCTCTGACTGATTCCTCGGGCTCTCTTGTTTTGACCTCGAAGCCGCACACATCGTGACTGCAAAGAAAGGAACGAAAGGAGAAACGAAACTGAAACAAATCAGAACTGAATCCTCAAGTCCAGGGAATCTTCACTGTGTGATAACGACCCAGACTCGACCTCAACTGAATCCTCAAGTCCAGGGAATCTTCACTGTGTGATAACGACCCAGACTCGACCTCAACTGAATCCTCAAGTCCAGGGAATCTTCACTGTGTGATAACGACCCAGACTCAACCTCAACTGAAACCTCAAGTCCAGGGAATCTTCACTGTGTGATAACGACCCAGACTCTGAACGTGGACCATTGATTCCGGAACGACCAGAATCCCGAATATCATCGACTAGCCAGTTAGCTATTAGAGTGAACCAGTGTGTACCTCCTAAGCAACAGTTAGCACCTTGATTATTGTGATACCAACGAATTCGTTGTACTCTGTGATACCAAAAATAAATCCTAGTCCATTTGATCTGTCTGTGTCTATTTGATTTACAACATATTTATTTCGATTTTTTGATAAACTAAACTATCCAAGAATTGCACGAACTTTTTAGCTTACTCTTTGAACTTGTTCACACTGGTGCAGCTGTAATTGATTGCCGTTTGTGTTCGATGATATGTGCCTCTATGTCCGATTTAATTAATTAATTATGGCCTTGTCCAATTTAGCTTTTATGTGGAAAATTTATGGCAATGTCACTTTCACGCTTATTTATTGTCGCGACTCGACATCGTTCAATTGGCCCAAGTTCAATTGCTGCCATTTGCTTCAGTGTTTTGTCTAGTCAATTGACTTAGCACAGAACAAGGACAAACCCAATGATTCGGCAATGGTCAATTTAATAATAAAAATTGATTTCTTTCACCCATTGCTTTCGAACGACGCCATTCGGTCGCTTTGTATTTATTCATTTAGTGTGAATCATGATTGCAATAATCTGAATGGACTGTTCTCGGCTAGGAAAAAGCACAGGAGGCAGAACTCTGTTCTGTGGTCTATTGGCTTTCCAAGCTAACCAAGCTAACTATCGTTTATTGTTTATTGATTAATCAATGAACTATTGCTCTTGTGATCACTTCTTGTGGAATCCATTTGCAAACAGTAAAATTGCTTGCTTCAATATCAACCAAACGAATGGGCTGATTATTGGCCCAATTAGATGAATTATGTTCGTGTGTGCCATTTTTTATATTGTCCACCGAATGGACACGAATTAGCTTCCATTCCTGTCGGAGTGAGCAGTCGCCAAGTGCTGTTCAATAATATACAAAAAACTCAGTAATGTATATGGACACATTGTTTGCTGAATGCAACTCGCAACCAATAATGTCTCCTCAATTGGTTGCCTTGTCTTACTCGTTCCGTGTTGGCCTTAATCACACACTTCATTGTCGCTAACAGGAATTACTTATTTCGATTTATTACTCGTTCGCAAATGTAATGAGCCACTAACGCCATCTATTATGTGTCACTTTCCCCTTTAGCTCGGCTCATTACTTTTGCGAATAAGTATTAGTTACCTTTGTCGTGTCAATTAGCAATTTCCATGTGTCGGTGTGTCTGTTCCATTGCAATAGGACTGTTTGGTTCTTTGTAATCTGCTGCCTGTTGCTTTATAATCCCGATCGGTGGTCAGCTATTTATAGTGATTCGGTCAGTGGTGAACCTTATTACCTAAGCTCGGACTAGAAGTCACTGAATTGATTGACCTACGTATTTTGGTGGTGGTGAACGCCTATTTTAATGTCGTGCTTATTTTCACTGCGTGAAGCGATGAATAATTGAAAGTGTTTACATAGAGTGGCCTGTCTGATGACCATCAATCCTGAACTGATTATCAGTAGATTACGTCACTCGGTCATTTGTTGTGTTTAAGTGGTGCTGCACAGGCAATGAGTGAGCACTTGTACCGACAACGGTAAACGACAATCACACTTGCTCTATTCGACTGGCCAATGGCATGTATGGGCTCAGTGTCTTGTCAATGACAACGAATGTCCAACAAGTGAATGAAACTGGACCAGACACACAAACAAACAGAGTTGAGCATTCAAATAACTAGATCATTGCGCTCATTCACAAGTGACTGTTGGTTGGTTTTCCCATTGAGTGACTTGTCATCTGCCTCAGAAACTGTGAAACTCAAGTCTACTCCATCGAGTCTATTCCACTGAGAGAAATATGTTTCTTTCCTTCGATTACAAATGATCTGCTGGACTCGAGTGACTACTAGCCATTTGAAATCTAATTAGGAGAGTAGTGCAAATTTTCCCTTCAAATTGCAATTAATTAATCAAAAATTGAAGCTCCAAATTGGATTGACTCACAAGTGCCGAGCCATTTGGCCTCCAATGTAATCGAATGCCGTTGACAGACAGTGCAGACCGAGTGCACACTGCTCAGCAGGGTTCATTCACTTAAGTGGCGTCTGTCCGTGTTAGTCGTAAGTGAAGAGATGGAAGCAATTGCGTACTATACTTTGTTGCTTTATTGCCAAATCGTGGGAAAATCTATTGTGAGCTGATGCCGGCGCGTTGACCACTGCCACGGACCTAGTGAGATCATTAATACTCATTGCTTTTTTATTATTGTCTCATTGGCAATTTACTTCTCAATGGTTTACGGTAATAAACTTTACCTATCGCTTCGACTAAACAGACAACAATTGACGAGTTGTTATCGATACTTTGGCTGAGGGCAATTTCATAAATGTCTTTGTCCATTATAGCCGAACAGTTCTCTATAGTTAGGTGATACACACATTGCTATTTATTTATTTGTTGGCACCATTTGTCGTTTGAATCAAGTAAAACATCGCCGGACAGGCCATTGGCGTATCATTAGAGCCATCGTTGATTGATTCCACTTGGTGGCTTGTCCATTAATTAATGTGGCAATAGACCAAATGATTATCACATTCGTGTTTGTTGATCTAATTGATTGATTAACCAGGTCTACATAATAATCAGCGGTGCCACTCTAAGTAGCCAATATTGCGCTTAGTCGCACGGCTTAGTGATATATCACGAGCGGAATACGTATACGGAACTCGGTGCAAGTGCTCGTCTACTTCTACTCCAGACTGGTCCGATTTAACCAGTTTCCAGAACAGTAAACACAAACAGGCAGGAACAGATCAATCATGAAGAGAACATTATTTCTTTCCTGTAAACCGACACTCCACAAACCACTACGCTTGCCTTGGTCACTTTGATCATTAAAGCAATTATTGATTCTATTCTTGTTTTGCTCTATTTGCTTTGCTTTGGTGTGTTCCTTTAGTCTTTCTGTTTTTCTATCTGTTTGGAGTATGGCTAATTTATTGTGTTTTTATCTTTTAGTTTGGTAACATTTCGCTATCAAGCAAATCCTCAAGACAAACAACTCACAACCACTTTGCCTGGTCTCGAGTCACATTACATTTGGCGAGAAAACCTCCTTTTGATGAAGATGATTGAGCCATTCAGTCGGTGTCGATTCCTCTCAGAGAGAGGAATCCTCTGTCGCCTTCGTCATCTATTTTCCCACCTATTCCACTAGTCAGTCAGTAAGCTTATTCACGTTAATCACCTCTAATTGCTTATTTAATTTGTTCTGGAGAAAATGTCCATAGGCAAATAAAGAAAATTAATTGATGTGTGATTACTTTGTGAGGCCTGCATGCGCACTTAATGGACTGCCAAGGTGTAGTCAGTGAATTGAGCTTAGCTATTTATTTGTGTGCTGTGATGGTGTGTTCGATTGAAGCTGTGTGAGTACTGAAGAGTTCTGGAGCTAGTAATGCCATTAATAAGTATTGCATTATTAAGCCAATCTAAACAATCATCTCAACACGCTGTCACTATGTAAATAGAGTCATTATAATGTATACCACTGTGGTCCTTAATTCTGTTGTATCTCAATTGAAGTGCATTCACCGCTTCTGCGGGCAGGTGAATTTAACGACACTCCACAGTTGGCTTAATTGTTGACAGATAATTGATGCGATGGTATCTTTTACCCACACTGGCCCAATGACCTATTTACTTTTATTTTATTTTATTGTCTCGGTGCTGAGAGAACGCTTTGTGCGTGTTGCTTGCTATCAATCATGTCGTACAAGCCGTGGCTTGCAATGTACGGCCATTGTTCGGTCTCGGTCTCAGCGTTTGTTCTTACCTCATCAGGTAAGGCACAATCTTTCCTAAGGTCCGAGAAGCTAACAATTAAGAATGGCCATTGGCCAATATTGGCAATATTAATCGAAGCAAACAAATTTTGCAATCGATGATCGATGTAACGTTGGTCAGTGGAAAACAAGTGTATTGCAATTGCATTTGCGCTTATTGAACCGTTCAGTGGAGAAGAGAAGCAACAGCACAATCATCGCTCACTGTCAAACTGAACGGTTTCGTTGCTACCTGACTTTGTCCTGAAAGTGATCAAAATCTGTCTGGTGTGAGGCAAACCACTGGCTGACAAACAATTTGTGGCCAATTGATTGTTGGTCCAACTTGTTCAGTGATCACTTGCCATTTGGCATGTCCTGTCTCGGTCGTGATAAAGTGCTTTTGACAGTTTGTGCATAGATGGCTCAATTTGATCGAATCCATTTGTTACTTGTTATTTGTTACCAGTGTCCATCTTGATAAAATCGCGCTTAGTGATCACCAGCGGATTGGCCAATTCCTGTTTCGGAGAATCGTGCATGGTGGGAAGGATTGGGCCAGATGAAGGATTGTCGCTCTGTTGGCGACACGAGGAAGCGGTTCACTTGCAGTTATTTGCAGTTCCACCAATAAGTTATTGGCAATAACCAAATATATTGGTTGACTCAACCGCATGATCGGTGAACGATCATAGCCTTGACCATAGCATTGAAACCTTTGAGATATCGGTGAGGATAGCGGTGTTCAACTGGTCATGCTCACTCATTAATTCTAGTCTTCACTTGGCCACTGTTTGGCTTGCAATAAAGTGAATTGCCTGTTTGAATTCACAAATTCACGCCCATTGGCAAGTGCACGTAAATTACCATGGTATTAAATAATAGGCCTCATTAGTCAATTAATGACTGTTTGCTCGATTCATAAATAATGACTTTGCTATTCAAATGGACAATCAATCCACTGAAAACCAGTCACAGGGACAATATCATTGAAGCATAGTAACTGAATTGTCAGTTGCGATTCGATGCACGAGGTGGCGGACAAAGTCAATTGGCCTGACAGCTGCCAATGACGAGTGACGAAAAGTGTGTTTGTGTTTGTTTGCGAGGTGCACCTCATGAGTCTCTCTCTCTCAGTTGGTCTATACTATAGACGACTATGCGTTCAATTAAGGTAAGTTGAGACTAATGTTAATGTTCAATTTTGTGGTAACTTGTATATTTTTCTATATGGTCACTAGATTCGAGTAAGACCAGACAACAAAGGCACAGGGGCGTGAAACACTAATTGAATTCATTTGATGAGATTGCCGTTGAAGAAGCAATTCGGCTCAAGGAGAAAAAGTTGGCTTCGCAAATTATTGCCGTCTCGGTTGGCCCCACTACTTTACAAGAAATTTTGTGAACTGCCCTAGCTATGGGATGTGATAAGGCAATCCACGTTGAGGTAGACCGAAAAACCTACAGCCGGTCTATGTCTCAAAGATTCTGGCCCACAGATGACTGCAGCCTTGTTAAACTGGCCTCCAACTATAAATGCATCCAAAGTTGAAAGTGATGCCAAAGGAAAGATTCTAGTCACTCGAGAAGTTGACGGTGGTCTGCAAAACATTAAGTAAATCTGATCTACGATTAAATACACCGCCATACACAACACTATAGTATATACCCCAACATAATGGTATGAAATTGCTATTTATCTATTTTTCGACATTTAATAATTTTCTTTTGTTTCAATTTATTTTTAGAAGGCCAAAAAGAAGCTAATTGAGAATAACACGCCCAAAGACTTGTGCGTTGATGTTATAATTCCTTGAATTGAAATTCTTACAGTACAAGAACCTGCCTGAACGTGAAGGTCTTGTTAAAGTAAATGAGGTTGAGCAACTGTTGACTAAACTCAAGAATGGAATGGAAAGAATCTGACTGCAGATTAACGGGTCATTTCGGGTGGATTTGGCATGAGAGGGAACAAGACAACTTCTCTCTATGATTTTACGGACATTGTCAATAGTATTCAGAATGAAAGAATATTTTTTCAAACATGGAACACTGACCATTTGTACCAAGGTAATATATTGAATGTATTGGTTTCATTAGCTCATTTATTAATTTTCATACTTTTGAATGTGCAATTTAGATTTTGTACCCGAAAACTTCTTGCTTTGTAATTACTGATTTGGAAGAGAACATTGTGAGAAGTGAATTATATTCGTTTGGTACAATCAATCCAATGCAACAAAAAGCCAACTAAACTACGGAGAAGGTTCTTGTGATTTTGTCTATTGCAGTAGATTTCAGTTCGAACGACTCAAAGTTTGTCCAAGTACATTGTCAGAATTCGGGTGCAACAAATGGACGAATTGATAAGACAGATTGACTCGATGATACGCGAATTGTTTAAGAAGTTTACCCACGAAAACAAGGCTTCACATCCGATGGTCGTTATTCGCGATTGCGTCTCCGAAGGACAGTAAGACAAACTAATTGAACTCGAGATTCCACTAATTCAGAGAGCTACCAATGACGTGGGCAACTCAGCTTTATTGTGGTCCAGAAGCGGCATCACACTCGATTCTCAATCGACCAACTGAACACTTCAGATCGAAAGGCAACCTACAAATTTCCGCAGTAAACAAGCTCATTGTGGATCTTAATTTGACGGGACTCAACCTGAATTGGCAAAATTCCCCTTTGGTAAAACTCGACAAAGCATTGTTTGATATACTCATTGAATCCTTTATCCTATCTTTAGGTAATTTCCAAACCGATCAAGTACATTGTTCGACTGGATGGATAACATCCATTGGATATGTCGCCAAACAATTTACAAAAGCTATGCTTTTACTCATGTTTAGTGTTTGCACTATCGCCCATTGTCATTTCGGTTCGGAATGCCGACGACTCAATTCATGTTTTACTCTATTTTACCTTTGCTTTTTATATTTTGTGTTTATTTGCATTTGTGTTATTAAAGGTTTAAGTATTTGTATAAGTATGTACATATATTGATTCGATTAATGATGACCCAATCAGCCAACTGACCAAGAACGCATCCAGTGGTGAAATGTGCAACAAAAAGTGGGCTACCCTAGAGATAATAAAAGAAGCAACAAATTAGTGACCAGTAGTAAATAAATAAATTAGATGCCCCAAACGATGCACAATTGCCACCTTTCATTACCGTCATTGTTTGATCGGTACTTAATCCATAGCTTGCCCTCGAGTGGATCAAGGTGCAGTGAAAGCAACGAAATAATACTGACTTGTCCTTCCCAGACACAAAACCAACAATTGAGCATAGGCAAGCGTTTCAATTAGTCGCATCTCCATTTCCATAAAGAAACGATGCCACACCAACTAAACCGAGTCAGTTAAAGATTTCAGTCTGTTTGTGCAATCTGTTCATTGCGTCTGTACAATCCGTCAACCAAAATTGACAAATGCAGTCTTGTGGGAGCAGTCGAATAAATACGAACAAGTCATTTATGGAAAACAGTAAAATACTGCACAAACTCTGTTCATATTGTGCAGATGGAAGATTAACGATACAACGTCTAGATTAAGGTAACAACAACTAGTCTACTAGTCTAGTGGAAGCTCTGACTCTAGTGGAAGGAATTCGTGTTCATTCGTTCATCTACACACCAACTCGAACCGAGGCGAGTGGTCAATTGGCGACTAATTCTCGATTGGCCACAAACGAAAGGATACACGATTTAGTGTGATTGTCGATAATAGATTATTACAGCCCTGAGCGAGCACCTTTCAAATGGCTATGCACGCTAATTAAAAGTAGTAAATTAAAAGTAGAGCAACAATAGATTCTAGCATTCGACACGCACATTCCTCAGACACGACCAACTGGACCACACTGACAGACACTAGTCTGGTCGGCGAAGCCAACGCTAATCGAGTATCCGACTAATTGCTCGGTGCTATGTTATGCCAGGAGAAGAAGTCAACGGGAAAGGAAGGTCAGGCATATCCAATTGAGCCAACTCATGGCAACCTGTTTGGAGAAGATATTATGGCACATCAAAAGTGGATCAGGTCAAAGACATGACAACGAACAGTAAGCGAACTGCAGTCAGTGGGGAAGGAATTTAGACAGACCGATTTTTACATAGTGATTACAAGCTCAAGTACGTGCACGTTCGAATGAACGCACTCCGATGCGTCCCGGGAGCGATGAATTAGGTCGGACATTAGTCAATTTAAACTCAGTTGAACTAAACGTGCCACCCAACAATGGCTCAGAAGAGAGGCACACCGTAGACAAACAAATCGGTAAATGGCATTGCAAACAGAATAAAACAAGTGATCAAACAAAACAGGACGCGCGCGCGGTGAGCGAACCAAAATCGAACCTAAAATATACAAAGAGAGACTCACGACGCTATGATATAACCTGTCCGACTGAAGAGCGTTCATTAGCAGTGCGCCGCTTTATAGACAGTACATTTATACAGAGTACACTTACAATATGAGAGCCCATTGAGCATGAGAGATAATCGCACAGCAGACTATAGGGTGGGAACACCTGTGGGCAGGTGAAAGTGGGGAGGCGAGTACGGCATTGTCTAGTGCGGCATTAGTAGTGCCATTGCATTGATGTATGACGGGTAGGACGAGTGGGCGAGTCTACCAATGAAGGGACTTGGCGGCACAGACCGAGCGTCAGCATATATTCCTTATAAGAAGCACAAATCCGGTCTGAGCCAGTAGACTGCTGTGACATGTGATACCTATCGGGCCATCGATCGGCGTTTAACAATCGGATGCCATTGATGCAAAGGTAAAAGATAAAAGTAGGGGAAGCGAGCCACACAGTCAGTGACAATCAACACACAGCCTCACACGACCCGAATCTCGTTACCTATCGATATGGGCATAGAACTGCACAGAATGCAACTGTCGAGCCAAAGAATGGACACAACGGACAATGCAACACAACTGTACAACACAACTGTTGCATCGTTAGGAGCGAGTCGGCAAAGACACCAACTCGGCAATGTTCTCTTGGACATCGTTGTGGCAGTGCATTCATTGGTCGAAACAGTCGGACAGATCTAGTCGAGAAGCGAATGGAGTGTGTAGCCCGAGGCATATAATTACGCTCACAAGGAATCAGAAAGAGAGACAATTAAAATGGCAACTAAATTGGCCACGACAGAATTGAACGATAATCGCTTCACGGCTCAAAATTGACTATAAATAGCGACATATAGCGGTAAAAGCAATCAGACAACCAAAAGTGAAAAAGATAGCTCGGGGCAACCGAAGGCTATCAACCTGAACATTAGGACAACTCCAGACAAGACGTGCAAATGTGCCCATTTTTGCAAGAATTCTGCTAAGCAGCTCAAGTTGTGTGCGCGCCATAATGGCGGGACTGCATCAAGTTGCTAATTAATTCGTTGACTAGTGAGAGAGGCCTCTCCGGATAATGACTCAAAATAAATCAAATGCTGACAGACTAAGTGAATTGAGAAAATGGCATTCTAAGTAAACGAGAATTGAAGCTACTTAGACAAATTAGAAAGACATTAAGAGAGTGCAATTAGGCCTATCAGCAAGATCATTGCAATTAGCGCAATTGGTAAATGCCGTTTTGGATGCCTCAGTTGTCAGCACAAGCACAGAAAAAGTGATCAACACCAACAGTAGTGATCACTACTGTCGACACTTACCCTAAACTCGGCCCTTGTGGACGTTGTGTCGAACTGGACTTGTTCAGTTGTGCGTCTGTCTGCAAGAAGTAGCGCCCATCGGGCCAGAGGACTGCTTCCTTCAATGTGACCGCGGCAGTGCCGGCAGGACCAGTGAAGATTGCCAAGTTGCAGGCGAACAAACTAGAGCTATTTTCATTTCACCCTGGAAGATTTTACGCAGACAAGCCACAATGCGATCTTTGGCTTACTTTCATATTGTCTAATGAACGAGTCAGTGAGATTACAAGTGACACTCGAAATCGACAAAAGTAGAAACGTTTGCAAGGCCAGGAGGAATTCGCACCGAGTCAAATGTGCAATAAAACATTCGACTGAGAAGGTGCAAAGGTGCGTGCCAAATGAATAGTGCTGGTTGAAGAGATTGAAAAGGACCATGAAGCAAGAGGGAACTACATGAAAGATGATCATCACTCAGTAGACTATTTCGAGTGAATTGTCCATAGAGCTCAGGTCAAATCAACCATCAGTTGGCTTCTCTCAAGTGTACTCAACCATTGGAAGAATCCGAATTGGTGAGGCTAGTCAGATCACATTGGACAAAAGTGAGCACTTTCCACTCTGCTTGACAAACGAGCAGTCATCTCTATGATGGTAAACACAAATGGTATTCTAGTAGATATTTTACTTGTCGAGTGTGGTTTGTATTGGTCAGCGGCGATATCGATTACATGATGTTGAAAAATGTCCATTCACAGGTTTAATGAGGCTTTTGGCAAAGTTTCCCATAGTATGGCGCCTAATGAAGACATAAAGTTGGCAATTCAATTGAGACATCCGTCGATGGTCCAACATTGCCGATCTAATCCGATCGACCGAGTTTGACCAGTTGGAAAAAGTGCGATCAAGTGTAGTGCAATGTGGTTCAATACGGTGATGACTTTGAGGCCATCAAAGATGACTTGATGATGGTGATCATGATAAATAACGAACATGATCATGTGTGCTATTCACTGATGCACTGAAGTAGTGTGTAAGTGGACTGCATGATATGTGGCACAAATGGAAATTTGACTAAAACAACAAATTGCGATGTATGACAAGACGGACACTGGCCTCGGCACTAACTAGCTCTTCCTCCGCTCTCTTCTTGTCACTTCGAATGGCATAATCGACAATGCACACAGAACACCCTTCACACCGAAGTTACATCTCCTCATAATGACACAACCTCACTAAAGTCTTTGTGATTGTGGTCACATTGTGCACAATGTTGGCCTGATTAATATGGCGAATTCAATGACTTTTTGGCCTCACAATCAAATAACCAATGGTGAATTAGCAAAAATGGTTATTTATGAAATAGCTGCAGATAAATTGAACCTAGTTGTGCGATGAGCCACTTACTGATTCTGTTCTCCGTGTAGTCGGCCAAGTCTATATACTACACTTGGCAGTTGCCATCTCAATACAAACAAGCGACAAGAGGCAAAAAGTTTTGTGTCAAAAACAAACAAATCAAAACAGCACCAAAACAGCAAAAAATCACATTGTTGACAAGTTAGTTGAGAGTGAACTCAATTGGATTGAGCCTTACTGGCCTTTCCGAAAGGCCAGTAGAGAATAAATATGGAATTGGCACAGCACAGCATCGGTCGAGGCCAACATAGTTTACATTGAGATAAATGAACATCATATGTCGAGAAGCAGAAATTAGTCAAAACATAGCGCGAGAGAATAGACTCAATAGCAGCGCGCCATTTAGTGGAGGGAGATCTAATTGACTTATTAAAAATGTTCAATTATAATGAATCGAGTCGAAAATTGGAATAATAAACTTACCAAAAAGATGCCAGTCTAGACGAGTTTGCAAGTTTAAAGTTTAAATTAAACTAAACTTGACAACTGCGTTCGGAATGAAAGTAGAATAGAATCACACGGAAATGTGAATTGCCTGTAATTATTTATAAGTGAGTGTTAAGTTTAAATTTTATTTAAGTTTGAAACATGCAATTGCAATTAATTTAATTTAATTGTAATTAATTACACTGTGAATGCATCACTAAAAAAAGCATCAATTCAATACAATACCTGTCTGTCTTGGCGGATAGAGGAGTGCACCTCAATTCCACGTGTTCCGTTTCAAGTCCACTTTATATATTATAATATTCAGAATTCTGTAAGGTGTTAATGTTGGTGTTTGCAATTCGTTGAATGTAAAATGAAAAATAGACACAAACTGGTACAATAATGCACAAATGAGCTGAACGCCAATGACTCGAACCAATAGGACAACAAGAAGGCAATTTGCTGGTGTATCACACTCGGTAGCTAACACTCCAATAGCTCAGTAGTGTGACATTCATTTAGCCACTTTGCAAAAGGACAAATTGCTCATTTGTTGTCCCGGAGTCCACTTCGTTCTTGTTGTTGTCGCTGTCCAACGAACACACACGCAAATGGGCTTTAACGCTGGTTTGTATAGTTGTCAAGCTATATAAGAAGCAAATTGTCAATGTGGCAAAAAAGATACTTCGATTGTAACAAAGGAGAGATGAGATGAGTTAACGATCAAATCGTTTCAAAAGTTCAATTGAAAACCTTAAAACAAACACCCCAGAAGCTATTACAAAAGAAGGACACTTTATTTGACTTGGCTATTGTTGTAATCGAATCAGTGGTGTGAATGGTGCCGAATTGTAGACCACCTTAACAAATTTGTTGTCTGGAAAATAATAAAAAGTACATATTACATATTACATAATTATATTGCAACTATATTATTTGCTTACACATGCTTCAGAGGAATATTGTTGTCTATTTTGACAAAACTTTTGTGAAAGAAACGCAAAATCACTCGAGACAATCATTTATTCTGCACAAGACACGTTCTATTTAGCAGCATCAGTGCAAGAGCAAGTGAAACGTCTGCAAGATGCACCAGATTAGGCTGATCAAGTGTCAAAAGAACAGCTGTCTTATGAGGAAAGGTACTGCAGCAAGAATGGACATAAAGTGACTTGCCATGATCATAAAGACAAACCATACAAACGATCGTTCTGCAGCTCGAGCTACAGATGTGGAGAGATGCACAGTGGACAATGCTATCGAGACTGATTCAACATGTTCGGTCCATAGCTCTGAGATGGCACGAGACATTTTGTGATGGCAGGTAGAGAGAAAGAGACAAAGCATTGCGCAATGCGCATATCAAACATTGAAGCTAAGATCAGAACCACTAGCAAAGAGCGAGTGAATAGAAGGTGCATCTTGGCGGACGTGTGAAATAAGTCTTATTATAAGACATTTTAGTACAATTATTTTACGATAAAACACCGAGTGCTGCACTATTAATAAATATATTTAAAGAACCAATTTGCCTTGGTGGTAAATGTTACATTTAAAATGTAGTGGCAAGCGCAGGTAAGAGAGCTACTGTCAGGTTCTTTATACAAAGTATAGTAAGCTGTTGATTGCCTCGTGTTCACTGCACTAATCGCCATTCTATTGACATTAATTGACAGTGTCAAAAGTGGCAATGCCATTATCACATTGACATTATGACATTATCTGTAATAAGACCGATTGCGAGTGGCCAAAGTGATTCACAGAACCTGTGCAAATATGTAACAAGACCCGAGCCTTGCTAGGTGAATGTGCCTTCCACCAAGTCAGTAGCAAAACATCGGAACGCGATTACAAGTGAATTGCGAGCAAGGTCCTTCCATGTCAGATCAAATGTGCGTGCGAACTTTGCCTCTTGAATCGTCTGACCAGAACATAGATTAGATAGATTTGCATCCACTCTCCTCAGGTAATGGACTGGACAAGATGCAGTGAAAGATATTCCAGTTGGACAGTATTGTGCACTGTCTTCTCTCTTGACGTGCCACAGAGCGGCGGCTTGCAAAAAACTCATAGAGTTCTTTGAGGCCAAATGGCAAAATGGTCTTCACCAAATTAGGCATTCGAGTTAATTGAGTGAGAGCATGTCCAGTTAGGTGCTGAAAGCGAATATAGTTTAAGGTTAATTTATTTGAATTTGGTTACAAATATTAACTTACTTCCTTTTAAAAATTGATAGAAAATGGCTCAATATTAGGAAATCGATTGCTCGCCATTTCGAGCAACTGTACACTGCTACAAGGGTCAAATTTCAAAGTCAAGTGAGGCACATTCATCACGTTCTCGGGATGTTCACGTAGGTATGCATCAACAATATCCACAAGAAATATTTTGTCTTCTGCATTTTTCAGAACTAAGAGATACAATTTTGGTCCAGTCTGTTTGAATATGTCAGCAATGTTTGATTAAATAATTTTGAATTTCGGTGAGCCGCAATCGATATTCACCGCAGCGCACTAGACAAGTGCTATGTTGAATTGAGCACGAGTTGAACGATTTGGGTTAAATAGTTCAGTTTGGAGTGCAGAGCAAGTGAACAAGACTGAATGTAAACATTGGCCCAACATTGAGCACCACTTTGTTTGTTCGTCTGAAACAAAAAGTATTCAGAAAATTTGCTCCTGGGTGTACTGCCGTCTATTGGCGCAGTCATGTGGCATTCATATCAATCATAGTTTGAGTTAGAAATACAAACCAAAGTGGGTGTACTGCTTTCCCTTACTCTAGAGAACCGCCACTGCTCCTGCCACATGCTTTCAGAGTGAAATTCAGACCTTTATCGAAATGCATTTGTCTTGTTTTCGATCGGCTATCTGTGGTCCCGTATGGAATACATTCTCCGCGACTTCATTTCGATGTCTCTTAAACACCACCAATGGTACTACCACTAATGGAACCAACGATCATTGACAGTGTCACTAACAACAGCACCAGTGATTCAAAATTCAAATGGGTAAATTTCAAAGCTAAGCCATTTAAGCTACACCGACTGTTTGAAAGCATTTCAACCGACTTGATTTGCAGTAGAGAGCAAGCACTTAAGTATTACCGATAGAAGACCATGGCCAGTGCACTTTGAGACGTTTGGAAGCTGCTGCCAGTACTGTCAACAATTGCAATTCATGTTGTTCGAGGATTCTTTCAAATGTATGCACTGGACAGGTTTGTGTTGACATTGAAATGCTTTTACGTGAGTATCAATCATTAAATTAATGTGGGCAATTTAAATGTATAAATTGTTCATTTATTTATTAATATAGAAAGCAAGATGCTGCCATTACTTCTTACCGGGCAATGGTTGGACTTATTGCGTTATAACTTATAAGGCTGGTGGGAGTATTGACTGGTGGAAAAAGCCAAAAATAGATCGATGAACATGTACAATGATGAATCTGATTAAGGTTCATTTTACAGCCTGCTATTCTGTCTTTCCCTTGAAAATTCAGAAGTTTAAATGCATGAAGATACTGTTTATACTCTCAATAATGTTCCTCCAAGAAAATTTTGAGTGGACCATCTACCAACAAGAAGGTGTCTGCTGATAAAGTTCAACATTTTGACAATGAGGGCAACCAAACTATACTCAAATTGTAGCAAAATGGATTTTATCCTCAAGCTTCAAAGGATAATGTCATTTTGGAAGCGAACATCTTTCATGCAGATTGACCAATCACAGCCAAAGTACTCGAATTACAAGCAGACTTGCCTATGGCTTCCGGTAAGTTCAAGCTAAATATAATATTTTGATTGATTATTCTTGATATATTGATATATTGATTTGCCTAGAATGGTTGTCCAGATCAATTGCTCTCTAGACTTGTCACTGACTTCAAGTGACTTGCATCTATACATCTGCCTTGCCAAACCCGAATATGCCACTTTGGCATTCTATTTGAGGACAACCTTTCCGAATAAAGTTATCGACAACGAGTCAGGTGGCATTCATGATAGTGGATTGGTCAATTCGTCACATGTACAGCGTCAAAGCACATGTAGCTGCAGCCTCAATAAAGTAAAGTAAAGTCAATTGCCGAAAAACTCTTCGTGCTCAGTTGGAAGTTCCAACTTGGAACGTGTGCGCAATTGCATAGTGCAATTTGCTGGTAAAGTGGTGTCACTGCCAACTAGATGTGGCACCTTTCTTGGAAATCATTCAACGTTTTACATATCAAAAAGGCCACCAGACCTAAAAGTGCCTGAACGTTTCTTTTATGAGCAACAAATTGATTAACTAATTACTAACTTCACTAACTAATGTCTATGATTATCGTTTATTAACTGAAATTGTAATGGGCCAGGTAAATTGAAAATTGAGAAACAAAAGTAAACGCATCTGCAAACGAACTTGTGCACAAGTGCAACCACATGTGGTCATTGTACAATGACCACGTTGAACGAATATAAATGAAAAGATAGCATTGCATTTAGGAAATAGTTTTATTTGCGCTGTTTGATACAATCAGTGGCGATGGTACTTCGAACACTGACTTGATGGATTTCCACTTTAGACGAGCATTGTAACTGGAACTGGACACCTTTTCGTGCGCTCACCATCTTGGCTGACGAATATTTGCATTTGCCTTTGGATTGCTTGCGCACGTTAGCATCAGCTGCTTTCAGCTTACTGTTTGCAGCTTTGGACACTACTTTGTATGCATCCAGGTCATTACTCGAAGGCATTGCAATCTCCTCGTCCAGTAGAATGTTCGAACCGAGTTGGCCATACTGAGGCAGCGGCTTCTTGGCCAGAGATAGACTTCTGGGCTTAGAACATCGTGAGTTGTCAGTGGGCTTGTTGTTGGCCACTTTCTTTTTACTGCTCGTTTTGGTGCGTGTGACTTTGAGTTTCTTTTTCGTGCCAACAGATTGTTTCGTATTAATCCAGTAAAAGGTGGCAAGAATAATTATGATAGCCACAATGATTACCACACCAATGGTCACTACCATTGTTATGCTCTCAGGAGGTTCTGTGTTGGAAATGTGAATGTTAGAATAATGATAATGGCAATGGCAACATTTGACAAACCTTTGGACGTTGAATTCAATTCTGGTGTGCTCTCACTGGAGATTGGAAAGGACAAAAATGCCGATTTAGTCGTGTGGAAAAACTTGTCGTGTGCCAGTTCGGTTACTTCGTTAGAAGTTATTTCACTGATTGCTTCGATTGCCGAAAAGACATAGACTTTCTCGTGAGAGAATAGATAGAACCGGTCTTGGTAGTGCATGCCCTTCGAGACAGTCCATTCCACTTGGTGGTGATGTTGGCATTGGTTCTTTTGGAAGTGCACTGCATACACTCCCACTCGAATGGTTGTGTTGCAAATGTTCATGGTCCACTTGTGCTGTAGGTCAAACTTGGTGACGTTGTTACTGAAATTGTTGACAATCTTGAATCGAGCAATTTGTTTTCCTTCGTTGAGCAGTGCATAAAAGGTGTCTCTTTGATCACTCGATATTAATCGACCTTTCTCAAAAGTGACAATATCGTGTTGGTCCATGTCCAAGTCGTAAATCATTAAACCTTGTTTAGCCCAAACACTCATCAACGTTGACTGTTAACAGTAAACGACGAGAGTTCTCCACAAAGATTGCATTGTCGATCGAAATGTTGGAACTTTTCAGGTTGCGATAGAGCACAGGCCATTCGGTAGACACCGAAACTGAGGGATGCACTTTGTCGTTCAGATTGAACTGCTTGCTGAAGACATTCAGTTCCCAAGGGTGAAACTCATGCAACATCCAGTCAGCCACAGACGACGATTCGCTTGTTAGCACAGTCAATGATCCATTGTCCACAGACGATCCGATAGCCAGAAGGTGACGCGAAAAGTCGATCGATTCGAGCTGCTTCGTGTACTGAAAGTGTAAAATACAAAGTAAAACACAAAACAAATCAATCAATAGAGCCAACTTACCAATGAAGATGTCTTCACAAGCAAAACATTCAGCACTAGACAGTGCACTAGCCAGTTGAGAGGACGACGTCGAGCAGAGGTTGCAAAACAAGCAAACAGACCGGCAAACATGGCTGCTACTAAAACACTGACAAGCCAACAAACAACTCGAGTCAATTTACGCAAATATTTCGAACTCTCCCTCACTATCTATAATTTTGTTTCTGAATTCTCAGACTATTGTAAAATTATATATAAATTGAAAGTAAACTTTACTTTGAGCAAAATCAATGAACTGGGCTTAGCTGGTCAAATGGTGGTTTGGTAGACCGTTTCTTACTGACATTCGTATTTATCACAGTTAGACAAATGCTACTCTAATCGATTGACATTTATTTATTTATAATTAGCATTTAGTGTTGTTACTCTTGGTGGCGGACTTTTTCTTGTGACTTTCCGACTCAGGGCCAGCAGTTGACTTGGAAAGCATTGAGTGAGATTTCGCTTTAGAACTCGGTCACTTCAGATGGAAGTAACACACAACGGATCGAGATGAGAAGGAAAAATATAAAAGAAAATGCTCGAATCTGGAAAGCCGATTAGTGTCGTTTAAATAGTGACCTCGTCGATGGGAAATTATAAAATGATTGTGAACATTCATTCTTTTTTAGAGAAAAATCTATTAGAACGTCTCAATTTGGATCGTTTGATTAGGTTCGAATGAGACCGTTAATTAAGCAAAGGGCAAATTTTTCATTTGGGCATTTAACTAACAAGACTACTAGTTAACATAAGTAATGTCACATTATGTGATTCGAAGCGATTTGGCATTATTTGCTGTTGCGTATCGTGAACATAAAATGCATTGCCACAATTAGTGAATTGTCCTTTTATTAGTTACTAAATCCGCTATTCGAGTAATGTAATAGAAACCTGCTTGTCTTGCTTGCCTGTCTGGACACACTGATCTATAAGTGGTCACCAGCCTTGTACATATCGAAAGTAATGGTGAGCAACTGTTCGCTGCTTACCGACCCCGTGCACTGGTCACTCGTTGAATGCTGAAATAGCCAAGTTGTGCAAGTCAGACCGAGCCAAGTACGAACAAACTGCACGCAAAAGACCCGCAAGCATGCAATGAACGAGTAGATCGCACACGACTGCTGCAATCTCGTCTTCAACTGTGCTACTGCAAGCCAGTCAAGGCAAAGCATTTGAATTGACTAATTTACACATAAAGTGCACAGCACTGTTTGTTCTGGTTTAGTACATTTGGTCAGATGGTTTATCATTGCAACGAAATAAACTTTAATTTAGTGTTAACTTTAGGAAGACTTAAATGTAGCACAATAATTGTCTCAATGTACGCGATGTGGTCACATTCGGAGACTTTCCGGGATGGGATTGTGTGATCGATCCCAATCGTAGAACTGTTCCTGAAGGCTAATTCCCAGCCATGTGAGCACATCAGCGAGCATGCCCATCAATCGTCGGTACGGTGGACGCTCTTCGAACTGCAACTTTTCCACCTCGGTCATTATTTTGCCGTACTGAGGTGGCATGTCAACGAACAATTGTTCAGGTGTGGTTTGCTTCTTAATTTCGCCTATTGAATACACCAAAATGTCAATCAATGCACGAGACAATAAATGCAATTTACTTACAGATCATTTTACCACGCTCACTTTGTTTGCATTCTTGAATCTCATCCCATGGCAATTTGTGCTTGAACATGTAGACGGTCATGTAGAGCAGAGCCTCCAGATCGTCGCGTCTGGCCACCTCTCGACCTTCGTGATTGCTGATGCTCATGTAACGAATGGTGCCGGCCACTGGCTTGTTCGTGATTTCGGGAATGTGCTCATAATCATCGGTCAAGTATGACTTGCAGAAGCCTAGATCTGAAATAAAATAATGCTTTGAGTATAACATTGAGGGCACTAGCCAACTGTACTCACCAATCAGACACACGGTGCACCACTTGTCAGTGTTGGGCAGTCCAATGAGAAAATTCTCTGGTTTCACATCGCGGTACAGCAGTTTGCGTTCGTGCACGTACTCGATGATGTTGAACAGTTGAAAGATGACCTGAGTGGTGGTGGCAATGGAGAAAGAGCCATCACACAGTCGCATCATCGCCAACAGTGACGGTCCGAGCTTTTCCATGACCATTGCGTTATAGTCATCAATTGGACCAAAATGATGCACCTTGGGCATGAACTGGATCGACTTGTCTCGAGCATTCAGTGTCTTGTAGAAGCTAAGTTCGAGTATGAGCTGAGGATGCTGAGCTTCTTTCGGTTCAAACTTGATGGCTACTCCACCACCAGTGCGTCTATCAACGCCAAAATGGATAGAGCCAAAAGAGCCTAAATGAAACAAAACAATTAATATGCAAGTGAACACCCACCGACACACAGACACACTTACATCAGCATCACGAATAGCATCGCAGCATCTGCGCGCGCGTGCTGATGGCACTACTTAGCCACTGCAAAGAAATAGTGTGCACAAATTGCCCTTGATCAGCCTTGAATGCTTCATTGAATCAGCAAGCAAGGCATCATTATTACATCGACCTGTAAACTATTTGTCCATTCAGCAATCAATAATGACATTTGCCTTTAAGTTTAAATATTATTTTGTGTGCTGCACTTAACAATTTGGCTCGTTGTACACTTATTTGCAAAATAAATTTAATTGATTCGATTGAGCATAATGCAATTTGCAAATGATATACAGTACAGAAATTGTACCAAACTATGAATTAATTAATTGATTGACCATTCGATACTGATTAGTAACACTATAGTCTAATAGTGTCTATGCCACAGTATGCACTTTTTGGTGATATATCATTACTAATAATGATTCATTAGTATTGCCTCTAGCCAAACAAGTCAACACTCAAGCATTAATAGCTTTAATGATTATAATTTCAGTATAATAAACTGAAGTAAATTGAATAAAGCCTTAGAAAAGGCAGCCAGGACCAATGATGGTCTCCAGTCGGATGAGTCTAATCTTGAATCGATTGACCAGTGCAATGGCACCCACCAGTTTGTCTGTCTTGGAGTGTCCAGTGGCCTGTTTGCCAATTCCACCAAGAGTAATCAACGTGTCCTGGTCGGCCAATTGAAATGACTTGCCGTTCGCCAGCATTTCGGATCGGACTATGTGCGAGAAGTGATTGACTTGCTTAAAGTGACGCAACTGTGCCAGAGTGAAACCACTTGGTTGGTCAATGATCACCTGAAAGGCTGACTCCTTGGACACGGTCGGTTCGATTGAAGACTTGCACAACTCCAGTTTCGATTTGACCAAACTAGCTGAGCTTCCTTTCTTGACCTTGATCTTGACCAACACTTTTTCTGGTGGTTTAGTCAAAATGATTTTGTCTGCACCACTGCTAGAGCGGCTCAATCCGAGAGACTTTGATTTGACACTGTTGTCAGTGCCTTGCCCAGGGCAATGTCCCGTTGGTTTGCCTTTGAGTAGACAGTTGATGAACCCTTTAGAGTTGGCCAGATTCTGCTTGTTGGTGTCAATCGCTTCACGGTCCAGTGGAATGCCCGAGGAGGTGAGAAAGAGAGCTTTGTCCACAATGGCCGCGCATGGCAAACTGTCGAAGATGTCCATCATTTGTTTCCAAATGCTGCCGCCATAGTGAATGACACAATCTTGGTGCAATTTGCTGCCATTCAGTTGGTCACACAGCTCGTTTTGTCCTCTCAGCAGTGTAATTCGCTTGGGCATGATTGCTTTGAGACAGAACAGGTAAATGGCCGTGTCCAATGCACTTTCATGGTTTATGTCGATAAAGTTGCCCAAGAAGATCAAATTGCGAGGCGTCACGAATGGCTCACATCGATCGACCATTGTCTTCAGATGGTGCAGTGTGCCCACATTGGACAGTACTTGACCAAACACTAGACATGGCGAGCCTAGATGCACCACCAGAGGTTGCGCGCTCAGTGCTTCTTTCACCAACCGAAGAACTTGTCCAATGTCGCCCTTGATGGGTCGTGCACTTTGCTTGTCGAGTGCTAATTGCGAGACGTATCCAGCGAACATGCCAATCCAATCAAAAGTGGACAATTGCACTTTCACTTCTTGCTTGAAGGGAACGTCAGCAAGGTCTTTACTGAGATCAAATTTGATGGTGCTGCTGATGTGACCATACTCGTCAACTCGAATTCCGTGACTGCACACACTGAATCGAGTCTCTTGGCACCGATCACACGGCTCGTGCTTGTGGCCAGTGAGCGCAATCTGTGACTTGAGCAGACCAATCTTGTCAAGCGACTGTTGAAAGTCGAATTTGTTGGTGCTCTCCTTGACGGTGGATCGATTGCTTCAAAAGAGAAGCTCAACCAGTTCGGCTAACCATTCACACGACTTGATGCCATCATTGAACTGGTCCAGTAAAATAAAACTTTGCTCGTTTGTGGTTGTACTCTTCAACATGATCAGGCACAAATCGTTGACTAACTTGGCCACTTTGTCCTCTCGTGGTGTACTGTCGCACTGAGATAAGTGACTTCTAGTTGAGAAGGCAGTGTTGTTGCGAATGTCACTCGACTGGGCGAACACTTGCTGCTGTCTTCCTTGGTTGTTCTTCTCCTTTTCTTTCTCTTGCTCCAACACAATATTCTGGGCCATGATGGTGAGCTCCTTCATGTCGAGTTTGCCATCTCTGTCAGCATCGTAAAAGTGAAAGATCATGCCCAATCGTATTGAGAAGTTGTTGGCTCGATTGTCTGCAGTTTCTTCCATTGCAGCCAAGCCAATGGCCAACTCGGCAAAGGTCAAGTACTGTGGTGATCGTTTCTCTGGGGAAGAAGCCATGAATGTTGCAAAGATTCGCTTTAGCAAGGAGTCTTCCTCGTTGAACCAGCCAAGCTTGTGCATGTACACTCGAAATGACCAGAAGCTCATGTACTTGGCGGGCAGACATTGCATCACGAATTCGTTGTGCAGCTTGTGCAGTAAGTCTTGGTCAAAGCGAGCACTTCTCATAAAATCGATTGCTTTCGAGGAGAATTGATCCATGGTGTCGCACAAGTCACACTCGTCCAGAGTCACTTGAACTTTAACAGGTTGACTCTTTAGTTCTGAGTTTTGCACTGCCTGGACAAAGTTGGCTCGAGCAGCTGGAAGGATAGTGCACGGTTCTGGACCCCACAGAGTGTCTTGTTGCTTGATTTGGTCCAACGTGAACCATTTGTAGGTCACATTGGTGGCTCGAGTGGCGATCGGCAGGTTGCAGGCGCACACTTGTTCGCTAGACTTGCAACTGATCTTGCCCATGAAGGTGAATCGAGTAGAGAAGGTTGGATACTTCTGGGGCACTTGTACTCGGCTCATGTCCAACAGCTGAACACCCGAAATGGGCACCTTCCGCCCGACTACATTTTTGAGGAGTCGACCGATCCACTTGGTGGCACTTGCAGTGTCGCACTGGCCCAAACGAAATGGCATCGATGGCAGGAAAAGGCCTTTTCCCTTGGTTAAGGCAAGCAGGAACTTGTCGTGTTGTTGACAGTACAGGGCCATGCAGCAGTGATCACGCACGGGATCATCTTTGTGGGTGCTTCGAGGAAGTTGGGAAGGACGCAAACCGATAGAGCTCGAACCAGGATAGGCTTCTTCGTCAGGAAGGAAACCAAGACTCACTTGACTGGACGCTTGCGTGCCGAGATCATCAGAAGAGGCAGAAAGGGGAGGTTGAGAGTCAGACATAACTCAAAGAGTGAAATAAGACTTTTCACTAAGAACGGTTTGAATGAACTTGGGGAGTGCTGTTTTATAGACAAAGTGGGTCGAGTTGTGATAAATCGAAATTTGAGTTTATTTGAGAATTCGACACAAGTCTCGATTTTGATGAGTCACAATTTGGAACAAGTTTTGGAAATAGTGACGTCGAAGAAGTGTTTGCTTCGAATGTTCCAACCTGAGCTCGGCTGTCTGGGCACTATAAATACGCTAGTCCATGACCAGTTCACCATTGAACAGTCATTTTCCTTTTAGTTTCATCCACTTCTCTCTGGTGAAGTCTGCCTTGGATGGATGCAAACAAGAACAAGTCAACAATCTCAAACGATGTCAAGAGTGGCTCTTCGTTGGATTTGATGAATTCGAGTGAGGAGGAGAAGAGCGACAAAGACAAGCAATCACCTGCACCGGTCACCGCCACTAAAGTCCCTCAGGCAGGCCCGTCTAGACAAGCATCTGGTGTCACTTCCAAGCAGCCTCAGCCTCCGCCATCGAAAGCAGCTGCAACCAAAGGAGGAGGAAAAGCTGCACAGAAAGCGAGTGGTCTCAAAAGTAACAATGACGACGACGACGACGACGACGACGACGACGACGATGATGTCTTCAAATACTACATGGATGATGATGAAGACGAGGAGAACAGCAATGCAGACCAAAACGACAAGAAGAGACAACAACGACAGGTGAACAAGACTGCCAAAGTGGCCAAAGGAACCAAACCAGCAGCAGGCGCTGGCAGTGGAAATGTCGGTGCAAATCAACCGAGCCGTCCGTCGTCATCTCCATCCAATCAAACTGTTGCGCCATCTAAACCGGCTCTAGGGCCTAATGTGGCAGCTAAGAAAGCAAAGTTCGAACCAAAGCCCACTGTTGCACCCTCAAGGCAACCTCCACCTCTGCCTCCGAGCCAATCACCATCAGGTGCGCCATTCAAGGAAGGAAACGTGGCCACTATGGTTGCACAGTACGAAGCAAATATCGCTGTTAATGCGAAGCCAATGAACTCGACCAAATCGCCCACCCAAAGAATCGTTGACAAACCTAAACAGGACAAGACACCTCAAAGGCAAAAGTCTCCAGTGAGTACAGTGCCAAAGTCACCTGCTGCACCAGTGACCAGCAGTCACAACCAAACTGTCCACATCGTGCCTCAGGTCAATTCGAACCCGACTAAGGAGACCAAGGTCAATCCATCAAAGGAAACCAACGAGCAATCGAGTGATGGTGGCAAGATCACCTCGGATGGCACTCCATTTGTGGTTCATGTGCCACCCTCTCCTCCTCCACTTTCTGCAGCCTCATCCAAAGCTGTTTCCATTCAAGTTGGAGTAGCACCATCATCTCCACCACCTCCATCTACAACTCTCCAATCACCATCAGTTGTGCCATTCAAGCAAGAACATGTGCCAACTTTGGTCACTCAGTTGGAAACAAATTCCACTGGTGGTGTTGATCAAAAGACTTCTGGTGGTCAAGCATCGATGGCTCAAAAGGCAGAGTCTTCAGTAAGCACTGACCACAAGTCATCAACCGCACCACCACCGACTTCTCCATCACCAGCATCTCCAAGCAACAAGGTTGACGTCGCTACTCAGACGAGCAACAAAGTGGATAAGTCTGTTCAGACTGATCAGACTCATGAGCCTCAAGTGAGTCCGAGCCCGGTGAAGAAAGAGACCAACATTGCGAGCACTGCCCCAAGCCAGGCCAAGAGCAGTCCAGTTGGCGGTACTGTACGTCCCAAAGTAATCGATCCACGTCATGTGAACAATCCAATTGGCGAATTGTTGGGTAGCAAAATATTTGCCCGACCCCCGATTGTTGGTCTCGAACAGGATCCGAGTAAGTGTGCATTATCAACTGATTTGTTTTGACTTTGGCACTAATCACACCAATCACTTTGTTCTTTAGTGCTTCAATTTGTGGTGGTCAAGAAGGCACGACTAGAAGCAAACAAACCACCACCGAACAGCACCGAGACTGGCACCAAGGGCAATCCGCCTGGGTCAAACAATGCATCGAGCACAAATGGCTCGTCCAATTCGACTGGTGCCCAGGGATAGAGCCATTTGAGCTGACAGTAATGTTCTGTCTACATCGAGCAGCACACACAATGCTGTCTCATTCAATTAATAAACATTGCATTTCATTTTTCTGTTGCACTGTTCATTGGCTCTGCGGACTTGCTCAATGTATAAATTAATTAAGTGAACAGGCCAATTAGGCTAGTAACTAATACTTATTCGCAAAAGTAATGAGCCGAGCTAAAGGGGAAAGTGACACATAATAGATGGCGTTAGTGGCTCATTACATTTGCGAACGAGTAATATATATAGTACTATATACTGCACTTGCACTAATCTATTCGATCGGCACTTTGATCCTTAATTATAATTTATTTGTCATGATAAGTGCGCTCGCGCGATTCCTCCTCGGATAGCTCCTCCAAGCGATGACCAAAGCAAAAACGCGTCTCTTCGAGACAATTAATAATTAGCGACGGTGTGAAATGATGTCTTTCCCACCAGTCGGTGTGAACAAACAAGCCGAAACGCGATGCCTTGGCGCTAAGCTTAGCTTAGTCCGTTTGAGCCAAATTATGCCTAACAGAACAGTGAAACGATGTGTATTTGTGATGGAAATGTGCAATTGCATTAATGCATTGTAGTCCAATGAAATCGACTGGACAGAAGACAGATCCGACAGAAATCGGTCGGTGATTTGCATAATTTACATAGACCCAAACCATAAGTAAATTGGACCAGTGCCACCAGTCGATTGAATCGATCGATGGCCCATGGCCAATGCATGCTTGTCTGCTAATTACACTTGGTCTATTTAGTGGCCTTTTATCGCATTACACTTAAACGATTAAGTGTAAACTTGAAAGAGGTATTCCAAGTGAAGTGAACTGATATAAGTGATAACCAAACGAATCGAATGAGCGAGCTAGACAAACAGACTGCTTAACCGGACTGCTAATTGTGTCCAATTAATTTGAGTGCTGTGCACTCACTCAATTAGAGCTCAATTAAGTGCAGAACAGTACACAGAGAGACAATTTCGATCACAACAATAGCAACACATATTATACAACAAAATAACCGTGCAAAAGCAATAACCAATCATGATTCAGCTCGTGTCACTTATTGGTAGGCCACCGGAAGAGAGGAGTTAACGAAACATAAGGGAAATTCATGTCCACTGAGGGAATTAACAAGCACATTGTGGATAATGCCCGTGCTTCACCCGACTCGGTCCATGATTGAGTCCAGACTTGTTTAGCCAAGCAAGCTACTTGGTCGGTGTGTTCGCTCCCTTTCCTATTAGTTCTGCTCAACTGATCGCAATTGTATTAATACAAAAGCTCTCAACAACGTTCAAGTGTTCAGGTTTACAAGAACGGGCCTGATGGGAGGCAAAACAACAGCCGACAGTTGGTAAGCGTGATCACGTCGACACGGCAATATCGTTGGGTGGTGCTCGATGCAATGACATCGCCAATAGACTCGACTTCATACATCAACAGGCAACACAGACAAATAAGCCAGATGGACTAGTTTCATACCCACGAACAACAAATGTACATCCTCAAATGCATACTCGATTGAAGTAGCTGCGCGCCTGTCTGTTGGTCCAAGTCAAATGGGGACCCACAAACGAACTAATGGCAGATAATGGAACTGGAAATTGGTTCGCAATCTATCCTTACACTATAACAAACACCACAACCGAATGAGCCAAACACTAGCTTACAAGCAACAACATATCCCAATTGGCAATTATCTGCTTAGTGCAATATGTCGCTTTGATTCGTTTCAATTGGGACAAATGCGCCAAATATGGAATCAGGGAAATGACATTGGATTTGACAATATTTTCCACTCTCGGGTTAAATGCAGAATAATTCAAACGCAAATTCCTCTTTGTCTTTGGTTCACTCATTGTGGTTACTATCTCGTCACCATCATCTCAATCAGAAGCATCGTTGTTCGCTGTAATTAGCGATGGATTGATCAAAGCAAAGTGTTAGTGCACCCGCCGCCACACACCAGAACAGTCAAATTAATTAGTAAGCAAAGCCAACTATTTTTCACTGCTCGCCAAAGTTAATATATTATAAATACAGTTTTGTATTGCCTGTCACCAGCGGACTTACCACGTTCCCATTAGAGTCATCGATGAGATCTCTCAGTGGATCGGTTTGTGTGCTCAACGCCTAATGGAGCGCATTATTAATATCTGTCTTGGGTGGAATTTCAATGACATTGCAATAAAGCCAATTGAACAAGAACGAAGTGTGTTGTAATAAAGTGAAGCAGTCATTTCGATTTGCTCGACTATGTCTGTGCAACGTCAATAAAGAGCAATTTAAATTGAAACAAACACGTCGAGACATCTGAAGATACCGAATACCTGTGAGACTGTCCATATGTGAAGTGGCTACGCTGGCCAGAGGTACAAAGTTTACAGTGACGCACTCCCACGGGACAGAATGTGCACCAAAAGCGGCACGTTGAAAAGCAATAATTCTCGTAATGGCAACTGCCAAATGAGATTCAAATAACTGACAAGCAGGCCCATCGGCACAGACTGAAGTCAATTTAACTGACTTTGCAAATGTTTATCAGTGGCCACATATAATGAGTTTCGTTTAATAACCAGTGTCCGTTGATAATTATGCCAATCATCACTTTTTTTACATTTAGATCATACAATTGAGTGGCAATGCAGTGCTGCACATCTTTTCTGTTAGAGTAGACTGTAAAGAGAGACCAGACGGACACTTGAAAGCATCTCTTGCAATTGCTTGGCCGTACCAATGCCCGGGCCTAGTAATTCGAGATAATATTATTTCTTAATAGATAATCGAATTTGCTCAACAAAGCGTACCAATAGTGACTTTGTCACTTCAAACTTTATTAAATTCACATTTCCAATGGCTTTTTCTCATTGGGCCAGTCACACATTCTGCAGATCTTATTGGCAAGAATTTCATTGTTGTCGTTGGACAATTTGGCCAATCAAATGCGGAAAGTCCAAGTCCGTAAAGAAAGTGATTTCGTCCATTGTGGTGAACGGAGAATGCATCAAATACATAACACCGCAATAGCAATATAATTAGACAAGTCGTCAAATATGGGGCAAGTCGCGTGGAGGCGAATCGGCAAAGCTAAAAAGTTCCATTCTTAATTAAATTTGTAAATTATTATTTGTGCTGCCAAATAGAATTGACGCCAAAACTGGAGACAGACCAACAGGACTATCATGCCACAAGGAATGAGGCGAGAAATGAAGAAATGCACTGATGGACAAATGAGCTAAATGAGAAATGAACGAACGAACGAAGCCGCAGGCAAATGTTTGAGTGAAAGTTACTCGTCTTGTACAAAAATTTTTTTCCTGAAACAATTTGCCCGAAAACAAGTCATAGGCACATTAGCAAGCATCCATTCATTTCTTCTTTATTCGTGGAAATAAAAAAATAATGCTGCCAAGTCTTGGTGGAATGAACACTGACGAGTCACTGACGACTGTGACAAAAAAACGAAAAAGAGAACGTGCAAGGTGGTGCACTCAAGCTGAGACATATATTTTCATATTGCATATTAAACATTTACGTTGCGTTCAGCTAGTTCAATAGTGGCAACAAGTTAAATTGTCAATTGACTCACTCTGCCAGTGATACCGGCCTTGTTTATCCATAATTGTTACTTACAAGCATCAGTGCGAAATGCAATTTAGACAAACAAAGTGAAAGCACCAAAGGGCAATATTGCAATGAAAATGGTTAACAATGCTTGAGACAAACAATTACGACAGACATTAGTGGTAATTATTAATTTATTAATTTCAAATTCAATCATCGAGCACCGATTGACGGGTAACATTAATGAATAGAGCATTTATCAATGACAAATGTATTTACAAGCACCGAAAGCGAGTGGAATGCATTGAGTCGACTGGATTGCAGTGAAATCATTGCACCAGCATTCATATTTTAAATAACATTATTTAAGAATATTATTTACATTGGACATTGTGGCTGACAAGTCGGGAGCAATGGTTGCAATAACATTTGAAAACAACTTCTTTGCCTGGCAGTCAGACAATATACCAGACATTGTCTGTGCCTTACTTTTCTGTAGCCGAATGAATTCCTTGGCTGAACAAAAGTTTTGCTGTCACCTATTTTTAATCTCGTTCTAAAAAATTCCATCCACTTTGTGTAGTGGCCGATTGCTGACGATTGTGAGACCGAATTGGGTTATTTTGTCATGCAGTGGTAAATTAGCAAACAGATTCACGTTTGACTCCATTTCGATGGAATCCATAATTCGGCCAGATATCAATCAAATCAGTGTATTGTCGTTTGCATGTGGCGATGGCACTCGACGTTTGCCAAGACATAATCGAAGCCACACACGAACTCTCACCTGTCCAAGAACATTTGAATGGCCAGTGCGAGTGTAAATGATGGCGCACTTGGCGCACTTTCCCAATTGATGATGAAGACGATTCATATGATCGGACCGACCAGTTGATCGAATCCAATTGAGGCAACATCGCTTGTGGTTTGGTGCACTTCGCTAGTACAACACTCCACTTTACAGCAGTGCATCAATTCACTTACTTTCAAATGAATCTGGCAGCAGAATAGGAATTTGGTGATAATGACAAGCACAATGGCTCGATTCGATTTAACGCGCTCCGATGGCACAATCAATTTAAATGCTTAATGCTAAAATATTGCTAAAACAAAACTCCAATTTGTTTTCACTTTGCACATATGTTGTGTATTGCATAGTGCCCGATGGCAGGAGTGCAAATTCGGTTGTGATGACTTTGCTCTTTATTCACCTCAAACGAATTTGCATGGCTCCGTTCCACATGAAAATGAGCAGAGGAACAATCCAAGAACACGGTGTCGGTCATTTTCAACAATAATCAGCAGCATCACCACAAGCAAGACCATCCTATCGACGGCAATTCTGATTAAACCTCACATCTGGACCGCTCACCGACAGACATGTCAGACAATGTCACAGAAAATTGACCGCAACGCTAATTTGATGCACATTTTTCTTTCCGAGATCAAATATCGAGCAACAACTGAAATGACAAATTAAGTTACGGAAAGACAAGTCACCGCCAGACTCAAACGTGACTCATTTGCCGACTAGTGCACTCAAGCCTAGTCGGACCAATCGGGCTGATTTCAATTTAAAATGAAAAAAAATACTACAAGACAATCTGTCTAGTTGTGCGCGAGAAAAACTGAGGGGACAAGTGTCAATCAGACAGGCAACACAATACAACTGATCGGAACAGTGCGGAATTAGACTTGACTCGAGTGTGCGGTGAAAGAACGTGAGGCAATGAGAGCCACCAAGGCGATACACAAACTAGCACCGCTGGTAAGTGCAATTGCCAGCGTGGTCAAATAGCATGATTTGGTGTCTGGTGACCGGAACAACTTTATGTCAACCGGAATTGCATTACCTACTTTTACCAAGAGATGATTACTTCAATGGCTATTCGGTGGCATTGGCTACATTTGAACAAACCCATCAACACATTTTATTTCAACCTGGTATTTTGCAAATCTGCATGAGTATAGAAATGCTCATACAAATTGGACATCTATTGGCACTGAGTGAGTGCACACTGAGGCGATAATTGACGCCGTCGTAATGCCGTTCAATACATAGTCAATTTGGCAATCTACTTATTTATTTATTGCCGGTCCTATTTTTAATTGGTTTGCAAGAAGAGAGACAAAAAGTTCAACACACAGGCAGACAAGTGGAAAGAAGAGCACATAATTTTCGGAAATGTTCACCTAATTCTGACAAAAGACAAAGTTAAGTCTGTGTCGATTTGTTGTCAGTGCCAATGGCAGCAATAGAAACAAATTGATTCAATCGGATCGCATTGACTGATGAAAGTGGCAGTGACACATGTACATTGTGTTGCACGGCAGTGAGCATTTTAGTCCGTCCACCGAATAAATTAGTGGCTTCATAGTGTGCCAGTGTGCTAAGGTGATACCGATACAAAGCGGACAGGCTATACATAGTAGTCAGATAAGCAGACAAATCCGTAATTACCGAATGAACCAGTGTACCTCTGTGCAATTATTATTATTAAATCGAGTCCAATTGCGTTATTAATTTGTCACTAATAGCTGAGCAGACTATACCAACAGAGTAATGATAGAAAATGCATTTGCCATCTCGATCGACAAGCAACGCGATTCAGTTGGCACATTGCACACAACAACACCACTGCTCAGTAATCCATCGAGGCAAGTCAAGTTCACTTGGTTGGCAGCTAAGAGACCGCGAACACCGATGGCCACTCGATTATGGCCACCGACTGGTCATAATTGTTTGTGGTACTTGTGCATTGACACACACACACCAAATATGTCAATACACAAAGACCAACTTAAATGTCCAGAAGATGGATCTACAGTGGCACTGTAAAATAAGAGTCAGCAAGCTGGATTGATAGATAGATCATTGCCACTTCAAATGACTATAAATAGGACGAGTTGGTGTGGATGAGCCAATCTAGAGAATAATCAATATCGTTTAACAAATACACGTACAAAATGTGCGAATTGACCGAGGATGGCAACAATCCGAACTGCAACACAACCAATGCACACAATTAGTGAATGCTAACAGGCATGAGAAGTGATGTGAAGACATTTCTCTACCGGACACTTTGATCAACGAATGTAAACGCACATCATTAGAGCCATGCATAAATAATTTATGGTTATCCTCACGAGACTGAACTCGATCTGTGCGATAGTTGGCCCAGATTGAATGCTACGCCAAACAGACAGCAATTGGCAGTACAGTATACGTATGCGCTGTTGGGTGCTGGTGAGTCACATGACCAACTCCCATTCGATTAGACCAATCACAAACCGGGATAGTACTAATTTATATATTGGCAATCCAACTACAAACACAGATCACCGAGTTGAAAATATGATCGGATATTATACATTCTCTTGTCCGACCAACTCCCATTCGATGAGACCAACCGCAAACAAATTAAAAACCAATTTATCTTTGGAGCATCCTACTACAAACACAGCTCACCGAGTTGAAAATATGATCTGATATTATACATTTTCTTGACCGACCAACTCCCATTCGATGAGCCCAACTACAAACAAATAAGAAGCTAATTTATCTTTGGAGCATCCTACTACAAATACAGCTCACCGAGTTGAAACTATGATCGGATATTATACATTCTCTTGTCCGACCAACTCCCATTCGATGAGCCCAACTACAAACAAATAAGAAGCTAATTTATCTATTGAACATCCTACTACAAACACAGCTCACCGAGTTGAAACTATGATCGGATATTATACATTCTCTTGTCCGACCAACTCCCATTCGATGAGACCAACCGCAAACAAATTAAAAACCAATTTATCTTTGGAGCATCCTACTACAAACACAGATCACCGAGTTGAAACTATGATCGGATATTATACATTCTCTTGTCCGACCAACTCCCATTCGATGAGACCAACCGCAAACAAATTAAAAACCAATTTATCTTTTGGAGCATCCTACTACAAACACAGATCACCGAGTTGAAACTATGATCGGATATTATACATTCTCTTGTCCGACCAACTCCCATTCGATGAGACCAACCACAAACAAATTAAAAACCAATTTATCTATTGAGCATCCTACTACAAACACAGCTCACCGAGTTGAAACTATGATCGGATATTATACATTCTCTTGTCCGACCAACTCCCATTCAATGAGACATTTATTGGCACTGAGTGAGTGCACGCTGAAGAGATAATTGACACCGTCATAATTCTAATGCCGTTCAATGCATAGTCAATTTGGCAATCTATTTATTTTTTTTATTTATTGCCGGTCTCATTCTTAATGGGTTTGCAAGAAGTGAGACAAAAAATAATTGGCATTTCGTTAGTGTTCCCAGTGCGAGCAGAACAGGCTCACAGGCAAATGGCCACTAAGCCTTAGTGACTAAGGCGCACTATTGTCAATTTATTTTCGAAAATCAAATTATTTTGTTGTCATTTCTCAGGCCTAATTCGGACAGAAGACAAAGGCAGGTATGTGTCGATTTGTTGTCAGTGCCAATGGTTGCAATGAAAACAAATTGATTCAATCGGATCTCATTGACTGTTGGGCAGTGGCACATGTATATTTTGCTGCACGGCAGTGAACACTTTTTGTCCGTCCACCGAACAAATTACTGGAGTGCCAGTGCGTTAAGATGATACCGAGACAAAGCGGACAGGCTATACTGTATAAATTTTAATTTTAATAACAGCATCGTCCAATTGTAATTGGCATCGCATCGTCCGTGCACACACGGCGGCCAAAAGAAAAAAAACAAACAAGACGACACT
Organism: Rhizoglyphus robini; assembly: GCA_023373905.1. NCBI lineage: Eukaryota > Metazoa > Arthropoda > Arachnida > Sarcoptiformes > Acaridae > Rhizoglyphus > Rhizoglyphus robini. The sequence continues at coordinate 29,519 of JAKIJQ010000066.1, read as the reverse complement.
AAACTGAACGAAGAAGGAAATGCCAAATGGATAACAGAACTGACTGGGCAGATGTCGGCCCAGGGTGTAAGATTGCATTATCGATTAGAGTTGATGATTATAGATCAGAGTGGAGTAGACAAAGCACTATTAGGACAATATGGACAGGAGACGTGTCGAAAGTCGATTGGTTGATCACAAGTGCAGTGAAATACCCATTTGGCTAATTGTGGAGTGGTTGGCAAGAAATGACACTCAAACCAACGAAACAACCATGTGCACAGACTCGATCAGAGCGATTCTCTATATTTAATGGTTGACTGGCACATACATGCTAATTACATTAATCACCTATTAATAGATTGGTCAGCACCACCAAGCCACCAACCATCAAGCAAACAAGTACCAAACGGAACAAAAGCAACCAATCTTTGGCATTGCCCTTCAAGTGTCATTGGTGACCAACGGTGCTGGTGACTTCTCTATTCAGTCGATATGTATCGAGTCATTGTTTGTCTGTTCATTAAATGCCAAAGAGTGATGCTCACCTTCTAATGAAAATTGGCCCACACTTGCACGTTGCCGGGTTAAATATTGGAACCAACTTCCAATGGACAAATGGGGCACCAAATGAAAGCTTATGACTTGTAGAATCATCCTGTGAAAGTTCCATTTGGATCCCTGGTCATAAACTTTACCCATAGGAATCCATACAAACACTATTCAAATGCACTGAAATGTGCTGCAAGTTCTCTGTTGAATATTTCTTTTTACTTTGCCGGGATCCAAATGGAACTTTCACAGGATGATTCTACAAGTCATAAGCTTTCATTTGGTGCCCCATTTGTCCATTGGAAGTTGGTTCCAAGAATTGCCCTTGCACCGTGCATGTGTGGGCCAATTTGAGCATCACTCTTTGTGTCTTCGGCTTCGGCTTTGTGTGATTCGATGTTCACTATTGCGCCACTGGCCCCTCAGCACAGTCTTATCCAGTGAGCGAACAAAGTGGCCAATGCCTCTCCCAAATACTCGGTCCGATCACGAGAAAGTGTTTCACTTGGCACAGAAATGAAAGTGACATTACCGCTCTGAGCAATTCAACTTGTTTGCGAACGGTGACAAACGATTGACGAGTGAGGAGGCAGGTGAAAATGGTGTTATTTAGTGCTCTGAACAGACAAGAATCAACCTCATGCAAGCCACCAATTGTCCAGAGACACACTAGGCACCACAATTAGGCAAAACAGTCGAATGCGAGCAATTTCATTCTCGCTCTGAGCAAATGAAAGAGTAAGAGTGGCAGGAATTGAGTGGACAATCAATAAGACATCGGACGGCACTGATGTTATTGTTTTATCCTTTAGATGAATTTAATCGCATTAGTTGAGTGGTCACATTCCATGTTCATTTCATTTCATGACTCATGTGCATTAAATTCCGAGAACATCAGCGACAAGAGCCCCAGTGACAACATGACAGTCAGAGTGAGTGTCCTCTAAGTGGAAGCAATTGGCGATTATTCAGTGGTTCGTTTGTGTGACTCGTATACTAATATATTGATTAGGCAGTCTTCTAGTGCACAATCATGTACAGACATTGTAACACAATGTTCCCAGTTGTACAAGTATGGCTAAACGATAGCCATAATGGCCATTAATATAGCCACGATTTAGACCACTATTCGTGCTTAGCAAGAACGCTACAAATCAAACAAATTGACTTTCATTCGCTCAATTCAGGACTGTAAAGGCATGTTTGTTGGCCAGCAATATAATCAATTGAATCTAATTAAGCCAAAGAAACCCAAACCAGTACCGATAAAAAGTGTCAGTGTCTGGTGCAAACAGCCGCACACTATTTATCCTATTATTTAATTGATCAATAAATACCACTGGCAACAAATCTCACATTGAGGCCCTATTTGCATGCCCACAATGAACCGCATAATATTGGTCAATGCTGTATTGCACATAATTCGTGCTAATTAGCACCAACAGCATCTTAGATGCCATCTAGAGCACCTGCCACTGCACACATCGATCATCAATATAAATGTAATGTATTGAATTTCAATTTTCCCTTGACAAGTATTATAATATTATATAAGTTATATAACTTTTGCTTTAGATTCGAACTATCTCTCTAGAGCAGCTGCCTTGCTCTCGTCGCCATTTATGCTCTGTTCGGTGTGATTACTCAATAATTAGCAACGCAGATACACCAGCACAGCATCACCACTACCCCAAAATCGGAAGATGCTAATGAATTAGTTATCTAAGCAATTTTATTGTTCAATTGACTGATTCTCTATTCAGACACATGCCGATGGCCTTACAATGTCTTACAATGGCTGCTTATGGCCTCCTGGTCTGTGCTCGACCATTCGATGCCACTGCACACTAGCTGAAAATTTCAATGCATTGGTTTGCATTTGACTTACCTTGTCCACACACATTGAAGTTTCAACAATGTTCACTTTGCATTTTGCAAAACACCAAAAAAAAGATCTCCAACAGATGCTAAATGGGGCGATAGTGAGTGGCAGTCAATATAATCAATGCACCTCAAATTGGGCCAGACTAGTGCGTGTCCGACAAGTTGTCCATTTATTCTTCACTTTCTGGTCTAATCATAATTATGGCCCACTCTCCTGTGACAGTCTTACAAGTTGCATCAACAGTTTCATCAGATCATCATTATCATTTGATGTTTGCAGTTGTTTGTGTTGGACCACTCTGTCCGCAGTTCAGCACCGAGACAAAGTTTCGATTAACCTGAAGAACATGCCGCCAGTTGAGTTTATTAATAACAATTCACTTTGCTTAATTGTCTTTGCATTTTTTCAGCCAATTGCTTTTGTGTTTCGAGTGTTGTTCGGTTGTTTAATTGGTTGGCTATGTTCAGCTTCGAATCGATTCGATTGGCATTTCGTTTAAGATTTCTGAATGAGGGTAAGATGTCTGGAAAGATGTTTATTTCAATGAGCCCTGATTCCCTGAAGTCACTCGGTGTTCCCATGGTCGAATAAACCAAGACCAACTCGGTGATTAATGGCATCGCTTTTTTGTCTTTTTCGTTTCATAGGTTGGAGAAGTTGTAGCGGAAGAAAGCAAGTTGCGCAATATAGGCAATGGGTCAATTGGCAATGAATGTGGCACGCAAATGATCCACAATGCTTGTCAGTGACAAGTTGTTACTTAAATCGATTGATTCCGCGAGTCGACACAAATTAGAGCAATTATGTATATCAAGCATCTCAATAATTGCCAAAGACGATCACGACACGTTCCAGACACAATTCGCCAGTCTAATCGACTGACGCCAACGTAAAGTGCATTTTGTGTTGTGCTCGCTTCGATAGATATTGATAATTACCGTCCAGTCACTCTGCCTATTTTGCTACTGTTACACTGGTGTCCACCAATGAAGGACACATATTTGGCTCATTTTAATTCCACATTAATCGCATTATGCTATTACTGGTCTATTGACATTAATGCATTGGCCATCGCAGTCTTAATTAGTGATTTGACTGCTCCTGCCGTCAAACAACCAGACGGGCCATAGCTCACAATTGTCAGACACAATCACTGTGATGTAATAGATCTGCTCAATAAATGGCTCGTGTGGTGCGGTTGTGAGCAGCCAACTGGGACTGTCCTCCATCCATTGATTCGATTGCCATTCAATCGGACACATTCGATTGTGCACACACAGGTCGAGTGAAGCTCGAGCTCTAATTAAATGATCAATAAAAACAGTGAAAGATCAGTGAAACTGTTCATTTTCTTGCTTTGGTCGTTTTTTGTTTCCGTTTGGGCCAGTTCACTGTGTCCCGTTGATCCATACTGTCCAGTTTGTCTGATTAATTTTGTTTGAATAGAATTGTTCCTGTTGCTACTCATGCGCTCAAAAAACTGATTTGCTGTGTGCTTGCGCAAGCGCCTGTATCGTTATTCTGAAATTAAATTCAAATTACCAAATTGATAAAAGCAGGCATTTAGAGAGATTGGTGTGCCTCTGCGAAGACACTTTTTGCCGTGATATATTGCCTGCACCAGTGATGCTCATGCCGTTTAATCATTCAATCAAATTCTCGTTACAGCTTTTGTCGAAATGTGCAGGTGCGTGTTTGATTTGTGAATGTCTGCTCAATGAGTGGTCATTTATAATCGAGTCGAGTGGCGAAATAAGATCTTAAGGCCATTGGCGAGTGGCCGCACAGCGCCATTGTGCCAACGAGTCAGGCATCTTCGGTCGATATGTTTCGACCGAGACCTAACGGGTTCAATTAATACTTTTTGTTCATGAATTCACACCGAGTGCCACTTTGCTCGTCTGTAGTGCTGCACTGCTCCTATCTTAATGGACAAATGTTTGGATGCTTGTTTTGCTCAAGCGATCGCTAAGTGCAGGTCGGTCTGACGAGCCAATGATGACGACAACGACGATGGACAAAAATGCCCACCGACAGGCCAAGACACACGCAACACCAATTTCCAATTTCCTCATTGGCAGTGAGCATTAATTACCGACAACAGGAATGGCTTCTTAGAGCGGGTAGAGTGGAATTCACTGGAATTGAGGTCGATCGAGGATGGCGTTCGCTTGTGTGTGTGTGGGTAATGCTACACTAATGTATCACTAATGCATGTGAGAAACAGACAGATCGATAAATAAGCTGGTCAAACCAAGCAACGGACTTTGCTGTCCTTCAATGGACATGCGAAATAGTACAAATTTTCTACCGATCTGGTGCAGCTAACGTGATTATTACTAGACAACGGATTCAATCTCGATTGGCGGTTATATATGGCACTGCATAAAACAATGTTTACACCGAGACCACACCACAGCGACATTCGAGTCGGACTGCACTGCAGTGTTTTTAATCAAATGTGCCTTTAATCTTTAAAGATATCGATAGTTGCTGTCCCAAATTGATTTACAGGCACAATCTAACGAATCTGACCAATTGTTAGCTAGTGACAAATTGCAACACTCATGGCAATTATTACTTGAAAGCACCATCGACGATTGACAGTCGTTTTAGCACTTTATGCCCAATGAAACGCCATTCTTGTGATTGCACTAATCTGCTTTGTCGCGTGCAAATGTAAATACACAAACGATACTCGTTCAATGTATTACACTGCTCACAGAGTGCAACACAGTCCCACATTATATTTTTAGCCAGTCCTGGTCTGGTGCCTAATCTTCACTGACCACTGGTGTCATCATACGAAGTGGCCATTACCGGCGATTAAAAGCCTTAGAGATGGATGTTCAATTGAATTATATAATTGCTCAATTGTCAGCACTTATTCATTAATTGCCATTATATCGTGATTAATTAACTAACTTTTCAATCTCTTGATTATTGAGAAAGAAGCGTTGATATCTTGGTTCTGTTCGATCTCAAGTTTTAAAAGAAGCGACAAATTGATCTCAATGTCATAAGGGGCCCAACTTGAGCAATGTCAGTGAACCGAATGCAAATGGATCGATTGATTTAAGCTGGCGCCTCGCAAAATTGCCAAACCAACTAACCAATGATGGTTCCGCTCGAACCACAGTGGAAAATACTTCAGTGACCGAAAGTAGTATTTTCATCACATGCATGTACATTGTACAGTGAAATACCATTTGACAGGTTCAATTTAAAAACAAAACAAACAAACTAGTAATCTAATTGAGAATTAGAGGCGCTCTGGCCACGGCCATTAAAGGTCGTATTCTCTTGTCAATGGCGCTCACTCGATTAGACAGTGTCTTCACTTTGTATTCAGTGAATATTATTCACCAATCAAAACTCAAGACCACTGAAAGTAGAGATGGCTCCATCACCACTTTGACCAATGTGATCATTACACAAGTTGGGCATCTCACTTCTCAATTTGATTTACTTGGCGACGATTCACGGCAACCTTTGATGTTGCTTTCCATCACGCTTTTTCACAAACTTCTTATTCAAGTAAAAAGCAACAAACAGTTTGATTGCAAAATTAATTGGTCCTAAGATAAAACTAAAGTACAACAACTGGACTGATTGTGGGACAAGTTGACCGCAAGTACAAAAATGGTACTCATGTTTCTGATTTGTGAAACTTGCGAGGTAGCTTCTGGCTCTGTAAATACTTGAGTTAAAGGCGAGGGTTCCAATTTAGTGGGACTGTAGGTTGGAATATTGCGGTTAGAAAAGTAACTTTGCAAGGACTTGGTGATTGCACTTGGCCCAATACTGGAGAGATGCCCACGGTCTTTGTACGCATTGCATTCCTATTGGACTGAACTTGACTCGGTTCTGGCTGAAACATAGAGGATGAGCTTGGCTGAAGAGCACTCATTAATACATGACTTGTACTTTCGCTTATCTCTACAGACTCGTTCGGTCTGTCAACAAAATTGAAGTGTGAGCTCATTTTGGGACTTGCATCAATTTTGAACTCCACATAATCCTTCACAGCAACGGGCACTTGATGACTCTCTTTGTTAATCTTTTTTACACCTTGGACCAATACTCCAGGAACTGTCAGTCGACCAAATTTCGCATTCACAGGTTTGATTCGATCCGACGAGTGCTCAGTCGGTGGGAAGAATGTCTTGAGCAAGACTTTGTTAGCTAACACGTCGACTACCATTACATTTCGGCTATGACTGCTTTGGTTGACTTTTCTCTGCATTGAGATCTCAATTGGCACTTCACTGCAGGCCATAGACCGAATTGCGAGGAGTTGCGAACTTTGGCACATGCAAAAATGAACCCATCGGTCATTGATGGCGACGATTGACCAGTGATCAGTAGGTCACGTCATGCGAAAGTCAAGTCTTTATTTTGCTTAGGTCTGGGTCTAAATCTCTTCTATGCCATGCCAAAAGAGAATCCCGCGCAACGGGAAGGTCATAGGTTGCAACAAAACTTTGCACTGATTCGATGAATTTTAAAGGGGAAAAAGATAGGGATTTGGAGTACATTGTGTAAATGTTCATTTTCGAACGATTTGGAGTAGTAAACTCGCTGCAAAAATACCACAGGCTTGTTCAGCACAAAATTCTGAACAAAATAGGACTATTCCCAATTCTCTCAGGTGGTTCTTGGTGGGCTCAGGGCGTCATTAAAAGTGACCAAAGTGTGCATATACTGATTTGAAATATACGTAATTTGGTATATCCTAATAGAAGCCTAATTATGTACCCGAACCAGGCATATATGGTATCAAAATTTTCAGAATTGCAAGAAGAATCCGATGACGCAATCGATATTTGAATCCAAAGTACCAGAATAATTCCCGAATTGGGCGTCATTTTGAATTTGTCCATGTTTGGTGTCTAAATGCTCGTAATAACTAGGATATCAAGAAAAAAGTATAGATATGCTGTTTCGTGATATCTGGAATTATCCAGGGTACCAGAATCAACCCAGAATTAGGCGGCATATTGAATTTAGCCGTATTGTGTTTGAACTCTCACAATAACTTGCATATCAAGAAAACCATCTAAAACACTGTATTGTGATATCTAAAATTAGCCAGGGCACTAGAATACATTAAAACGATTCCACGGGCGCCGGATCTATGTAGAAAATTATCCATTTGAATCAACTCAAAGTTGTCATTTGTTCACTTTAATTACAGATTTATTATTTTAGGGGCAAGTAGATTAATTAAATTTTATAGATTTTATTTGCATTTATTATACATAACAGCATTATATATTTGAGATATATCATATTAAGTGGCACAATTACAATTCTTCAAAATATTTGGTTATTTGTTGTTTGTAATCGTGAGGAAGTTCAAAAACTTTTCCAGTATTGTCATTGTTATTTTTGACATTTTTTCTAATATAATCTTTAATGATTACATTAGCATTTCTTGCCTGCACTTTGCTGACTTTAGTGCTTTCTTTATTTACTTCCTGAATAAAAAATTCAACACCTTGTGTGTTGTTTGGAAGTTTAGGAATTGGAAAATCATATAGATTTTGAACGTTAATTGTCATTGGTGGTTCTAGAATGTTTGTTTTTAAATCAACCATCTCGTAATATTGCTTAGCATTAAAGTTTAAAATTGGCTGGTAGATGTCAATCTTTTTAAGAAGTTTACTTGTTGGCTTTATAAAAATTCGCACTGTTTGATCCAAGCGAATTTTTTTGGTCCTAATCTTTTCTCTTTCTTTGTCATATTCATGTTATCCCTTATTCCAAAAAACATATGACATCTTTGTTTGTCGGAAGATATGTAACTGGCAATTCCTTAGCATGGTAGATAAATGGCATCAACTTATTGGCTTAAATTCATTTAGTTATTTCCACTGTATGTCATGTAATATATTGAAGACTATGCAATATTGATTATAACTCATCAGTTTTAGCTTTGATTTTAAAATTTACGGTGCTCTGGACAATTAGAAATATTCAGGAACAAAATATTTAAGCATTTTTCATGAAATTCAACCCATTACGAGCGTTTAGACACCCAACATGGCCATATGGCCCAATTCAAAATGACGCTTATTTCTGGATTTTTTCTGGTAACCTGGATAATTCCAGATATCACGAGACACTATATCTAAACGTTTTCCTTGATATACAAGTTATTACGAGCATTTAGACACCCAACATAGACCAATTCAAAAGGACGCCCAATCTGGGATTTATTCTGGTATTTTGGATTCAAATGACGATTGCGTCATCGGATTCTCCTTGACATTATGAGAATTTTGATACCGAATATGCATGGGTTTGGGTAAATAATTAGTAGATAGCAAATGGTGTATAATGAAAAACTGTAGATTCACATTATGGTCACTTTTCATGACGCCCAGAGCCCACCAGGAACCACTTGAGAGAATTGGGAATAGTCCTATTTTGTTCAGAATTTTGTGCTGAACAAGCCTGTGGTATTTTTGTATCGAGTTTACTACTCCAAATCGTTCGAAAATGAACATTTACACAATGTACTCCAAATCCCTATCTTTTTCCCCTTTAAAATTCATCGAATCAGTGCAAGGTTTTGTTGCAACCTATGACCTTCCCGTTGCGCGGGATTCTCTTTTGGCATGGTATAGAAGAGATTTAGACCCAGACCTAAGCAAAATAAAGACTTGACTTTCGCATGACGTGACCTAGTGATCAGTGTTATGCTTTGCCCCTCGACAACGAATGTCTGGTTGGTTCCCCTGACTAAAGTGCCGAGGCCGTCCGTTTGGTCATCAGTTTGTGAACTTGGCATGGCTTCAGTGGTTGGTTGCGTTTCCAAACTTGACTAGCTAGCCATTGCCACTACGGCTGTACTTGTTGTTCTTGTTGTTGTCGGGAATGAACGTGCCCGTTATTTCAATTACCGGCTCGGAAGTTGAAGTATCTGAAGCCGATTGGAAATACTGGTACGGAGCTCGGTTTGTGGCGGTTATGTCGTCAAACGAAACAAATGTGCCAGTGAACTCAATGAAATCAGCTGCTGAACTCTTGCTTGCCTCGATCTTGGCCGCTTGTCCGGTGGCCACAAAGTTTTCATTCTCCCTGACATTCTCGTCAGAGAAGGTGGCTAGTCCTAGACAAGGTAAATCAATGCGTTACAGACACGTTCTGCCAAGTGCTTTCGGTTAGTTGCCTCGTCCAATTAATGTCTTGCGAATTGCCGGTTGTTAGCGTCATTGGCAATTGCGAGGTTCGGTTGATTAATTGATTAGTTGAGTGGAAACAGCCGATTGGACTCAGGTGCAGTTATGGGTTAGCTGGTTAATAACCAGTGGTTAAGTGGCACTGGCCGGCCGATTGGGTAAGTGTTCCATTAGGGTTATTTAATTAGTTCGACCATCTCCATGCGTTAGAAAGAAAGAGTCATAAGATTGGAGGTCAAACTACAGACTGAGCGATAACAGGCCTGTTTGTAAGCCAGTGCATCTGAGGGACTGGTCTGGCACGATCACCAATGCTTGTCTCAAGTCTAGACTGGAGACACGAGAGAAACCAGTAAGTGACATGGTGGCACAGGCGAAAGTATAAAATAACTGCCGATTGACTCGCATCGATCAATCTACACCGCCCAATAGTGACGAGTGCCATCGATTACCATAAATTGGTCACTTGTGGACACTTCACAGGTGTGCACGAGATCAAATGGAGCTTGTGTAACTAGAGACGAGTGTCGTTTCCTCTGGCATGCATTATCACTATGGTTATTGGAAAAAGACGGCCGAGACTGGTGGAGGCGTGGTTTAAGTTGTGTTTAACGCGAAGAGAGGTATTTCACGAGAACATGTCAGCTGTTTGTTGTCGATATGAAATGATTGTTGGCCATCATTGGTATAATGATTATTTTACATGGTAACGAGTGTGTTACTGACTAAATGGAGGTCTGGGAATCCGATGGAAATGAATATTTTGTGATTGGGCGTCAGGGCGCCACCATGGAAATGTTTGCGTGTCTTATCCTGCAATTGGTTAACCGAGAGTGTCTCCGAATGTGTCTCTTCTTACCCATCAATTCGCGGGCAGAGAGAATCCTCAAATGTGTTGTCTCTTACCTTTAGCTGACAGTCCATGGAGAATCCTCAAATGTGCTTCTTATATAACAGTGTTGTCCAAAAGTTGATTCAAATTCGTTTCCACAGTAAGTGCAATAAACTGAATGTGATTTATTAATTTCTCAAAATCATTACACAAATCGAGATACAGAAAATAGCTGTAAGTTTTAAAACGTTAATTATTGTTTTTAGAAATTTTGACAGCATAATTCTCTCCATAATTTTCCTTTCCTTTTCGGGTACGTTTCTTCTTCTTTTCGATCGCTTCCTTGCAAACTACAACCGTACAATAGTTGTGTGGTGCGAATGGCTGATTATCTTTTGCAAACGATCGATAATCGTGAAAAAATCGCTCATTATCTGTTGAATTGACTGGTGCGTATTTATATGTCTCATCTGAACTGTAACGCTCGAGCAAGAACGGGAGATCCTCGTTTTTGCCAAGTACGTACATGAATTTAGCATATACTGAAATTAACTTAATCTTTTCAGAATCAGTTTCATTTACATGAACAGACTGAGAGTAATCAACTTCATCATCGTCGTCTGAACTGTCACAATCAATCAATTCACTATCGCTCACTACAAAATCCTCATCATCATCATCATCATCGCTACTATCAACAGATTCGGGCAAAAGCACCGGACTGTACTCAATGAACTGTTCGACTGGACTGTGCAAGTACTGAACTACTTCAAGCAAAATAACTCTAGACATATCAAGAGTCATTCCACTGGTCTCAAGTTTCGAAATATAATCTGGAATTTTCGAGTAATTGCTAAAAATGAAATCTATCTGCTGCCTGATAATAAATCTCTTAGAGTTAATCAATTTCTGAAGACTTATCAATTTCTTCTGAGTTTGCCCTTCTGGCTTCAACTTTAAAATGAATTCGCATATTTGATCAAAGAAAAAATGGAGATAGTTGACGCACCGTTGCCATGTGCCCCAACGTTGAATAACTGGAAATGGAATGTCCGGAACATTTTGAAAATACCTGCTCATGAATTTGACATACAATTTTTGTCGTTTGGGCGAGTTGCACATGATGCGCTTGAACAAGCCAATGAATCTGTCCAGTTCAGGGTGCAGTTCTCGAATTTTCTCAGACACAAGGTTGAGTGCATGTGCACAACAGGTGATGTGCAACATATTGGGGAAAGCCAATTTCAATTCTTTTCCTGCAGCCTTCATGGTGTTGGCGCTGTCTGTGACAAAGAGCGAGACCTGTTCCTCAGGTATCTTGTCAGGCCAAATCAAGCTCAATTGTGACCTAACAAATTCAACAACTGCTTCTTTGTCTCCTGTATCAATTTTCCTCAGGCCCCATTTGAAGAGCTTCTGTTTTTCCTCAAGGGTTACTATCACCATACCGGCAATAGCATGCTTACCCTTGGTTGTCTCATCGCAAATAACGCATATTTTCTTGTCCTTCAGGTATTCGCGTCTTTCGCACAATACTTCTACAAAAAAAACAGAGAACAAAAAATAGAAATACAGGTAATTTAATTATAAATTAATTTTAATTAATAAGAAAAGAAAGAAAAGTTGAATCAACAGGAAAACGTTGTGAACAGCGAAATATTGTCTTGCTTGGTTTTGTTTGCGGAGTGAAACCATTTTGTGCTCAAATCACTGTGAACATTGTGTGTCGTGCCACGACCAAAAACTGCGCTCAACAAAGATGAATTGATATGCGATGCGTAACGATCAAACCTAAATCACAAGGTGAAAACAAACGTTTGAATACGACATTTATTTAGTCAGGTCAATCGCCTCAACGATCTGCCTGGGCGAAAACTCAAACCAGTTGGAAAACCTTGGCGAGACAAAAATGAAACCGACCGAAATTTAGTGTGATAAATGACTGCGTCTCCACTGTTCAGCATTATGCACTCATGCATGGCACGGGTCCTCTGGCCCTCCTTCGACAACACTTCGGGATCGATCCTTAACGGTGAGTGACTAGAGGGTTAAACTGGAGAAAAAGAACTAACAACCGAGTGAATGAGACTTGAGTGATCCCTTTCACAGAAACGACAACATGTACAGGCGGGTAAATGGTCAACTCGTTCTCATCTCAGGGCTCACATGTCCCGATATTGCTTTTTGGAGTTCATCAATTAGTCCTGACAGTGTGTGCGCACACACGTCTCCTTTCAGCTCAGACACCTGTGTTAAACCTTGTCTAGAGTCGCCGACTCTTTAGAGGTGCGTCTTAATTACCCAAATAAACTTGTCAGAGCCTTGAGAGAGCTGTGTGGTGCACTGGCACCAGGCAGAGGCTCGGTCCGCAAATTGGTAATCACAGATCAATCGATGGCAATCTCTCCCAGATCGGCATGATCACTCGGTCATTTCTACAGCTGTCTGAGACTGTCACTATCCAAAGCCGGCAAGGAACAAGCCATCTCGCTGCTTGGCCTGACGAGGCTAGACATGAGTTGCCATGTTTATGGTTGTATGTGAGCGATGGCACTGGTCATCTGTAACTCTGCCAACAGTGCACTTGTGGGCGATGATACCTGTCATTGAATTGCTCCTTTGTAGACAACCTGTGTGACCATTCCAAGACAATTACAGCCAGGCCGACCAGTCAATCTTCTCGCTCACATCAGTGAGACATTGGTGCCTGAAGGAGTTCGACTGGTCAAACATGGTCAAGCAAGGTAGCCTGGCATTTGTGTCCCATGAAAGTGACTTTATGGCCAGCGGAACTGGTCGTGTGATTTTAGTCTAATTGGTTTAGCTCTGTAAAAAAAATCACTAAGTGCAGATCAAGGACACCAGAGCATCGGTGATCGCATGATAACCCGAAGAGCAGACCTAGTCAAAGTTCTTTGACGGTTGTCTCATCTCTCAAGTTGACTCAAGCTTTGCCACGGGTTTTACCTGTCACTATCTCGATTGACACTTGGAAAGTTTTTGATCAGGCGTGAATTTAGACCATTTGATCAGCGATAACTCAGCGATGGCCGATAAGCAATAAATGTATTGAACCGTTATCTTTGTGTTTCATTTCATTTTGTTCATTTTGTTCCAATAGTGTAGATCGTTTATTTTGTGCACGACAACTGCGCCGCACATGCATGTTCGGTTTCAGTACTTTATCGGTCATACATGTACCATACCGACCACTAAGTGCTCGCTCGAGTCCGCGTTTTATGGTGAACAATGCCGCCAATAATTCAAAAGCTCAAGCCACAATCGAACGACTGGTGAGCCAATAGCCCATTATGGTTATCACCATCGGCACGAGTACTCCGCCGCACTGATTTGTCGTTCAAGGACACTGCATTTGTTTTGGTGTCGTGCCACACCAAAGTTTGGTTGTCTTGTTTGGTTTTGTTTGGAAATCATTTTGTCATCATATCACCATGAACATAGTGCACATGAAGGATTGCCTTGTTTGGTTTTTGTTTACGAATTGAATTCACTTTGATTGATTGAAGAGAAAGATTGAAAAAGGAAAGATCTAAAAAGAAAAAAAAGTTATTTACTTTGGTGAAGTAAGTGCAATCCACGAATCCGAGCCACGTGAGCAGAGACAAAGACGCCACAAATTTCGTAGACGTATTTCTGAACTTTGGAAATGCTGTCAAAAGGAATGCCCATTTCGAGGACAAACTGACATGCTTGAATGGCTTCTTCGTCAGTGACTACTCGAGGTGTGGGAATGTTCGGTTTTTCTGACAAATTGTGAGCAAATTGTTTTAATTAACTTAAAATATTAATTTCTTTACTTACGAGGTAGAATCGATTTGAGGAATCCTTCTCCAGATTGTGTCGATTCGAATAAATCCTCGATTGTATCGGTTTTTGGTAAAAGAGACTTGATGTGACAATTTGTTTTGAAGTGAGCGGTGACTTCGGCTTTGTATCGACTGAATTTAGTTGGGCGAAAGATGGTGTTGCATGACACACAAAACAACTCTCCATCAAAAGTGCTCAACTGTTCTGGATGTTCTTTGAGCAGAGAATCGATGTATTTGTTCTTGTCGGATGGAGTTTGCTTGAGAACATCATTTCTTATCACACTATACGACTCGCCACAAATAGACTTGATAATGCGTTCATTTTCTTTATGGCAATTAGTGCTCAGGTGACCTGTAACTGACTTTCTGTCTAATTTAATTTCTTTGTCGGGGCAACAAGTGCAGCAGCAAGTGGGCAGTAAATGTTATCTCCACCAGCACTTGACATACATCGAAATTCACGTAAAAGTAATAGTTTACGGTGAGCAAGTGCACCTTTCAAATCGTCCGATGGTGGACTTTCAAGCAAATCTTTATGTTTCTTGCTTCTGTTTGAATGTCGTTCGAGTCTATTTTTGTCGAAGACATTTCTGAGTGTCAAATCGCAGACCGTGCACATAAATTCGTCCTCAAACAATCCACTGACATAAACTCCGTTGCTATTCTTCACAAAATTAGCCAATTGTTCTCCTTTGACAAACATTTTGCTCATTAAAACGATAATAATAATAAAGCACAATAAAGTAAATCACATTCGTGCAGCAGCAAATAGCAGTTGCAAATTGTCAACAACTCCAATTCAAACGACTTTTGCTAACAAGGTGTTCAGAATATAAACCAATTGGGCAGTACAATCCTTTAATTCAAGTTTTATTGGCTATTCACAAATGTGATACTTATGAGAATTACATGTTACAAATATATTTCATGTGGTGTGCTCCCCAAAACGCCACTGTTTTTATTTTTCAAAAGAAAACCGTTTAAAATCAACATTCCCGCCAAAACTATAAAATTGTGTTGATTTTGAGTTAATGAACAGTTGCTGTTTAGGGGGTCAGTTTGCGATATTCTGTTTCTGAATATCAATTATTGAACAAATTGAGTAAAATTAAGTAAATTTTATTTGAAATATTAAGAAGAACAAAGATGTCGCTGTGTCAAATACAAATGAATAAAGCGACCGAAGCAAACTCAAATTGGCGTTCTAGCAGTTGGTTATTCATCCTCTGGATTGCAATTGTCCACAATTGAGTCTTACTTGTTTAGTAAAGTAAACATGTGATATAATAATGAAAATACCATGGTATGATACTGTCAGGAACTTTTGTCTAAAGCCACACAGATTCACATAGAATTAATTTGAAGCCGAGTGAATTTTGGCAATGTCTTCATAAAGTTCGGTCATCAATTTCGCCATCTGTTTCCATCTATCAGTTGCCATGACCTTGGTTGAATTTGAGGTGATCAATTTGATGCAATTTGCCTTCAACTCTGGCGCACTGTGAATATCTGCAAACAGTAAAATGTTAGCCACAGTGTCCACAGTTAGATTTGTACTGAGGAATTGTGTACAAATTGGTTTCAATTCATCAAGTTGGTACTGAAAACGAAATAAATTATAAATTGATTATTATTTTAAGCAAATATTCACATTAGTGATTTCCTTAGGCAACTTGAAATCCTTGGTGCGAACATGTAGAACGACATTGTCCTTTCTATTGGAAGAATAACAACAATCGGACCAATTGCAGTACAGTTCGTGTTGAACTAATTTGAAATCATCCCAAAATGATTGGCCACATTGCATGTGTATTGCTTCGAACCATCAGATCTACCAGTTATAGTCTTCTTGTTGCCAATTTTGGTTTACATTCGCAACAGATTCGCCTTTCCCATAAATTCCTAAAAACAGTCACCACCTGAGGAACTTTCCACCAAGTTGACCATTTACAGAACGAGCTCCACCGAAGCTAATCTTCATCTTTCACAGCTCATTCCGAACAAAGGCGACATGTTGATCAATCCATTTGGTTGGGTTCTCGAGTTCATGTTTCACTCGTTCACTACCAGTTGCGAGTCAAATCTGTCAAGGAAAGACGAAATAGGATTAGATGCTAATTTGGTCCATTAATTGAGTCAGTACTCCACTCGCCACAGCATTGATACTGCAGTACACAGTCGATCATTTCACTTTGACAACAAACAGCTGACATGTTCTCGTGAAATACCTCTCTTCGCGTTAAACACAACTTAAACCACGCCTCCACCAGTCTCGGCCGTCTTTTTTCCAATAACCATAATAATTTGTAACTAAGAAATGTCTTTAACATTTTGACACAAGACTTGAACAGTTCCATGATTTGAAGTCACTTGAATCGACATTACCAAAACTGCAAACTGGCACAAACTTAAACTTAAAGCGATAAACTTGGTCCAACTTTTTTATTGCACCAACACTAGTAGTATAGTTTATAGACAACCTTTGATGTGTAAATTTTCCACTCACAATTTTGTTTTGGCTTTCCTTCGATAAATCTCTCTCCATTGAGCCAACATTACATCGAACATTGCACTATGCCAAAGTAGGCTAAAATATATTAATAATAATAAATCATGTGAGCGCTTGAAACGTGAGGAACCATTGGAGACTGTAGAAATTATCGTAATTGCAAATTGTACATTTGTGCATAGTAACAAGTGGTTGTTGTTGTTAGCATTAAATAGATTTCTAAAGTTAAACCAATTGGTCTTATTGATTGGACGTCTATTTTTAGTCAATTTAGAACTATCAGATAAGACCAAGAGTGTGAGTTTTGCTCACTGAACGTTGTGTAGATTTGATGTTTTGGCACAATTTACGCAAGTAACGAACTCGATGCTAATGTTCTAAATTAAACACTTTGCTTCGAGTGACTCGAGTTGAAAACAAATTTTAAAAAATGTGAGTCCTAAATCCTAAATGGTTGAGCTCATCGCCAATTGGACATGCCGTAGATTAGCTTCATGGGCAACAAGTTTAATATTTATAAAAATAAAGCCAAATTGCATTCTCCACAAGTAGCGCGCATGGAACGAGTTTGCAGTTAATACATTGCAGCAAAGCCTCAATTAAGAAGTGGCCGAAGTGGGCGATAAGTCATCAAGAGTGAATGAACAAGTTCATTCAACACAGGTCGACAGATCTGTTCGTAGTGATGAAAGCAACGAATTTTGTTTCGTTCTGTTTTGATTTGTCCGACTCCACTTGGTCGACAGTTTGCAATATGTGCGACAACTGTTGCTGTATGCTTTCGCGGTAAAGAGTAGTTCGATGCACAGAGACAGGTGTATTCATGACAAAATATGCCTCAATCAGCGGCTTCAGTCCGAGTGCTCTTTGTTGGTCTCCAATTTTGGTGAACAAGTTCAGACTGGGACTGTCTCAGACTGGCCATTCAACGATTCATTATCGCCTGTGTGATTATCTCATCTCAAATGCATTATTTATGAGCGTGTTTTGAGATCTCAGTGTTCAATGCGGTGTTGTGACATCGCACTCATCTCACTGACCACTTCTGACCGGCAAATGACAATCCACAAAGATCACTCCTTGTGGTGCTCAATGGGCTGCTTGTGCCTCCAACAGTGCCATCATTGCTTCAATGATCATGATCAATGGCGACACAAGAGTTCATTCAAATTTGTCTTCTCGTCTACTTTTAATTTGTGCAATGGCCAACACGCGAGCCAACACAACCGAGTGGTCTATTTATATCCAAATGTTGTCCCCTGGTGCAGTGCTAAAAAGCAGTACAAAGTGCGGCAGAATCGTATCGAGTCGAATCTTAATTGGCAAAAGTAGATCAATGTGCCGATGAATCGATGGCAATAACGACAGTTTCGCCATCTCGCCATTCTACTCTCGGTAATGGTGATGGCGACAAAGGGCACTATCACAGTGCAGATAGCACTACTCGCCTCCCGGATCGATCAATTTGATTTATAGAAGTGCCATTACACTTTTCCTTGTCAGTTTCGTCCGTGCTCGGCTGCTCTGGTGGCTCGATCGCAAAACAATGCACCGCTAACCTTCTCTGCCATTAACCATGCACTAATGATGCAATCCCGCCACTCTGACACATCAAGACCAATCGTTTGTGTTCGATTGGTTGCTGAATTAAGCTTTACCCGTGCATCGCAAACACTTCTCATTGGCCACCTGTAGCACTGCTTGTTGATGTATTTTGGTCTCAGTGAACATCCAAATGAAAGCAAAAACAAATGAAACATGAAAATGAGTCAAATGCAAAATAAGCAGACAACCGATCTGAACGAAAGCTCAAGAGAAAGTGGCGAGTACAGGGCAAACGTGAGAGGGCAAGCAGCAACGAAACGTGAGACTGGTGAGAGAGAAGTGTCTTGTGACCAACAACGAACACAAAACGAAACGATGACGAATATTTCTCGGAATCGAAAAAGACAAGGCCAAAGTGAGCTTCAATGAAGTGAGTGAGAGAACGAAGACGCGCATTGAAAATGGTCAAATGTAAAAACACTTGAATTCAATGATGACAAAATCAAAAAAAAAACGGAACTGCAGGTGAAGAAGAATTGCTCGGGTTTGGGTCTCAGTGAACATCCAAATGAAAGCAAAAACAAATGAAACATGAAAATGAGTCAAATGCAAAATAAGCAGACAACCGATCTGAACGAAAGCTCAAGAGAAAGTTGCTTGTTGATGTACCGTTCTTTGGCTTTGTGTCTTGCTTAGTGGAGAAGCGGTTTGTTTGTGTCGTGCGAGTGGAGTGGAGACGTCAAAAGTAGAGCAGTGCTCCCAATGGCGTCTAATTCAATTTGTCTTATCCCGCTTACCGTGGGCAACGTCACCGTCAGTGTCATCAAGAAGCTGACATTCACTCCAGTGTCCTCACCACCATTGTTCGGTTGGCCATAAATCGGCATTACCTTTCCACAGACCTGCAGTCTGGCTAGCCGTGAAATAATTGGCTCAATCACAAATTCACAGCCACATGATCAGTGACCATGTGCGCCACCGAATGTGCAGCAGCCAGTCCTTCAGTGCTCGATCACAGTTGTCATCACTGTCTATCTTCCAATTCACGCCGCGTACGTTGCCATCAATTTGAATTGGTAATTGACCATACTCCACTAGGCCAATTGAGATGACAACACATAACGGAGTGCGCCATGACGTGTAGCACACATAGGACATTCGATTCTTGCAAAACGAGATGACATCGCAATTACCGACAACAAAATCTGCTTTACTTGGTCGTGTGTCCTCCTTGTGCACATTGATTCTCTCAGACAAGTCACTTGGTTGAATAAATTGATTTTTTTAGTAAATCAAGCGTAATGAGCAAACAGAAATGTGATTAATTGGACAAAATGCAAATTGGCCTCTCTATAAATAGATGGGTCACTTGTGTCAGCAGACCAATATATAAACGACTATGCCAATGGGGCCAATTGAATTATCGACTCGATTCGGTGCAAAGTTCGGATTTGTCTGTTCGGAGAGAGTAACTCGAATTGAGTAACACAAAGCAAACGAAGCGATCACTGCTTAAATCACTGCCTACCTTATCGACCTTTGCACTCGATTCTATTAGTTTCGATTGAGCTTTGCACTACCGGAACGCTAACCGAATTATGAACACTAATTTTGGTGCCGACCTGGTCCACCAATTGGCCACCTGTTATGCTGTTTGCAATTGTGCCATCTCGAGCACTCCCTAACCAAAGGCACGCACGACTATTTTGCCAATTTGCATGCTCAATTGTCCATTTGCTAATGGCTCCCGTGTGTTCACTACCCGCAATGTTCACCTGAACCGCACACACAACCTTGGTCACGCCCACACCACCGTCGTCACCTATTGAGCACAACACTGTCACCCACTGACTGAATCAGCGATCGCCGAGTGATGAGTGCAATCGAAGGGCAACACTGCTCACATTACCTTCCCGTTAATCAGTATTCGTTTGCTATTCGGCACAGGTTCATTAAGATTAACCGATGCATTGCGTTAGTCGACCTACCGTCATTGGCACGAAAGGAAATATGTCGAGGACACAAGAGGCAAACATTGCTCGAGCCTCGAGGGTTGATTGAAAGAATTGGGATTTGATAAAGGCAATGAGGTGAAGTTAGTTAGGTGTGCCAAGGTGCTTTTCACTGTGTGAGCACAGACAAGTGGCCATCTCGAGCTTCGGTGGTGAGCTGATATGCAACCGAATTAAGCCATCGATCGAGTGCATCTGTGCCATCACACTGACCTATCTGTCATTCTATAATTGGCTCTAGGAAGATGAAACATGCCAAATGGCGTGTAGTACAGACCGAGACTTAGATATTTAGATATGTGATACACTTTGCCAGCAAAGATGACAGCCACTCATTAGCTATTTGCCGAGCAAAGGAGAAAGTCGATCTGTCCAAGATTACACAGTGAGACTGTTGCACGGGTCTGGCTTAGGGCTCCATCCACAAGTGACAACGAGAGTGATCGGTTGAGCGTCGATAAGCATTGGCTGATGTACTCAAACTGGCATGTGGCACGTTAGCACGTACAGTTTAAATTGTTCTAATACACTTTGCTCGTTTGCGTGAATGAAAATCTTCAAAATTAATAATGAAAACGAGTTTGTTTGTGGCAAGGATAGCCGAACAAGTGAATAGCACTCAGCATTAGTCGAATCGAGGAGAACAAAAAGTGGCCAAACGAGCGCACAGGCAACGGCACGTTCTTTCAGTCAGCGGTCTGGTCACTGATTCTTGGACAATTAAGTTCAATCTGTAAGTGTATCGCGCTTTGGCAGACAAAGTGGCCCAATGAGTCACTCTAATGATCGACGCGAAGCCAACACTAGTGTAGAGACATTCGATTTTGCGCCACAATGGTCGATTGAGGACAACGAACAATGCAATGCAAATTAGCAGGCATCGCATCAGTTTGGCATAAGTGCGGTGTCAGTAGCCAAGGCACTGTTCCACTGCCCAAGTTTACAGATCACTGGCATATGCACTGTGGCCATATCGAGAATATCGAATCGAACTCGATCTTATCGAGCTATTGACACGAAGCCGGCAGTTCGCCTCATCCCTCTAGTAGTCATGAGTAGCATCGATGTAGCTCAGCTTACACCTGCGAAAGTGAAACCTATCAAACTGTCAGTGGGATCAATCAGTGCTTTGGGCGCAAATGGAACGATCGTACGAACGATCCTTTCGTCACGAAACAAAACTTACTAGCCGGGTGAGAGCTTGAGTGGCCAAGTGATTGCCGAAGCAAATGGCAATTGGTGAAAACAAAGACACGCTTGGAGGGCATTTGCCAGTTGTCAGTAAATTAAATTTACGTTACTCGGAGCCAATAAGTGGGCCACTCGCATGAAACTGTTGCCGACGATGCCGACCACCACTTGGTCGTGCTCCACGGAAGAGGTGACCCAACCAAGCAACTGCACATTCCATTGGCTGTCTAGTCTTGATCAGTCACTTTCAATCTCTCAATTGGCCAACACTGGTGAACTGACACTGTGAACTACTCGGTGAGCACTCTAAGGCAAACAGTCCTATGCCTGTTAAACATCGTTCTCATGAACCACAAACAGAATTCTTCAAGAGACAGGGCGAGTCGTCATTTGTTTGTGTGAATGAGAGGTTAATCTCGAATCGGCAGCCTGATTGCTCGATGACCATATAAATGTTCGGAGTGCACTTTTGCAATTTTCACACGCGCCAGTATGTAACCGTGCACATGTGTGTGTACATAATCCAATTGAAGTACGGCAGGAAGCAGAGACTGACAATCTCATAGAATAATTACGGTATTTTTAGTACTAGAGTGGTGCCATTTGCAGTGTGAGGTAGCTAGATGGGCACATTATTTTTTGTGAAATCAAGCTCAAAGCAAAGCAATTCCCATAAAGAGCATTTGAATGTGCTCACGTTCGATTTGTCTCATTACCGAACTCTTTGTTTTAGATTGTCCATTTCGATTACTTCATAGTAAAAGTACCTGCTCAAGCACATCGACCGACTTTAATGTGTTCGAAGAAGAAACACTCAGCTCACAGTCATTTCGAGTGTGCTCGTCAACGACCCTGGAGCATTGATTTGTTCTTTTGAGATCGAATTGTCTTTTTCCATACAAAGGATTATCAAATTGCACCCTAACGCAATCTAATTCGTCTTTGTTTAATGCATTTGTGCAATTTTGATAATCTTCCATCAACAGGTGCCAGGACGCCATACGGCGCAATGCTATGACACATTAATGGTCAGCTAATCGAGTCGCGGTTGTGAAGATCACAAAAGCAGTGCCTAACTGAGAATTGTTTCTATTGAGTATAAAGTCAGTGGCATCCTCAAGTGCCGGTCGACACAGATGGATTGGCCTAGACCAGATCGACAGAGCAGTGCCCTATTGTGTCGGCCAAGGCGAACACTTTAGTCCGAGTGATGCACTGAGAGCTCAGCTACTGTCCCATCCAGAACGGTTTGCATCACTCAAGTCTCGGTTGCGATTCAATTGGAAAGTGTCTCGTTTACCTTTGAATCGAACTCATCTCGCGCGTTGCCGTGCAACATAATTGGCACAACGTTAAGGTCATGAGCATAATAAAGGCGTAATTAGTCTCTATTGGGAGTCTAGTCTAATCGCATTAGCGAAAGGAAACCAACTAGACAGAACTGTACGAGTGCAACCGTGGATGAGACCATCGAGTAACTCGTTGTTTTCATTGCCGCAATCGAGTAGCCCACTGAGAGGAATCTAATTAAATTGTTCTCTCACTTGTGCACTGATTTACAGTAATTGTGTTGTGGCATGTTCAATCAACATTGTTTATATGAAAGGTTGCTCACATTCGCCGCATTACGTGATAATTATGGTTATTGGAAAAAGACGGCCGAGACTGGTGGAGGCGTGGTTTAAGTTGTGTTTAACGCGAAGAGAGGTATTTCACGAGAACATGTCAGCTGTTTGTTGTCAAAGTGAAATGATCGACTGTGTACTGCAGTATCAATGCTGTGGCGAGTGGAGTACTGACTCAATTAATGGACCAAATTAGCATCTAATCCTATTTCGTCTTTCCTTGACAGATTTGACTCGCAACTGGTAGTGAACGAGTGAAACATGAACTCGAGAACCCAACCAAATGGAGTGATCAACATGTCGCCTTTGTTCGGAATGAGCTGTGAAAGATGAAGATTAGCTTCGGTGGAGCTCGTTCTGTAAATGGTCAACTTGGTGGAAAGTTCCTCAGGTGGTGACTGTTTTTAGGAATTTATGGGACAAAAAGCGAATCTGTTGCGAATGTAAACCAAAATTGGCAACAAGAAGACTATAACTGGTAGATCTGATGGTTCGAAGCAATACACATGCAATGTGGCCAATCATTTTGGGATGATTTCAAATTAGTTCAACACGAACTGCACTGCAATTGGTCCGATTGTTGTTATTCTTCCAATAGAAAGGACAATGTCGTTCTACATGTTCGCACCAAGGATTTCAAGTTGCCTAAGGAAATTACAAATGTGAATATTTGCTTAAAATAATAATCAATTTATAATTTATTTCGTCTTCAGTACCAACTTGGTGAATTGAAACCAATCTGTACATTATTCCTCAGTACAAATCTAACTGTAGACACTGTGGCTAACATTTTACTGTTTGCAGATATTCACAGTGCGCCAGAGTTGAAGGCAAATTGCATCAAATTGATCACCTCAAATTCAACCAAGGTCATGGCAACTGATAGATGGAAACAGATGGCGAAATTGATGACCGAACTTTATGAAGACATTGCCAAAATTCACTCGGCTTCAAATTAATTCTATGTGAATCTGTGTGGCTTTAGACAAAAGTTCCTGACAGTATCATACCATGGTATTTTCATTATTATATCACATGTTTACTTTACTAAACAAGTAAGACTCAATTGTGGACAATTGCAATCCAGAGGATTACTTTTAGATGAATAACCAACTGCTAGAACGCCAATTTGAGTTTGCTTCGGTCGCTTTATTCATTTGTATTTGACACAGCGACATCTTTGTTCTTCTTAATATTTCAAATAAAATTTACTTAATTTTACTCAATTTGTTCAATAATTGATATTCAGAAACAGAATATCGCAAACTGACCCCCTAAACAGCAACTGTTCATTAACTCAAAATCAACACAATTTTATAGTTTTGGCGGGAATGTTGATTTTAAACGGTTTTCTTTTGAAAAATAAAAACAGTGGCGTTTTGGGGAGCACACCACATGAAATATATTTGTAACATGTAATTCTCATAAGTATCACATTTGTGAATAGCCAACAAAACTTGAATTAAAGGATTGTACTGCCCAATTGGTTTATATTCTGAACACCTTGCTAGCAAAAGTCGTTTGAATTGGAGTTGTTGACAATTTGCAACTGCTATTTGCTGCTGCACGAATGTGATTTACTTTATTGTGCTTTATTATTATTATCGTTTTAATGAGCAAAATGTTTGTCAAAGGAGAACAATTGGCCAATTTTGTGAAGAATAGCAACGGAGTTTATGTCAGTGGATTGTTTGAGGATGAATTTATGTGCACGGTCTGCGATTTGACACTCAGAAATGTGTTCGACAAAAATAGACTCGAACGACATTCAAACAGAAGCAAGAAACATAAAGATTTGCTTGAAAGTCCACCATTGGACGATTTGAAAGGGGCACTTGCTCACCGTAAACTACTACTTTTACGTGAATTTCGATGTATGTCAAGTGCTGGTGGAGAAAACATTTACTGCACTTGTTGCCCCGACAAAGAAATTAAATTGGACAGAAAGTCAGTTACAGGTCACTTGAGCACCAATTATCATAAAGAGAACGAACGTATTATCAAGTCTATTTGTGGCGAGTCGTATAGTGAGATAAGAAATAATGTTTTCAAGCAAACTCCGTCCGACAAGAACAAATACATCGATGCTCTGGTCAAAAAACATCCAGAACAGTTGAGCACATTTGATGGTGAGTTGTTTTGTGTGTCGTGCAACACTATCTTTCGTCCATCTCAATTCAATCGATACAAAGCCGAAGTCACCGCTCACTTCAAATCAAATTGTCACATCAAGTCTCTTTTACCAAAAACCGATACAGTCGTGGATTTATTCGAATCGACACAATCTGGAAAAGGATTCCTCAAGTCGATTTTACCTCGTAAGTAAAGAAATTAATATTTTAAGTTAATTAAAACAATTGGCTCACAATTTGACAGCAAAACCGAACATTCCCACACCTCGAGTAGTCACTGACGAAGAAGCCATTCAAGCATGTCAGTTTGTCCTCGAAATGGGCATTCCTTTTGACAGCATTTCCAAAGTTCAGAAATACGTCTACGAAATTTGTGGCGTCTTTGTCTCTGCTCACGTGGCTCGGATTCGTGGATTGCACTTACTTCACCAAAGTAAATAACTTTTTTTCTTTTTAGATCTTTCCTTTTTCAATCTTTCTCTTCAATCAATCAAAGTGAATTCAATTCGTAAACAAAAAACCAAACAAGGCAATCCTTCATGTGCACTATGTTCATGGTGATATGATGACAAAATGATTTCCAAACAAAACCAAACAAGACAACCAAACTTTAGTGTGGCACGACACCAAAACAAATGCAGTTTCCTTGAACGACAAATCAGTGCGGCGGAGTACTAGTGCCGATGGTGATAACCATAATGGGCTATTGGCTCACCAGTCGTTCGATTGTGGCTTGAGCTTTTGAATTATTGGCGGCGTTGTTCACCATAAAACGCGGACTCGTGCGAGCACTTAGTGGTCGGTATGGTACATGTATGACCGATAAAGTACTGAAACCGAACATGCATGTGCGGCGCAGTTGTCGTGCACAAAATAAACGATCTACACTATTGGAACAAAATGAACAAAATGAAATGAAACACAAAGATAACGGTTCAATACATTTATTGCTTATCGGCGATCGCTGAGTTATCGCTGATCAAATGGTCTAAATTCACGCCTGATCAAAAACTTTCCAAGTGTCAATCGAGATAGTGACAGGTAAAACCCGTGGCAAAGCTTGAGTCAACTTGAGAGATGAGACAACCGTCAAAGGACTTTGACTAGGTCTGCTCTTCGGGTTATCATGCGATCACCGATGCTCAGGTGCCCTTGATCTGCACTTAGTGATTTTTTTAAAGAGCTAAACCAATTAGACTAAAATCACACGACCAGTGCCGCTGGCCATAAAGTCACTTTCATGGGACACAAATGCCAGGCTACCTTGCTTGACCATGTTTGACCAGTCGAACTCCTTCAGGCACCAATGTCTCACTGATGTGAGCGAGAAGATTGACTGGTCGGCCTGGCTGTAATTGTCTTGGAATGGTCACACAGGTTGTCTACAAAGGAGCACTTCAATGACAGGTATCATTGCCCACAAGTGCACTACTGTTGGCAGAGTTACAGATGACCAGTGCCATCGCTCACAAACAACCATAAACATGGCAACTCATGTCTAGCCTCGTCAGGCCAAGAAGCGAGATGGCTTGTTCCTTGCCGGCTTTGGATAGTGACAGTCTCAGACAGCTGTAGACACGACCGAGTGATCATGCCGATCTGGGAGAGAGATTGCCATCGATTGATCTGTGATTACCAATTGGCGGACCGAGCCTCTGACTGGTCCCCCTGGTGCCAGTGCACCACACAACTCTCTCAAGGCTCTGACAAGTTTATTTGGGTAATTAAGACAGGCACCTCTAAAGAGTTGGCGACTCTAGACAAGGTTTAACACAGGTGTCTGAGCTGAATGGGGACGCACACTGTCAGGACTAATTAATGAACTCCAAAAAGCAATATCCGGACATGTGAGCCCTGAGATGAGAACGAGTTGACCATTTGCCTGCCTGTTGTCGTTTCTGTGAAAGTGATCATTCGAGTCTCATTCACTCGGTTGTTGGTTCTTTTTTCTCCAGTTTAACCCTCTAGTCACTCACCGTTAAGGATTGAACCCGAAGTGTTGTCGAAAGAGAGCCAAAGGACCCGTGCCATGCATGAGTGCATAATGCTGAACAGTGAATTCATAGTCATCGCACCAAATTTCGCTCGGTTTCATTTTTGTCTGATCTCTCGACAAGGTTTTCCCACTGGTTTGAGTTTTGGCTCTGGCAGATTGTTGAGGGGATTAACGTGACTAAATAAATGTCGTATTCAAACGTTTGTTTTCACTTTGTGATTTAGGTTTGATCGATACGCATCGCATATCAATTCATCTTTGTTGAGCGCAGTTTTGGTCGTGGCACGACTCACAATGTTCGCGGTGATTTGAGCACAAAATGGTTTCACTCCGCAAACAAAACCAAACAAGACAATATTTCGCTGTTCACAACGTTTTCCTGTTGATTCAACTTTTCTTTCTTTTCTTATTAATTAAAATTAATTTATAAATAAATTACCTGTATTTCTATTTTTGTTCTGTTTTTTTGTAGAAGTATTGTGCGAAAGACGCGAATACCTGAAGGACAAGAAAATATGCGTTATTTGCGATGAGACAACCAAGGGTAAGCATGCTATTGCCGGTATGGTGATAGTAACCCCTGAGGAAAATTGATACAGGAGACAAAGAAGCAGTTGTTGAATTTGTTAGGTCACAATTGAGCTTGATTTGGCCTGACAAGATACCTGAGGAACAGGTCTCGCTCTTTGTCACAGACAGCGCCAATACCATGAAGGCTGCAGGAAAAGAATTGAAATTGGCTTTTCCCAATATGTTGCACATCACCTGTTGTGCACATGCACTCAACCTTGTGTCTGAGAAAATTCGAGAACTGCACCCTGAACTGGACAGATTCATTGGCTTGTTCAAGCGCATCATGTGCAACTCGCCCAAACGACAAAAATTGTATGTCAAATTCATGAGCAGGTATTTTCAAAATGTTCCGGACATTCCATTTCCAGTTATTCAACGTTGGGGCACATGGCAACGGTGCGTCAACTATCTCCATTTTTTTCTTTGATCAAATATGCGAATTCATTTTAAAGTTGAAGCCAGAAGGGCAAACTCAGAAGAAATTGATAAGTCTTCAGAAATTGATTAACTCTAAGAGATTTATTATCAGGCAGCAGATAGATTTCATTTTTAGCAATTACTCGAAAATTCCAGATTATATTTCGAAACTTGAGACCAGTGGAATGACTCTTGATATGTCTAGAGTTATTTTGCTTGAAGTAGTTCAGTACTTGCACAGTCCAGTCGAACAGTTCATTGAGTACAGTCCGGTGCTTTTGCCCGAATCTGTTGATAGTAGCGATGATGATGAGGATGAGGATTTTGTAGTGAGCGATAGTGAATTGATTGATTGTGACAGTTCAGACGATGATGATAAAGTTGATTGCTCTCAGTCTGTTCAGGTAAATGAAACTGATCCTGAAAAGATTAAGTTAATTTCAGTATATGCTAAATTCATGTATGTACTTGGCAAAAACGAGGATCTCCCGTTCTTGCTCGAGCGTTACAGTTCAGATGAGACATATAAATACGCACCAGTCAATTCAACAGATAATGAGCGATTCTTTCACGATTATCGATCGTTTGCAAAGGACAATCAGCCATTCTCACCACACAACTATTGTACGGGTGTAATTTGCAAGGAAGCGATCGAAAAGAAGAAGAAACGCGCCCGAAAAGGAAAGGAAAATTATGGAGAGAATTATGTTGTCAAAATTGCTAAAAACAATAATTAACGTTTTAAAACTTACAGCTATTTTCTGTATCTCGATTTGTGTAATGATTTTGAGAAATTAATAAATCACATCCAGTTTGTTGCACTTACTGTGGAAACGGATTTGAATCAACTTTTGGACAACACTGTTATATAAGAAGCACATTTGAGGATTCCCCATGGACTGTCAGTTGAAGGTAAGAGATAACACATTTGAGGATTCTCTCTGCCCGCGAATTGATGGGTAAGAAGAGGCACATTCGGAGACACTCTCGGTTAACCAATTGCAGGATAAGACACGCAAACATTTCCATGGTGGCGCCCTGACGCCCAATCACAAAATGGTCATTTCCAT
The DNA here is from genome assembly GCA_023373905.1 of Rhizoglyphus robini. NCBI lineage: Eukaryota > Metazoa > Arthropoda > Arachnida > Sarcoptiformes > Acaridae > Rhizoglyphus > Rhizoglyphus robini. The sequence goes on along the minus strand of JAKIJQ010000066.1, from coordinate 184 downwards.
CAGATTCCCAGACCTCCATTTAGTCAGTAACACACTCGTTACCATGTAAAATAATCATTATACCAATGACGGCCAGCAATCATTTCATATTGACAACAAACAGCTGACATGTTCTCGTGAAATACCTCTCTTCGCGTTAAACACAACTTAAACCACGCCTCCACCAGTCTCGGCCGTCTTTTTC